>JAVJIX010000046.1:595000-1305833 GCA_036785185.1 Paratrypauchen microcephalus
CCTCCGAGGGGTCGAGCGCGAGCGGCCCGCGCCGCACCGAGCTACCAGCACTCGGACCCGCAGTGCCCAGGAGCCGTCTGACGTGGGTAGAACCAGACAGGGGCCCTGAGATGGCGGGTCACGTATGCCCATCGTTCGAGCTCTTTAAGCGGGCTACATAGTCCGCTAATGTCATATGCGTTAGACTTCCACACTTGTGTAAGGGGAGACCCCACAGCCTCTGCCCGCTCCTGAGGCTCTGTGACCGGCCACCGGAGAACCAGGACTCCAGCCTGTTCAAATCTGGTGGAAATTAGCATAGTTCAATTTTTCAGACTTCCACACTTGTGTAAGGGGAGACCCCACAGCCTCTGCCCGCTCCTGAGGCTCTGTGACCAGCCACCGGAGAACCAGGACTCCAGCCTGTTCAAATCTGGTGGAAATTAGCATAGTTCAATTTTTCAGACTTCCACACTTGTGTAAGGGGAGACCCCACAGCCTCTGCCCGCTCCTGAGGCTCTGTGACCGGCCACCGGAGAACCAGGACTCCAGCCTGTTCAAATCTGGTGGAAATTAGCATAGTTCAATTTTTCAGACTTCCACACTTGTGTAAGGGGAGACCCCACAGCCTCTGCCCGCTCCTGAGGCTCTGTGACCAGCCACCGGAGAACCAGGACTCCAGCCTGTTCAAATCTGGTGGAAATTAGCATAGTTCAATTTTTCAGACTTCCACACTTGTGTAAGGGGAGACCCCACAGCCTCTGCCCGCTCCTGAGGCTCTGTGACCGGCCACCGGAGAACCAGGACTCCAGCCTGTTCAAATCTGGTGGAAAAAAGCATAGTTCAATTTTTCTGACTTCCACCCTTTTTAAGGGGGGACCCCGGGATCTTATCCCGCTTATGAGGCTCTGTGACCGGCCACCGGAGAACCAGGACTCCAGCCTGTTCAAATCTGGTGGAAATTAGCATAGTTCAATTTTTCAGACTTCCACACTTGTGTAAGGGGAGACCCCACAGCCTCTGCCCGCTCCTGAGGCTCTGTGACCAGCCACCGGAGAACCAGGACTCAAGCCTGTTCAAATCTGGTGGAAATTAGCATAGTTCAATTTTTCAGACTTCCACACTTGTGTAAGGGGAGACCCCACAGCCTCTGCCCGCTCCTGAGGCTCTGTGACCGGCCACCGGAGAACCAGGACTCCAGCCTGTTCAAATCTGGTGGAAAAAAGCATAGTTCAATTTTTCTGACTTCCACCCTTTTTAAGGGGGGACCCCGGGATCTTATCCCGCTTATGAGGCTCTGTCACCGGCCACCGGAGAACCAGGACTCCAGCCTGTTCAAATCTGGTGAAAATTGGCATAGTTCAAATTTTCAGACTTCCAGACTTTTGTAAGGGGAAACCCCGCGGCTTCTCCCCGCTCAAGAGGCTCTGTCGCCGGCCACCGGAGAACCAGGACTCCAGCCTGTTCAAATCTGGTGAAAATTGGCATAGTTCAAATTTTCAGACTTCCAGACTTTTGTAAGGGCAAGACCCCTCTGTCTTGTCCGCCTTATGTGCCTCTCTGGCCGGCCTTAGGAGAACCGGGACCTCAGCCTCTTCAATGCTTAAAATATGATGCCCCTATATATATGATGATGGTCCCTTGGGAGTGTCTGCTTTTTGCAAATTTGAGCGGCGTAAAATCAGCCCGGGACTCCCGGGCTGATTTTACGCCAAAAACACTTAGAAATTTTTCACTTATTTTCAACTGTCTAAGTGTTGAAAGTCACCTGGTAATATGTTTGGGCACTTTGACTGATTTTAATGCCCGGGAAGAGTTACTATTCCCGGCCTTATTTTCTGGCTCCAGGGCCCTTCTGAGCATGGAGCCCAGAGTTCCAGAGACAGAGGGGGGCTCTCCCTGAACTTGTGTCCACCTGAGATGCACCTTTCCCGGTCAAAATATTATGGTACTGTGGGATCTCATATTTAATTTACAGGTGTACTTACATATGAAAACTGTAATCTGCATACTTATCTCTGTATACTTAGAACCTCCACCTGGTTCTTCTGTGTTTTAACCCTGTGTTCTGTGAACAGCTAAGCGTAACTTAATACCTACATAGACTATCTGGGGCTGTGTTGACATCACCTGCTCCCTATCCATCAATATTTTGGCTGACTATTGGGAAAACTGGTCTTCTTAGCTAAAGCTGGGGAGTTCTCTACATGGTCTGCATAGCTAAGCTATTCTCCTATAGGTTAGTTGTTGCTGAGGTCATAAATAGTCAACAGTCTGTACTGTATTTAAAGACACCTTGTGGTCATTTGTGTGTGTGTGGGGGTGTGTGTGATCCGACCCCATTGGGGGGTTCTCTCCATGTCCCTCTTCACGGCCGATGTCTCTCTGCTAAGCTGATAACATGGAGGCTGATGCCTGATGACACCATTCTGTTTGTATATTGCTATTTTGACATTAAAATGCTGAATAACCTCAATTTCGACTATGCCTTCCTTCAGCCCTCCTTCTGACCCACATTTTTATGAAACTGACAGTTTGGCGCCCAACGTGGGGCTCGAAGGAAAGGTCAATGTGAGGCACGAAGGAGAGGTCAACATGGGGCTCGAGAAAAGCAGAGAAAAAGTTGAAGAAGAGGAGATGCTCCATGCACCCAGAGGTTTCAGGTACTGATCTCTGAAGAATTTTAAATTAATTGTGATGATGAACAAACTGGGACTTCTGAAATAAATTATTCGGTGATGTTGTCTAGCCATACAAGATGAACTAAAATTGCATGTTGAAATTTTATATTTATGGTTGCTGTAATCTGAATCTGTAATGAATCTGTAAGAATCAGTAAGAAGAATCTGGGAATCTGTTGTTTTGATGCTTTTTTATGTTAAGAAATTTGGATTTTTTTGGTTGGTTTTGTGTGGATGGACATCAGATCTAAATGTGTAACTAAAATATAAGAGATCTTAAGATTGCCTGTTCAGAATGAACATGAGACAAGTTGCTGTAAAATACTCGAAGAGTTAATTTGCAGATAATTAATATGTTAAACCCTGCAAAAGCAGAGAAGTTAATAGTTAAGGTAAAATCCAAGTGGTTCAACAAAAGAAGATGTTTTTGTTTTGGAAATTGAGCTCTGAAAATGTGCGAGTTAGTTTCATCTTAGTTCTGCAAAGGATGCAGATAGATGTTTTTTGGTTATTTGGGGTTTTTGATTATTTGTGATTCATTATATGTATCACTTCTGGTAATCTAAATCGATCAAAATGAGATTAATATTCTCGTGAAAGGTGAATAGGAGTTCTATTAAACTATTAAAAATGAGGTTGTTTTAGCTGATGTTAAAATGTTACTGTTGCAGATAAATATAGTTCATTAGATAGATCAGACTATGTCTATTTTTTAATAAACATTTTTTTAGGGGTAATTTATCTCACTATGTCCCAGGTTGTGTCATTGTGTCAATTAATTTGAATTCTGAGTTCAGGTACTGGAGAAGTTGACTGAGCAAATCAGTTTTTGCTCAAACTCCTGGCATGCCCCTCAGAAGTTGTGAAATCTTACACCACAAAGTCCTTGTGACATCTGAAGACCAGTCTATTCTGGCTGTTTTTGTGAGGAGAATGAAGGAGCTTCACCATTTTTGGACTCAGAGATGTCTGTTTTTAATGTCTGTTCATTTTTTGCTGATGTAGGCAACTGTGCTCTCAAATCAGTCTCAACCCAGTATCAAACAGGAGTTTGATGAAGGTGTTCAACAAATCAGAGAGATTTTTGCATTATAATTCTCAGATGACAAAAAGCTCATATCAAGGAAACAGACTCTTCAAACTGTGAAGGAAGCTGTAAAAGCTGCAACCACACAGCTGGAGCGCGTCGTAAAAGAGTGCTCAGAAGGACGACACCTTTGTGGTGCAGGAGAAGGCTGTGTTAAAATCCAGTCTGCTTCTTTTTTTATCTTGATGGACATTTTTTGATAAGTGTGGATAAACTAAGTCATCTAGTTTGTTCACTGAAGATTCAGCGTCACTTATAGGTTCAATGGTGATGCAATTGGACATTGCTGGCTTTGAAATCTCTGATTACAACAGCGTGGAGAAGCTGTGCACAAGGAGACCACTGTGCTCTTTCCTGTCAACTGAGTTATTTCAACAATGTCGGCGACGTCTGAGTGTGACATCATCTAACACTCTGTTGAATCCAGGAAGTGAACGATTGGTGATCTGAGAAATATCCTTCCATTTCTGGTTTATAACTCCAAAGGGAGGAGAACACTTTTCCAGGAGAGTCCTGTGTTGATGGTTACATTTTGAAAGCTAAAGTCTAAAATGAGAGTTTACTGAGTTACATTCATATGTAAATTAAATATTCTGTTGTTATTGGTGAGCACATGTGATTATGTGCTCAAAGGGAGGCATTGTGGGATCTCATATTTAATTTACAGGTGTACTTACATATGAAAACTGTAATCTGCATACTTATCTCTGTATACTTAGAACCTCCACCTGGTTCTTCTGTGTTTTAACCCTGTGTTCTGTGAACAGCTAAGCGTAACTTAATACCTACATAGACTATCTGGGGCTGTGTTGACATCACCTGCTCCCTATCCATCAATATTTTGGCTGACTATTGGGAAAACTGGTCTTCTTAGCTAAAGCTGGGGAGTTCTCTACATGGTCTGCATAGCTAAGCTATTCTCCTATAGGTTAGTTGTTGCTGAGGTCATAAATAGTCAACAGTCTGTACTGTATTTAAAGACACCTTGTGGTCATTTGTGTGTGTGTGGGGGTGTGTGTGATCCGACCCCATTGGGGGGTTCTCTCCATGTCCCTCTTCACGGCCGATGTCTCTCTGCTAAGCTGATAACATGGAGGCTGATGCCTGATGACACCATTCTGTTTGTATATTGCTATTTTGACATTAAAATGCTGAATAACCTCAATTTCGACTATGCCTTCCTTCAGCCCTCCTTCTGACCCACATTTTTATGAAACTGACAACACCAAACTGTCTCATCCATGTGTTTATTGACCTTGCTTTGGAAGAGGAAGGGGTTCCAAACTGTTCCCACAAAGTTAGTAGTGTGGAACTGTCCAAAATCTCTTTGTATGCTGAAGCATTCAGAGTTCCTTTCACTGGAACTAAGGGGCCAAGCCCAGCTCCTGAAAAACAACCCCACACTGTAATCCCCCCTCCACCAAACTTTACACTTGGCACAATGCAGTCAGAAGTACTGATCTCCTGGCAACTGCCAAACCCAGACTCGTCTATCAGATTGCCAGATGGAGAACCGTGATTCGTCACTCTACACTGGGCAAAATAAGCTAGAATCCGGACGTGTTTGGACTGGATATTTTATATGACACGCCACATATCCGGACCAGATTTTCACGATATCCTTATTTCTTGAGAATCCATGAAAATATTGACGTATCTGGACTCCGGATTTCACTGGGTACAATATCTGTTCGTATCCGGAGATATTTTGGCACTCGTGTCTCTCTGTAGCCAGCTCGCTACACGCCCATGTGATCCCCGGACTGCCCTCAGGGCTGAGCGAGCGAGTATGCGCCGTCTCGACTGCAGACTGAGTCGCCACTCGCCACACTCCGAACCGCACTTGCTGAATTTGGGAAACGCAGCAATGTTAGCCGTGCTCCTGGCGGACAAGCGGTCACGTTTTGATGGGGAGGTGAACAATCCCACTATCAGAGATGTTTTAAGGTAAGTTGAAATATGAGAATTGCTATTTGGCGGGTGAATGTTTGGCGTTAGCTACACAGTTAGCCTGCCATTCGTTGATAACGTGGAATGACAAGCTGGTTGATGGAATGATTGGGACATAATGTATCATCAGTAATATGAATGTATAACATGTAACGGCGTCGATGTCTGATTTTCGACATACGCAGGGGATGAATTTCAAAATCCCACTTGTGTAAAAATGGAGAGTAATCTGCTAGCTAAATGTAGCCTTCTAGCTAGCGTGAAACTGCGATCTATCTTTTTGTAGCAGCTAGCCTACATACAGTAGGTTTCCCACCCAAGTGTTTAGCGTAATAATCTGTGGGTAAAAATACGCTATTTCTTAGTCCATTACCATACAAACCAACTGGGGGCTTTGTGAAATTGGGTGGGTTTTAGAGCCGCCAGGAGACTTGAAGGTAATATGTAGGATTGTGGCCAGAGTAGGTAAGTACATTGCAACTGTGCTGCTTATTTCCAAAATCTTTTCATGATTATTATTTAGTCAAAGTAAATAAGTAAATAAAAGTAAATAAGTAATAAAATTATAGTTACTAGTATGACCAAGTAAGTAATAAATAAAATTATAGTTACTAGTATGACCAAAGTAGTTCTGCAGATTAAAAAATGTCTATTACTGGAAATTCAAAATGACAGACATGGAAAAGATTTCTTTCCTTTCCCAGTCAAAATTAATACTTAGAATTTGATGGTGGTGGTAAGTATTCATGAAAAGGTAACATTTGTGAATGAGCAGCATGCATTCTGGAAATAAACTACCTTTTAAACATGTGTGTGACAAAGCGGATCAGTCATTGCTCTTGCCCCAAGATAGATGTAGCTAATCGCAAACATTACAAAAGACAATGAGATGTTGAAATTAATGTTTCTGAATGCTGCAGGGCAATCGGTGACCTTCGCAGTTCAGTGGATGACCTGAGAAAGGAACTGAGGACCATGCAGGATGCCATGATGCAGCAGCAACACTCCTGCATGACCCAGGAGAACCACAAAGTCCCTTTGGAGTTGGCGGTAACACTTGATTGTGTGTTTTTGAGAATAGGACACAAACTGGACTCATGTATGTCCCATAACTAGGCTGACATCATTATCCACTGTTTCTTTCTATATTGGTCGTCTTAACCACATACAGTTGTATAATGATTTTTTCTTATTCAGGCACGGGTGAGGCGCTTTCACTGTGGGCTTGGGGAACTGCAGTGGATACCCTTATAAATGAACATATACCAGTGAGTGAGCCTACGAGTCTCCAATGCTGGCCAGCCCACACGTGTGTAAAGTTCACAGTGGTGTGTGCGAGGGTTACAGTTTGTGATGAACCTCAGAGAGGCATGATACACACAATCTAACACTTACGCTTATAAAGAAAGCAGGGTCCATCACTGGTGTGTTTTAGTACTGTGGAGCAAATCTTAAAGGAGTGGGTGATTGAGAGGTGAATAGGGAGAAGTGTAAGGATGATCACCCACTGTACATCATGTTCACTAAACGTGGTAGGAGCCAAAGGCTCCTCCTACCTAGGTGCTCCACTAGATTTAGGAGGTCTTTTGTTCCTGCAGCAGTCAGACTTTTCAACAATAGCTGAGCACTATTTTAATGTTGTGGTTCTTTTTGTATTTCTATGATGGGATGTCACTTATTTATTTTTAGCTCTTTATTTTTTATCTGTTACACTAACTTGTGTAATTGTCTTACTATTGTGTGTGTATATGTTGTATGAATGGTCAGGTGGCATAATTTCCTCTTTGGGGATTAATAAGGTCTACTCAATCACTCAAAAGTCTGTTAACTCTACTTCTTACTGTCTTGCAGAAGCTTGAAATAGGTTCTATGAACACCTGAAGGCCCCCCAAAAAATGGACCTAGCTGGGAGGACCGATGAAGTAAAGAAGAAAAAAATGAACAGCCGACGTGACCGGGTAGGTAAAACGACCCCCCAACACACCTCAAACTGGCATCACACCCTGATTAAGGCCGTAGAGCTGATTCACATTGGTGATTTTATTAGCCCACATAAAAGATTGTTTTGGACTTTTTACAGTAAATCAACTCAAGTGCCTTTTTTCCCCTTTATTTTTTGTTGGCATCACTATCTTTGATCACTGCTTGACCAAAGAAAAAAAAATCCAGTTGATGGTTGTGAAATTCTTCCTGGCTGCCATGAACTATTATTTGGGTGCAAGCATTGAAATTAAGGTAGGTCTGCGTTCTACATTCTTTTTGAAATGTGTTGCTTAATATTGCCCTCTTCTGTGTAGCTTTTCAAGCAGCGGCTTCAGGTGGCCAAGGACCTCCTTGATGTTGATGACCTGCAGTATCTGAAAGGAGCAGAACTCTATTCAACCGCACGCCGGGAGTTAAAGTTAAAGGTATTCAATCACATTTTCACAGACGAACTTTGGGCGCATCTCATTAAAGGGACAAATATTTACCGTGAACAGACCGAACGTGATCACACTCCAGCAAGGGCAAAGACGCTTAAGTGGTCGAATGTAACTGTCCCTGAAATGAAGACGTTTATTGGGCTATGTATCGGCATGGGTCTACTTGTTCTGCCTGCACAGAGAGATTATTGGAGACACACCAAAAATCTCGTCAAGACTCAGTTCTCTGACGCCATGGCAGATTCTATGCTATATGGAGGTAAGAACTAAAATACTGATTGATTGTGATAATTATGTAATAACAAACTGTGATTATTAATATTATCATTGCAAATTACATTTTTTCTAATTATGTAGCATTTCATGTTTACATCTTTGGGCATAATGATGAGAGAGGTATTGGTATTATGCATTGAACTTTTATTCAACCATAATCATGCATACAAATATAATACAAAAATAGATACATACCATCATACAAATACAAGCTGTAACACAAGAGAACAATGTAATTTACAGTACCTGTAGACATTTAAAAATACATAATATTTTTATTCATCACATACACATAGTTTGCGGTGCCATCTTATTACAATAGACCGAATATCTCACAAAGCCACAGTACAATGTAAATTATGCTGTTTTATATTATACTTTCATCCAAAGTGACTTTCCTGTGTCTGTTTCTGCATTTTCAGCCAATCGAAGGCAACGGAGCCATCCAGCAACAGGTGGAAGTGCCAGCTTGCCTTGCAGATTATCAAAAAAATATGAAAGGTTTGTTTGCCTTTTTGGTTTTATGGCAAAATATGTGACTATATAATTATTTATTATGTATATTTCCACTGTTGCCTTGTGAGTGTGTAATGTGTGCTGTGTGTTCCAGGCGTTGATCTGCTTGATCAAATGGTTGGCTACTATGGGTTCCAGCATCGAACGAAGAAGTGGTGGAGGCGAGTGTTTTTCTTCTTGTCTGTGTCCTGCCAAAATGCATACATCGCTGCAAGACCTGCCTTCAGCAGAAAGTACAGAGGGTACAAGAACTGGCTGGAGGAACTTATCACACCAATGACAACAAGGGCTGTTCCTGTGACCTCTCCTCCTTCTCCATCTTCTCTTCCTCCTCCTCCACCCGACTGTAGGACGTTTGGGGGCCATAGTAGCCACACCACCTCCACAACATGACTGTGGAAAGATATATGACAAGCGCAAGCTGTGCCGGGAATGTCAACTGGTCCCAGAGAACGAGAAAGTAGGTGGGCCAACAGTCTTTGGATGCAAACAGTGCAAACTACCTCTGCACATTGAGTGCTTTGGCAAGCACTATCGCTGGTATATGTAAGGGATGTAACCTGTTCAGTATGTAGTGCACTTCATCTTACTGCCTTATGGCCTTGGGACACTTTATTTTTTACAGTTTGACCTGAATAAGAGCTGTTCTTTATTTCTTAAAACTTGAAAATATTGTGCACTGTACATGTTGTGACTGTTTTCTTTTATTTTTTTCCATATTATTGTGTTTCTGGATTATTTTATATTTTTTTCTTAAGGTGTAGAATAATAAGACACAGTTCTCATGAAACCCACAAGTGTAAGCTTTCAAATACTTTTGGAATTTTGTCTCTGTGCTTCAGAGGCTGAGAAATCACTTATTTAATAGTCGTTGACATTGTTGAATTTCCAGGAAAAACCTCAGGATCTCGCCCTTAAGATTTTCAGGCCTTTTTCCCCAGGCGTTTTAGGTCTAAATGGGTTAATTAATAAAGACAACTTTATCAAACACAACTTTATCAAACGTTCTTGTCTGTTGTATAAATTGTATTAGTGACATTGGCAGAGGTGGAAAAATGCAGAAAAAATGTGATCTAAGTATCTTTACTTGCTTAAAGCCTACTGAATTAAAAGTACCCATCTAAAAATCTACTTGAGTAAAAGTAAAACAGTACTTGTTCATGTATTTTGAGTTTAAAAAAAAATACTTTAAATTGGTTACATTTTTCCATGACCTCTAAAGTTTGTCAGCTGTGTAGACTTAGCTTTTTCAAAGTAATTGTGATGAATTTTTAGTAATGCTAATCTGTTTGTCATTTTGGTCAATGTCTGTGCTATTTTAAAATAACTAAGGCATATAATTAAAATATTAACCGAGTTACCAGCCGCCTAGTCAGTAGTACACTGTAAAACATTGGTATATAAATGGTATATAAATGTATGAAAATGTTGCATGGTCATAAGGCTATGGGTTTCACGGTACAGTAGCCTATAAATAAAGCTCCCTAGTGAATGCTAGCTTGTGTATCCTGACATATCCGGAGGTGAGCACAGTACCAGAACGTGACGTATTCGGAGATATACGAACAGTGAATACGTGAAACACGGACGATATCCAGTAAGTATCCGGAGAACCGGATATGTAGCGTGTCGACACAGTGCCATTCCGGAGTTCGGAAATGCTCCGTATACGAGAACTGACACCAACGTATCCGGAGCGTGTCAATCCGAATATCTACAGATATTGTGAATATCCTGGGATATACGACTACAAACACCCCCGGAAACAATGCCATTTTTCCCAGTGCTAGAGAACGCATCTTCACTGTTCTAGAGCCCAGTGGTGGTGTGATTTACACCACTGCATCTGACGTTTTGCATTGCACTTGGTGATGTATGGCTTGGATGCAGCTGCTCGGCCATGGAAACTCATTCCATGAAGCTCTCTACGTACTGTTCTTAAGCTGATCTGAAGGCCACATGAAGTTTGGAGGTCTGTAGCGATTGACTCAGCAGAAAGTTGGCAACCTCAGCGCACTATGCACCTCAGCAACTGCTGACCCCACACTGTCAGTTTTTGTGGCCTACCACTTTGTGGCTGAGTTAATCTCATTCCAAATCCACTGTTATAATCCCACTGACAGTTGACTGTAGAATATTTAGGAGCAAAGAAAATTCATGACTGGACTTGTTGCACAGGTGGCATCCTATCACAGTATCAGAGTGACCCATTCTTTCACAAATGTTTGTAGAAACAATCTGCAGGCCCAGGTGCTTGATTTTATACACCTGTGGCCATGGAAGTGACTGGAACACCTGATTTTGATTATTTGGATGGACGAGTGAACACTTTTGGCAATATAGTGTGTGTGTGTGTGTATGTATATATGTATATATATATATATATATATATATATATATATATATATATATATATATATATAGGATGGGTTAAAATGCAGAGAAGAATTTCTCCAGTGTGAGATCAATAAAGTTCACTTCAATATGATGATACGGAAATATGCTTAATAAATGAAAATGCTTAAATGTTTTATTTCTGATTAGACTGAATATTTGCTACTGTGGAGGACACTGTGAATTGTGAATGGAGTTTGGTTAAAAAATAATCAACTGAAATTATCAAACACAATGTGAAAAAAATGGGATTGTGCACATAAATTTCATAAAACATTTTATATTTTTGTGTATTTTTGAGGTTAAAAATATAATAATAATTATTATTATTAGTCCTAGTCCTCAGGTATCATACACACCTTTTGGATTTCAGAATTAACCCTTGAAATAAATAAATAAATAAATAATTGGTCAGTGATTTTTTTTTTATGAACAAAAATTCCTAAAATTCCTGAAATCCAAAAGGTGTGCACGATACCTGAGGACAAGTACTACCTTGGATTGGGGTTGCTAGGTTACCTGTCTTTGAAAAAAAAAAAAAATCACAGATTTTCAAAGAAGAAAAAGATGACAGGATGAGGAGAGTGAAGGGGATGATGAGAGGATGAGGAGAGTGAAGGGGATGATGAGAGGATGAGGAGAGTGAAGGGGATGATGAGAGGATGAGGAGAGTGAAGGGGACGATGAGTCGATAGGAGAGTGAAGGGGATGATGAGAGGATGAGGAGAGTGAAGGGGACGATGAGTCGATAGGAGAGTGAAGGGGACGATGAGAGGATGAGGAGAGTGAAGGGGATGATGACAGGATGAGGAGAGTGAAGGGGACGATGAGTCGATAGGAGAGTGAAGGGGATGATGAGAGGATGAGGAGAGTGAAGGGGATGATGAGAGGATGAGAAGAGTGAAGGGGATGATGAGAGGATGAGAAGAGGGAAGGGGATGATGAGAGGATGAGGAGGGTGAAGGGGATGATGACAGGATGAGAAGAGTGAAGGGGATGATGAGAGGATGAGGAGAGTGAAGGGGATGATGACAGGATGAGGAGAGTGAAGGTGACGATGAGTGGATGAGGAGAGTGAAGGGGATGATGACAGGATGAGAAGAGTGAAGGGGACGATGAGTCGATAGGAGAGTGAAGGGGACGATGAGTCGATAGGAGAGTGAAGGGGACGATGAGAGGATGAGGAGAGTGAAGGGGATGATGACAGGATGAGGAGAGTGAAGGGGATGATGAGAGGATGAGGAGAGTGAAGGGGATGATGAGAGGATGAGGAGAGTGAAGGGGAGGATGACAGGAGGAGGAGAGTGAAGGGGACGATGAGTCGATAGGAGAGTGAAGGGGATGATGAGAGGATGAGGAGAGTGAAGGGGATGATGACAGGATGAGGAGAGTGAAGGGGATGATGAGAGGATGAGGAGAGTGAAGGGGATGATGACAGGATGAGAAGAGTGAAGGGGACGATGAGTCGATAGGAGAGTGAAGGGGATGATGAGAGGATGAGGAGAGTGAAGGGGATGATGACAGGATGAGGAGAGTGAAGGGGACGATGAGTGGATGAGGAGAGTGAAGGGGATGATGAGAGGATGAGGAGAGTGAAGGGGATGATGACAGGATGAGGAGAGTGAAGGGGACGATGAGTCGATAGGAGAGTGAAGGGGATGATGACAGGATGAGGAGAGTGAAGGGGATGATGAGAGGATGAGGAGCTGAGGTGGTGTTGGGGAATAGGTGGGGCGACCGTGCACCTGCAGTGGGGCTATACATTGGGCAGGGTCCTGATTTGACAAGAGAGTGAGGGAGGAGTACTTGGAGTGAGGTAATGAAGTCTGAGGAGCAGGTAAAAGAAGGGAGTGAAGTTAGGTCTTCCAGGCTGAATTTAACACCAGCTCTATATCTTGACTGATGCCAGTCCACTGTCTGCAAATCCAGTAAGCAAATGGTACAACTGCAGACTGCAGACTTTAGATCAGGGTACAAACATGCAATGGTGCAGTGATGTGTTTTCTGGCAGCTGGTTTTGTGTCAAACGGTAAGGGACGTTTATGCCCCCTACTGTCTGCTGCCTTCATGACTACACATGTTAAACCAGTCCTGTTTCAGCAGTTTCATTGTTGCCACTGTAGTGCTCCTGTTGTTCATTTCCATTAAAAGAGGTGGCATCTGCGTCTGTGGTGATGTCAAAATATGTACCTTGTAATAATAAAAGATAAAAAAAACAAACAAAAAAAAGAGGTGGCACTAGCACGTTAGCTATGTCCGTACAGTCTATGGCCTATACCCCAGGGTAGCTGTGAGCACTGAAGAACAGGTAGCTTTGGGTTTGTTTTTTTGTTTTGTTTTTAACTAGATGGCATTTTGCTAATTTTGCCCACTCTGTACTTACTTCATTCTCTACTTGCTAGTGTGATGTGCAGCTATCCATAGGAGGTGCGGACAACTGCATGGCTCTTTGTGGTGATGATGTTTACAGCGACGTCAGCTCCCATTGGGCACTGCTGGAAGTCAGCGGCTAGATACAAGCACAATACACGGTTTTCTAGAATGTGATGATATTATTCTTCCAGATGGGGGCAAGAGCCAGATTCCATTCATTCCCTGGTGTCCTCATAACAAATATCCAAAGGTGAATTCACAAATTTTGAACCACATCATTTATATCAGTGATTAGATCCTAGGACTCACCATATTATAAACTAAATCAGTTTTTATCAATAATTGTTTGCTCTGATGCTCTGTTGAATGTTGTTGTTGTATTCTTGGGCACTTAACCCACCTCACCCCCAGTGTATGCATATACTGGTGTATGAATGGGTGTGAATGAGTGAGTGGTGCCTTGAAGGTGGAAAAGCACTGTATACCATTTTACCATTGATTAATTTCACAGTAGCCTCAGAAAGTGGTGCCATTATTCAACTCCGAGAGACACGATTGTTGTCAGTTGATGTTAAGCCATGAGCCACAAGTGTGTGTAGGCAACCCCTGACAAAGAATGATTTTGTGGACTTCTATGTTGGATATTTATTTCAGAAATAATCATCAAAATAGAATATGTACACAACCTACATCCAGCCATGGAGATTCCTGCTTGAGGCGTATGTCCGCTGGTCTTCATTAGACTGTAAAAGTAGTCCTTCAGAAAGTCCCTGGTCATGTTCCGCTGATGCTCACTGTATCGTCCATCATTCTGCAGCGCTCCACCTCTAAATTACCCACAATCCACAATTCTGCTTTGCATGTGGACTCAGAAGTGATAATCCTATCCGACTGTGAAGGTCATGGCTTACAAATAGCATTACATTATAAACACATGTGCGTTTGTTAAATCAATACTTTCCAACATAGGAGAAAAATGAAAATAAACAAACTGAAATGCTGCTTCAACACATAGTAGTGGGATTAGAATTAGAATATATGTTTTAAAAAATAGACCAGTAAAAACATTATTTCCATGGAATCTTCCCGAAAGTTGCACTCTGTACCTTCACTGAAATGTCAAATGCTAAGCTAATATTAGAATTCCGGAGCATGTGTGTAAAGCTTTGTACAAGTTTCTGTAAAAATATATTTTGTTACAGGCTTTAAAAGCATGTACCTGATTTAATCTTCTCAAAATGAATGCTCTTTACATCATGTATTTTATGGCATGGTCACTGTTTAGTTCCACATAGTGATGGGCGGATCGATACCAAAGTATCAATATATCGATCCTGATGGGGTATTGAATATGCATCGATCCTGGTATTAAAATATCGATACCAAGTCATGTTTTCTTGCTGACTTAACTTTCAGTTTATTTAGTTCAAATTCTTATGTGTTTTGTTCATTATTCAACCATTGCCAGTTGTCAGGCACTACTTTTCCTTCCGCGTTCTCACCAAACGTGGGGTAGAACGTCATCCCGCGATAGACTCACTGCTGTGAGATTTCAGTCAAAGCGGCGCGGGGCTGCGGGAGCCATGGGAGACCGCAAGCGAAGTGTGGTGTGGAGTTACTTCCACACCGTGGACGACAATGTTGCGAAGTGCAGTGTCTGCCAAAAAATGATCCGATATTGTGGCAATACCACAAATTTAAATAAACACTTGATCATAAATCATAAACCTCAGCATGACGAAATGCTACTGACCAAACGACAACAGGAGGCTAGTCAGGCAGCTCCCTCCAGCACAGCAGCAACAGCAGTACGACAGAGGTCAGTTGCCGAGGCGTTTGAGAGAGGGACAATCCAGGTAACCATCAAGCATGTAGAAGACTAAGAGTAGTGTATGTGAGAGGAGAATGTATGTATGTGAGAGTGAGAATAGTGATACTTCATTTGTTGTCTTTTTTCATAAGCTGCAAGTGGCCAACTTACAATAGATTTATTTATTTTATTTTATTTATTTGATATGGACAATGCACATTAATGAACATAAGTATAAAACAAATGTAAATATGCCGAATTTTAGCTACAAAGCTAGTTTTCATCCGCAGTCCTTCGGCAGGCAAATACATAAAAATACAACGTGCAATACAACAGCACAAACAAAAGTCTAGTGGTCACATTTGATGTCTGCATTGCCATTTTCATTTCATCAAAGATTTTTTTTCAGATATCTGGTGTTAGAATGTGTGGAGCTAAGCCCCTGGTGGAACTTTGCGAATCCAAGGTATCTAGTTAGAGCCAGGTTAGTGTTTTTCTGTAGTATTAAAAAATGTATGAAAGTATCGGTATCGATATCGCGATTCTAACCCTGGTATTACTTGGTATCGTATCAAAACAAAAATAACTGGTATCGCCCATCCCTAGTTCCACACAGAAGCTACTGACATGGGCACCTTTTTTTCGTCCTATCAAATCAAACTGCGTGATAATCCCAGACACTTGAGTCTCTGCCATGGTACATTCCCAGTAGTAACAAAAAAAAACAAATAGTAGGCAGAGATTGGAGAATTATAAGGAAACAACTGCATGACACTATCCCAAATCCACTTAATTTCTGTAGCACATTTTATCAACAAAACAGTTACGGTTAGCTGAAAGACTGTCCAACTCCACCCACAACCCTGCATCACTCATGCTCCCACACAACAATTCTCCATAAATATACAAAAACATGATAGAAAACTGTACACAACAACTTGACAAACCTGATGCAATTTAAATGAATGAGTGAAACTTATAAAACATGTTAATTTGTCGTTGTTTTGCAAATACAGTGGTACCTCACCTTACGAAATTAATTTGTTCCAGAAGTGGTATCGTAACGTGAAAAATTCGTAAGTTGAGTAGCTATTTCAATGGAAAAAGCCTGATTCATTCCAAGGCCCCGATCCAAGTTTTTTTTTATAGTGTAACTTTTTTTATAGTGTAACATTGTGTTCTGTGTGTTTCTCACATTTGTCTCTTGTTTAAACACTCAAACTTTCATAGATTTTCAACAAAATTATTAATAGTGAAGTGTGGGGGGGAAGTGGGAGGGGGGAGAAAACTGCGCTCTGACACCTGTGATAGCGCAGCATGACGCGGCGCGGAGCTGACAGCAGGTCTAGACCAAGGTCTAAACCTGGACTGGACCAGGACTAAACCTGGACTAAACCAGGACTAAACCAGGACTAAACCTGGACTAAACCAGGACTAAACCAGGACTAGACCAGGTGGATTAAAGCAGCGAGGAGGGGACTGCACGCAGTCTGGTTTAGTCCAGGTTTAGTCCTGGTTTAGTCCAGACCACCACGGCTCCTCCTGGTTTAGTCCTGGTTTAGTCCAGACCAGGCTCCTCCTGGTTTAGTCCAGGTTTAGTCCTGGTTTAGTCCAGGTTTAGTCCTGGTCAGGTCTAGACCACCGCGGCTCTTACATGGGTCTCGTTCATGCGTTCATGCGCTCAGACTGCGTGCAGTCCCCTCCTCGCTGCTTTAATCCACCTGGTCTAGTCCTGGTTTAGTCCTGGTTTAGTCCTGGTTTAGTCCTGGTCCAGGCCAGGTTTAGACCTTGGTCTAGACCTGCTGTCAGCTCCGCGCCGGGTCATGTGCGCTATCACACACGTGTCAGAGCGCAGTCTTCTCCCCCCTCCTCCTTCCCCCCACACTTCACTATTACTACATTTTGTTGAAAATCTATGAAAGTTTGATTGTTTAAACGAGAGACAAATGTGAGAAAAGTTTAAATCCAGTCTGAGAAAAGCGTATAATGTGTGTGGCTGAGCGCGCATTATTTGAATTTTTGAGATTTCGCGTTTCGTAACTTGAATTTTCTTTCGTATCTAGAGACAAAAATTTACCGTGAAGGCGTTTCGTAACTTGAAATTTTTGTTTGTTGGGTCTTTCGTAAGGTGAGGTACCACTGTATCGCATTTTCAAAACAATAAAATTTAACATGGTGATCTAAATATGTTATGTGTTAGCAGTGAACACCCCATAGAAGTACAATACGCCCTCTTTAAGACTTTTAGAGTGACATGAAATACAATGTACTACTAGACTCATGCTATGGAGTGACACCATTTGAAGCATGCATCTGTAATGGAGGATGACGCCATCTGTCAGCTGTCTAAAGAATAGATTAAGATAACAATAAAAGAAAGGCTCTCCTCACTTGTTTTTACATGACCGGTTTATTATACTGATAACACTGAGACTAAAGTGACACCGCTGTGAACTGAGACATAGTGGATTCCATTATCATTCATTGTGAGTAGTTTGAGCCCCTGGTCTTATCTCACTCTCTGTCTGCAGGGCTCTGATCGTCCTGATCGGCCGTGAGAAATAGCAAGAGCACAAAAAGGAAGAGGGATGTTTAATTGGTCCCTGGTATAACCTTGTTTCACACTCTTTTGAATGATTGTGGTTGAATATTAACGTAAATTGTTAGTTTTAGTTTTTTTTTTACGTGATGTTACACTATTTTCTGATCCATGATATAATGCTGTTTCCTCATCACAAGCGTTATTGAGTTGTATAATGTTTCATTCGCGCAGGTTTAACACACAAACCCTGCAGATTTCATTCGCGCAGGTTTAACACACAAACCCTGCAGATTTAGGCTTTCTTCTCTCACTCTGTCCCGCCTTCCTCCTCTCAATAGCGATATATCATGCTTCCAAATTTGTTATCGAGACAGGACTAATGCCAAAGAAGCTTTCTGGACACATTTGTCACAGGAGGACACCGGACAAACTGCTCTCCATCATGGACACTCCTGCTCACCCACTGCACCAGACTATAGAGGGACAGAGGAGCCCTATGTCCTGTCAATCATCATCTTTGCACTGTTTTCTTTATTTTCTTTATTTTTATTTAACCTTTATTTATCCAGGTAAACCAATTGTATATGTAGATATGTATACAGCACGCCAGTCTCATTCTATAGTTGGGTGCAGATCTACTATATCTATATATATTCAAATATTCTCCAGCTTTATTTTTCAATTATTGTTTCATGACTATTATTATAATTATTATTATTATTATTATTATTATTATTAGGTACATTACACTATTTTGATTGATTGCCTTTGGATTTTGAATTATGTTGTTTTGGGTGCACTGTTCATTCACGACCTGTCACCCTAGGGTGCTCGCCACACCCTATTTAAGATGGCCACCTTTAGCTCTTACTCCATTTTGCCTGATGAAGGCCTAGGGCCGAAACGTTGCATGTCTTAATAAACTTCTCATTTTGCAAGTAAGACGGAGTGCGGGATTGTTTTCTCCTTGTGTGTTCTGGGTTTGCTCCCTCGCCTCCAACGCACCCGTCTGAAGAGATTGAAGTGCGAAGTTCTCATTTTTGGATAAGCAAAAATGCCTAAATCTATTGTATAAACAGATGTGATTTTGATGTAAAACAATATCATTAAATATCTTGAATACATTAGCTCACCAGCACAGTAATCAATAGATTTTCAGTTCATCTTATCAATATAAATGAGATTTAGCCACTTTTATCTCGGCAGCAGATCGAGTCCAGAAATGTATAGACCAGTGTATCCAGAGCAATGAGAGAATTTGTGAATTGCTTTAAAGGTGCACTGTGTACCTTTTTGGTTGGGGGTCCATCACCTGCTTGTTTCTATGGAGATGTCATTGCTCTGCCTGGAATGTTCCACAGTGTGACATTAAACAGCTCTACCTTACATTTATTCAATTACAGGTGGTTTTGTAGCTCAAAAATACCTGAGTGTCAAAAATCTGACAGTGAGCGGGGTTCACCTCTCCACAGATCTGAGTTGTAACTTGGTTTGGTTTGGTCTCCATGAAGATAGAAAGCTTTAATACCATACTGTGTAACATTCCAGACAGAGCAATAACATCTCCATGAAGAAAAGCGTTTGACAGACCCTCCACCCAAAAAGTTACACAATGCACCTTTAAAGGTCGTACGCAAAATGAGGATGAGGATTAACAAGGATGTGACTTTATAACAGAGATCAGAATCAGCCAACGTCACTGAAAATATTGTCATGATTTTTATATAAAATGAGGTGGTCAGTGATGCAAATGAACCAGTAAAAGTAAAAGTATTTTTTCCCAGAATTTTTTTGTTTTAACATATATTATTTTTTCTATTTCCTCTTTACCAATGAATAAAAAACAAGCGACTGCATCTGTGTCTGGCATGTGAATTCAAGTTTTGACATCTGAAACAATAAACATGAATAACTGCCCACAGACGTTTAAGATAATATTAAAACAATTTGTTTTATTTTTTTAATAATGCAAACGGTGGTGTTTGGAGGGGCTTTAGTGTTGGTAGTTGCACTGGAGCACCCTCCTCTGCCCCTTCACAGCCGACCAGCCACCCAAAAGATGGCTGGACAACTGGACAGCTGGACGACTGGACGGCTGTGCTGTTTCACTTGCACAATGAAACTTTAGAAAACGCAGCTCCTCTCGTGCTGAGAAGAGTGCAGCAGACAGCTCCTGCACCTTCTTGGACATTTTCTCTTTCTCTTTGTGGGATTCATTTCCACCAACTCCAGTGCCAGGGGTTTCAGAGTCTCTACAGGCCTCTGGATCTGACCTGTTTGTGTTTTGTAGCTCAGCAATGATCTTGTCCTGTGCTTTAAGCTGTCCTTTCAAATTTTCCAGGACTTTATGGGAGCTGGATAGCTCTTGTTTGAGCTGGACACTTTCCGTTACTGAAGTATTATACAGGTATCGGATGTCTTTATATGTATCCATTTGGGTCTGAAGTTCTTTATCTTTCTTCTGGAGAGCACTTTTGAGTTTTTTCATCTCCGAGTCAATGACTTTTCTGGAGTTAACAAGTTCCTGCTGCAGCTGCACATTTTCCTGTACTTTGGAATTGTACAGGAAACGGATCTCCTTATATACATTAAGCTGGTCTTGCAGTTGCTTATCTTTTTTCTGGTTGATCCTTTCCTGATCTGCAAGTTTGGCCCTTGCTCGCGCCAACTCGTCACGGAGCGCCCTGACCACAGCGCTCTCCTCCAGGGGTGGAAGGTCCTGGACTAGAGGTGGACGTACCTGGATCTGACCTACTTCCTCTGGGTTTGAGGGTTCTTGGATGTGGGGAGACACCAGTTGGGTCTCCTGTGGCTCTTGAGCGCTCCCTGTTGGTGTGGGGTTGAGCAGAGCCTCCAGGTCGAAGCCCTCATCATACAGGTGAGCATCGTCCTCTAACGTGTACAGGTACCAGGGCTTGGATGAAAAAGTCGTGGAGCTATCCATTTTTGCGTGTGATTTTGCCAGTGTGCTGAGAAGTTATGATTCAAACTGAAGTGTGGGGCCCTTATATACAGTTTTCGTTACCATGGTGACCAGTGGCCAAGGTGATTTGCAAATTTGAATATTCAAAACAAAACAAAACATATCCTACAATATCACGATATTATATTATTATATTATTATATTAATATTAGTGCTGTCAGGAGATTAAAAAAAATAATCTACAGGATTTGTAATTAATTAATCTAATTAATTACATTTTAAGAGTGTGTGAGAGAGAAAGAGAGAAAATGGGTTCGCTCGCTCGATTTCTCCCTCATTGACTCGGAGATGAAAAAACTCAAAAGTGCTCTGCAGAAGAAAGATAAAGAACTTCAGACCCAAATGGATACATATAAAGAGCTGTCTGCTGCACTCTTCTCAGCACGAGAGGAGCTGCGTTTTCTAAAGTTTCATTGTGCAAGTGAAACAGCACAGCCGTCCAGTCGTCCAGCTGTCCAGTTGTCCAGCCATCTTTTGGGTGACTGGTCGGCTGTGAAGGGGCAGAGGAGGGTGCTCCAGTGCTACTACCAGCACAACAACTACCAACACTAAAGCCCCTCCAAACACCACCGTTTGCATTATTAAAAAAATAAAACAAATTGTTTTAATATTATCTTAAACGTCTGTGGGCAGTTATTCATGTTTATTGTTTCAGATGTCAAAACTTGAATTCACATGCCAGACACAGATGCAGTCGCTTGTTTTTTATTAACTGGTAAAGTGGAAATAGAAAAAATAATATATGTTAAAACAAACAAATTCACTTTTAATGGTTCATTTGCATCACTGACCACCTCATTTTATATAAAAATCATGACAATATTTTCAGTGACGTTGGCTGATTCTGATCTCTGTTATAAAGTCACATCCTTGTTAATCCTCATCCTCATTTTGCGTACGACCTTTAAAGGTGCATTGTGTAACTTTTTGGGTGGAGGGTCTGTCAAACGCTTTTCTTCATGGAGATGTTATTGCTTTGTCTGGAATGTTACACAACAGCGCTGATCGTCATGATTGGTGGGAGCGCGATCGGTGGTGCTGCAACATGATTGGAACCTGGAGCGCAGTTCGGCCTATGATTGGCTCTTGGCACTGGCTATTTTCACTTCAAAACGGTGAATTTCACCAAAAGGTGAGGGATTTTCATTCCAGATTGATAAAATGCCACAATGGAAGAAGGGATGACCGTTTTAGAAGAGGGATGATTTTTACTATTTTTTCCGCCAGGGGGGATTCCACCCCCCCATCCCCATCCCCCCTCAACTCGAGTACTGGTCATGAGCTCTGGGTAATGACCGAAAGGTCCGCAGGGTGGCTGGGCACACCTTTAGAGATAGGGTGAGGAGCTCGGTCACATGGGAGGAGCTCAGACTAGAGCCGCTGCTTCTCCACGTCGAGAGGAGCCAGCTGAGGTGGCTCGGGTATCTGTTCCGGATGCCTCCTGGATGCCTCCCTCGGGAGGTGTTCCGGGCATGTCCCACCGGGAGGAGGCCACGGGGAAGACCCAGGACACGCTGGAGGGACTATGTCTCCCTGCTGGCCTGGGAACGCCTTGGGGTCCCCCCGGAGGAGCTGGAGGAAGTGTCTGGGGTGAATGAGGTCTGGGTGTCCCTGCCCCTGACTTTATTTCCATATTTTATTTTTACTTATTATGCCTTATTTGACATCATAGTTTTTCAGTGAGTGACCTGCAACAAAAAATGAAATAAGTAAATGAAATATGTGCATTCATTAGGAGAAGTGACGTGCTCAGGGGGGTTGCTCAGGTTGCCCTCCTGGACTGACGCCGCCTTTCCAGGTCGAAAAAATAAATAAATAAATAAAATAATAATGAACTCGCCACTCAAACATTTTTCCTAAAATAAAAGCAGCCTCATTCACTTCCATTCGGACACTGAGAGTGAAAGTAAAAGGGGGAGTGGGATGTCTGCGAGCCGGACCGGTTCATGTGCGGTGGTCACCAGAGCTCCGTGAGCCCACCTCCGCCTCCCCCGGCAGCGTCGGCCACGTCCAGGGACCCCGCGTTCCCGTTCCATCCGACTATGACCTCAGATCAGACGAGACTACCTGCTGAATTTAAGCATATTACTAAGCGGAGGAAAAGAAACTAACCAGGATTCCCTCAGTAGTGGCGAGAGAAGAGGGAACAGCCCAACGCCGAATGTGGCATACGGAAATCCGCTTGCCCGGTGTCGATCGGGGGCCTTCTGATAGAGGCTCAGCCCGTGGACGGTGTGAGGATGGGACGGCCGCCCAATGAAGGTGGCGCGCCGCCCCAGCTGCGTGCTTTACAGCACCTCCCGCATGGACTTCACCGCTTCCCAGGGCCGTGGTCTCAGTGCCCGCTGCTGATAGGTGACCGGTACTTGACCTGAGCCTGCATGTCGCGGTTGTCGTAAAAGGTGAGATTGAGATGTATAACAAATGGTCACCATGAAGGTTTATGAATTGAATAAAAATGTTCATAAATACATGTTCACTTTGCCACGTTTAGCCTAAAAAATCAGACAGCTAACTAGCCTGCAGACAAGCAACCCATTATTTAAATAGACTGCTAATTTTATGGTAGGCAAACTAAGCAGGAAAGGGGAGCACATCACTGCAGGGTTGGCTAAGAAAAAGACAAACCAGCAGGTGAGACAGAGACGTTGCATTGTGATAAAGATGAGATGAGGCTAATTGATTAATTAATCAGACTCATATTTTAGCCTACTACTGGCAATTTTTTCATAATTACATTACATTTAAGACAAGGAGCAGCCACAAGCCTCCTCCAGACGCTTCATACAGCCTGTGATTGGTTATATGGGTGGGTGGTTTCCCCTTTCTTCAGGTCAGAGCAACTGCCCCTCTTCCTGTGCATGTCCCTGATTGGGAGTGAAATAGTCGGTGTACTGCCGAAATGGGCCGCTTCGTCAAAATGGGCCGCCTCGTCGCTACTGCGCATGCGCACCACCCCTGTTTAAAGTTTAAATGCCGTTTAAATGCCGTCGAGCTGAGTTCTCGAGGCAGAAATGGAGTTGTTTTCAACAGTGACAACGCAAGTAAGTAACATTTTAACAGTCTGTTGGTTTTATTGTATGTTTTAACCAATTAAGCATGTAACGAACGATATGTGAATGTTAGATTTGCGGCAGAATATCTGCGTCAGATGTTTATACTTTGGATTTACCATCGTTATTGTTTTCATTCCATCGTATTTTGTTATTTTGTGATGTGAACGTAGAAAACGTTGTATGTGTTATATGATGTTCTCATTACATTTGTTTAATGTTCCCTGCGGTACAGTTTTTTCATTACACACTTAATTTCTCCTGTGTGAGATCAATAAAGTCACTTCTTCTTCTTCTAATTGTTTCTAACAGGAATGCATTCATCAGCTCAGTGAAGACGTCTTGAAGGCTCGACTAGAGGTCGCATGTGCTCCTAGACGCATCATCATTGTGATAAATTTCCCTCCTTGGATGTATATACTGTATATATTTTTGTAAATAAATGTTTCTTCTGTTGTCCCTTTTCCTGTCCTCATAAATCATGAATAAGACACAAGCCCATTGTTTTAAATTGAATTGCATGAAATTGTCCCATCTTCACTGTCCCCTGTATCACAAAGGTGAGGTATACAGTAATCCCTCGTTTATCGCGGGGGTTAGGTTCCAGAAATAACCCGCAATAAGAGAAATCCGCGAAGTAGGACAACATTATATTTTACAATTATTCTAGATGTTTTAAGGCTGTAAATGCCTCACCACACACATTATACGCTTTTCTCAGACTGGAATTAACATTTTCTCATATTTGTCTCTAGTTTAAACACTCAAACTTTTCATAGATTCAACAAAATGTATTAATAGTGAAGCGTGGGGGGAGACACGGCCCCGGAAGCCCCGCCAGACGCGCGAGGAGCACTGCCACGTCCCTGGACGAGATGCACACCAACCCCTTGGAGAAGTGCGCGACACGTGCTGCTCTGTCACGGATTTGTCCATGATAAACCCCTCATCGTGGACAAATCCGTGCTTCTCGCGCGTCTGGCGGGGCTCCTCTCCCCTCACGCGTCACTATTAATACATTTTGTTGAAAATCTATGAAAGTTTGAGTGTTTAAACTAGAGACAAATATGAGAAAATGCAGCGCGAGGGCGCACATACACGGGGCTTCGAGCACGAGATAGAACCGCAGCGCCCGGACCGCGTGCTCTCAACCCGAGTCACAAACCGAACACGCACAAACAATGCAAAAGCCGCACGGAGTGATTTAATCCTGGTTCAGACCTGGTCTAGTCCCAGTTTAGTCCAGGTCTAGACCTGGTCCAGTCCAGGTTTAGACCTAGTTTAGACCTGGTCTAGACCTGGTTTAGTTCTGGTTTAGTCCAGGTTTAGACTAGGGGTGTGCAAAATAATCGTCATGACAATGCATCGCGATGCTAACTTTCACAATATACTGCATCGATTCTTGATGCCAAATATCGATTATTAATTTAAAAAACGGAAATGCGGAAAAGCCGCTGCCTTCACGCCAGCGGCATTTCCGGCAGCGGGCTGTGTTTACATGCTGGAGCGTTTTTTAGAGCAACATGTGTGTTCACGCTGCGCTGTGCGTGCCCAATGCGCTGCACCCTTACCGAGTGTGACATAACGGCTGCTGAGGCGGTCGTTGCTGCAATGAAACCTATGAAAGTAGCCACACTCGCAATATCAGAGGAGACCAGTCCAACGCCGTCTATTGTAGCGCCATTCCGTGCTCAACTCGTCCATGAGCTCCAAGACAATCCGACTGACAGGGGAAATTAAAAACACAATGCCAGGATCTTAACAAGAGGTATTTGAGTGAAAAAGAGGCAAAAGAGGAAAAAGAGGGAAGATATTTATACTGGAGTAACTGCAGAAGCCATCAGGACCAAGTGGGCATTACAGGTAACATTAACAACAATACAATTAAAGTGTAATTTTTTTCATCGGAAATAGATAAAAGCATTCACAATTCGATTGTGTTGAACTGATTTCCAGCAAAGCAATGGACTTCAGGCAGTATGAAGGAAGGATGGCAGCCTTTTTGTTATTGGTTTGGTTTATTTGTTTTTGTTATTCAATAAATTCAGTTATGAATTGAGTTGCTCAGAGTTCTGTATCAATTGAAGACACTACCCAGATACACAGCCACTGATATTTAAGTTATCCTCTTTTTTGGGTACATTTTCACTGAAGTATGTCGAATATATTGCAATACATCGCATAATTCAAGTATCGTGATGCATCGTGATAGTATCGCATCGTGGCATATGAATCGTGATTCGAATTGAATCGTGACTTCTTTGCCAATACCCACCACTAGTTTAGACCTGGTTTAGACCTGGTCTAGACCTGGTTTAGTTCTGGTCTAGACCTGGTTTAGTCCACGTTTATTCCTGGTCTAGTCTCTTAGCCAATCAAGACGCAGAACACATTGTTACACTATAAAAAAAAAAAAGTTACACTGTTATGTTACACAATGTTACAAAATGAGCTCCATTCAGTCGGAGCCTGATTTGATAATATAAGCATGTCGAAATGAACTGCCTACGCATATATAAATGAGTTGGAATTTTACATGACTAAAGACAATGCAAACAGCTCAATAGAATCACCATTATTTACCCATTTATATGAATATAGGTAAGGGGAGCTCATTCCGACATGCTTATATTATCTATCAAATCAGGCTCCGACTGAATGGAGCTCATTTTGACAGCCCACTTGACCCATTAAATAAGGCTCCCATATGGCTCACATATGAATATGTGAAAAGGTATGTCTTGACAGATATATATCTTTACCCAAATAATGCATCCACTAAAAGTCGTATACAGTACCTCACCTTTGTGATACAGGGGACACTGAAGATGGGACAGTTTCATGCAATTAAATTTAAAACAATGGGCTTGTGTCTTATTCATGATTTATGAGGACAGGAAAAGGGACAACAGAAGAAACATTTATTTACAAAAATATATACAGTATATACATCCAAGGAGGGAAATTTATCACAATGATGATGAGTCTAGGAGCACATGCGACCTCTAGTCGAGCCTTCAAGACGTCTTCACTGAGCTGATGAATGTGTTCCTGTTAGAAAAAATTAGAAGAAGAAGAAGAAGAAGAAGTGACTTTATTGATCTCACACAGGAGAAATTAAGTGTGTAATGAAAAAACTGTACCGCAGGGAACATTAAACAAATGTAATGAGAACATCATATAACATATATATACACGTTTTCTATGTTCACATCACAAAATAACAAAATACGATGGAATGAAAACAATAACGATGCAGTCAAATGTTAAATCCAAACTATAATCATCTGACGTAGATATTCTGCCGCAAATCTAACATTCACTAATCGTTCGTTACATGCTTAATTGGTTAAAACATACAATAAAACCAATAGACTGTTAAAATGTTACTTACTTGCGTTGTCACTGTTGAAAAAAACTCCATTTCTGCCTCGAGAACTCAGCTCGACGGCATTTAAACTGCATTTAAACTTTAAACAACGCTTAAAGGGGTGCGCATGCGCAGTAGACGAGGCAGCCCATTTTGACGAAGCGACCCATTTCGGCAGTACACCGGAGCACCTTAAGAAGGTTCCGAGGCAAGCAACCATGATGTTAGGATATAAATATTTTTATATTTTTAAAATTTTTAAAAATATTTTAGCTCTTTTCTTGTTAGCATTTTTAAATTATTAAAACACTGCTAAATGAAAAAAAAGATATATATATTTTTGTAACAGATTTTACTGAATATTAAGTCAGCACTGTTTTGTAGGGGTGGCACGGTTCATGAAAAACCGACAAACCGTTCGGTTCGCTTGTCATGACGAACCGTTCGGTGCACACCTAACAGTTCCAGGCATGCGCAATGTATACTTGCCTCTGGCATGCCCGTATATAACCTCGACTCGTGTTTTCCTTTCGCAAGAAAGATGAATGAGTGCGGTAAATAAAGTTAGATAGAAATGGCAAGTGAGAGTGGAGATAGCGGCAAGGATATAGAGGATGCACCAGTGTCATTTAAGTCCGGTGTTTGGGGAAAAGCGGAAAGTCACGGACACCCTCCTCCCACGCCGCCACCGAAATGCGCTCTAATCAGAGGCATTGAGGAGGGAGCTTATGCGCTATCAGGGAAGCTAACAGGAGGAGAGAGCGTGAAAAGTCGGTAAGTGAGGCACGGACAGATGTTTTATAAAGTTTAACCTGCCCTGTGATACACATTACTCGTACAAAAGAGCTGCGCTTGGGCGCTCGCGCGCTGACGTGCGGGATCCGCAGTTCCGGACGGACGCTTCTTCAGTATCTAGTGAAAGGGTTTTTTCAACAGCAGGTGACATAGTTACTGCCACCAGATCGGAGAGGTGGTTCCAATAATGGGCTTAAAGTCATGTCAAATTCAGATTGTGTGATTATTACATTGTATTAAGATTTTATATTACATTAGATTATTATATAATCTTATAACCTTTTTAATGTTCTATCCTGTTTTTGTGGATTATTAAGATAAATGGATATAAGGTGTATTTTGAAAGAAACCAATAAGAACCGTACAGAACCGAAAACCGTGACCCTTAAACCATGATACGAACCGAACCGTGAATTTTGTGAACCGTGCCACCCCTACTGTTTTGATAATGCAAACTTTTTAAACCTTAAGATCACTTACCTGTACTGACCTCTATTTTGGACCAAGCCTCCCCTTTGTCCAGGTTTTAACTTTTATATCTTTTGTAAATATTTTTAAATTTGTCTTGTGATGGTGGAATAAATGCACTTTGAAAATCTGAAAATCAGCTCAGCTCGATTCTGTTCCTCTAATAACCACTAAAGTTTCTATCCAACATATTACAGGAGGATAGAAAGATTTCAGGAGTGTGATGCCCTAACCATGACCTGGCCCTTAACAGCTCCTCCCACTCTTTGTCCGGAGCGCACTTCCTGGTAGATTTGGATTTAAAGGTCCTATATTACGCAAAATTGACTCTTAGCCATGTTGGAATATTTGTATTTAAGGATTACTCAAACATGTGTGAATAAAACAAAACACCAGGTATGCTTCTAATGAGGTAACAACATTCTAACATGGCTTAAAGGTTGTATAGATGTCCTTTTTCAAATATTACACATGCATGACACCACCACCCCTCCTCCACAGCTTATAAGTACAAACGCCTCCTTCAGAATTGCTGAAGAATTGACGTTTCCTCTCCAGAAATAATTTAGCCATCAACGCGTCAGTCTTTAGACCCTTTGTCTGCTTCAGTGCACGCCATCGCCTGAAGGAATCTCCAAGAATAACCTTAGTTTGGCTTCCCTTTCTCTTCTTCTTTCAGCAACCTCAAAAACGGACTTTCTTTTGCAGCTAACTGGTAGTAGATTCTTGTCTGCCATTGCAACAAACTTTGTGCAAGGGAAAAGACAGCTAAGAACCGCTGAGTTGGTTGAATAAACGGCATCTTGCATATGTGGAATGCTTGAGAGGCGTACTTAAACAAATCAGTTACTCTAGTTTGATTGACAACCTAACAGCCAATAGATAATGAGGTAGCCTTGTTATCTAATGCCTAATGTTTAGCTGGCCCCACCACATCCACAGATGATGGATTTTCTTTTTCTTTTTTTTTTTTTTAACTCACAAGAATCCATTCTGCATGATATATAACCTTTAACAGTAAAATGTTGACCTGTGTGTGCCCCCGAAACAAGCAATGTTAATAATTCAGAGGCTTTCCTTTCAGCCGCTGGTAACTAATGAAACTGCGTGTTGAATTTGATGCTGTGAAAATAAAATAACTATTCCAAGTGCTCATTCCATCCACACACGGCACGGGGCACGCTGCTGTAATGGGAGGAGCAGGGGGATTGATTTTGTCTACAAATGAAGGCGTTATCGACCACCGCTGAAGTTTTATTAAGAAGGGCTGCTCTGCTGTCATTCCAGAGCATCTCAATGCCTCTCTCTGCCAACCTCTGCACTGATGAGAAAATGCATTAAGGTGCACTATGTAACTTTTTGGTTGGGGATCCATCACCTGCTTGTAAAAACAGGCATTCTGACTGTGAGTGGAGTTGCCTCTCCACAGATCTGACCTATAACTTGATCTGGTTTGGTCTCCATGACAATCAAAAGAAGTGACTTTATTGATCTCACACAGGAGAAATTCTTCTCTGCATTTAACCCATCCTGTTATTAGGAGCAGTGGGCAGCACATTACTGCGCCCGGGGACCATCTCCATGATATTCGTGCTTTGGTTTGGTCAGGACCTAAGCTGGAGGTACCTATGGTGCATGTTTTGGGTTGGTGGGGGAAACCGGAGTGCCCGGGAGAAACCCACCCAGACACAGGGAGAACATGCAAATTCCACACAGAAAGGCTCGGGCGACCTGGGGATCGAACCCAGACCATGCATGCAAACTCCACACAGAACACACACAGAAAGGCCTGGGCGACCCGGGGATCGAACCCGGAACCTTCTTGCTGTGAAGCATAAGCGCAACAATGATTCAAGAATAATCAAGACTAGTCTTTTACTTTATTACTTTTGTAATAATTATTATATTATAATACTTGTAATTGTTATCTTAATTATACACAGATATACACACATAATTTGAGATTTGTTTCCAATCCAATCCAACTTTATTTATAAAGCACTTTAAAAACAACACAGTCGACCAAAGTGCTGTACACAGGTTAAAACACAAAACATGACACACAGTAACATTAAAAACAGAACATGATAAATGTCAACTACTCACACTGAGTTAAAAGCCAAGCTAAAAAAATGTTACCTGGCCAGCCAAATGATATCTCTCTGTATTTGCTACAGCGCGATACCATTTGGACACCCTCGCTCCACCCTCGCTCCTCCGGTTAAAAACGGACTCCGCGATTCTGATTCGTTCAAAGATGGTGACGTCAGTGCACCCGCCTTTGCCCGCAACGTCACTCTTAGGCAGCGGAAGTTCCTCCTCAGTTTTGAATCAAGATGGCGCAATCTCTGACTGGTTCACTTAGCTGTCTGTCTACGCGCAACCGCAGCGCATTCTGGATCAAGCGTTACCAGACTCACTGCTGGTACAGCGATGAGTCATGGATTCTTCCAGGCAAAAAAAAAAAGAGTTTTAAGAAGAGATTTAAAAACAGCCTGTCTTACATTCAGTGGAAGTGCATTCCAGAGTCTTGGAGCAGCCACTGAAAAAGCCCGATCACCCCTAAGTTTCCTTTTTGTCTTAGGGACCACAAGGAGAACCTGACCTGCAGACCTGCGAGAGCGGGAGGGCGTGTAGGGCACCAGCAAGTCAGACAGATACGGTGGGGCCAGGCCATGGAGACAATTATAAAACAAATAAAAGAATCTTAAAATCAATGTGAAACTGAACAGGTAGCCAATGGAGAGATTGAAGAATGAGAGTTATGTGATCGAATTTCCGAGAACCAGTTAAAAGACGAGCAGCAGTGTTCTGGACTAGCGAAGATGGGAAAGTAAGGTTTTGTTGAGACCTGAGTATAAGGTGTTGCAATAATCTAACTGTGTCGAGATAAAAGCATTAAAATTTCAAAATTATGATGAGATAAAAGTGATTTTACTTTGGCAGGTTGCCTGAGCTGAAAGAAACTGGTATTTAAACCCAGGTTTGTGACAACAGGGTTTATTGCCTTGGTCAAGGAGCCGAAATCGGAAGGAATAACAGCAGTTGAATCACCAGGAGTAAGCAACACAACTTCAGTTTTATTCTCATTAAAATGGAGAAAATTACAAGCCATCCATGCTTTCAACTCACTAAGATACTCTAAAAGGTCCTTTGACTGCTTCAGAGGCACATACATTTGGCAGTCATCTGCATAAAAATGGGAAGACACCTTGTATTTACGTAGAATTGACCCCAGAGGCAGCAGGTAAAGGGAAAATAACAAAGGTCCAAGGACTGACCCTTGAGGAACTCCACGGAGCAGAAGATGACACAGCATCACCAACTTGAACTGAAAAACTTCTGTTGGACAAGCAAGATCTAAACCAGGACAGAGCCAAGCCCTTAATGCCCACCCAGTTTTCCAAGCGAGACAAGAGAATCTGGTGGTCCACTGTATCAAATGCTGCAGTAAGGTCCAATAACAGCAGAGCAACAGTGTCAACAGAGTCTGAGGCCAGAAGAATGTCATTAAAGACTCTCCGCAGAGCAGTCTCTGTGCTATGGCCTTTTTTGAATCCAGACTGGAAAATTTCAGAGACTGAATTTTCATTTAAGAAAGAGCTCAGCTGTAGGTAAACAATTTTCTCAAGTAATTTTGATATCAGAGGCAGCTTAGAAATTGGCCTGCAGTTTGAGAGCTCATTGTGATCCAGGCCAGGTTTCTTATCAATGGCTGAACAACTGCATGTTTAAAACTAGAAGGTACAAGTCCATTGAGAAGGCAAGCATTAATAATGTCTAGGACATAAGGAGCCAATGTGGGGAACACTTCTTTAAAAAGACAAAGGGGAATAACATCGGTGGGAGAGCCCGTAGGCTTGATCTGACCAACCACTTTTTCTATAAATGACAAAGTAACAGGCTCAAACTGATGAAAGACAGCAGTACAGGTTACAGCTATATCAGGCTCGTTTAGAGGAGGACTATTAAGGGCCCTGGTAGTCTGCACCTTATTAATAAAAAAAATTAAAAACTCCTCACACACTTTTGATGGGTCATCAGGACTGGGTTGTGGGACAGTGAGAATTGATTTAACAGTTTTTAAAAGCACACGAGGGTTGTGGCTGTTAGAATCAATTATATCTGAAAAGTACCTGGCCCTAGCTGATTTCACTAGTTTTTGATACTGATGCCAACTGTCTCTCAACATCTGAAACGATACTTGCAACTTATCCCTGTTCCGCTTTCTCTCCGCCCTCCTGCACTGGCGCCTGGCAGCACGCGTAACGTCAGTCAGCCAGGGCTCTGATTTAGGTTTAGACAACCTGATTTTATAGGGGCTACAGAATCTAACGCAGCTTTACATGCAGAGGTAAACGCATCACAAAGTACATCAACAGATGGATCATTACCTGTGAAATCATTTACATTGAAAGCAGAAGAGAAATGCACAGCAGTAGATGAATTAATCACGCGGCCACTGCGCACAGAGCCGCACGGTTTGTTCACGGTACAAGACAGAGGAATCTCAAACAGAACAGGCAAATGATCAGAGAAGGATGCCTCACAAATCTCAACATTGGCAACAGTAAAACCATAGGTCAGAACAAGATCGAGAGTGTGCCCAAGCTCGTGCCTGGGGCCGGTTACACACTGAACAAAATTAAAACAGTCAATCAAACTTGAAAAGTCTTTTGACAGTGGCTTCAATAATAACTTCAAAAGTTGAGCATATGTGAGCAGCAAAAGCAGTCATAAGTTGTCCATTTGAGGCATTTTGAGTTATTCACAGATTCTGAAAGTGTTGAAAGTGTTGATTCTAAGCTTTCCAATAATGCCTTACACATGGAAATCTGAGAACATTTGAAGAATTTATGGCCATTTGAAAGCATGCACATGAGATTTTAGAAAACTGAGAAAAAAGCTCTTGAAGTTTCTCTCTAGGCGTGTGAAGCAGAAAGGTGCTCATTTGCATGACATTAAGATAAGCCCTCTCCCTGCAGATCATCTGTCACTGTGGTGTTAGCCTTCAGGGCAGGTCAGAATTAGAAGGTACATTGTTAAACACCTCTCACCCTCTGCACCGGACTGTAGAGGAGCTGAGCAGCTCCTTCAGCACCCCACTGAGGCACCCCCAGTGCAAGATCCTTCATCCCCACCGCTATCAGACTGTATAACTCCACTGTATAGTCCAAATGTGCAATTTTTTTTTCCTACATTTTCTTATTTACTTATTATTATTACCGTATTGGCCCGAATATAAGACGATGTTTTTTGCATTGAAATAAGACTGAAAAAGTGGGAGTCGTCTTACATTCGGGGTCTAGACATTATACCCATTCACAACGCTAGATGGCGCCAGATATCTTTAAAGCGAATGCTGAACTGAACTCCCCAGGCCAAAAAATAGCGGTAAGAAAGAAAAGAGAAGAAAATAAGAGAAGAGATAACAGAAAATGGAGAAACGTAGCGACAATCTGGAGAAAAGTGGGTCAAAGATCGGCCAGATTAACCAGCAGCTGACTTCACTTAGACTTCACTTTGGTGGTTAATGCAGTTATTGCAATTTTGTTGTTTTGTCACAGTAGATTGGTTTATTTACATTTCAAAAACCAGAAGCCATTCATTTACAAATGTGATTGCACTTTAGTTTACATGTTTAAATGATTTGAATGAGGCAAAATAACATGCTTTTTCTCTCGAATATATTGTTGTAATCATTTGTTTCAGATGTACTGTAATTATTTTCTGTATAAAAAATAAATTTGGTGTTCAAAAAGTCTTTTTTCAAACTTGAGTCTTGAAAAAGAGGGGGTCGTCTTATGATCAGGGTCGTCTTATATTCGGGCCAATACGGTATTACTTATCTTGTCTGTATGCACTTTTTTGTTCTAACTTTCTTTTGCACTAAACTGCCTGGAGTTAATGTGATGAATTTCTCCTTTGTGAGATCAATACTGTCTTATCTTATCTTACCTTATCTTAAAATGAAAATGCTTTTATAACAAAAAGTCCATTAATTAAGTCCATAATCATTCAGTAATTCAATAATACACAGGATAATATGTTATAATAATTTATAATAATAATTCATAGCATTTATATTGCCTTTCATGACACCCAAAGCACTTTACAGTTCATTCACTCCACACTTGGTGGTGGTAAGCTACTTTCTGTAGACACAGCTGCCCTGGGGCAGACTGACAGAGGCGAGGCTGCCAATCTGCACCATCGGCTCCTCCGACTACCACCAACACTCTCGCACACTCCACTTTCATACTAGGCAATGTGGGTGAAGTGTCTTTCCTAAGGACACAACAACAGTTTTTGCAACTGGTGCCCCCCTGTGGCACCTGGAATTCCCAGCGGTCTCCCATCCAAGTACTAACCAGGCCCTGCCTTGCTTAGCTTCTGAGATCTGACGGGATCAGGCTTTGACAGGCAGGTATGGCCACAAAGTCAAAAATGTTAAGACAAAGTCACCTGTATTGTCAATTTAATACAATACAATATGAAATGTATTATACAGTTTCAATGAAAAAGAGAGAAAGAATAAAGATAAAAGTAAAAAATACATTTAAAAAAATTAGTGGTATACAGTGGTACCTCACCTTACGAAATTAATTCATTCCAGAAGTGGTTTCGTAACGTGAATTTTTCGTAAGTTGAGTAGCTATTTCAATGGAAAAGGCCTGATTCGTTCCAAGGTTGTTTTTTTATAGTGTAACTTTTTTTTTTATAGTGTAACATTGGTTCTGCGTCCTGATTGGCTAAGAGACTAGACAGGACTAAACGTGGACTAAACCAGGTCTAGAGTCTAGATCTGGTTTAGTTTTGGTCTAGACTGTAGACCAGAACTAAACCAGGTCTAGACCAGGTCTAAACCTGGACTGGACCTGGACTAAACCAGAACTGGACCAGGATTAAACTACCACATGCCGCTCTTTGCTGGTTTCGTGCGGCTGGTTTGTGGCTCGGGCTCCAGAGGACGCGGTCCGGGCGCCCAGGTTCTATCTCGTCCTCGCAGCCCCGGTGCCGGTCGTGCAGACCAGGACTAGGGGTTCTCCTCGCGCAGTGCGGTGCTCCTCGCACCGGCTGGTTTGTGGCCCAAGCCACAAACCAGCCGGTGCGTGCTCCTCGCGCGGTGCCGTGCTCCTCGCTCCTCGTGCGGTGCCGTGCTCCTTGCGCGGTGTGTTCATGTCTCCGCGCTGCTTCCGGAGTCGTGTCTCCCCCCACGCTTCACTATTTAATACATTTTGTTGAAAATCTTGCGTGTTCGGCGCTAGAGCTAAGAGGCCGAGAAAGGTGCTCTTTGAGCGGGGATAACAGCGGGGTGTGCATCTGAGAGCGCATTATTCGAATTTTTGAGATTTCGCGTTTTGTAACTTGAATTTTCTTTCGTATCTAGACACCAAAATTTTACGTGAAGGCGTTTCGTAACTTGGATTTTTCGTATGTAGGGTCTTTCGTAAGGTGAGGTACCACTGTATAGGTAAATATAGTATAGGACACCACACACACACACACACACTCTGGATGTATTCTGTTCCTCACCTATTGGCACCTACTCTAGGTGCACTTAGCACTTCACGCACTAGTTTAGCAATTCAAGCATTATTCACATTAATCGCCCATCGCAAATCAGAAGTACGCTGTAATGGGCGGTTTAGGCTAGTAATATGACACTAATGTTGACAATTACACAAGCCCCCTGCTTTCAGCCAATATCTCCCTTTCATGCAAAATAATATGACCATACGAAAGCTGAATTAGTATTTAAACATGTTCTAAAGTATGTTGTTTATTGTTAGTTTAGAGGCACTTTACTTATCCCATAAAAAAGTTAAATGTGTTCCTGCAAACATCGGGGACATGGGTCTTTCTGCTGGATGTGGTCACCTCCGATGTAACTACTGTTTGCCTCATTGTCTGATTATTCACATATCCACTGCCTTTCGGCAGCTAAAGAATCCGATCGCATTCTGTACATGAGCTCCAGAGAAAGGTTCTGGCTGAACGTGTCCAGAAGAGAGAATTCTCCTTCCTTCTTCCGGCGTCCAGTAAAACAGCCACGCTTCAGCTTATCCGCGAAACATTACATCTTTACATACAGCTGATTTTCTCCTGTTTGCCCAGCCCAAGTTGTGGAGGCTTTAGCTGCGGCTGGTCACATACAGTGCCGTGAAAAAGTATTTGCCCCCTTCCTGATTTCTGTGTTTTTTGCATATTTATCACTCAAAACATTGTCAGATCATCAAACCAATTTTAATATCACACAGAAACAACCCAAGGAAAGACAAAATTCAGTTTTTGAATGATGATTCCATTTATTAGTGCACAAAAAAAATCTAAACCTATCTGGCCCTATGTGAAAAAGTAATTGCCCCCCCTTGTTAAATCACAAACTAACTGTGACTAACCACAGTTTTGAGAAAACTTAGTTCAGTTCTACATGCCACACCCACACCTGATTGTCACCACCTGTGTTGAATCAAGAAATCACTTAAATAGTTCCTGTCAAACAAAGTGAAGTTGGCTACAACATCTCAAGAACAAACACATCATGCCACGATCCAAAGAAATTCAAGAACAAATGAGAAAAAAAGTGATAGAAGTCTATAATTCAGGAAAAGGTTACAAAGCCATTCCCAAAGCTCTGGGGCTCCAGCGAACCACTGTCAGAGCCATTATTCAAAAATGGAGGAAACTGGGAACAGTTGCAACCCTTCCCAGGAGTGGTCGACCAACTAAGATTACTCCAAGAGTGCGACGACGGCTCATTCAGGAAGTCACAAAAGAACCTAGACGCACATCGAAAGAACTACAGGCCTCGTTGGCCTCAGTTAAGGTCAGTGTTCATGACTCCACCATTAGAAAAACACTGGCCAAAAATGGCATCCATGGAAGAGTTCCCAGGAGAAAACCACTGCTTTCACAAAAGAACACAAAGGCTCGTCTCACCTTTGCCAAAAAGCACCTTGATGACCCTCAAGACTTTTGGAGAAACATTTTGTGGACCGATGAGTCTAAAATTGAACTTTTTGGAAGGTCTGCAGCCCGTTTCATCTGGCGTAAAAATGGCACAGCATTTGATAAAAAGAACATGGTGCCCACAGTAAAGCATGGTGGTGGCAGTGTGATGGTCTGGGCCTGCTTTGCTGCCTCAGGACCAGGACAACTTGCTGTGATTGACGGAAAAATGAATTCTGCTGTTTACCAGAAGATCCTGAAGGAGAATGTCCGGCCATCAGTTCGTGCCCTCAAACTCAAGCGCTCTTGGATCATGCAACAGGACAATGATCCAAAACACACCAGCAAGTCCACCTCTGAATGGCTCAAAGAAAACAAAATTAAGGTTTTGGAGTGGCCAAGTCAAAGTCCGGATTTAAATCCGATTGAGATGCTGTGGTGTGACCTTAAACGGGCAGTTCATACAAGAAAACCCTCCAATATGGCAGAATTGAAACAATTCTGCATAGAAGAGTGGGCCAAAATCCCTCCCCAGCGGTGTGAAAGACTCATCACCAATTATCGCAAACGTTTGGTTACAGTTATTGCTGTCAAAGGAGGCTCAACTGGCTATTAGATTAAGGGGGCAATTACTTTTTCACATAGGGCCAGATAGGTTTAGATTTTTTTTGTGCACTAATAAATGGAATCATCATTCAAAAACTGAATTTTGTCTTTCCTTGGGTTGTTTCTGTGTGATATTAAAATTGGTTTGATGATCTGACAATGTTTTGAGTGATAAATATGCAAAAAACACAGAAATCAGGAAGGGGGCAAATACTTTTTCACGGCACTGTATAAATACACTTTTTGTAGAAGCCTTCAGTCACCTTATCCATCCAGCAGTCTTCTACTGCTTAACCGAGGCAGCGTTGTGGGGGCACCAGTCAGTCTGACTACCACACACTTCCTCCAGCTCTTCCAGGGGGGATTCCCAGGTCAGCCCAGAGACATAATCCCTCTTGCATGTCCTGCGTCTTCCCTAAGGCCTCCACCTTTATTTTTTTAAATAATAATTAAAATGTTTACTGTACAAAGAAATAATTAAATAACATATATATATATATATATATATATATATATATATATATATATATATATATATATATATATATATATATATGTTATTTAATTATTTCTTTGTACAGTAAACATTTATATATATATATATATATATATATATATATATATATATAAACTATATATAGTTTAAGCTGTACTATATAGACAAGCCTTCACTGATTGTGAAAAAGAAAAATGTCAAATTGTAGAACATTGGTGTGTTCAAATTCCTGAGCTGGGCCATGATCAAAATATGAATATGATTTTTATTTTACAGGGGACGAGTTGATGAATCCTTTCTGTAATCTGCATTATTTTATTTAGGCAACAGGATTTGCAGCTCAGAGAGTCAAGTCCATGGTACAAACCATTTTGTTGCAAGGACTTGGATTTCAAGCTCTTTCAGACACAAGGTTGGATTCATAATCGTTGTGTGAATGATGGAAGAAAAGTGATTGAAAGCTTAAATTGGAACAGTGCAGGTTTGATAGGGTCAACTCTGAATCTGAAACTTGTGAGCAGCTCCTGTACAAGGGGCAACTGTGTTTGAAAAAGTCACATGCTTCAACTGAGCTGGGGGATGTCTCAGTGAATCTGGGAGAGGTAGTGAAGTTGGCAAATACAAAAAATTGTTGAAAGAAAATTGTGTAAAAGTGTAACACATGTCATAAATCCAATTATTTTAGCATTGTCATAATCTAAGATAAATAAAAAAAATATGTTATTTAATTAATTGGGAACTTTGGTTCTTTTTCTGAAGAGCTGAATCCTAAATATCGGTACTGCATCGATCCTAGGTCCATGTTTTTGTTTAAATGTTTTTACCCCCAGAACTTTTTAAAGTTATAGTTTTTTTTTTATATCCCCAGCATAGACTAAAGCATGTTTTGTTTTCATCACCTTGCATCTCCACAAACTTAAAGGAAAAGTAAAGGTTTTTTTTTACAATTTGAGGCTTATTTCTGTAATAAAACAAGTTATTTTACTCACCCATAGCACTTTGGTGTCATATGGAGCACTTCCAGAGATGTTTTAGATTAGCGTTAGCCTAGCGCGACTTCTAGCCATAGCTCGGGGCATATAATATATTCCCCGAGCATGTAATATGCCCCGTGCGGGCTCCAAATAACACAAACTTTAGCATTTTTCAAATCATAGAAGCTTGAGGTCTTAGTCTACGATTTCATTTGAGTCAAAAGTGGCCTGTAATCCCAGATTTATCCATAGTTTACAGCTTTGCGTTTCATTTGGGTCCCGGGAGCTGAGAGCACACTCCGCACATGCGCACTGGCGTCCTCATCTACTCGAAACTATGGCTAAATTACAGGCCACTTTTGACCAAACGAAATCGTAGAATAAAGACATCGAGCTTCTATGATTTGAAAAGTGCTAAAGTTTGTGTTATTTGGAGACCGCAAACATGCGCCCCGAGAACTCACATTATGGAGATCGCAAATCTAAAACATCTCCGGAAATGCTCCATATGACACCAAAGTGCTAAGGGTGAGTAAAACAACTTGTTTTATTACCGAAATAAGGCTCAGATTGTAAAAACGTTACTTTTCCTTTAACTCTTATTTGGCCTAGAGGAGTGGCTGCTCATGCATGATTTCCTTGTAAATGTGATTTCTTTGGCTATAATATTCCACAGTATGGCATAAAACCTAGCTTCACTGTTTGAATAGACTTCACCTGTGACTGTGAGGAAGGGACAGACATATGTGCACGGTGTTTAAGCATCAATTGAACCACATGCTGTAATGTTTTACATTTCAGACCTGCATAGTCCTGGTTTAGTCCTGCTTCAGTGCTTGTTCAGACCTTATTTAGGCTTGTTTAAGATGTGGCTGAGGCCTGTTGTCTTGGTTTTGACCTGACAGTCCTATAGTTGTGCTTTAGTCCTATTTTAGACCTGCTTTAGTCTTATTTTAGATCTGTTTTAGACATACTTTAGTCCTATTTTAGACCTGTTTTAGTCTTATTTTAGACCTGCTTTCGTTTTATTTTAGATCTGTTTTAGACCTGCTTTAGTCTTATTTTAGATCTGTTTTAGACCTATTTTAGTCCTATTTTAGACCTGTTTTAGTCCTATTTTAGACCTGCTTTAGTCTTATTTTAGATCTGTTTTAGACCTGCTTTAGTCTTATTTTAGATCTGTTTTAGACCTATTTTAGTCCTATTTTAGACCTGTTTTAGTCCTATTTTAGACCTGCTTTAGTCTTATTTTCCACCTGCTTTAGTCCTATTTTATACCTGCTTTAGTTTTATTTTAGACCTGCTTTAGTTCTATTTTAGATCTGTTTTAGACCTGCTTTAGTCTTATTTTAGACCTGCTTTAGTCTTATTTTAGATCTGTTTTAGACATACTTTAGTCCTATTTTAGATCTGTTTTAGACCTGCTTTAGTCCTATTTTAGACCTGTTTTAGTCTTATTTTAGACCTGCTTTAGTCCTATTTTAGACCTGCTTTAGTCCTATTTTAGACCTGTTTTAGTCTTATTTTAGACCTGTTTTAGTCCTATTTTAGACCTGCTTTAGTCTTATTTTAGACCTGCTTTAGTCCTATTTTAGACCTGCTTTAGTTTTATTTTAGATCTGTTTTAGACATACTTTAGTCCTATTTTAGACCAGCTTTAGTCTTATTTTAGACCTGCTTTAGTTTTATTTTAGATCTGTTTTAGACATACTTTAGTCCTATTTTAGATCTGTTTTAGTCTTATTTTAGACCTGCTTTAGTCTTATTTTAGATCTGTTTTAGACCTATTTTAGTCCTATTTTAGACCTGTTTTAGTCCTATTTTAGACCTGCTTTAGTCTTATTTTAGACCTGCTTTAGTCCTATTTTGATCTGTTTTCCACCTGCTTTAGTCCTATTTTATACCTGCTTTAGTTTTATTTTAGACCTGCTTTAGTTCTATTTTAGATCTGTTTTAGACCTGCTTTAGTCTTATTTTAGACCTGCTTTAGTTCTATTTTAGATCTGTTTTAGACCTGTTTTAGTCTTATTTTAGACCTGCTTTAGTCTTATTTTAGACCTGCTTTAGTCTTATTTTAGACCTGCTTTAGTCCTATTTTAGATCTGTTTTAGTTTTATTTTAGATCTGTTTTAGACATACTTTAGTCCTATTTTAGACCTGCTTTAGTCCTATTTTAGACCTGCTTTAGTTTTATTTTAGATCTGTTTTAGACATACTTTAGTCCTATTTTAGACCAGCTTTAGTCTTATTTTAGACCTGCTTTAGTCTTATTTTAGATCTGTTTTAGACCTGCTTTAGTCCTATTTTAGACCTGTTTTAGTCTTATTTTAGACCTGCTTTAGTCTTATTTTAGACCTGCTTTAGTCCTATTTTAGACCTGTTTTAGTCTTATTTTAGACCTGCTTTAGTCTTATTTTAGACCTGCTTTAGTCTTATTTTAGATCTGTTTTCGACCTGCTTTAGTCTTATTTTAGACCTGCTTTAGTCTTATTTTAGACCTGCTTTAGTCTTATTTTAGATCTGTTTTCGACCTGCTTTAGTCCTATTTTAGACCTGCTTTAGTCCTATTTTAGACCTGCTTTAGTTTTATTTTAGATCTGTTTTAGTCTTATTTTAGACCTGCTTTAGTCCTATTTTAGACCTGTTTTAGTCTTATTTTAGACCTGCTTTAGTATTATTTTAGACCTGCTTTAGTCTTATTTTAGACCTGCTTTAGTCTTATTTTAGATCTGTTTTCGACCTGCTTTAGTCCTATTTTAGACCTGCTTTAGTCCTATTTTAGACCTGCTTTAGTTTTATTTTAGATCTGTTTTAGACATACTTTAGTCCTATTTTAGATCTGTTTTAGACCTGCTTTAGTCCTATTTTAGACCTGTTTTAGTCTTATTTTAGACCTGCTTTAGTCTTATTTTAGATCTGTTTTAGACATACTTTAGTCCTATTTTAGACCTGCTTTAGTCTTATTTTAGACCTGCTTTAGTTTTATTTTAGATCTGTTTTAGACATACTTTAGTCCTATTTTAGATCTGTTTTAGACCTGCTTTAGTCCTATTTTAGACCTGTTTTAGTCTTATTTTAGACCTGCTTTAGTCTTATTTTAGACCTGCTTTAGTCCTATTTTAGACCAGCTTTAGTCTTATTTTAGACCTGCTTTAGTTTTATTTTAGATCTGTTTTAGACATACTTTAGTCCTATTTTAGACCAGCTTTAGTCTTATTTTAGACCTGCTTTAGTCTTATTTTAGACCTGCTTTAGTCTTATTTTAGATCTGTTTTAGACATACTTTAGTCCTATTTTAGATCTGTTTTAGACCTGCTTTAGTCCTATTTTAGACCTGTTTTAGTCTTATTTTAGACGTGCTTTAGTCTTATTTTAGACCTGCTTTAGTCTTATTTTAGACCTGCTTTAGTCTTATTTTAGATCTGTTTTAGACATACTTTAGTCCTATTTTAGATCTGTTTTCGACCTGCTTTAGTCCTATTTTAGACCAGCTTTAGTCTTATTTTAGACCAGCTTTAGTCTTATTTTAGACCTGCTTTAGTCTTATTTTAGACCTGCTTTAGTCTTATTTTAGACCTGTTTTAGACATACTTTAGTCCTATTTTAGACCTGTTTTAGTCTTATTTTAGACCTGCTTTAGTCTTATTTTAGACCTGCTTTAGTCTTATTTTAGATCTGTTTTAGACATACTTTAGTCCTATTTTAGATCTGTTTTAGACCTGCTTTAGTCCTATTTTAGACCTGTTTTAGTCTTATTTTAGACCTGCTTTAGTCTTATTTTAGACCTGCTTTAGTCTTATTTTAGATCTGTTTTCGACCTGCTTTAGTCTTATTTTAGACCTGCTTTAGTCTTATTTTAGACCTGCTTTAGTCTTATTTTAGATCTGTTTTCGACCTGCTTTAGTCCTATTTTAGACCTGCTTTAGTCCTATTTTAGACCTGCTTTAGTTTTATTTTAGATCTGTTTTAGACATACTTTAGTCCTATTTTAGACCTGCTTTAGTCTTATTTTAGACCTGCTTTAGTTTTATTTTACATCTGTTTTAGACATACTTTAGTCCTATTTTAGATCTGTTTTAGACCTACTTTAGTCCTATTTTAGACCTGTTTTAGTCTTATTTTAGACCTGCTTTAGTCTTATTTTAGATCTGTTTTAGACATACTTTAGTCCTATTTTAGACCTGCTTTAGTCTTATTTTAGACCTGCTTTAGTTTTATTTTAGATCTGTTTTAGACATACTTTAGTCCTATTTTAGATCTGTTTTAGACCTGCTTTAGTCCTATTTTAGACCTGTTTTAGTCTTATTTTAGACCTGCTTTAGTCTTATTTTAGACCTGCTTTAGTCCTATTTTAGACCAGCTTTAGTCTTATTTTAGACCTGCTTTAGTTTTATTTTAGATCTGTTTTAGACATACTTTAGTCCTATTTTAGATCTGTTTTAGACCTGCTTTAGTCCTATTTTAGACCTGTTTTAGTCTTATTTTAGACCTGCTTTAGTCTTATTTTAGACCTGCTTTAGTCCTATTTTAGACCAGCTTTAGTCTTATTTTAGACCTGCTTTAGTTTTATTTTAGATCTGTTTTAGACATACTTTAGTCCTATTTTAGACCAGCTTTAGTCTTATTTTAGACCTGCTTTAGTCTTATTTTAGACCTGCTTTAGTCTTATTTTAGATCTGTTTTAGACATACAGGGAGTCCTCGAGTTACGACGTTGATCCGTTCTTAAGACGCGTCGTAACCCGAATTTCGTCGTAAACCGGATTTTGCCTTTGATCTTCCAACCAAAGCACCAATAACCTTTCCATCTCAATAATTAGACCACTACGCTGCTTGGTTATCACTGCCGCGTTCATAGGAGCAGATCAGAGCCCACATCAGGTACTTCCGCCCACATTGGACACGCACATGAGGCTGTCTTCTTCTCCCTACAACCACAACAGAGTGTATTCTTCCGCCGTGCGCCGCGCGCCGCGTGCGTTTGTTTACATATCTTACCACGCTAAACCGTGTAAGACGGAATGACGCGTAATATATACATATTTTTTTTAATGGGGGCGCGTTCGTAACCACGAAACGTCGTAACCCGAGACCGTCGTAACCCGAGGACCCCCTGTACTTTAGTCCTATTTTAGATCTGTTTTAGACCTGCTTTAGTCCTATTTTAGACCTGTTTTAGTCTTATTTTAGACCTGCTTTAGTCTTATTTTAGACCTGCTTTAGTCTTATTTTAGACCTGCTTTAGTCTTATTTTAGATCTGTTTTAGACATACTTTAGTCCTATTTTAGACCTGTTTTAGTCTTATTTTAGACCTGCTTTAGTCTTATTTTAGACCTGCTTTAGTCTTATTTTAGATCTGTTTTAGACTTGCTTTAGTCTTGTTTTAGACCTGCTTTAGTCTTATTTTAGATCTGTTTTCGACCTGCTTTAGTCCTATTTTAGACCAGCTTTAGTCTTATTTTAGACCAGCTTTAGTCTTATTTTAGACCTGCTTTAGTCTTATTTTAGACCTGCTTTAGTCTTATTTTAGACCTGTTTTAGACATACTTTAGTCCTATTTTAGATCTGTTTTCGACCTGCTTTAGTCCTATTTTAGACCAGCTTTAGTCTTATTTTAGACCAGCTTTAGTCTTATTTTAGACCTGCTTTAGTCTTATTTTAGATCTGTTTTAGACATACTTTAGTCCTATTTTAGACCTGTTTTAGTCTTATTTTAGACCTGCTTTAGTCTTATTTTAGACCTGCTTTAGTCTTATTTTAGACCTGCTTTAGTCTTATTTTAGACCTGCTTTAGTCTTATTTTAGACCTGCTTTAGTCTTATTTTAGACCTGCTTTAGTCTTATTTTAGATCTGTTTTAGACATACTTTAGTCCTATTTTAGATCTGTTTTAATCTTATTTTAGACCTGCTTTAGTCTTATTTTAGACCTGCTTTAGTCTTATTTTAGATCTGTTTTAGACATACTTTAGTCCTATTTTAGATCTGTTTTCGACCTGCTTTAGTCCTATTTTAGACCAGCTTTAGTCTTATTTTAGACCAGCTTTAGTCCTATTTTAGACCTGCTTTAGTCTTGTTCTTGGCAATATTGTTATGATATTTTTCTGTAGTTTTTTTTGTAGAATTGTACCACTTGAGAGCCGTTTGTGGATATTACAGAGATAAAACTAAATTGAGGTGCAGTTTCTGTCACCCACTTCTAAACTGAAGCCCTCCGAAATATCTGCCCCACTGCAAATTGTAATTGAAGACCCCTAGTTTAAACATAATAGATTTCCATAGTAACGCTCTATCTTAAGCTCTATAAAATTATCCTCATCTTGTTGAGTTTGCATCTCCCAAGATTTCTCAAGCACGTATCCGTGGAATTAATGAGAGTGGTGTCAGAGTTATTTTTTTCATCTTTGTGGATGCATTTTTCATCATTCACACCTCATTTTGTTTAAGATAAAAGCCATTACTCTATTGCTCTGTGCTATTACCGTTAATGCACCTCCAGCTTTTCATTTCACAATCTGTCAGTTTCTATTCATGCAGAGAAGACACCTGGATGAAACCAAATGAAGTATTGGTAAAAGTAAATCACAAAACATGCTTCAGCTTCAGCTATTCCATTACACAATCATTTATCACAGTTCTGAGTACGGAGCGTCAATTCTTGGGGCAACTTGTCATCGATGTGCACTATGACACAGTTGATCACTCATTGTCAGAATAAATCATACATATTCTTAACAGCAATATATTTGTCTGTGATAATATATGCATTATGCAGTACAATGCATTAAAATGAAGTCTTTTGGTAGTCTTTTGGAATAAGATGTAATATGAGGCTAATGTTGACATTTACACAAGCCCCCTGCTTTCATCTAAATATCTCCCTTTGATGCAGTAATAATATGACCACACAAAAGCTGAATTAGTATTTAAAGATCCCATGACATGGTACTTCTTGATGCTTTTATATGGCTCCTTAATGGTTCCCTAATACTGTAAATGAATCCTTCTTCAAAATCAACACTCAGTGCATGAGAAACAGAGATAAGATGAGAAAGAGTCATAAATATCTCTCAACACTTTATTCTGGGCATTGTTGCTTGAATGCAAATGAGGAGAAAAGAGATGGCCAATAGTAGAGGGTGGGGGCGTGGCCAAACTCTCCGCTCAGAGCTCAGAGCCCACAGCTGATCCATTTCCTTGTTTTTGCGCGGGGGAGAGATTTGAAGCGTTCCATTGAAAAATAAACACATTTCCACAGAAAATAAAATTAAACCACTGCTGTTCAAAGGTCCAGAGGCTCAGATAAAGGACTTCCGAGCCTAGAAACACTCGGACGTGCCTCCAGGCAAATAAAAAAACGCATTTCGCATTGCCTAGCGCATTCGCAGTCCAAACTCTCTGGGCGTGATTTACAGAGACGCTGAGTACAGACAGACGGGGGTGGAACTGCATTTGCATTTCTTTTTTCGATCTGACGTCAATAAGGTGCCTTGTTCAAAATCGCCCGTTTGAGCTCCGATTTTTTTGTAACGCAGAAAAGGATCGCAAATGCTCAGTTTAGACATTTCGCAACTTTTAACCATGGGGGGGCTAAACAGGGTAGGGGAGCCCACATTAACGTTCAAAAACCTCAGAAAGTGAAAATTTCATGCCATGGGACCTTTAAACATGTCCGGTCCAAGTATGTTGTGTCAAAGTTTGGAAGCACTTTACTCACCCCATAAGAAAGAGAAATGTGTTCCTGCAAACATCATCAGGGACACTTACTTTTTGTCGGGGTCTTTCTACTTCGATGTGGTCATGTCCGATGTTACGTCTGTTCGCCTCGTCCAATTATATGCGTACCCTGCCACTGTCTTTCGGCAGCTAAAGAATCCGATCGCATTCTGTACATAAGCTCCAGAGAAAATTTCTGGCTACATGAACATGTCCCGTCCTTCTTACGCAGCATTTACAGTCAAAGTTATGGATTTTCTCCATTTCACTGTCCTTATCCTCTTCAAATGTTACTGTAGATGTAGCATCTGATATCTTACGATCCAGCTCCTCTGTGCGAGGCCGACAGATTGGCGTCCCATAAAACAGCCACGATTCCGCTCATCCGCAATACATTACATGCAGCTACGCAGCTTAAGTATTTATGACGTTTGCTTCTAGCTCACAGCTGATTAGTGGAAAAAGAAAACAAAAGGGCACTAATTGTCATGTGAATGGCCAGTAGCTCCAGTAAGGTAATTATGGTCATTTACATAGACCCCGGTTCTTTCTGAAAAACTAGCCAATTTCAAAGGCAAAATGTATGCTTTTAAAGCAACCAATGCGGTTATCTGAAACATGGAGTGGCTTCTTCATGATCTCAACTAGCGCATTTTTCGAAAAAAAAAAAAAAAAAAAAGAAAATCACAAATTTTGACAACAGAAATGCTTCTAACTCCATTTTCTCCTGTTCGTTCTGAGCGACTTGTGGGTTTTGCCGTGGTCGGTCACATATATAACTGAGTCAATGGCAATAGAGTGTAAGAAAAATCTTAAAAGAACAAAGTGAAAAGGCAAAAATAGAACATTTAGGCCAGCTTAATCCAGTGCTTCTCAAATAGTGGGGCGGGGGTCCCTGGGGGGGTGTGGCGTGATGCCAGGGGGGGCGCGTATGACCCTGGGAAACATGTTTTTTTGCTGTACTGTACTAGAACTAAGTGTAATTGCACATCAACAACAGTAGTTGGCAGTGGCGTTCTCACATGCGATTTACGCACAGTCTCACCATTAACAGAACATCCTCTGTCACAGAAAAAACACGTATATTCCACTGAGCCGTGTCCTTTAGTCCGACAGAAGCTGACGCATCAGTGGCACAAGGAGAGAGCGGTTTTTTTTCAGTGCTTTTAGCTTATGCAAATGAGGTGGTTTTAAGTTTCATTTCTGTAAAACGTAAACAAATGTGCGCAAAGCTGCATTAAAAACACATTAATATTTGAGTCCTCAGTGCAGTCTTTGTTGTAAGTTTCTTTTTTTGTTTTGTTTATAATGTTAATAAAAGGATACAATGGTGTTCTCATAACAACAATGGAACTATTTTCCAGTGCGGAAGAATACAGCCGAATCACGCAGCACGCTGCCAGGGGAATCCCAGTTACGCACCGGGAAGGGAGTTCCCCTGTTGCACAACGTGGTGCGTGATTCGGCTGTATTCTTCCGCACTGGAAAATAGTTCCCACCTGGGACAATCCCTTTGGTCCTCTACACTCCCCCTGTTTCTCTTAGCCCTTGTGCCCAGTGGTGTTTATTCCCGTGCCCACATCCCCTGATGTGTCTTCTGAGTGCTTTGCGAATGTTATTGTGGTGTTAAAATATGTACCTTGTCATAATAAAAGATTTAAAAAAAAAAAAAAAATCATCATCATATTACATGAACATTACTCCATGAGCAACTCACATCACCCAAATATAATGTTTTCTTAATGATGGTTTTTTATTGCATTTAGTATTTCCAAGTTTGTGGTGCTGTGAGGTCATCTCTCACAACTCTCTGTTCACACATTTGTTGGATTGTATGTAGGTTTATGGTTAGGTTAGGGCCTGGGTGAGGGGATTATGGATTTATTTATTTTTTAATATCTTTTAAATGTGAGAAATCAGGGCTGTGGGAAAATAGAGCTGTGGAAACATAGATATGGTCCCAGAGTAGACAAAAACTATTTCCTATTAATTTCTCTGTTCCTCTACATTGTGTTTGATGTCTTTTTCTTTTCTCATGAAAACACACATTCCCGATCATGTACCATGACACTCTACACATCAAATGAAACCTTACAGTCTCCTCTTTTTGACTATGCAATTCATTTCCCTGCACAACAAACACTCCCCGAGCACATGGGGCTTTTATACGGAAAAGCACAAAACGAGGTTAGCTTACCTTAGAACAGGGGTCTTCAACGTTTTTTAGGCCAGGGACCCCCAAACAGATGGTGAACTGGGCCAGGGACCCCCTACTATATATACGGCATAGAATTGTGTTTTATATTAAATTGAGCTTAGTGTCATGTATAAACATTGCTACTCTGTTAGGGTACATCCAATACAAGGAAATAATACACAGGTTAATACTGTATTTTACACTATAAAATATAAAATTACATTATTTTAAAGTGAAATCAAAAGATTTCGCAACCCCCCCCTGCAGTACCTCCGCGACCCCCCTAGGGGTCGCGACCCCCTGTTGAAGACCTCTGCCTTAGAATGCTTTGCACAGGTCAAACTCTGTATTTCACCATAAACTTGCTCTCAATTTGTCTGTAAGGATCCAGCGAATAAAATCCAGTAAAACAATTTAGTCCAAAACACGTGTTAGATCCATTACGACGTCTGATCCGGCAGCATGCTTGTGTTGTTTACCCAAAACAACGAGCCTTGCCGAAGGCGAAGGCGGAGCCCAAATGTCCTTCTGCGGCTCTCGTATTCAAAATGGCTGCCTCTGCATGGGGAAGATCCCCCTTTTATGTGACTATATCTAAGTCCAAAAGAATACTTTGATTTCATGATGGAAGTGAAAAGGCTTGGAATGTATTTTTGAATGGGTATCTTCAATTTCAGTAATTAATGGGTAAAAATCTTACACACTGTCCCTTTAATATTCCAAAAAGAATGTCTACTACAGTAAACTACAGTTCTTTACATCTTTGGGCACAGTCAGTTTCTGTTCACGTGCCTCCTCTAAGCTTCACTTCATCAGCTGTCAGTCACAGCTATTTAGGAGAGGCAGCCAATTACAAACTGAAATGGCACATGCCCCATGTTTGGACAGGAAGTAGGGCCCAGGCAAACAGGAAATGGCCTTGATGAGGTGATTGAGCACAGCTGGAGATAGAAAGGAGTACATGCTACATAATGGTAAGTATGGGCTTTGACTTCTGCTGTGCTCTCTGTTCTCATCTGGTCTGTTTATTTAAATCATGAGTGATAATAGAGCTGCATTGTTAGACTAGGCCTATAAACTGATGGGGCTAATGTCGTGTTATAGTTTGAGTCATGAGTGATTAGATTTTTTCCACAGTATTGATTGCTTTTGGCATCTGTACAAATTGGCAGTGTTCATTTTGTCAACTTGATATAAAGTGCACTTTTTTGTCAATGTCATGTTTTTGTTGAACAAAATTAAATAGAATGTACTCGGTGAAGGTTTTAAACTATGACAAAGTGCATTTATTCTGCAAAATTGACTTTTCTGATCTTTTTACCATTTTATAGCTGATTTCCCCTCACCATTTACTCCACTAAAGAACCAATTGTCATGAGTTTATTTGTGTTTAACTTATTGTTACATGTGTTAGGCACCTGTTAATTCTCCCTTTCCTCTGTGACAGGCAAACAAATGATTGAATAGATCCATGAGTGCTTAACACAGGCATAAGTTCAAAGTCAGCTTTTTTGTCAATTCTGCCATATGTGTTCAACATACAGTGAATCAAAATTTCTCTCTGGCCAAGTAGTGCAAAAAGACAGTACAAAATACAATATAAAGACAAAACAAAAACTTCTAAGACAAAATCTAAAATCTAAAGCAGTGCAAAAGATTAAAAAATAAATGCCTATTTACAGATGTCCAAAATGTGCAGTGTGCATCAAAAAGGTGCAATGAAAGATGCAGCAGAGAAATGTGCAGTAATATGCAATAGAATGTGCATTGAAAGTAAAGATCAAAATAAATGTGCAGCAGTAGTAATTCCAGTAGCAGTGTTGTATAAAGTACTGGAAAATCAAACTCAAGTAAAAGTATAGGTTCCCCTCCCAAAAATGACTTTGGTAAAAGTCGAAGTCACTGAAATGTTACTTGAGTAAAAGTCTTAAAGTATCTGGAACTTCTTGTACTTAAGTATGACAAGTAATGTAAAAATAAATGTACTCAAGTAATGTAATTAAAAGTACAAGTAAAAGTATCAAGGAAAGGCAGCCTGAATTTAATATTTTTTAATGTTCGCCCCCCCCCCAAAAAAAAAAAAAACTTTTTTTTTTTTTTTTAAATAACTGCTGAAAATAAGGCATACATAACACCATTGAAGGAGTGTTTTTGGAGGAAGAGGGTTTTTTGCAATTGGGCCCTTAATTCTACTGTAAAGCACCATGTTCGGCTCACCCATGGTAGTTTTGTGTCATATGGAGCACTGTCGAAGATATTGGGTTTGGTGATATCCATGAAACGCCGCCGTCCTATGAGCAAGTAAATGCAGGCACAAAATACGTTATACGAATCCTTCATATCAGCGTAAGAGAACATTGTGTTTAAGTACGGCCAGGGATGCTCATCGTCAGGTCCCCCTTCATTTGTAGCCGACGTGGATACTGTCTCCTCTTCCATCAGGGATGTTGATTGATTAAACTAGCTGCATGAAACCAACAGGTGTAGGCTGATTGTCATGCGCAAGTAGCGAACAAGCCCAGGCACGTCCTGACTTCCTTCAGTCAGTAGAGGTTTTTTTTGTAATAAGTAACTAAACGGCACATTGAAAATGTATCGGAGTAAAAGTATGCAATTAAATTCGGAAATGTAGTGAAGTAAAAGTAAAAGTTATAATTTTTTTAAAAACTCAAGTAAAGTACAAAGTCTCCCAAAATGTACTTAAGTACAGTAGTGAAGTATTATTACTTCGTTACTATACAACACTGTCCAGTAGCGAATGTGCAACAGTAGTCCTTAGCAGCAGTTTTTAAAAGTGTCTTTTTATGCCAATATGGGGGTGCAGTGATGCAGCTGTGTGGTACAGGCCTCGGTAGAAGGTGGTCGTGACGGGTGAGGGGGTCCAGCTCTCCTTAGTTTGCGGCGGAAATAGAGGCGCTTTGCCCGTGATGCAGTATTCACTGTCCAGGAGAGGTCCTCACTGATGTGCCACCCCAGGAATTTGGTGCTGCTCACGCTCTCTACAGCAGCACTGTTGAGGGTCACTGGGGGGGTGCTGGGTGGGGCCTCTCCGGAAGTCAGTAACAATCTTCTTGGTCTTTTCAACATTCAGAAGAAGATTGTTATCGCTGCACCACTTTGTCAGAAGGCTCACTTCACTCCTGTTGTCTCATTGTTATTAGAGATGAGACCCACCACAGTCGTATCGTCCGCAATAACTGACATAACACTGGACATAACACTGGAGAGCAGCTAGACAGACGCACACAACTCTCTGTCCTCTGTCTGTCACTATAAGTTTTCCACCAAATCCTGTCCTTTAGTCTGTCTGTGGCAGTGGCAGAGCGCAGGGCAGAGCATGATTTTAATTTTCATTTCTATAATGTAAACATTAATGAATATTTTCTTTTTTTTTAAATTAAGTAGACGCTGAAAGAACTCGCCAGATTCACAAAGCGTTCTTAAGCAGCCAAATTCCTTCTTAAAGTGACAGTTGCATCTAATTCACCAACATCCAGATTTACATTTCATTTGTATAGGAAAATTAGCATGTATTTGGTTAGAAACGCCCTCTGAACTTCCACATATGGCCACTATGGGTTTGGCATTATGATGTGTGAAAGGCCGAGGGAGAGAGTGACCGAGGAAGTCAGGTGGAGCGTCTGCAGACTACAGCTGTCTTGCAGCTTCAGTGGGGATTTCAAATGTCCAAACTCGCATGAACACACTCAGTGAGCAAATATTTTAATACTATGTCATAAACTTGTGACGAGGCGCAGGGCTGTGACAGGCCGAGGCTCACTGCAGCCAAGTAGACGCATGCTTTATAAAACACCTCATAAATGTTATTGGATCACACAGTCATGTGTTTATAGAAAATCATTTAAGAATAACTTACAATCATGGAGGAATTAGATGTTTGTTGCATTATCACAGTAATCCTCAGCACTGGTTAGGAAGCTCCCAAGGTTCTTGTGCTAAAGGAGTTATGAAAGGAAGCATGCATGCATCCTTTTCCTAACTCTTTCCTAACTCAGTGTTCAGACAGTCCTTATCATGGCAATCAGTGACATATATCTGGTTTTGGCTTAAGGAACTATGAGCTTAGATGCCAATTTACTGAATCCATAATGAGTCGGTTATCCCTCTGTAAAAGATCATTCTGGATTTGCCAGGCTATTATTGGTTAACATGTGTCGAGGATACTACTATGAATATATTAATAGTTATGTGTCTTCAGTTAGTGTTTTTGATTTGGACATGAAAACCTTTAGGTTGCATTAGACTATAGTGGAATTATCCAACTCTATATCATGTTTGCAGTTCAAATTGAAGATACTGAAATACCTGGAGAAAGGCGACCATTTGGGGCTGCTATCTGTGCTCCGGAAGGAAGGCCTGGGACATGGGACCCTGACCCAACTGCACCAGCTGGTCACCACGGTAACGCCATGTCACTCACTGAGTAAAGCACGCAGACAATATTTGTCTTACACAAAGGGCACTGACGGGCTGTACTGATGCTTTTTTCACGCTTGAACTGTTGCAGGAGTTGTCTTCAGAGCGCTTCTTCCATGTCCAGCTGGTGGTCCAGGCCTTGGACAAACTGTGTGAGAACAACAAAGATCTACAGACTCTGCTCACCTCAGGACTCATGTCTAAAGTAATATGTATGCCCCTCTTAGGCTGATTAAAAGCAAAAGGGTTTTGATTTCTTTTAACGCTCAAGCCACTCAATGTGGGAGACAGTTTCATAATTTTCAGAGATGAGAGTTGACCATAAGGGTAAAGTTTCCTGCTTTACGGAAAATAAAACACTTTAAGGCCAATGCACACCAGAGCGTGGTGCGCTTAGGGTGACCACCGGCATGAAACAGGAAAGGAGGACACTTGTGTCCAAAAAGGAGGACAAAGGCCCTAAAGTGAGGACACCTTGTTTTTTGTTTTTTTTTTCCCTCGGAGGGGTAGCTGTTGTAATGCTGGATATTCTACAGTGTAGCCATGTCCAACGTTTACTCTAAGCTGCGTGTCTGCACAATTGCACACTGCTCGCACATTCTCAGCGCAGAAGCAAACCTATGCAGCGCACTGTAAATCAGGGATGAAAGAGCTTTTAGTGGATCTTCGCTTTTTATTCAGCCACGGGGTCATTTTTTTAAAAATATCTGCAAAGTGCGAGCCGCGTGAGGGTGGGGGGGGGGGTGCATTTCGGATGTCGCGCACAGGTATCCAAGGAGCACTCAGGGAGTTAGTGTGTTTGCTCAGACACATTAAAAATTAGGGGGAACATTGGCCATGTCCCAATTCCAAGTATTACTAGTCGCAATAGAATCATATTTTTGTCTTTAAGGAACAAGGAGCAGACCACCCGGCTCATTGAGCTGAGGCGGGACTTGTTCCATTTCACAGACGCCCATGCGATCCACGGACTGCACTCAGGGCTGAGCGAGTATGCACCGCCTCGACTGCAGGCTGAGACCACACTCCGAACTGTGCATTCGCTGAATTGGGAAACGGCGAACATCGCAGAGTAGCAAGTGTAAATAATGGGTGGGGATTTATGACGATTTATGCAACGGTGGCCGACGAGAGTCCGAAAGGAGGACAAAATGTAAAAAAGGAGGACACGTGACAGACGGCCGGACAGACAGCTCTAAAACCGGACTGTCCGGGCGAAATCCGGACGAATGGTCACCCTAGGTGCGCTGCAGCACATCATTGGGCATCACGGCTCTTCAAAAATCTTTAACACAACTCTCGCAGTTTTTAAATGAGTGTTTTATCTGCAGGTGAATGATCAAATGAGAGCTGAGGAAAGGCGGTGGTGTGAGTAGTTATGTGGCCAGGCAAGAAAGAGAAAGCAGGATACCCTAGACTCTAAATGAAGGGCTATTGAGTAGGCTCAGGTCTGTATTTTTACTATGCAAATATGTTTTCATAGTGTGACCTTCAGTCTTGTGTTCCACAGCTCCTCTGGTGGTATGAGTGTGTCTTGGACATGCTGACCTGTGACCTCTCCCAAAGCACAGCCCTCAAGAACCTGACCGGGGCCTTCTTTGACTACTTCATGGTGATCAGCCTAAATGTTTGTTTTTAAATGGTTTGCAGTGGTCCAAAGTTATGCCCCACACTGAGAGCATCATAATTATTCATGAGTTTAGAAGTCCTTTTCACAACTTTGAGAGGCTAGAGGAGTTTACCATTGCAGTAAAGCTTAAAACTAGCATGCTAATAGTGCACTGATTATTGGACAATAAAATGTCTTTATAATTGTATGCAGACAGAACAGTCTTATTTTGACCTCTAGAGATTCTTATACATGTCTGAGAGAAACAAACAAACAAAACATACACACTTCAGACCCACTTAGCTTGATCTTTAATAACGTCACTGTGATTGCAGGAGCTGGCCAAGCCCTCTGTTCCAGGTGGGAACTTAAGAATTGAAATATGGGTGTTATGTTTGTAGCTGTCAGATGCAGAGCTGGAAACTGGAGTGATACAACTGATGATTTTTGTTTTGTTTTGTTTTGTTTTCTAGTGAATGAGCTGCGTGTCATGCTTGTATATGTGTGCCGCACTGCTCTGGACCCCACAGTCATTTTCACACTCCGACTGGAGGTAAGTGCGTCACATGACCCAGTGTCTCCTGACCAGTCCAGTGGGCAGGCCCCATGTCCACCTGCCACACTATTGACGCTAGAAGAAAAAAAGCAGTTTGGCAACACCTGCTTGTTTTTTCTGAATAACTGATGATATACTGTTGAAAGGCTCTGTACCAGATTTTTGCTGTCTTAAAAATGTGAGAAACAGAACTAGTTCATTTTTAATGATTTGCAGTGATCCAAAGTTATTCCTCATGAGTGCCCTAATTATTAACTGCATAGAGTCTGTAAATTCTTTTTACAATGGAGTGGAGCGAAGTTTTGCCCTGACGTTAAAGCTAAAAACGAGCACACTTAAAATGCTTTATAACTGGATATAGACAGTACACATCGGTCTTATTTTGAATGGGTACAAGACCTTTAAAGGGATAGTGCGGGTTTTTTTTTTTTTTTTATGTTAATCTGTATGGGTTTCCTTCTAAAAGTTACGTGTGTTGACACCGGCTTACCCCTGACAGTCTCAGCTGATCCCGGTTCGGCTCGCTTTCTGGAGCCCACGTAAGTAGGTCCGGTAACTTCCCTGGAACATGAAATAAAGCTTGTTTTTCTTCTCAAAACAAAACATTTGTTAGAAAGGTGATATATTTGCGTCCCAAACAGTTGTCCACGAAACATCCAGCAGCGTATTTTGCATTTGCGTATTGTCTCTCTCCACTCGTATCCCTACGCCCCTGTTAACTCTATCAGCCTGTTCACTTGTAAACTTCGGCGTAGACATCCGCTGAAGGTGAACAGGCTGATCCGAGCTGAACCGGGATCAGCTGAGAGTGTCAGAGGTAATCCAGTGTCAACACACGTAACTTTTAGAAGGAAACCCATACAGATGAACATTAAAAAAAAAAAATCCCTTTAAGGTGTGTCAGCTCTGAAGAACGCAGCATATTTTGTAAAAATGTAGCACAGAAGTTTAAGTTAGGATATTTTACAGTTTAAAAAAGTGTAACTTTTTGCAGAATAAATAGGAGTTAAAGGAACAATATTATAAATATAAGCCTAAGTGAGTCCTTGCGTCACCCCTAATGGGCAATTCAACTCCTTATTGGAACACACTTTTTATTTTGTCAGAATGGAATCAGCTCTTGAAATGTATTCACTCCTGAAAAGTGATTGACATTTTTAAAAGAAATTGGCAACTTCTGCTGGTTATTGATGTATACAGTATACAGTAATCCCTCGTTTATCGCGGGGGTTAGGTTCCAGAAATAACCCACAATACGTGAAATCCGTGAAGTAGGACAACTTTATATTTTACAATTATTACACATGTTTTAAGGCTGTAAACGCCTCACCACACACATTATACACTTTTCTCAGACTGGTATTAACATTTTCTCACATTTCTCTCTAGTTTAAACACTCAAACTTTCGTAGATTTTCAACAAAATGTATTAATAGTGAAGCGTGGGGTGCGCGCGGACACGTGCACATTGATATGCGTTGTTTTGGAACAACATATCCATGCCATGTGCGAAAGTCGAGTGGAAAGCGACCTGGTTAACTTTTTTCGCAAGACTCAAGCCACCGCTAACCGTGTCAAACCGGCTGACACGGTTCACTGCTCCGAAGACGCCTCTGAGCACCAGCCCTCACCACCCGACCAGGTACGAACACTTCAGCAAGGGGCTAGGTCTAAAGCCCCGATCAGCTCTACTCCAGTAGCTTTGTCAAATAAATTCAATATCCTGGACCATGAGGATTTTCCCCCACTCACAAGGGTTGGTTGCATTTCACCCCGGCTCCAAAATCAGTCCGCCCCGGAGTTCGGGGCATGGCTATCAATACTCCACAGCTCTCTAGGACGGGGTCGGGTTTGTCCGCTAGGCGTGAGGGGGGAAGACCCACTGTCTCCTCTCCGCGCACGAGTGCCCCCCCCCCGCGGCTCCCTCGAATGCGGCTCCCTCGGCCGCGCGGCGTCCGGGCCAGGCCCGTCCGTGTTGATTCTTGGCTCTTCCATGGTCCGGCTTGTGAAGTAAACAAAGGCCACACCTCCTGTCACCCAATCGCTCTCGTGAAGGACATCAGAGACTCTGTCCCTACCACCCTGTGTGACCATCCCAGGTTTAGACCTGGTCTATTCCTGGTTTAGTCCAGGTTTAAAGGGACAGTGTGTAGGATTCGTGGCGCATAGGTGGTTACTAGCTATTCCACTTCCTCTTTTGGCTACGGCAGACCTCGAGGGTCACCCGGGCGCGACGTAGCGCCGAAATCTCGCGTGCCCGCGCACGAACCGCGCACCGCTGTATACATAAACCGCGGTCCCCCGTTCACTTTTTTTTTTTCTTTTCGCATGAAAACACACAATCCCGATCATGATTCATGACAATCTACACATCAAATGAAACCTTACAGTCTCCTCTTTTTGACTATGCAATTCATTTCCCTGCAAAACAATCACTCCCCGAGCACATGGGGCTTTTATACAGAAAAGCACAAAACTTAGCTTACTTAGCTTACCTTTGAAGGCTTTGCACAGGTCAAACTCTGTATTTCATCATAAACTTGGTCTCAATCTGTCCATAAGGATCCAGCGAATAAAATCCAGTAAAACAATTTAGTCCAAAATACGTGTTATATCCATTACGATGTGTGATCCGGCAGCATGCTCCCCCTCCCCCCCTCCCCTTCCCCTTCTCTCCTTCCTTCGCTCCTGGCTGCATATGAGAGCAGAGGACCGAAGGAGAGAAGGGGAAGGGGAGGGGGGAAGGGGGGACCCATAAGCAGCGCGGCTGTGCAGCTGTTAGCAGGAGCCGAGGCGAAGGATGAGCCCAAATGTCCTTCTGCGGCTCTCGTATTCAAAATGGCTGCCTCTATATGGGGAAGATCCCCCTTTTATGTGACTATATCTAAGTCCAAAAGAATACTTTGATTTCATGATGGAAGTGAAAAGGCTTGGAAAACAATGTATTTTTGAATGGGTATCTTCAATTTCAGTAATTAACAGGTAAAAATCTTACACACTGTCCCTTTAAACCTGGTTTAGTCCAGGTTTAGTCCATGTTTAGTCCTGGTCTAGTTCCGGTCTAGTCCCGGTCTCAGACTCATGTCTCCGCTGATACACTATTTAAAAAAAAATTTGAAAAAAAAAAAAAAATCAGCGCGGAAAGTGAACCGCGATAGAGCGAGGGACCACTGTAATGCAGAAAGAGGCCACCATCCTCAAACTGGGTCCTGCAGATTTGAAAGGTAGGCTATAAGCACTAAGGGCTTAATTGGTATAAACATAGAAGGCAACAGTAAATTGTTTCTTTCTCCTTGATTTTCACAAGCTTTGATTAGATTAGCAATTTATAGTGATTCCAGAAGTCCAGAGCAATTGACAAAAAGACTATGAACTTATAAACTAAACTAATACAAGAACATCTTTGAACAGATCTGCAGTAAACTACAGGATTAGGTGTTCTTATGCAGAATAGCTCAATATTGTGTTTGTGGAGGTACTTCACAATTTTCACACAAGCATTTGTTTTTGGCTAATCGCGTCCATTCAAAATGCCATTTCAATTCGATTGTCATTAATCACGCAGCCTGACGCCACCGCCTAAACTCCTTCTAATTCTGGCCATTTGTCTTTGTTGTTAATTCCAGGCCGTACGGACATTAAACTGCTGTCTGGATTCAAGCAGTCCAGAGCAGAGAAGAGTTCTGCAGGCTCACTACGACGTCAAGTGCATTCTGTAAGACAAGTTGCAAGCACACAACCTCTTAAACACAAACACATCAGTTCTTGGTTCATCTGAAACCATTTAAATTTGACTTGACTGTTTTTAACAGCTCTGATATGGCAGCAGCCCTCTTCACAGCTGGAGGCAAGTTTGCTTCACACATTTCCTAAACTTGATGTAGTTAAAAATTCACAGAAGGGAAGACATATTTTAATGTTAAAGTGGTGGATAAATATCATGCATTATTTCAGCTTTCATTCTCTTTGAAACAATTTTGCATTTTTACATTTCACTGCTTGATAAATACACATTAAAATGTACACTTATGTTTATAATGCATTTTGTGCACCCATATATAAATACTTTCTGTGGACAGAATTTGATTGCCGAAATGCTCGTAACCAGTAAGTGAGTGTTTATGGATTTGTTTTGTTTACTATACAAGTTTGACTTATCTATGACACCTTTGCAAAGTAATTTTGAACCAAAAAAAAAGACTTAAAAGCACTGTACCTGATGTTTTTTTTTTAAACAAAACAGTCTGTAGCAGTCCAGAGTCATACCCACCTTCCTGTCTCGCATTCCTTGCATCCCATTATTCACCACAAGGAGTTCATGGGCACCTTTCATAACATTCAGAGGCCTGAGCGGAGTTTGGCCTTCATGGTAATGCTAATAAACAGCATTTCTGATTATCAGTGTTTATACACTCAACAAAAATATAAACGCAACACTTTTGTTTTTGCTCCCATTTTTCCTGAGATGGATCCAAAGATCCAAAATTCACTCCAGATACACAACACTACCATTTCTCTCAAACATTGTTCACAAATCTGTCCAAATGTATGACAGCGAGCACCTCTGCCCCGCTGAGACAATCCACCCTACCTCACAGGTGCGCCACATCAAGATGCCGATCCGACATCATGACCAGTGCACAGGTGTGCCCCAGACTGCCCACAATAAAAGGCCACCCTGAAATGTGCTTTTTTTTTTTTTTTTGCTTTATTGGGGGTCTGGGGACTCAGAACCAGTCAGTATCTGGTGTGACCACCATTTGCCTCATGCAGTGCAACACATCTTCTTCGCATAGAGTTTATCAGATTGTCAGTTGTGGCCTGTGGAATGTTGGTCCACTCCTCTTCAAAGGCTGTTATGGACGAAGAACACAGGTTCATTTTATTGATGGCATTTTGAATGCACAGAGATACCGTGATGAGATCCTGAGGCCCATTGTTGTGCCATACATCCATGAACATCACCTCATGTTTCAGCAAGATAATGCACGGCCCCATGTTGCAAGGATCTGTACACAATTCTTGGAAGCTGAAAATGTCCCAGTTCTTGCATGGCCAGCATACTCACCCATTGAGCATGTTTGGGATGTGCTTGACCGGCGTATACGACAGCGTGTACCAGCTCCCACTAATATCCAGCAACTTCGCACAGCCATTGAAGAGGAGTGGACCAACATTCCACAGGCCACAACTGACAATCTGATAAACTCTATGCAAAGAAGATGTGTTGCACTGCATGAGGCAAATGGTGGTCACACCAGATACTGACTGGTTCTGAGTCCCCAGACCCCCAATAAAGCAAAAAAAATGCACATTTCGGGGTGGCCTTTTATTGTGGGCAGTCTGGGGCGCACCTGTGCACTGGTCATGATGTCGGATCAGCATCTTGATGTGGCGCACCTGTGAGGTGGGGTGGATTGTCTTGGCGGGGCAGAGGTGCTCGCTGTCACACATTTGGACAGATTTGTGAACAATGTTTGAGAGAAATGGTAGTGTTGTGTATCTGGAGTGAATTTTGGATCTTTGGGTCCATCTCAGGAAAAATGGGAGCAAAAACAAAAGTGTTGCGTTTATATTTTTGTTGAGTATAAATCAGATTGAGACAGCACACAGCTGTCTCTTTTGTATCCTAAGAGCTGTTTATAAAATACACAACTCAAAACAATTAAAGGAACACACTGAAAACACATCAGATCTCAATGTGGAAAAAATCAGTTGGATATCTATAAAAATCTGTGACAGGGCATTGTCTTAGGAACAAAAGGATGTCACCTCTTTTAATGGAAATGAACAACAGGTGCACTAGAGTGGCAACAATGAGACAACCCTTAAAAGTGGACTGGTTTTGCATGTGGAGGTCATTTCAAGTTTCTTCCTCTTGATATTTTTTGTCTGGTTTTCCACTAGTGCTGCTTTGGCTACAGTGATTATCACTACTGGGAGTATGAAGCCATTCCTGAACCCTACAGAAGCTGCACAGATTTTCCAACTTTTCCAGGATGACACATCCGGACATGCCATTGTAAGGAGATTTGATGTCTCCTAGCGCATGAACAGAACATGGAAGAGATTTCAGGAGACAGGCAGTTACTCTAGGAGAGCTAGACAGGGCTGTAGAAGGTCCTCAACCCATCAGCAGGACCCATGTCTGCTCCTCTGTGCAAAGAGGAACAGGTCGAGCACTGCCCGTGTCCTACAGAATGATCTCCAGCAGGCCACCGGTGTGAAGATCTCTGCCCAAACAATCAGACAATTTGGGACACTGCCAGGTTGCTCTTCAGACTCTACAGGAGCTCAGTGATGCCCTTACACAGATCTGAGAGGACATCTTAAAAGGCACCATCCATCGCCTTATTAGGAGAGTGCTATGGCATTGTCAAACATGGATACAAGCATATGGAGGCCACACAAGAGATTCAGAAGAATTTTGAGTTGCAGAAATAAAATTTTGGCAAAATGGGCTAACCTGCCACATCATTATTTCATTTTGATTTTCAGGGTGTCTATAAAATGAAGCCCTCTGTGGCTTGTTTCTTAGACATTGCCCTGTCCATATTTGTATAGATATCCAACATATTTTTTATTTTTTCACATTGAAAGCTGATGCATTTTCAATGTGTTCCTTTAATTGTTTTGAGCAGGTAGTTGGGGTAAACCAACTACACACCAAGTAAATGGTCACATTTTCATACATCACTTTTTCACCTTGAAGGCACTCAAAGTGCTTTACAACATTAATCACTCACCCATTCACACACCAATGTACGCAGACCCTGGGGGCGAAGTGGGTTAAATGTCTTGCCCAAGGACACAAGAGCATTCATCTGTGGGAGCTGAAATCACACTGCCCACCTCTGTAGTTCAGTGGCCTTATTTCGGTAATAAAACAAGTTGTTTTACTCACCCATAGCACTTTGGTGTCATATGGAGCACTTCCAGAGATGTTTTAGATTAGCGATAGCTGTAGCGCTAATATATGCCTCGAGCGGTCTCCAAATAACACAAACTTTAGCACTTTTCAAATCATAGAAGCTCGATGTCTTAGTCTACACTTTCGTTTGAGTCAAAAGTGGCCTGTAATCCGAGATTTATCCATAGTTTACAGCTTTGCGTTTCATGTTTGGGTCCCGAGAGCTGAGCGGGAAATAAACTGTGACTCCGCACATGTGCACTGGCGTCCTCATTTACTCGAAACTATGGATAAATCTCGGATTACAGGCCACTTTTGACACAAACGAAAGCGTAGACTAAGACATCGAGCTTCTATGATTTGAAAAGTGCTAAAGTTTGTGTTATTTGGAGACCGCTCGGGGCATATATTAGCGCTACGGCTATCGCTAATCTAAAACATCTCTGGAAATGCTCCATATGACACCAAAGTGCTATGGGTGAGTAAAACAACTTGTTTTATTACCGAAATAAGGCTCAGATAGTAAGAAACATTAATTATCTAAGTTAAAACATAAGTATATTTTATTTTTCTTCAAGTGACTTATATTTTATTTGGTTTATATTTATGGTCAGCTTCATGTCTATAACAAAATGAATTTCCCCTTGGGGTGAATAAAAGTAATTGTGATTCTTTCTAATTTTCTGGTTTATTTGCATGTGTGTCCTTTCACATGTTCTGATGAAGAGGAGACGGTGTGACATTGGTCCATTATAATACTGTTTGGGCTGTCATTTCCTTGTAACAATAAAGCTGTGTGCAGATTATGAGCTGCAGGCCTCCATCACAGAAACTCTGTGTCGACTCACACTCAGAGTGGACCGTCTAATCCGAGCCAAGGAGTGGTTCGTCCCAGAGATCAGCCTCGCCTTCACAGCCATCCGCAACCCCTACTTTGAGGCGGTGAGTATGCACAGAGGGACTGTAGGGATAGGACCACGTTACCACTTTTTGTTTTTTTTTACTCACACACTGACACACACCCTTACAAGTACTCTTGCATGAGTAGTGTTTTCCCTATTTAATTTTTTAAGTAGCAGTGCCCTCCTCTGATCCACAGGCTGTCTTCCTCTGAACAGTGTTTTCCTCCACAGGACTGTAGGCATTTCCTGAACTTCCTCAACAGTACCCAGAGTGACCAGCAAAGGTCAGGACAGAGCCATTATGGGTGTGCTGTCAATCCCATAGACTGTATAAAGAAGTGGACTAAGCGAGTGTTACGTCACTTATAGCATTCAGTGCCACTCAAACGAAGCTCACAATGCTAGCGGTCACGGAGTGAATTTGGAGTCAGGTTCTATATTAGGAATAGGACTTTTCTTAAAGGAAAATTAACGTTTTTTTTACAATCTGAGCCTTCTTTCGGCAATAAAACAAGTAGTTTTACTCACCCATAGCAGTTTGGTGTCAATTGGAGCAGTATCGCAGAACTTATGTTGAGCCGTTCTGTTCTACTAATGATCCCGTATCCGTTAGCGTGAGTGCTCGGGGCACTGATTTGCGGTGTCCAAATAACACAAACTTTAGCACTTTTCAAATCACAGACGATCGCTGTGTCAGGGTAGACTTTTAGTAGATTCCAAAACGGCCTGAAACCCGATATCGCAACAGAAAAGTAAAGTTCAGAGCGGTGTTAGCTTCTTTCGGACTAGCGGTGTTTACAAAACAGCTGAGTTCACGCATGCGCACTGTCCTCTCTGATGACGTCATCAAATGAAACTATAGCTGGATATCGGGTTTCAGGCCGTTTTGGAATCCACTAAAAGTCTACCCTGACACAGCGATCTTCTGTGATTTGAAAAGTGCTAAAGTTGGTGTTATTTGAACACCGCAAAGTAATGCCCCGAGCACTCATGCTAACGGATACGGGATCATTGGTAGAACAGAACGGCTCAACATAAGTTCTGCGATACTGCTCCAATTGACAGAAAACTGCTATGGGTGAGTAAAACTACCTGTTTTATTGCCGAAAGAAGGCTCAGATTATTAAAAAAATGTTAATTTTCCTTTAATGGACAAAATATGCCAAATGCCAAATAAAAACACCAGGGTCATGTAGTGAGGGTTAATATGAACATTTTAAGACCAAAATGACAAGGCTGACTGCAGCAGAGAGAAGGGCCACAATATGTAAGTCAATGGAATCCAGTGTCAGTAGGAGTCGAACGTGCCCACATGTGAGCTTCCTATTTGGACCACGGCAGCTGGCGCCTTTATCTATGTCCATTTATTTATACTGTCTATGGCCAATCCTAGATGTGTAATCATATTCTCTTTGACAGGGTTTACACATTTCCCTGTCAGCAGGCTTTCCTCGGCTCCACACAGGTAACTAGTTGCAGTGGCCACTGATTATGTACACAGTTTAGCAATAAAAACTGAACTGAACTGTAGTAAAAGTGTTTAGGTACTTGGCAACAAGTCTGTCAATCACTAATGCTAACAGGAGTGACCTTGAAAAAAGCTGACACTGCATTTGTTGGTGTTGTTAATGTACATAACATAATTTAGTGAAATAAAAGCACCAGGATCATATAGTGCAGGTTAATGACGAGTTACAGAGAGGGACAGTGATTTTTACAATAAAAGTCAACGTGAAGAGTCCCTCAGTCGTCCAGGTAGAATCCATGATAAAAGAAGAAATTCAATTTGTCAACTGGACAAAGTTTGTTTGGTCGAAAACGTTTCGCCGCTCATCCGAGAGGCTTCGTCAGTTCTGGTTCTAGTGCTGGTTAGACACTGCTTATATCAATCAATCAATCAATCAAACATTTATAAGGCGCTTTTCATACAAAATTGTAGCACAAAGCGCCTTACAGTGGTCAAGGATTAGAAGATTGACCTTTATTGATCTCGCACAGGAGAAGTTGTTTCTATATTTGACCCGGGGACCATCCCCATGATTTTGTTTTGTTATTTATGCCTTGGTCAGGCCCTAAGCTGGAGGATTTTACCTATGGCGCATGTTTAGGTTGGTGGGGGAAACCGGAGTACCCGGAGGAAACCCACCCAAACACGGGGAGAACATGCAGTCTCCACACAGAAAGGCCCGGGCAACCCGAACCTTCTTGCTGTGAAGCATGAGTGCTAGCCACTCAGCCACCGTGCCGCCAGGGAAAAAAAAAAAAACAGGAACAGCAGCAACAACAGCAGCAACAGCATCAACAACAGCAACAACAGCAGCAGCAGCAACAACAGCAGCAGCAGCAACGACAGAACAACGGCAACAACAACAACAGCAAGAACAAGAGCAACCACAGCAGCAGCAGCAACAACGACAGAACAACGGCAACAACAACAACAGCAAGAACAAGAGCAACCACAACAACAGCAATAACAACAGCAACAACAGCAGCAGCAACAGGAACAGCAGCAACAACAACGACAACAGGAACATCAGCAACAACAACAGCAGCAGCAACAACAGCAGCAACAATGACAGAAACAACAGCAACAACAACAGCAACAACAACAACAACAGCAACAACAAGAACAGCAGCAGCAACAGGAACAGCAGCAGCAACAGCAGCAGCAACAGGAGCAGCAGCAACAACGGCAATAGCAACAACAGCAACAGGAACAACAGCAGCAACAACAACAGTAACAACAGCAGCAACAACAGCAGCAACAACGGCAGAAACAACAGCAACAACAGCAGCAGCAGCAACAACAGCAGCAACAACAGCAACACCAACAGCAACAGCAACAACAACAGCAACAACAACAAAAGCAGCAACAACAGGAACAGCAACAACAACAGAACCACCGCGACAACAAAACAATACCAGCAATAACAGGAACAACAACAACAACAACAGCAACAACAAAAGCAACGAAAGCAACAGCTACAACAAAAGCAACAACAACAGCAACAACAAAAGCAAGGAAAGCAACAACTAGAACAAAAGCAACAACAACAACAGCAACAACAACAGCAACGAAAGCAACAGCTACAACAAAAGCAACAACAACAGCAACAACAAAAGCAACGAAAGCAACAGCAGCAACAACAGGAACAGCAACAACAAACAAAAGAACAAATAAAAGACAAGCAAACAGACGACCGAAGTCAGTCAAAGGCCAAGCTAAACAGGTGAGTCTTGAGCCCACTCTTAAAAACATGAACGTTCTCTGCAGCTCTGAGGTCCTCCGGCAGGCAGTGCCATAGACGAGGGCCGTAGTACTGAAAAGACGCCTCTCCGTGAGTGTGTGTCCTGACTTTGGGAATGACCAGGAGCCTGCTGCCGGAGGAGCGCAGGGCCCGTGAAGGTTCATAAGGGGAAAGCAGTTCTGAAAGATAGGAAGGCCCAAGACCATTAAGACATTTAAAAACCAGTAAAAGAACTTTAAAATCTATCCTGTAACTCACAGGGAGCCAATGCAGAGATTTTAAGACCGGTGTAATGTGATCCCGCCCTCTGGACCTAGTCAGGACACGTGCTGCTGAATTTTGCAATAATTGCAAACCTGAAATACTCTTTTTGGGAAGACCAGAGAGCAGGGCATTACAGTAGTCTATACGGCTGGTGACAAAAGCATGCATCAGTGTCTCCGTATTGGCCTGAGAGAGAATAGGGCGAACTCTGGCTATGTTTTTTAGGTGATAGAAGCCCATTTTTGTGATGTTCTTGATGTGTGGAATAAAAGTCAGCTCAGAGTCAAAAATGACGCCCAGGTTTTTCACTTGAGGAGATGGGTTAAAAGACTGTGCTTGTAGTTTTGATAAAAGTTTCTCTCTCTGGGCCTCAGGACCGATGACTAAAACCTCCGTTTTGTCCTGGTTAAGCTGGAGAAAGTTTCTTGCCATCCAGGATTTGATATCTAGAATACAGTTAAAAAGAGCATCCATTGGTCTGGTGTCATCAGGAGACACGGAAATGTAAAGCTGTGTATCATCTGCATAGCTGTGGAAATTGATTCCATGTCTCCTGATGACGCCGCCAAGGGGAAGCATGTACAGGTTGAAAAGCACAGGGCCTAAAATGGAGCCCTGGGGGACACCGCATGTGATTTTATGGATCTTGGAGGAGCATGTGTCCATAGTTACCATAAATGTTCTGTCTGTGAGATAGGACGTGAACCATTTGTGAACAGCACCAGAGAGGCCGAGGTGTTTTAGGCGAGTTAAAAGAATCATGTGGTCTACTGTGTCAAAGGCAGCGCTCAGATCCAGCAGAATCAACACAGTCACCTTTTGAGAGTCACAGTTTATTCTAAAGTCATTTAAAATCTTTGCCAAGGCAGTCTCGGTGCTGTGGTTCACCCTAAAACCAGACTGAAATTTTTCCAAAATGTTGTGATCATCTAGAAACTCATTTAATTGGATAGAGACAAGTTTCTCTAGAATCTTGCTTAAAAATGGCAAGTTAGACAAGTTAGATATCTAGCTGCAGGGAGGAGCTCCCTACACTGAAATTGTCCTGAAACTATCACATCTAATTTGTTAGTTTTGTTTTTCGAATTTCTCTGGCGTCTAGTTTAGCATACCTATTCAACCCTAACGACCATCTCCACTCCTCTGGCCCTGGCCTGGCTGCCCTATTGTTTCTTTTGTCTGTTTTGACTTTGGTTTGATAATGGAATTATAAATGGGAGACAAGTTATGACAGGTGAGCGCACGCTTTTATACGCACACACTTCCGTACGTGCACACACCCACACTCACGTGACCCACCGCCTCTGCCGCACACACACACAAACGCACCGTGCACCTCATCTCAGTTACTGTATGTCTCCTACACAGAAGGAAGTTGGTCGGCGTTCAATACGCCGATGACCGCCCTGAATTCGCAGGGATTGGCTGAAGTTGCGTTAAAGTTGCAAATCGCAACATCGCGAATTCCTGGAGGGTCTGATTTCTTCTTTTATCAATAAAAGTCAACCGCAACCAGAGCTTGAAGGAAATTTTTGAATAAAAATTCTATCTTCTGCTGAACGTTATTCTCGTTTGCAAAAGAGTATCAGAGTATTCTAAATTGTCCACCAAGGGAAAATAATTTCCCTTGTGGATCAGTTAGGCTACGTAGTGAATGTACAAAATGAATGGGGGAAAAAAGCAAGAAAAAATGGGAGGATGTAACATTTTGTTCATTTCGTTTTTTTAGTTGAGACGACCTGACGACGAGGATGTGAGCGAGTTTTGGATTGATTTCAACTTGGGTTCAGAATGCGTCAGCTTCTATTTGGACAATCCCAACAAAGAAACGGTTTGATCAGTCTGTTATTCTTAAAGTATAGTATATTCTTAAATGATGTTCAGATGAGTATCTAGTTTCAGTACTACTTTTAGGATTGCTTAGTATTTGATTTTCAGTGCTTTTAACAACCCTGACATGGACAATCTTGCGCATTTGTACATGTTTTTTGATGCAGTGTTCTCTATGGGAGTCCATCCATGTGCTGAGAACCGAAGTCAACCGCTACAGCCTCACAGGTCAGAATTCTGAAACACTCTTGAGGAAGCATCTCCGGAATGTCTAGTCTATTTTCTTATCTTTTCTAATTGAATTTTAATTATTACTTTATTTCATAGTGTTACAACAGTTAGGTCTGCTGTACAGCTGTAGTCTACTAGATTTTTACTGTATTAAAAACGTGATAAACAGAACTAGTTCAAAAATGGTTTGAGTAGTTTTTCCTCACACTTCTATGCCACTACTTTTTTGAACTAGACTGAAAAGTAAGTGAGGACTTATTTTTGAACAAAAAAATATATTTTGGAAAAAAAAAATTAAAAAATTAAAAATGATATTCAGGTGTTAGATTGTTGCCCCTGCGACCCAGCCCCGGATAAGCGGAAGAAAATGGATGTATTCAGTTGTTTCTACTGAACACGATTCAGCACAAATTTAATTAAATTTCATACATTTGAAGCATTATTAGACATTATATTATTATTATTATACATTAGATTCAAGTACATTTTAATGGGTACTTTAATACTTTTAAGTGGCTTTTTCATGTGACACTTTTACTTGGATTTTGTTTTGAACTTTTATTTAAGTTACAAAATTGAGTACCGCATTATGAATTAGAAAAAAAATATGTCACACTGGAGTATACAGTAAGGCTGGCTGCATATTTCATTACTTGCAGTTTATAATCTGCAATATGATTAACAGTTTATGTGATAAAATAATTAGTGATGCTAAATGAACATTAGTGAGTGGGATACGTCTTAATGACCCGTATGGGTTAATTGCAGATAAGTGCGTAAATGAAGAGAAGAACTGGCTCAAACTTCTGAAATCTGCTGAATCACTGACATGACCCCAGACAGGACAGTGGCTCTTTCTCCAGCCGACATGCGTGACAGCGGTACAGCAGTAATAGGAGTAGCAGATACTGGCCCACAAGCCTAGAGCGCCCTCTCACGGCTGTCAGTGTGAAAATAATGAACATGTGAAATTATATATTTTAATATACAAGTCGCGTCTGAGTATAAGTTGCAGGACCACCACATGAAAAAAAGTGGAACTTATGGTGCAAAAAATACAGTACTAGTTCCACCACTGCACGTTGATCAACCCCAGCATGATGTCACTGCAAAGTATCAATACAATAATGTTCAAGAAAGGTATCTGAAGTTGAATGTTTTTGTTGCAGAAGTGAACGGAGTGGCAGTGTTACACATAGATCTCATAAGGCCCATATTCCTGGAGGAGTTGAGAGGCCAGAGGGTGGAGATCAGGTTTAAAGCGGACCTCCTCAGGGAACTGAGCCGTGTCATTTGTCGAGTCTTCAAGGTGAACACATGCCTCAGTACTGTTCATCGCAAGTAGCTATTTTTGAATTTCATCACACAACTTCCTGTCCTGCAGAAGCCCTCGGTGCCAGCGTCCTTTATGCGTACATACCACAAAAAAACTCCAAAAAGGAAACTCAGAGGTTTGTCTGTTTAACTAGATATGCACGTAGGAAATATTTAACGGACATTATGTAAGATAAAAAAAGTTATTTGTGTAGAATCCCTCAGTCGTCCAGGTAGAATCCATGGCAAAAGGAGAAATTCAGTTTGTCAACTGGACAAAAGTTTATTTGGTCAAAAACGTTTCGCAGCTCATCCAAGTTGCTTCTTCAGTTCTGGCTGGAGTGCTGGTGGACACTGCCTATATCTGTCTGAAGGGAGGAGCCAACTACACTGAAATTACAGTGGTACCTCACCTTACGAAATTAATTCGTTCCAGAAGTGGTTTCGTAACGCGTGAATTTTTCTTAAGTTGAGTAGCTATTTCAATGGAAAAGGCCTGGTGCGTTCCAAGTTTTTTTTTATAGTGTAACTTTTTTTTAATAGTGTAACATTGTGTTCTGCTTCCTGATTGGCTAAGAGACTGTAGAGCCATGACTAAACGTGGAATAAACCAGGTCTAAACCAGAACTAAACCAGGTCTAGACCTGGACTAAACCAGGACTGGACCAGGGCCGTGCAGCTGGTTTGTGGCTCGGGCTCCAGAGGACGCGTTCTGGGCGTCGCGGTTCTCTCTTGCTCGCAGACCCGGTGCCGGTCATGCAGACTAGGACTAGGGGTGCGTGCTCCTCGCGCCAGGTGCTCCTCGGTGTGCGCAGTGCTCCTCGTGCCAGGTGCTCCTCGCGCCAGGTGCTCCTCGGTGTGCGCGGTGCTCCTCGTGCCAGGTGCTCCTCGCGCCAGGTGCTCCTCGGTGCGCGCGGTGCTCCTCGCGGGTGGTGCTCCTGTCTCCGCGCTGCTTCCGGAGTCGTCTCCCCCCACGCTTCACTATTAATACATTTTGTTGAAAATCTATGAAAGTTTGAGTGTTTAAACAAGAGAGAAATGCGAGAAAAGCCCAACTCCAGTCTGAGAAAAGCATAGAATGGACCTACCTCGTGGACCTCTCCCACTGCGGGCCACCTCTGGAACCTAACCCCGTGTGTGTTGATAAAGTGTAGGCCTATTTACGTTTCGGGGCGTGCATCTGAGCGCGCATTAATTGAATTTTTGAGATTTCGCGTTTCATAACTTGAATTTTCTTTCGTATCTAAAGACCAAAATTTAACGTGAAGGCGTTTCGTAACTTGAAATTTTCGTTTATTGGGGCTTTCGTAAGGTGAGGTACCACTGTACTATCAAACTCTTGCACCTACTGTATTTGTTTACAGTTTGTTAGCTAGGCCTATTAGATCTGCAGTGGGAGTGGAGTGTGGGTCTTGTTAGCAGAACCATTCAGGGCCATAATGAGTGTTTTCACACCCCTGAACCTGACTTGGCTGCCCTATTGTTTTCTTTGTTTTGATTTAGGTTTGAGGATAGAGTTATAGATGGGAGACAAATGATGTCTGAGACCTCCATTTCTGTTCAAGGAAGGATTCTCTTTCTTGACAAAAATAGCCTCTTTAACTCCCCTCTCAAGAGGAGAAATTGAATTTCTCCTTTTGCCATAAAAGTTATGTTCATTTAATTTTCATTTATTTTATTTGGTCACTATATATCACGTTGCAGTCTACATGCGTTTCAGTGTGATGCCCATAATATAAAACACATTCGGTATGTAAACTTCACAGTCAAATCCAACTAAAGTCAGTGACCAGGTGTAGGCAGAAGCTAAAGCTTAGTGTGCCTACAGTTATCTCCAATGGCAGCACATTAATGGACAATCATCTTCAAAATTACTGGACATTTTACTACATTCTAATTAGAAAAAATAATGTAATTCTAATTATGACAAAATATTATAACTATTGTTATTCTTTCAAATATTTTCCGTTACTATTCTCTTAAAAATGATTTTGGATTGTAGAGAAGTAACTGCAGCAACTGTTCTATACTTGAACTACTTTACTTGATACATTTATTTCTAAATTTCATGAGGTCAGTTTAGCTGTTTGGTGACAACAGTCAAAAAGCAGAATGAGCCTCACACAAGTTTCACACTTGTGAGAGCCTCACACTCTCATTTGGGTTGAGATTCTGTAATCCAGTTCCAAATGCCGCTCTCTATTTGAATGGTCACGCCCTAAACCCCTGCAGCCAATCACGAATCAGTGCTAGTGCAGCCTCTGCTTTTGTACATAAAAATCAGGCCCCCATGACGTAAACTGTAAATGACAAGATCAACAAGCTGTTAACTTGATAACTACAGCGTCATGACTTCACAATGTGGAACAGTATTTTGAGCTTTGGAGATATCGACAGACTAATAATAAAGGGTTACTCAAACTCCATGTTTTTGAGGAGATGACAACATTATAACATGACTTAAAGCTCACAAGAGTCAATTTCGTGCAACACCTTTAAGGTTCGCTATGTAGTCATAACAGTGAAGGTTAGTGTAATGTCACCAAAAAAGGATGAAAACTAAACATGCGTGTGTATGTGTTTGAACAAGTTTTTTTTTCTTTGTTGCAGTCCTACCGCTGTCCTCTCCCAGCAGCGAAGAAGACTCTGCAGTCAAGGTACGCGCATCGCCACTGTGAGCGAACAACATGCTGTGACGTTTTTCATGTTTTCGTGTAGTCCCCAGAGAGAAGTCGAGCAGAAATCTTATTTGATCAGATCCAACACTCCACTCCAGTCTACAAGTGCGGTGAGGCCAAGTACTCGATTGCACTGAAAAGAACACACTTAGAGCTTGGTTTAAACTGCACTTTGTTCAGGGGTCCGCTGGGAGGAGCAGGGACATGGCTCCAGATCTACATCAACAGTGATAAGTGCTTCTGTATGGATTATACTTTGGTGTTTGTCTTTATTTTTCACATGTTTACTCTTGAAAACAGGTTCTGACTGGCAGTGTCCGAAAAAGAGCTTTCTCAGACTCTGGTAGGTTATTTTGCAGGTTTTAAATGTTTCTGTACCTTATTTTTACAGTCTTAAAAAAATTTTAAATGTATTTTTAAAGGTCCCATATTGTTTTCTGTTAAAACTTTACATACATGCACCTTAGTCGATGTTTACTATCTACATTTATCCATCCATTTTCTTATCTGGCGCCGGGTCGCGGGGGCAACAGTCTAAGCAGGGACTCCCAGACCTCCTTCACCCTGGAAACTTCCTCCAGCTCTTCCAGGGAGACCCTAAGGTGTTTCCAGGCCAGTTGAGAGACATAATCCCTCCACCGTGTCCTGGGTCTTCCCTGGGGCTGCCTCCCGGTGGGACATGTCCAGAACAGGAGGCATCAGGAACAGATGCCCAAGCCACCTCAGCTGCTCCTCTCGACATGGAGGAGCAGCGGCTCTACTCCGAGCCCCTCCCGTGTGACTGAGCTCCTCACCCTATCTCTAAGGGAGCACCCAGCCACTCTGCGGGGGAAACTCATTTCGGCGGCTTGTATCTGCAATTTCGTCCTTTCATTGCTCAAAGCTCATGACCATAGGTGAGGGGAGGAAGTTAGAATCACGGTAAATTGACAGCTTTCCCTTTTGGCTCAACTCCCTCTTCATCACAACTGTCCGGTACAGCGACTACATCACTGCCGACGCTGCACCAATCCACCCGTCAATCTCACTCTCCATCCTCCCCTCACTCGTGAACAAGACCCCGGGATACTTTAACTCCTCCACTTGAGGCAAGGACTCTCCACCCACCCAGAGAGGGCAAGCCACCTTTTTCCGGTCAAGAACCATGGCCTCGGAGTTGGAGGAGCTGATCCTCATCCCACATCCCTCATCTACATTTATCTACAATACAAATACATGAAGCAAGATATATGGAATTATGTAGCAAAGAAAAAATCATTGCATAACTACAAAATATTTTTTTTAACATATTTTATGTTCAAATCCTTATGTTCCACCATTTGCTCCTTTTTTATTTTTAACTACATAATTGCATATATTTTGCTTCATATATTTGATGTCTTTAAATTGAACTTTTCACTGGCAGTGTATGTTATAATGTTGTTTCCTCATCAAAAACATGTCTGGGTTCTGCATTCTGTCATCACCCTGAATTTTTGTTTTCTTCTCAAAGGTTACGTATCGGACACAAGGACCAAGAGAGTGCACCCCTCTACAGAGCGTGTGGGACAAGCAAAAGAGGAGGCTGTGGATGGGAAAGTGGAGCTTGATGCAGAGGAGGAGGCTGTGGATGGGAGGGTGGAGCTTGATGCAGAGGAGGAGGCTGTGGATGGGAGGGTGGAGCTTGATGCAGAGGAGGAGGCTGTGGATGGGAGGGTGGAGCTTGATGCAGAGGAGGAGGCTGTGGATGGGAGGGTGGAGCTTAATGCAGAGGAGGAGGCTTCGGATGGGAGTGTTGGGCTTGATGCAGAGGAGGATTTGCTTATTGCAGACAGGTTGGCAGAAGAGGTTGGGCCAGAGTTGGAGGGAGCACAGTCTAGGGCAGAGTCTGTGAGTGAAGGGCCAGGTAGTGTAGCCAAAGGGTGGAGATCCTTGGTGGACATGGCAGAAGAAGGAAGGTCTGAAGAGGCACCGTCTCATGCCGATGATAAAGAGTCTGTTGCACAGGAGGAGTTTGTGAGAGAGCTGGAACCTGCCACATTTAAGTTGGGTAAACACATTTTGTTATTGGATTTAAACCTAACATTGTTTCCTATGTTAAAGAAATATGTTTATCACAATCCCATAAAGTAGCAGAGCCAGTCAGTTCTTATGTGTATTTAAAGAGGAGGTATTTTACTTCATTGGGGTATTACCAGCTAACACATACGTACTAACATGTTTTTGTTTTTGACGCTCTGAGTCTCCCTTCCCTTTTTACAGATAATAGTGTTTTTACACTTTTACACACACCTTCACTAGAATCATTTGTGACCAGCCGTGGCAAAACCAGACACAAGTCGTCCCGGAGGCATTTTGAGTTATTCAGATTTTGAAAGTATAGCTTTCCATGGAAATTTGAGAACATTTGAAGAATTTCTGGCCATTTGAAAGCAGCACATTCTGAAAATGACAAGCTGAGAAATTCCACGTTAAAGATCTGCTTGTTAAACAGAAAGGAACTCATTTGCATGACATTAAGCTAAGCCCTCCCCCATCAGTGACTATCACTTTGGTGTGGTGTTGGTCAGAATTAGAGGGTACATTGTTAAAATGGAAATGCTTTTATAACAAAAAGTCTATATAATCATTCAATAATACACAGGATATGTTAAGTTAAAAATGCAAAATAGGACACTACACACACGTACACACACACACTCTGGACACACACACACACCTTAGTCCTGGTTTAGTCCTGGTTTAGTCCTGTACAGTACACACGCTAATATTGACACAAGGCCGCTGCTTTCACCTAATATCTCCATTTGATGCAGAAATAATATAATATGACTCACCCCGTGTTGCCATGTTGTCCGATAATTTGCATATCTCCGTGTATGCGCGTATCTCCTATCCACGTTTTTTCCGCAGCTAAATTTGCAGACTGCTTTCTGTACAAGAGATCCGGAGAAACGGACGTGTCCCAAACATGTCCCGAACATGTCATGTGTCCAAGTAGAAGTTAAAAGTCCATTTTCATGTCCTTATTGTCTTGAAATGCCGCGTACATATTCACAAGCTCCTCACAGCTGATAGGCGAACAGGGGAAAACACATCGGCGCTACGAGCAACATGATTGGCGGGAGCGCGAGCTTGGGAAATGATGGTGATTTATGCACACCTCCTTTCTTTACGAAAAAAGAAGCCAATTTGAAATACAAAATGTATGTTTTAAACGCAACTAATGCCGTTATCTGAAACATGGAGTGGCTTCATGATCTCAACTAGCACATTCTGCAAAAAAACGAAAATCACAAATTTTGGGGGGAAAAAAACTATACTATAAACGTAATTTTCTCAGTTTCACAAATGCCGAGTTGTAGCGTTTTTTCACGTGGCGGGACACATTTAGATGATTTCAGGCCTGTAGGTAAAAGGTAACTGTTAACCACCATTACATGACATCACAAGGTGGCACATTTTAAGCTTTGAAGCTGTACAATAGACGAGCTGATAATAAAGGGTTTCTCAAACTTGAAATGAAGTGAATGTATGAATGAATGAATGAATGAAACAAAACAGAGCTCCCGGTATGCTTATGATGAGGTAACAACATTCTAACATGGCTTAAAGCTCACAAGAGTCAATTCTGTGTAACATGGGACCTTTAAACTAATCTGAGCTGTCCACATTTCAGAGCGCTGTGCAGGAGGTGCACATTTGCCGGAGAAGTTGGATCTCCAGGTGACTAACAGCATAAAGTCTTTAGTCTTTGAGCAGTCAGAGGAGCTGAGGGCAAACAATGACATCATAGCCAGCCATAAAATTCTATTTGAGCAGCAGCTAACTGTTAGTAAGCACATCCAAGCTCACATTCCTTCACACTGTGTGTCTGCACCAAAAACCTCACCTGTGATTGTTGCAGAGCCAGTGGCAGCAGGTGGAGAATCAAGTGGGCCAATTTCAGAGTGAGACCCGTAAACGCCTGTCAGAGCTACTGTCGGCTTTTGAGGAGCACAGGTACAAGTTAAAGTGCATATGACAGTTTGGACTATTCATTTTACTAAACTACAGTTAACATTTAAAGGTGCATTAGAGGCTGTGAAATGGTGCATGTTTTTTTTAAGGCATTATTTTAAGTTCCAAATCATGAAATCAAAGCAAATCATTCATACAAATAATTTGCCTATTTATCTTGTTCTTTTCTCAAACTGAAAACACTCCTTGTAATGTCATTAAGTGGTAGTACAGAAAATGCTCCACTGTTTTTAAACTCCATACACTTTTGCCATTCTTTGAAGTTACAGCTATTGTTTTACATTGTTACATTGTTATTGTTACAGCCTCATTCAAACTGCTTCACTCGGAGTAACAGATATTTATGATAAAAATAGCTGACATCACAAAGTGGAACAGAACATTATGATCTTTGGACGGTCAAATAATCCAGGATTACACAATGAAACAAAACGCAACTTCAGGTAATGTTTTTGATGAGGGAACATAACATGGCTTCATCAGCCAATATTACCAGCAACTGTGCGTCATGGAAAATGCGGCAAGCGACTCCACAAACAAACCGAATATCATGTCCAACAAGTACATACACGGACACAGACATGCACATACAGACAAATCCCTCATGCTGCACAGACAGAGGTCATCCTGGCCTCAACTGAGCTAAAACTTACCTCCACTCATAAAGAATTCTCCGCCACAGAGTTTAGTCAAAACCAAATCTCGCAGGATAACCCAAGAGTCAAGGACTCTGTCTCCTCACTTAATGCAGAGCTCTCAATTGTAACCGCAGACAATTAAAAAAATGAAAGGCAATTCTAGATCTATTTGCACAGCTTGAGGGATGAGAGACCTCATATTCCCCGGCATCCCCAACCAACCATCAGAAGACACTGAACAAACATGACAACTCAGCTCAAACTACCCAGAGCACTGTGAAAAATATCACAAATGACCACGTACAACGCATCACTATAAGGGACGGACAATAAACACCCACGGCCAATTGTGAACAAGTTTGAACGCTTTAAACAAAAAAATCCAAGTGCACCTCCAGGGCAAAGAACTTAAAGGCATCAATTTCAGTGTTAGCAACCAATATCTAAAGAGATTCTGCAAAGACGCCAAAAGCTAGAAAAGCCAAAAGGACATAAGGCTATTCTAGTAATAGACAAATTATACATAGATTCATACATTCTTATTGTCTCATCACCCTTTCAAACCTTGATGTATGCATAATAAAAACAGAATTTATATGTATATGGCCATAGCTAACTGTTCCAAATAGGAAGTGAGCATGGGCGTGCTTCTGGCTCCATCAACTCACTTCGCTTTGTATTGAGAAACTGTTGCTGCTCTGTCTGTAACTGCTGCTGTCGGGCTCCTCATTTTGGTTTTAAAATGTTTGTATTAACCTTATCTGCATGATCCTGGTCTGTCTGTCTCTCCCTATTTTCTCTCTATTGGCTCCAAATTTGCCCCAGAGCCGCCAGCCTTGGTGAGCTTCATTTGACTGGAGCCGAGGCTATGGGTCACACTCCCTTTGTTCACTTCTTTATTATCTATGGTAATAAAGGACCCTTTAAGGCCAAAAACAACACAAATAATGCATAATATGTCTTGTTAAAGGGTGGGACATGCGCAGATGCTTCGGGACACGGTGTGGAACTGGAAAGCACTGGAGGACTTTCACAGTATCTGCTCTGTCGTCACGGTACTACAGCAGTACTTTGGACCCGGCCCATAGACTCTCATGACTGACCCCCTATGCTTTGTCCGCCCTCTCATATGATTGCAGAGTTTCATGAAGGCTGAAAACCAAAGAGTGACGTCCTTCTGTCAACAGCAAATCCTCCGGTCAGTGCTTCACCCTTTCACCTCCTTATAATGATGCTACTGTGAAGATGAAAAAAACACTATGCAAAAATCTACTTGTATTCCATATTACACTATTATCTGCTATAATGTTTCCTTGTTAAAAACATACCTGGAGTTGTTTTTGTTTCATTCACACATGTTTAACACACAAATCCTGCAGGGCTCTCAAGTCTCACACGCTCACACGCCACACATGGCATTTCTCACACTGATTTTGTTTTTTTTGGTTTTTTTTTGTGCCCAGAAAATCGGTCTGTGTGGCTCAGTTTATGCAGGCACCGCGCGTTTTCAGCGAAAAAAAATTCTCCCCCTCCTCCCCGTCCCGCTCCCCGGAAAAAAATCAGCCAATCAGAAAATAGATTGTTCTGTTGTTGGGCAGACTGTAGAGTGTAGTTTCAGCTGCTAAGCGCACACTGCGGTGATGATAAAACAAACTGAGAACCATCAGGTAATAACTTCATTTATATAACTCTCATTAGTTGCTTTGTAGTTTAAGTTTGCTCTTTAGACAAACATTTAAGCAGGGCTCTCAAGTCTCACGCATTGAGAGAGACAATTCGACGCGTTCACACGGCATTTCTCACGCAATTCAAGCCCCCCATCCCTCGGAAATTACGCAGTCTCACGCACGACCCCGCTCAAAACTTGAGAGCCCTGAATCCTGCATATATAGGCTGAGTTCTTCTCTAAAAATAGAAAAATACATTGTTGTCATGTCATAATACAGGAAATGCTCTGTTTTTAAACTCCATTTGGATAATTTCAGCTCTGCAATTTCCCTTCACTAGTGAACTAAAGGTAAAAGGTAACTGTTAACTTGGAGCAGAGCATTTTGAGTGTTGGAGATGTAGAAAGACTACGGTAATGATAAAGGATTACTCAAAAGTGTGAATGAAACAAATCACAACTCCAGGTATGTTTTGATGAGGTAACAACATTCTAACATGGCTGAGAGCTCACCAGAGTCATTTTCATGTAATATAGGATCTTTATAGGGTCCTATATAGCGCAATATGTATGTATTTTTAAAGGGGAATTAAAGCCAAAAGAATGCATAATGTGTCAAAACCGAACCAGCCCTAAAAATAACTTGTCTTTTCTCTTGCTCGATCAAAGTTATGTACTAGTTGTTAACAATGTGAGAAAATGGATGCACAGGAGTGTTAAATTAAAACTCAATCTCCACATCGTAGCACGGGGCATGTAGAGTGTGCACATAGACTTGGCGCATAAAATGGAGTTACAGTAAATGGCACAGTGAATGAACCAGTGACGTCGCGTTCACTCCTGATGTAGCGCCTGTCTTGATAAATGCAAATAAATAAATGTTAATTCTATTTGTTACGTCCAGGCTGAAGAAGTGTGCAGAGATGGAGAGAGCGTGTGAGAAGGGGGGAAGCAGCACTGTTCAAAAATAAAGAGATTGTCACCGTCGGTGTGTTATTTTGTAGTGATCACTTTCACACCCTGCACTGCACTTTTCACTATTACAACAGCCCAGCTTAAAGCTCCTGCATGTAACGTTTGGAGGTTGGTGGCACGTCACCTACACAATTCCATAGCCATACTTGCGAACATTTGAAGGGGGACCCATCTCTAGATCATGAGCTAGTTTATGCCATAGTTCATTCTGGTCACACACAAAAAAAAGGGACACCTTGTATAAAACTGGGACAAATCACAATCTGAGACATGAACACAGGCCAGACTGTCCTGATAAAGGGTCTGGTCACCCAAGCTTAAATTAACTTTAGCTTTATGCCAGTGTCAATTCAGAAAAAAATATGAATAATTAGATTTTGTCCTAGAAAAGCTATCTTAAAATATACCAAAGTAACAAGAGCAAACATGTTAGAAAAATGTGAACGTCGTCTTGGTAATAAACTTGGTCATCACAATGGGGACAGGTTGATGGTCAGATCTATGGAGAAGTGAGTATACACATGGTAAGAATTCGCAATTACTAAAGCCCCAGTGTGTAGGATTCGTGGCGCATAGGTGGATGGTGCTATTGCACTTTCTGTTTTAGCTACGGCAGACCTCGAGGGTCACCCGGGCGCTACTGTATAAATAATACGCGGTCCCGGTTATTTTTTTTCTTTTCTCATGAAAACACACATTCCCGATCATGTACCATGACACTCTACACATCAAATGAAACCTTACAGTCTCCTCTTTTTGAATATGCAATTCATTTCCCTGCACAACAATCACTCCCCGAGCACATGGGGCTTTTATACGGAAAAGCACAAAACAAGGTTAGCTTACTTTAGAATGCTTTGCACAGGTCAAACTCTGTATTTCACCATAAACTTGCTCTCAATTTGTCCGCAAGGATCCAGCAAATAAAATCCAGTAAAACAATTTAGTCCAAAACACGTGTTAGATCCATTATGACGTCTGATCCGGCAGCATGCTTGTGTTGTTTACCCAAAACCACGAGCCTTGCCGAAGGCGAAGGCGGAGCCCAAATGTCCTTCTGCGGCTCTCGTATTCAAAATGGCTGCCTCTGCATGGGGAAGATCCCCCTTTTATGTGACTATATCTAAGTCCAAAAGAATACTTTGATTTCATGATGGAAGTGAAAAGGCTTGGAAAACAATGTATTTTTGAATGGGTATCTTCAATTTCGGTAATTAACGGGTAAAAATCTTACACACTGTCCCTTTAAATACTAATTTAATTTAGTAATTAATTTACTTAGAGTAAAAAGTATTTTCAATAAACATGCACTCTTCAGTTGTTGAAATTTACTCCGAGGCTACGCTCCCCCAGATTAGCATGTACGCACTAATCTTTCTAATAAGGAATCATGGCCCGCGGAGTGATGAGGAGTGATGAAGTACCCTTGTCGGTGTGTGCGCGTGTCTCGAGTCACTTTGGGTGAGTGACATTCTCATTAGTTTCGTGTCAATGGGGCTAACGGGCTGCTAAAGGCTAACAGATGCTGGAGGCTAAACACACATACTAATTACCTCCAGGTTATCAGGTGATCTCATCCAGCAGTGCACACAGGGAGGGGGGAGCGGGAAGAAACTGCACTAAACATATTCACAATTAATGCTGTCAGCTTTGAAACGGAAATAAAAACATCTAACCATCCCCCATGTCTTCGAAGGCTTGTGTCCTCACCATTGACTCTATAAAGAAGTGGACTAAGGGAGTGTGACGTCACCCACAGCTCTGGCTCGGCTCTGGTCAAATGACTTGGGTGAATTTGGAAATGATTTATGACAAAAGGGTGAAATAAAAACACCAGGATCATATATTGCAGGTTAATGGAAACATTTTAAGGGGCGATGTTTTCTCAGTACAGCAGGTTTGCTGTGTTCATTTATATAGAGTTTATGGCAGGGATCTCTAACCTTTTTCCTCCAGTGAGCTGCCTTTACAAATGAAAATGTCAGAAATTAGCATTTTTGCAATTGCAAGAAATTGAGCCACAGCGGCAAGATGAAGTACATTTAGCTAAACCATTATTCATGTATTCATTGTAATTTGACATTTTTGTAATTTTTTGGGGCAGCAGTAGCTCAGTTGGTCTACTGATCCAGGGGTTGGCGGTTCGTATCCCACTCTCGACGGGTTGGCCGTGTGTGATCCCAGCTCCCACAGATAAGTGCTGCTGTTGTGTCCTTGGGCAAGACACTTAACCCCACCTCGCCCCCAGTGTCTGCGGACACTGGTAGCCCCCATGGCAGAAGTACATCAAGGCCAGTTGTGACGTGGGGCGTCCTGCCGTGGACTTGTCACCCGCGAGAGGATCCATGGGGGCTGGTGCATTGTGTTCTGGGCGGCAGATCTGCTTGGACTTCTGCCTCCGCAACCCAGAAATGGAGAAGCAGAATAAGATGGATGGATAATTGTCATTTTTACTATTTATATATTTTTGGGTTTGCGTCATAATGAGAAACATGCAAATTTTTTTTTACAAAAATTGTAAAAAAAAAAATAAAAAAAATTGGAAAGAAAGAAAGCTATGCCTTTATTAGTCCCACAGTGGGGAAATTCCAGTTCTGCATTTAACCCATCCTGTTATTAGGAGCAGTGGGCAGCACATTACTGCGCCCGGGGACCATCTCCATGATCTTCTTGCTTCGGCTTGGTCAGGACCTAAGCTGGAGGTACCTATGGTGCATGTTTTGGGTTGGTGGGGGAAACCGGAGTGCCCGGAGGAAACCCACCCAGACACGGGGAGAACATGCAAACTCCACACAGAAAGGCTCGGGTGACCCGGGGATCGAACCCGGAACCTTCTTGCTGTGAAGCATGAGTGCTACCCACTCAGCCACCGTGCCGCAGTAAATGTTATCCTTTGCCTTGGCCAGGTTGGGATTCCTTGTATCCTGAGTATGAATTTTAACTTTTTCATAATGACAAAGTTAAAATTTATACACAGGAATACATCAAGGCATACAAGGCATTAAATGCAAGTCATGCAAAACAAGGATTAGATCCACTGAACATTTTAAATGCAAGACGATGAAGATTTGACTTAAAGGCCTACTTAAAGGCCTACAGAGCAGAAGTTAGAAGGAGCATATCACTAACATTACTTTACAAAAATAATTTACACATTTAGCTATTTTAAGACATGAAGAAATGGAATCAGTGATGCTAGAGGAGAATCAGCTTACCTCAGAGACAATGGACTAAGATACTGAATACTGAATTGGGGAAAATGGCCGACACCGATCTTCTGGCCCTGCTAAGACGGGAACAAAAACAGCAGAAACAATACAGTTGAAATGTACAGGTTTCAAAGGATCATCAGTGAGAATCCTGTTGGCTAATGAGCGGAAAAGTTACATTAAGAAACAGGAGGATGAGAACCAAAGACTGAGGGAACTTATAGGAGTTTAGGAGCAGACAACAGCCAGTCCAAGCCAAAATTTTGACATTCAGCTTCCCATATTCAGCAGGGACTATACAAACCTAAAAAAGACACCTTCTTGATAAGGAAATTCATTCTCAACTCAAAATTGTTGATAAAAAACACTGTAAGACAACTGAACATTTGAAAGAAAGCATTAAGTTAAGAAAGCAACATTTGCCAACAAGGGAAGCTAAAGAAAGGCAGAAATATGAAACCCTGCTTAAAGACTTTGATAAGAAAATTGAGGACTGCAAGGCTTTAAAAAGGAGAACGGGAGAAACAGAGTGGTTGACAACAAGAAAGGTAAAGATAGCTGAACCTACCTGAGGGACTTTCAAAGACTTTGAGGAGTTGAAAATCATCAAGATCTGCTTGAAAAACAGTTGAAGAAAGGAACAGGAGGAGAAGCTGAATTAAAAGTCCCACCTGGGATCAGCCTGCGGCGAAATTGACCGACGTCAAAATGAAACCAACTCACTCCGTAGAAAACTGAAAACCAAGCAAGAGAAAAACCAGTGGTACTTAAAGGTCCCATGGCATGAAATTTTCACTTTCTGAGGTTTTTGAACGTTAATGTGAGCTCCCCTACTCTGTTTAGCCCCCCCCCCCCATGGCTAAAAGTTGTGAAATGTGTAAACTGAGCATTTGCGATCCTTTTCTGCGTTTGAAAAAAAAGACAGCCCAAACGGTCGATTCTGAACAAGGGAAATTTCTGACGTCAATGCAAATGCAGTTCCACCGCCCGTTTGTATGTTTACCCACCCTCTCTGGAAATCATGCCCAGAGAGTTTGGACCGCAAACGAGCTACGCAATGCGAGATGCGTTTTTTTATTTGCCTGGAGACACATGAGAGTGTTTCCAGAGGTTCGGAGGCTAGGATAAAGGACATCCGAGCCTCCGAACCTCTGAAACAGCAGTGGTTTAATTTTATTTTCTGTGGAAATTTGTTTATTTTTCAATGGAAATCGTCTCATATCTTCCTCTGCGCTTAAACGCGGAAGTGGGGCCAGCGCACATCGCACCGCTAAAGAGGAAAGAGCGGAGAGTTCGGCCACACCCCCACCCGCTGCACTGAAAAAAAAGAACTACTACTCGCCAAATCCCAAATCCACCCCAGAAAGATGAGAACTCAACTTTGCTAACTGGAATCACAATTTGATTAGCTTATTTGCAGTGATGCCGGACTACTTTTTTCAGTAACGAGTAGTGTAACGCAACTACTATTTCAAAACCAGTAGTCAGATTAAAGTTACTTATCTAATACACCGTGCGTTACTATTTCTGCATTTCGGGGGAACGTAGGTTACATTTATTTATTCTTATTTTTTGGCTACACGTTTCTTACGAGGTTACGTCATCTCGGCTCCGCGGTGCCAAAGTCGATGTAAACAATATGGAAGGAGAGAGGTTCGCCTTTCCCAGCTGGAAATACAGGCATTATTTTGATTTTATTTCGGCTAAGGATGACAACATTAAGGTCCGTTGTACACTCTGTGCTGGTGATAGAGTGCTGTCTACCTTCAAAAACACAACGTCAAATCTGAAAAAACAACTGGATAAACTGCACAGCACAACGAAGCTAACAGAGCAAGTCCCGCCCGATGCGAAAGTCACAGGTGAAGGAGGTCCCAGACCTAGCAAGCAAAGGAAGCTGGATTTCGGTGTAAAACCAGTAAGTGGAGCGGAGTTGAATAGGATGGTTGAGCATTATGTGGTTGACGAAATGCTGCCTGTGAACACTGTTGACTCACCATCGTTTCGTGCCATTGTATCTAAGATCCCTACAGTAACGATACTGAGCTGCCTCACAGAACATGCTTTTCTAGTTACCTGGACAAGCAATATAATAATAAGATAATATAATAATATAATAAAATTATAATATATAATATAATAATATAATAAAATGTAATATAATAATATTATAATATATAATATAATAATATAATATAATAAGCCTCTGCTGAAAGTAACTAAAAGTAATCTAACTTAGTTACTTTTTAAAGAAGTAGTCAGTAGTCAGATTACTTTTTCAAAGTAACTATGGCAACACTGCTTATTTGTACATAACCCAATCCCCAAACATTATTTTACCCATTAGCCCAAGCAAAACCTGTGCATATTTTAGATTTCACAAATTGTGTGCAGCCTGGTGGAGTTTGACAGTCAACCAGAGGATACAGAGCACAGATATTAGACAAAACCAATGGCTAACCCTAAATCAAACCTAAAGGGTTTTCAGAGGTGTGAAAATACCCATTATGGTCCTGAATGGCTATGCTAACAAGATCCCACTGTGACCAAGACGAGTAGAGCGGCTGGATTGCAGTGAGTTCCACAAACAGATACTGGAGGCAGGATTGACGTGGTCCACAGTTTTTAATGTTTTTTTTTTCAGTTTGCACAAAAAATATAAAGTGCTCACGTGCAAAGTGCAGTGCAAAATAAATTAAAGTGCAAAGAGGATCAGAGCGTGGTTGTTCTCCAGCAGCAGAGCAATGAATGATAAAATACAGGTGGCTTAAATACTGCTAGGTAAAACCATAAAAACTCCAAGGGGTGTATAATTAACATAAGCTGTTAGTTAAAATCCTCCAATAAAATACCCATCATGAATAAACCATATAAAACCCACATACAAAAATAAACTCTTAGAAACCAAACACCTACTAAAGTATAAAATGAATAAACCCAATTAAAATTGGTGGCATTTCCTCCCCCCGATGTCCGCTGTCTTGAGCTGGCCCGGAACTCTTAAACGGTGTCTGGTCCCCCGGGGAATCTTTTGGCCAGACACCTGGACATGAGACACGGGTAAGTAAAAGCACAACTCAACCCACGCATACCGCTTTCACACTTTAAAATATCCACATCCCACACACGCAAACACACACAAGACACAACCAATTTAAAAAGCGGCACATATTGCACATTGATTGTTCTCGTTTGTCTCCGCAGACCGGCGGCCACCATCACCGGAAGTACCCGCCCGACCGGACTCCGTGACGAACGCTAAAAAAGTTTTCAATAAATACTTTAAAACAATACAAATGTGTGCAATCTTATATGTGCAAATTAGCGTATCTTGTAAGTGCTCCGTGCTCTAAAGGTGCAATGTAAATATATATAAAGTGCAAAGTCTATGAAAGTGCATGTGTGGATACTCATTCAGTAACGAACGGCCTGTTCGTTACATTTCCCCCTCCCTCTCCTAAGGCGCAGCCTCCTCCTCAGCACTCCTGGAGAGACAGTCCGCTACCATGTTAACTATTCCGGGCCGGTACTGGACTGTAAAGTTGTATGGCTGCAAGGAGAGGTACCATCCAGTGATGCGGTTGTTGGCATCCTTCATTTTATGCAGCCATTGGAGAGCGCGATGGTCTGTCTCCAACAGAAAGTGACGTCCAAGCAGGTAGTATCTGAGAGAGTCAACAGCCCATTTTACTCCCAAGCACTCCTTTTCAACTGTCGAGTACCTGGTTTCCCGATCCAACAGCCTCCGACTCAGGAAAACAACCGGCCTCCTCTCCCCCTCCTTTTCTTGAATTAAGACCGCCCCGAGGCCAGTTTGAGAGGCGTCCGTCTGGAGGATGAAGGGCTGGCTGAAGTCAGGGCTATGGAGGACTGGCCCTGTACAGATGGCCTCTTTCAAGTCCTTAAATGCCTGCTCACACTCCTCCGTCCAACACACCTTGTTTGGAGCTGCATTCTTAGTCAAATTGGTTAATATGGCAGTTCTTTCAGAAAAATGTGGCACAAACTTCCTGTACCACCCCACTAATCCAATAAATCCCCTCACCTTCCTTTTTGTGGTGGGGACAGGGAACGAGCGTATTGCCTCCATTTTCTCGACCTGGGGTTTGATCCTCCCAAAGCCGATGGTGAAACCAAGGTACTGCACTTCTTTATGGGCCAGTGTACACTTCCGGGGATTGATGGTCAGTCCCGCTGCTCTGATTCTCTGCAAAACCTCTTGGAGATGGTACAGATGTTCTTCCCAGTTGCTACTGTACACAACCACGTCATCTAGGTATGCAGCCGAGAAATCAGACACATCCCGCAGTATGTGGTCCATCAGGCGCTGGAAAGTTGCTGGTGCCCCCTGCAGACCAAACGGCATTACTTTGAATTGGTACATACCAAATGGTGTCCGGAATGCAGTCAGCTCCTTTGCCTCTAGGGCCAGTGCCAGCTGCCAGTAGCCTTTACTGAGGTCCAAGGTAGTAATGTAGGACGCTCGCCCGACTCGCTCCAACAGGTCATCTATCCGAGGCATTGGATAGGGATCAAAATTGGATATCGCGTTGAGATACCTAAAGTCAATACAAAAGTGCAAAGAGCCGTCTTTCTTAGGTACCAGAACAATAGGACTGCACCATTCACTACTTGACACTTCAATTATTCCTAGTTCCAACATTAGCTTGATCTCCTTTTGTAACACAGGGACCAACCGCTCAGGGATCCTGTAGCTCCTCTGGCGTACTGGAGCATCCTTCTTTAGCCGTATTTTGTGCTGGACTAAAGAGGTGAAGCCCGGGGTCTCCTGGAAAAGGAATGGGTCAAGCAGTGGCTGAATGTCCTCCTGTTGAGAGGGAGAGAGGTGGGAGAGGTCAACAGCAACCAGTTCCTTAGCACCGGTAGGGAAATACTTTTCCGTTTCCTCTTCGTCCTGCACAGCCCGAACCAATAGCTGCTGTGCAGGCCCCTGCCGCTCATGGAACTCTTTGAGGAGGTTCACATGAAAAACCTGATGGTTTTTTTTGTCTCTCTGGCATATGCAGTTCATAAGTTACTTTTCCAACCTGTTTTGTAACTTCATAAGGGCCATGCCATTTAGCCAACAGCTTATTCTCACTTGTAGGCAACAATAACAGTACCTTTTGGCCTGGGCTGAAGAGTCTATCCTTTGCCTTTTGATCAAACCATGTCTTTTGCTGCAACTACGCCTCCCTCAGGTTCTCCTGGGCCAGTGCAGACATAGCCTCTAGTCTCGCCCTCATTTTGATTACATAAGCAATAATGTTGTCACCTTCAGTCTCTGTTTGCTCCCAGTAGTCCTTTAGAAGATCCAGTGGCCCACGTACTTGGCGTCCATAGAGCAGTTCAAAGGGGGAGAAGCCAGTGGATGCCTGTGGGACTTCTCTATATGCGAACAAAAGATATGGCAGCCACTGGTCCCAATCAGCCCCTGTGGTGGAAACAAACTTGCGCAGCATGTGTTTTAGCGTCTTATTATAGCGCTCTACCAGCCCGTCCGTCTGGGGGTGATAAGGTGTGGTCCTGATCCCCTTAACCCCCAACAGCTGGTAGACCTGTTTCAACAACCTGGACATGAAATTGGTACCACAATCGGTCAGAATCTCTTTAGCCACACCCACTCTAGAAATCAGCTGCAATAGACAATTTGCAATTTGCTTCGCTTTAATTGAGCGCAGTGGAAATGCTTCAGGATATCTAGTGGCATAATCACACAGGACCAAAATGAAACGGTTTCCTGCAGAACTTTTCTCAAGCGGACCAACAATGTCCATTCCGATCCTTTCAAATGGGGTACCAATTATGGGCAGGGGTTGCAAATGGGCCTGGCCAACTCCTTTCCCTGCAGTTAACTGGCATTTTTCACAAGTTTTGCAAAATTTTGAAATTTGTGTATACATGCCTGGCCACACAAAACGACTGCCAACTCGACGCAGTGTTTTTTGAAATGCCATGTGACCGGCCCAGGGGATGGAGTGGCCCAGTTCCATTACCTGCTGTCTGAACTGGTGAGGTAAGGCAAGCGCTTCACTTTTGTCATTTACTTGATACAAAATACCATTTCTGACTATGCATTTTGTTTCCTCCAAACATTTTGTTTCCCCTGGCTGACTTGACACTTTCTCAAACCAGGGTTTTAGGGAAGGGTCCTGTTTTTGGAGTGTCCCTATGCCCAATGGAATCTCAAACTCAACTGGACTGAGTGGTTTCGATACCTTGACTTCTGTGGGAGAACCTGCATACTTTTCTCTCCTTTTATGAGCTTTGGGTTTTCTAGCCTTCCCTGGCTGATCCTCCAACTCTTACTCCCAAAAAGGAAGCTCCTCAAACATAGCCTTAGCTTTCTGAGCTCTGGTGAGGACATTTACTGAATTGACCGGTTCATTTTTGGGTTCTTCATTGACAGGGCTGCCGTCTTTTCCTCCCTCTCTTCCGTCACCCTGAGCCATGAGATCCAATAGTGTTGGGATGTCATTGCCCAGGATAACACTGTATGGCAAGTTTTGTACCAAGGCTACATTTAACAGGTAAGTTTGACCTCCTACTGTAATGTAAACCTCAGCTGTTGGGTAGGTACGCTCATCTCCATGGATACAGGTAAGTGGTATAGTCTCCTTAGAGCGCCTCTCCTCTGGGATCAAACTGGACAAGACTACGGACTGGAAACAACCCGAGTCCAACAGTGCTTTAACTTTTTGGCCATTAACCAGCACAGGTGTTGTGCGCCCCCTACTCTCCATGGTCAGTACTGCAGCCGGCCTAGGCACTGAACACAACAGAGAGGGTTTTGACTTTTGAGCTGGGCAGAAATTCTGTGTATGGCCCAAGTTGTTGCAGTTATAACACCTGACTTCCTGTGTCTGAGACCTGTTTGATGTTTTTTTAGCAGGGCGTGTCTGATAAGGTGGAGATGGCCTACTTTTAAACCCCCCGGGTACAGGACCACAACCCTGATCACCCCCATAGGACTTACTTGGCTGAACAAAGCAGGGCTCCCGTCCAAAGTAGCTGGCTCTGGGTCCTTTGCGGGCAGACAGGAAAGCCTCTGCAAGACGAGCAGCTTCCTCCGCACTAGCAGGGTCCCTTTCCCGGATCCAGAGCGCTGACCATACGGAGAAACTGCTCCAGGATGAGCTTCTCCCAGACGCCCTCTGCTGACGTTTTCTCAGGTTGCAGCCACCGGTTCAGCAAGTCCTTTAGTCGCAGATACAGTTCCCGCGGCGTCTCTTCTGCCTCCATTTTCAAGGACCTGAAGCGTCGACGGTAAGTTTCATCTGTAATTTCATACTTTGATAGTATTGCCTCCTTCACTTTTTGATAATTGTTGGAGTGGCGAATGTCCATTTGCACAAAAGCGCTGCGTGCCTTGCCAGTCAATAGGGGGACAAGGCGGACCGCCCACTCTTCATTTGGCCAATGACAAACTTTGGCCATCCGCTCAAATGTGATTAAAAAATGCTCAATGTCATCTTCTGGGGTCAAGATTGGCAGTTTGGGCTCCCTCTGCGGTCTGTAGCCATAGCCGCCAGGGTCCGGGCCATAATCTTCACCACCATCATCCTCATCATAGTCACCTGATGGCTCAGTTTGTCCTCGCACATACAACTCAGAGTGCTCGGACCTCCCCTGCTGCTGCTGGATTTGCTGGAACTGCCGCTGCATGGCCTTCCAGCGCTGCTCCTGTTGAAGCTGGTCTTTCTCCTGCTTCCTCTCTCTGGCATCTTGCCTCTCGATCAATGCTTTCACGAGAGCCGTCAACTCCTCCACTTTATCATGGGACCCACTTGTGCCCTCTTGGGGGTCAGATGTTACAGCATTTCCTTCATCTGGCTCCTCAGCTTTTCTTCCTCCTCTAAGCATCATGTTAATTTGCGTACTCACTGTGGCGGGGCGGCACTTCTGACACCAAATGTGACCAAGACGAGTAGAGCGGCTGGATTGCAGTGAGTTCCACAAACAGATACTGGAGGCAGGATTGACGTGGTCCACAGTTTTTAATGTTTTTTTTCAGTTTGCACAAAAAATATAAAGTGCTCACGTGCAAAGTGCAGTGCAAAATAAATTAAAGTGCAAAGAGGATCAGAGCGTGGTTGTTCTCCAGCAGCAGAGCAATGAATGATAAAATACAGGTGGCTTAAATACTGCTAGGTAAAACCATAAAAACTCCAAGGGGTGTATAATTAACATTAGCTGTTTAAAACTAAGTTAAAATCCTCCAATAAAATACCCATCATGAATAAACCATATAAAACCCACATACAAAAATAAACTCTTAGAAACCAAACACCTACTAAAGTATAAAATGAATAAACCCAATTAAAATTGGTGGCATTTCCTCCCCCCGATGTCCGCTGTCTTGAGCTGGCCCGGAACTCTTAAACGGTGTCTGGTCCCCCGGGGAATCTTTTGGCCAATCCAATCCAATCCAATCCAACTTTATTTCTATAGCACATTTTATAAACAGAGACAGTTTCCAAAGTGCTGCACATAAAATTAATAGAACTTAATAACATTACTAAAATAGCAATAAATAAAGTGCTAATAATACAATCACTAAAAACAAAAGCAATTATAAAAACATAAAAAAAAAGCAATAAATAAAGTGATAATAATAAAATAACTAAAAACAATAAAAACACAGAGGACCACACAACTCATGCGGGATTAAAAGCCAGAGAATAAAAGTGGGTCTTAAGACGAGACTTAAAACACTCCACAGTGGGAGCTGTTTTGATGTGAGGAGGCAGAGCGTTCCACAGCTTTGGTCCAGCCACAGAAAAGGCTCTGTCTCCTCTGGTTTTAAGTCTCGTCTTAGGAACCACGAGTTGGAGCTGGCCCTCGGACCTCAGAGCGCGGGTGGGGGTGTAAATCTGGATGAGGTCCGAGATGTAATCCGGGGCCAGTCCATTCAAAGCTTTAAAAACAAACAATAAAATTTTAAAATCAACTCTAAAACGAACGGGGAGCCAGTGCAAAGATGCTAAAATCGGAGTTATGTGCTCTCGTTTTTTGGTACCGGTTAAAAGGCGCGCAGCGGAGTTTTGGACTAGCTGTAGACGAGAAAGTGCGTGGTGGCTAATGCCAGAGAAAAGTGCATTACAGTAGTCTAAACGAGAAGAGATAAAAGCGTGCACGACTTGTTCGAAAGATTTAAAAGATAAAAAGGATTTGATTTTGGATAAAAGCCTTAAATGATAAAAGCCAGATTTGACGACCGCATTCACGTGCTTATCAAGCTTAAAATCATTGTCAATAGTGACGCCAAGGTTGGTAACAGAAGATTTCACTTGCTGTTTAAGTGGGCCCAAGTCCAAGAGGGGGTCAATTTTACCAAACAACACAACTTCAGTTTTACCCTCATTGAGACTTAAGAAATTGTGGGCCAGCCAAGCCTTGACGTCACTCAGACAAGCAAGGAGAGGTGTCAGGGGACCGGAAGAACGTTTTTTGAGTGGCAGGTAAATTTGGCAGTCATCTGCATAAAAGTGATATTGCATATTGTGTTTTTTAAAAATTTCACTCAGTGGGAGAAGGTACAAAGCGAACAGAATAGGCGCGAGAATGGAACCCTGGGGGACTCCACAGTTAAGAGGAGCAGTGGACGAGGTGGAGTCCCCCAGTCTGACTGAGCAGCATCTCCCACTGAGGAAGGACCTGAACCACTCAAGTGCAGTCCCCCTGACACCAACATAGTTATCCAACCGATTTAAAAGAGTTGCATGGTCCACTGTGTCAAAGGCAGCAGTCAAGTCTAAAAGCACTAAAATGGCAGAATCACCAGAATCAGTCACTAAAAACAGGTCATTAAAAACCTTTAAAAGTGCAGACTCTGTGCTGTGCAATGCCTTATAGCCTGATTGGAAGATGTCAAAAGTGCCATGTGCTTCTAGAAAAGACTGGAGCTGCAGGAGGACACATTTCTCCAGAATTTTGGCCACAAAAGGAAGCTTGGAGATAGGTCTATAATTGGCGACTACGGACGTGTCAAGACTGGGTTTTTTTAAGAGGGGAACAACCACAGCTTCTTTACAGAATGTGGGCACAACACCAGAAACAAGGCTGCTGTTAACAATTTTTAAAACACTGCAGCCAACAGTTGTCCAAGCTTCCTTATAAAGATGTGACGGGATAGGGTCAGTTGGGCAGGAAGAAGGCTTAAGCTTACTGACCACATTTGAAATACAGTCCATGGATACAGGTTCAAAGTGCAATAGTGTATTAGAGCAAACTTTGTTTGAACATAGGTGAACAGATGTAGTCACAATATTAGCCCTAATGTGAGCAACTTTTCCAATGAAAAAATTAAGAAATTTTTCACAGGCCTCAGATGAGGACTCTACAGTAGTGGACTGGATGGGGTTAAGAACATCCCCAATGGTTTTAAAAAGAGCTCTAGGATTTTTTAAGTTTCTTGACACCAGGTCAGAAAGATATTTAGTTTTCTCACATTTTACAACTTTCTGATAATTGTGCCAGCTGTCCTGACACCTGGACATGAGACACGGGTAAGTAAAAGCACAACACAACCCACGCATACCGCTTTCACACTTTAAAATATCCACATCCCATACACGCAAACACACACAAGACACAACCAATTTAAAAAGCGGCACATATTGCGGCACATATTGCACATTGCAGGGCTCTCAAGTTTTGAGCGGGGTCGTGCGTGTGACTGTAATTTCCGAGGACCGGGGGGGGGGGGTGCGAGTGAACAATTTTTCCCGAGGACCGGGGGGCTTGAATTGCGTGAGAAATGCCGTGTGAGCAGGCTTGGGGAGTAACGGATTACATGGAACGGCGTTAAGTAAAAGGATACAAAAAAAAGGTAACTGTATTCCCCTACAGTTACAAAGAAAAAGACGTAATCAGATTACAGGTACATTTAGTGAAAATGGGGATTACTTAGCAGGATTACAATTTGAAAGCATTTTATGTTATTTCATTTTTTCATTTAAAGCCGGAGGTCATATGTAGGGAAAACCGCGCCGCGCGCGCTCTGTGAAACAAACTTGCATCGGCGCGCACTGAACTTCACGCAGGTCGCGCACTACGGACTAAACTTGCACCGATACGCGCTCCCGCCAATCATGACGATTGCCGCTGTTGTGTTTGCGCCTGTTCGCCGATCAGCTGTTAGCTTGATATTTACGCGGCATTTCCAAGAGAAGAAGCATCCTTAACTTCCTACGTTAATGCTACGTAAGAAGGAACTCTCGCCTCGGGACACGGGATACGTTCGGGATTATGTCCTTTTCTCCGGATTATTAAAGACAACACGACAAACTGTTAGAATGGATCTGACCGCATTCTTATGGGTGAGTCATATTATCAGGTTATTTCTGCATCTGTTTCGGCACTAAACCAGGACTAAACCAGGACTAAACCAGGTTTAAACCAGGACTAAACCAGGACTAAACCAGGTTTAAACCAGGACTAAACCAAGACTAAACCAGATCTAAACCAGGACTAAACCAAGACTAAACCAGATCTAAAACCAGGACTAAACCAGGTTTAAACCAGGACTAAACCAAGACTAAACCAGATCTAAACCAGGACTAAACCAGGACTAAACCAGATCTAAACCAGGACTAAACCAAGACTAAACCAGGTCTAAACCAGGACTAAACCAGGTTTAAACCAGGACTAAACCAAGACTAAACCAGATCTAAACCAGGACTAAACCAGGACTAAACCAGATCTAAACCAGGACTAAACCAAGACTAAACCAGGTCTAAACCAGGACTAAACCAAGACTAAACCAGATCTAAACCAGGACTAAACCAAGACTAAACCAGGTCTAAACCAGGACTAAACCAGGTCCAAACCAGGACTAAGCCAAGACTAAACCAGATCTAAACCTGGTCTAAACCAGGACTAAACCGGGACTAAACCAAAACTAAACCAGGTCCAAACCAAGACTAAGCCAGGACTAAAACAGGTCTAAACCAGGTCTAAACCAGGTCTAAACCAGGACTAAACCAGGACTAAACCAAGACTAAACCAGGACTAAACCAGGACTAAGGTGTGTGTGTGTGTGTGTGTGTGTGTGTGTACGTGTGTGATAACATATATCCTGTGTATTATTGAATTATTATATGGACTTTTTGTTATAAAAGCATTTCCATTTTAACAAAGTACCTTCTAATACTGCCCTGCCCTGAAACACCACAGTGATGTCAGTGATGGGGGAGGGCTTAGCTTAATGCCCCCCGTTGGTGAAAAATTTCACCATCCCCCCCTGGTTTCATTTTACAACTCGACTACTGGGTAGGAGCCAGTTTCGAGTTAGCTATCGACTAGCAAACTATTAGCAAGCTAGCTAACGTTTGCGGTCACAAGTACACTTTGTGCATTTGTAGAACGATATTACAACATTTAAACATTATCTAGGCAACATAGTCATGTTAACTGATCCATGAAGACCCTTTAGACAATTCCGAGCAAAGCTGTCGTTAGATGTAGGCCAGCACGCAAGCTGGACGAACATCCTGTCCAGCTGCGGAGATCGGGCAAGATGACTGTCCCGGTAAAACTAAAACTTAATAAATATAATTTCATTGAAGTCATAGGTGTTTAGGTGTTTGGTTTAGTGAGTGACCTTGTTTACTAGAGACTTGGCTTATAGTGATAACAGTTGTTAAAACTACACATAGAACTGTACTTGTCCTCCTAAAAACTTTTAATTGTATTGTAATTTTCTTGTTTTCTTGTTGTTATAGGATATTTGGTGTTAAAGTAATCCAAAAGTAACTGAAAGTAATCAAGTTACATTACTTTAATATTATAGTACCGGGATTACGTTACTGAATACATATTTTAAGGAGTAACTAGTAACTGTACCGGATTACATTTCTAAAGTAACCCTCCCAACCCTGCGTGTGAGCGTGTGAACACGTCGAATTGCGTGTTGAGAGCCCTGTTTGTCTAAAGAGCAAACTTAAACTACAAAGCAACTAATGAGAGTTATATAAATTAAGTTATTACCTGATGGTTCTCAGTTTGTTTTATCATCACTGCACTTTGGCAGTGCGCGCTGAGAGGGGCGGGGAGGAGGGACCGGGGCGGGGGGGAGCGGGACATTTTTAACGCATTCATGTAAGAGTCTGGTTAATGCACCGGGCCCGCGTCTCACCGCGTCTCACCGCGTCTCACCGCGTCTCACCATCCAATCCAATCCAACTTTATTTCTATAGCACATTTTATAAACAGAGACAGTTTCCAAAGTGCTGCACATAAAAATCAATAGAACTTAATAATAACATTACTAAAATAGCAATAAATAAAGTGATAATAATAAAATAACTAAAAGCAAAAGCAATTATAAAAAAATAAAAACATTACTAAAAAAGCAATAAATAAAGTGATAATAAAATAACTAAAAACAAAAGCATTTATAAAAACATTACTAAAAAAAGCAATAAAAGGATAATAATAAAATAACTAAAAACAAAAGCAATTTATAAAAACACAGAGGACCACACAACTCACGCGGTATTAAAAGCAAGAGAATAAAAGTGGGTCTTAAGACGAGACTTAAAACTCTCCAATGTGGGGGCTGCTTTGACATGAGGGGGCAGAGCGTTCCATAACTTAGGGCCAACCACAGAGAAAGCCCTGTTCCCCCCCGAGTTTTAAGTCCCTAGGGACCACGAGCTGGAGCTGGCCCTCTGACCTCAGAGCGCGCACCGGTCTGTAGATTTGAATGAGGTCAGAGATGTATTTTGGGGCCAGTTCATTCAAAGCTTTAAAAACAAACAATAAAATCTTAAAATCAATCCTAAAACGAACAGGAAGCCAGTGCAAAGACGCAAGAATAGGGGAGATGTGTTCATATTTCTTCCGTCCTGTTAAAAGGCGCGCGGCAGCATTCTGGACTAACTGCAGACGATAAAGTGCATTTTGATTCATTCCAGAATAAAGTGCGTTGCAGTAGTCCAGACGAGAAGAAATAAAAGCATGCATGACGCGCTCAAAATCTGAAAAGGATAAAAAAGATTTAATTTTGGCTAAAAGACGGTGATAAAAACTAGATTTCACGACCGCATTAACTTTATCAAGTTTAAAATCAGAGTCCATAATGACGCCAAGGTTGGTGGCTGTCGATTTTGTGTGCTGTCTGAGAGGACCCAAGTCGAACAAAGAGCTGGCACTGCCACCGGGCCCGCACACTATCACCTCAGTCTTGGTCTCATTGAGGTTCAAGAAATTTTGAGCCAACCAAACCTTGACGTCATTAAGGCACTCAAGCAGGGGTGTCAGGGGGCTACTGCTGGTTTTTTTCAAGGGCAGATAAATCTGTGTGTCGTCTGCATAAAAGTGGTACGACACACCATATTTATGCAGGAGTTGGCCAAGAGGTAGAAGGTACAGCATAAATAAAACAGGTCCAAGAATTGAACCCTGGGGGACTCCACAGTGCAAGGGGGCAGCAGATGAGGTGGAGTTCCCCAGCTTAACAGAAAAAGATCGCCCTGACAGGTACGACCTGAACCTTCCCCCTGACACCCACACAGTGTTCCAAATGATTTAAAAGAATTGTGTGGTCAACTGTGTCAAAAGCAGCGGTCAAATCTAAAAGTACTAACATGGCAGAATCACCAGAATCAGTCATTAAAAACAGATCGTTAAAAACCTTTAAAAGTGCAGACTCTGTGCTGTGAAAGGCTTTGTAGCCTGACTGGAAAGTGTCTAAAGTGCCATTTTGCTCTAAAAAGGACTGCAGCTGTGCAAGTACAGTCTTCTCTAAAATCTTGCTCACAAAAGGTAATTTTGAAATTGGCCGATAACTTGAAAAAATTGTAGGGTCAAGGCTGGGTTTTTTAATTAAAGGTTCAACAGCAGCTTCTTTACAAAATGAAGGTACAATGCCTGAAGATAGACTGCTGTTGACGATTTCCCTGACCGAAGAGCCAATAGTCCCCCAGATATCTTTAAAAAAGCGAGGAGGGACTGGGTCTGTGGGACAGGAAGAGGGCTTCAACTTATTTACTATCCCTGTGAGGACAGACAGCGACACAGGCTCAAACTTACAGAAAAAAGCAGAACATTCAGTTTTCAACACAAGTTCAACAGCGGGTGGCACTATATTGGCTCTTATAGTGGAGACCTTGTTATTAAAAAAGAGCAAGAATTCTTCACATTTCTCACAAGTCATTTCCAGTACAGTGGAAGGATTAGGGTTTAAAATCGAACCAATTGTTTTAAAAAGAATGCGAGGCTTACTGGCGCCATTTAAAATTATGCTTCGGAAGTACATATTTCTTTCCTCTTTAACAACTTCTTGATAGTTTTTCCAACTATCTTTAAGAATTTCTCGTGACACCTGCAGCCGGTCGTTTTTCCATTTGCGCTCTGCCTTCCTACCCTCACGCCTCGCAGCGCGTGTAGTGTCATTTATCCATGGCTCTTGTTTGGATTTAGGGCGCATGGCTTTAACGGGGGCTATAACGTCCAGCACATCGGAGCAGGTGCATAAAAAAGAAGTCATTAATTGCTCAGTGTCCATGGAAACGGAAACAGACTGCGCTGAAGCACTGAAGAGAGGGGCGAACGCAGTGGCAGTATCAGACCTGATGACGCGCCCATGACGCACACAACCAGGAAACTTCGACTCATCATTCAACATAAAATTAAATGTGACAGGACTGTGGTCGGAAAACACAGCATCCCCAACAACAACATTGTCCACAGAAAAGCCGTAAGACAGCACAAGGTCTAAAGTGTGTCCGTGCGTTTGTGTAGGTCCAGTGACATGTTGTGTCAAATTAAAAGCATCAATCAAGTCTAAAAACTCCCTGGACATGGGCTTTGAAGGACAACAAACATGCACATTAAAATCACCCACAATTAAAATCCTGTCATATTTTGTTAAAATAAAAGAAATAAAATCAGAAAAGTATTTAATAAAATCTTTGTTGTGCTTTGGTGGTCTGTAAATGACTGCGCACAGCAATGGATCTGTCTGCTGCAATTCAAAACAGCTCAGTTCAAATGAGGAGTAAAACTCCATTGATAGCGACTTGTGATAAAAACAGTTCTTTAAAACAGTGGCTATGCCCCCGCCACGACCAGTAGTTCTTGGCGTGTTAATAAAAGTGCAATCTCTAGGCAGAAGTTCTGAGAAAGGAGTAGACCAGGCCTGGACTGGCCATCGGGCATACCGGGCATTTTCCCGGTGGGCCGACAGTCCTCGGGGGCCGGGGCCGATGCTGTTTTTTTTTTTTTTTTTTTTTTTTTTTAACCTAGAGCCCGGTCACCGGCCCACAATTTAAAGGAGGCGGCCCATTGGTCCATCGTCAATATAGACAGTGGACTAAACCAATCAGGATATAGAAGCTTACGAGAGCGGTCCCACCCCTTTCCCTGCGCTGATCCGCGCCAGTTTCATAATCGGAAAAGCGCAAGAAAGGAGGTGCAGAGAATTAGCGGGCGAAAACATTAAAAAGCCTCACTCTGGAAGGGCTGGAGCCTCCATGTCCTCTGCAGCCCAGGCTGAAGAGGGACAGGGAGAGGAGCCGCAGCAGTCACTGTTAAGTTTACTTGCGTTATTGAAAAAAAAAAAAGTACTGCAGCTTACAGCACAACATTCGCCAGATTCTTTTAAAGGGACAGTGTGTAGGATTCGTGGCGCATAGGTGGTTACTAGCTATTCCACTTCCTCTTTTGGCTATGGCAGACCTCGAGGGTCACCCGGACGCGACGTACCGCCGACATCGCGCGTGCCCGCGCACGAACCGCGCACCGCTGTATACATAAACCGCGGTCCCCCGTTCACTTTTTTTTTTTCTTTTCGCATGAAAACACACAATCCCGATCATGATTCATGACAATCTACACATCAAATGAAACCTTACAGTCTCCTCTTTTTGACTATGCAATTCATTTCCCTGCAAAACAATCACTCCCCGAGCACATGGGGCTTTTATACAGAAAAGCACAAAACTTAGCTTACTTAGCTTACCTTTGAAGGCTTTGCACAGGTCAAACTCTGTATTTCATCATAAACTTGGTCTCAATCTGTCCATAAGGATCCAGCGAATAAAATCCAGTAAAACAATTTAGTCCAAAATACGTGTTATATCCATTACGATGTGTGATCCGGCAGCATGCTCCCCCCTCCCCCCCTCCCCTTCCCCTTCTCTCCTTCGCTCCTTCGCTCCTGGCTGCATATGAGAGCAGAGGACCGAAGGAGAGAAGGGGAAGGGGAGGGGGGAAGGGGGGACCCATATACAGCGCGGCTAAGCAGCTGTTAGCAGGAGCCGAGGCGAAGGATGAGCCCAAATGTCCTTCTGCGGCTCTCGTATTCAAAATGGCTGCCTCTATATGGGGAAGATCCCCCTTTTATGTGACTATATCTAAGTCCAAAAGAATACTTTGATTTCATGATGGAAGTGAAAAGGCTTGGAAAACAATGTATTTTTGAATGGGTATCTTCAATTTCAGTAATTAACAGGTAAAAATCTTACACACTGTCCCTTTAAACCCGCCTGCTCCATCTCCGCGCTCCCCCCAAACCGTCCGGACCATGGCCACAGACGAGCTCTCCTCCGAACTGAACCGGCGCCTGCTCATCGGGGACGGGGCCGCGGAGCCGGTGGCCGTGGACCTGGCGTCCCACAAACCCAGCACCGAGAGCGCGGGCTTGGAGCTGGGGGCGAAGCTGCAGCGGCGCGGGGAGCTGAACGAGGGCCGCGGAGAGGTGCACATGAGCAAAGTGTTCAACCCCTACACCGAATTCAAGGAGTTCTCCCGAAAACCGGTCAAAGACATGGAGAAGATGTTCAAAACGTGAGTGTGCCGTGCCGTGCCGGGTCTGTGCGTAACGACGTGTGTGGGCAAACTGTGCGTAAGGCCGTGGAGATAACAGACTGGGACACACCCAGACCTCAGTTAGTTATTACCTGGTTTAGATTCGATTTAGATCTGGTTTATAAATGGTTTACGCATAATGGAGAGAGAACTTTTGGATGATAATAATTATGACTCCGACCCCGCCCCCTGTGATAAACTCATCGCCCCCTTAATATTTTATGTCTGGCGCCGGGCCTGGTGTCCGGAACCTGTCCCGAAGGTCTCACGAACGTGTCATGTGTCCAAGTAGAAGTTAAAAGTCCATTTTCATATCCTTTAGTGTCCTGCAGTGCCATTGCCATGTGTATGTGATATTTTACTGATCCGTTCCCAGTGTGGACGTGGTATTTTTTTTACCCAGTAAGAAAAATATCCTGCGTTGCGTTGCCGTGTGGATGTAGCCTTAAGCGACCTTAAGTGAGAGCATCGTTACTTCCGCTCAGCCATCTTGCCTTGTCACATGCTGCCTTAGTATGAGATTTATCTGATCATTATCAAAAATAAAAATGTTACCTAAAGATACTAAATGTTTTGATGGTTTAGATAGTTCCACAGTTTTTCCAGGTACTTCCCAATATTTTTATTTTTAATTTAGGTTTTCTATTTATCACTTAATAAACTGTAATAATCTGTCCCTCTTCCTGTCTAGTCGAGCCAAGCTGTTGAGTCCAGAGCCTGTTAGAATGCAAGAATTTTTAAATCACCTCCCAAAGCAAGATGCTACAAACCCTGTAGTGAAGAAGGTGTTTCCCCTCAGCCAAGACATGACAATAGTAAAATACATTACTTTCGGGAACACAATCATAAATTAGGCTGTTGTGCTCCGCTAATTATGAGGGGCCGTTCTGAGCCAAAAATGCCAGGGCCGTTTTTTTGTCCCAGTCCAGCCCTGGAGTAGACTCACCGGCATATATCCAAGTTTCAACCAAGAAGAATAAATCCAAACACTGCGATGAAAAGAAGTCTTGAAGAACAAACGTCTTGTTCATCACAGATCTCGCATTGACAAATCCACATTTTGTGACAACCGGCACGTTAGCCGCTGGGGCTGCCCGGTTCAGCGTCCGGAGGTGGCCGGGATTCACACCGCCCAAAGCCCGGAGAGACGAGCGGCGCAACGCACGGAGCTCCTCGTGCTCTCCAGCAACAGGCACTAACCAGGTGCTGACTGGGGTTAGCCGGCGCCGGGAGACGTAGCGATAAAAGCAGTCCTCGTAATCCCATGGAATGGACCGGGTCCACGCTGCGTCGGGATAAAGTGCCAGCCAGGCTTTGAGCTTCACTAGACGGCCAGCTCGCACCCCACGTCTACGCTTCCTGGGGAGCAGCCATTCACGCGGAGCAGGTACTGCGGAACGTCAGCCAGGTAAGAGAAACTGGACTGATTTGTTCCATTGAACTGGTAATCCGCACTTGATTCCACAGTTTCTTTGATTTTGATTAATTCTACGCGATTATACACCCGCAGTGAGTCGATGGTCCTTGTGACAGACGTTAAAATAGACATAAAACAGATTAAACTGAGCACAGCCACCGGCGGCCACCAGCACCGGAAGTACCCGCCCGACCGGACTCCGTGACAAACGCTAAAAAAGTTTTCAATAAATACTTTAAAACAATACAAGTGTGTGCAATCTTATATGTGCAAATTAGCGTATCTTGTAAGTGCTCCGTGCTCTAAAGGTGCAATGTAAATATATATAAAGTGCAAAGTCTATGAAAGTGCATGTGTGGATACTCATTCAGTAACGAACGGCCTGTTCGTTACACCACACAGAAACTGAAAACAAATAGGTGTGATATTCATTCATTTCCTTCCGCTTTTTCCATTTTCTGGGTCATGGGGACAGCAGTCCAAGCAGTGTTCTGCTGCCCAGAACACAATGCACCAGCCCCCATGAATCCTCCCGCGGGTGGTGGGTCCACAGGAGGACGGCTCACGTCACAATGGGCCTTGATGTATCTTCTGCCATGGGGGCTACCAGTGTCCACAGACACTGGGGGCAAAGGTGGGGTTAAGTGTCTTGCCCAAGGACACAACGGCAGCGCTCATCTGTGGGAGCTGGGATCACATGCGGTCAACCCATCAAGAGCGGGATTCGAACCGCCAACCCCGGGGTGTGATCATTTCATAGTAAATTCATTGTACTTTTTTTTTTTTTTTTTTATCTTTTATTATTTCAAGGTACATAATAACACTTGAGGTACACAATAATACATATTTTACCACCACAATAACATTCGCAAAGCACTCAGAAGACACATCGGGGGATGTGGGCACGGGGTCAGAAGCCCAACTGAGGGGAGCCAGTTCGGGAGATGGAGAAAAGCGTATTGTCTGGGGTGTAGGTGTTGCAAAACTCAGTTTCTCTTGTGGAGTGGAGGCGGCGGACGTGGGCGCGAAGGAGCGCTGTGAAGAGGGGCCAGTGCTCTCCTGCGCGGCCGCCGTGGAGGTGGTGGTTTCGTGCCACGAAGATAGAATATCTGGCCATGGACAGGACGAGGCGGGTGGCGTCCCAGTTGACCATGGCAGCGTCCGGCCCCTGAGGTCAGACCTGTCGGACAGCACCGAAGAGGCAGAACCATAGCTCGGGGTTATCGATCCCATGGGCCGCCGGCGGTGGGAGCCTGTTAAAGAAAATTGTATGATAGTGTCTTTAATGAATTATCAAAGTGTTATATTCTTATTGAGTTGGTTCATCTCCTATTGTAAAACCACAGGATGAGATAAGGACAAGGACTGGTCAACTGTTTAAACAAACAATCAATGTGATTACTGATTAGTGAGGAATGTGTGCATGGTAAAGATTAACTGTTGTTGTAAGGCTTGGCTTGGTGTTTTTCCGTTCCATGTGATCCTAAATAAAAAGGAAGGACGAGGAGATGTTCTTGGAGATTTGAGTGTGTGGCCTGGAAGGAGGCAGAGGCGGCTCTGCTTAACAAATGCTACACCTCATTCTCCCTCGTTAACGAGTATAATACTTCTGTGTCTGTTTTCTCATTTGTTCCCTTTTGTTGATGTTTATTAGGAAAAATCCCTAACATAAAATTGGTCCTTTCGAGCCGGATCCCAAATCTGCGACGCCGAGGAGGAGCGATGTTGATTGAAGTCTGTGCACAGCCGAGGGTCTACCTCGTTTAAGTCCACGTTTTCCCCGTGGCCGGTCACACTTGGCTCTTCCTCTGCGTGGTAACAAAACGGGATTCGAACTTAAACTGGGACAACTGAGAGACAGGTCAGTCGTATGAGGTACCTGGTGATCACAAGCTAGGATAACGTAATTTCCTAGGCCAGATATCCAGTCAGTGATATCTGAAGACAGGATAACGTAATTTCCTGTACAGAATAGAACGACGCACTGTTCTATAGTTGTAAGATAACGTAATTTCTTACATAGGCTGGAATATTGAAATATTCCAGACGGAGTATTCTGTTAAAGAATACTTCTAGTGATATTTGAAGACAGGATAACGTAATTTCCTGTACAGAATAGAACGACGTACTGTTCTATAGGTGTAAGATAACGTAATTTCTTACAGAGGCTGGAATAAGTGAGATATTCCAGACGGAGTATTCTGTTAAAGAATACTTCTAGCAACAGGCTGGAATAGTGAGACATTCCAGACGGAGTATTCTGTTAAAGAATACTTCTAGCAACAGGCTGGAATTGTAACATATTCCAGACGGAGTATTTTGGTGGCAGCAAATACTTCTAGCAAACTGAATGTGTGTCGTGAAAGAAGTGTGCAAAGAGTGTTTGGAAAAGTTGAGAATTTGAAAACCTTGGACGGCTCTGCCCGAAACCTACCGGTGTAAACAAAAAGCAGAGCAGTTCATAGGGACGAGAATTCTCATACTCTTCATTAAGGACTTTTAGGTGAAAGAACAAAAGAATCTAAAACGTGTGAGATTTTCTGGGAGTCTACCCCGAGTCTATGACCGCATATCCTATATGTAGAAGCTTGTCATAGAAGAAAATTTCATATGGTCCGTTGGAGTCATTTTCTTTTTGTTCTGGATCAAAATCATAGTGTAAAATGGGACAGTGTTGTTCATGTTGTAGAAGGGAGGAAAATGAGTTCTGGAGAGATGCTAAAATTATGAGAGAGAATTTGCCAGGCTCAACCAAATATTTAAAGAAATGGAGTAAAAGGTACGATTTTAACGGAAAATTGAATGTACCTGAATTTTCGCAGTTGGTTCAGAGATTACAGAGAAAAGACAGAATTAACTCATTCACTGCCGGCCTGTTTTCACAATGTCAACCCTTTGACTGCCAGCGCTTTTAGGTCATTTTCACTGATTTTTCAAGACTCACAGAATACTGAGTTCTTTGACTATATAGACATGGCACACATCAAAATAAAGTGTAGACTCTCTTCTTTCACCTGGAAAAAAAAATATGCTTCTAACCTTTTCGGTTCTCAAGTAATTGATAGTAGAACATAGGGAAGTTTCAGCAAAAACACTGGTTTTTGACAAAAACTGGAGAAATGGAGCATTTTGTGAAAAGAAGGATTTCGAGCAGATCAGTGACTTTGACATCAATACTTATTGATTTAGTGACATCTCAAACTACTAAAACAACAGAGAAAGATATTTTTGATGACAAAGTACACTTTTATTTACAAATATAAGAAATATAACTATATACAAATTGACAACAATCAACAAAACAAAATTTGAGAACAAAGAACAGATCAGAACAACATACATAAGTATACAACATACATAAAACAATACAATATACAACAATAAAAAAAAAAAAAAAAAAAAAAAAAATAATAAAGGAGAAATTCAATTTGTCAACTGGACAGGTACTGGGTCCAGTTGACAAATTGAATTTCTCCTTTTGCCATGGATTCTACCTGGACGACTGAGGGATTCTTCACACAATAAAAAAAAAAAAAAACTTTTCAAAAACAATGCCAAGAAACAGGTTTCAGCTGATAGTGACAGGTCATTAGAAGATGCCGGGGACAATCTCTATAAAATCCGCCCAGTGTTGGACTATATTATAAAAATTTAAAAACACGTACCAACCTGGGCAAAACATTTGCATAGATGGTATGAAGCAGAGATTGTTTTTGATCTCCTAGATCAAAAACAATCTCTGCTTGTCCCCGGCAAGTAGAGATTGTCCCCGGCATCTTGACACTGTCACTGTCATGGCTACACCATGTATATGGACAATTTTTATAATTCTGTGTCAGTGTGTGAGTCTGTGGGACACACAGGGGGGAACCAGGGGGAAACAGGGTGGGGGGGGGGAACCAGGGGGGAACCAAATGGGGTCAGGGACAAAAAAAGAGTGACCTGGGGGCAGGGGGAAAGGTTATGAGGCACAACAAGAAGGTCACGGTGTTAGCCTGGCATGACATGGCATGACATGGTGACCACCATGATAATATGCAGACAGTAGATGTGTGGCATGTGTGGTTGTTCTTGCCACTCCAGATGCACCACCTGTAAATGATAGAAATATACATTACCTAATTGTATTTTTATTTTGTATTGCTGCAGTGTGATGTGGAGAATAGACACTTTTTATACATATATACACACACACACACAATTTATTTATTTATATATATAATATATTTTTTTTTACCTTTCTTCGCTTTGCGAGCAGGAGGGGGGGTTGGTCCTCTGCTGGTTGAAGGCTCTGTAAATAGAAAATTCCTTCACAATTACCACACAGCAGCATCATGTTAGTTAGTTATTTAGTTAGTTCTTCTTACCCATCCCATGCCTCTCTGGAGGCGAAGATCTCCTGCTTCCACTTGATCCTGACGGCTCATCAGATGAATCGGGGTCTGGCTCACGAAGTGAGTGCCTCCGGAGCAGACCTGTGATGCGGGATACCGCGGAGACAGGCTGCAGAGACACGCCGGATCAGTTAGGTCTGCCTGAGGCGAGCGATCCGGGTGCGGGTAGGTCGGAGCAGCGGTCTCATCTGCCCGGGGCGAGCGGTGCGGGCGCACATGTTTCGGAGCAGGGCGGTGCGGGCGCGCATGTTTCGGAGCAGGGCGGTGCGGGCGCGCATGTTTCGGAGCAGGGCGGTGCGGGCGCGCATGTGTCTGAGCAGGGCGATGGAGGCGCGATGGAGGCGCACATGTGTCTGAGCAGGGCGATGGAGGTGCGCAAGTGTTTCTGCCCAAGCCAGACCGAGGCGCGGGTGTATCAGGGAGGAGGGAGGAGGACGACGACAGTGAACCGTTTTCCCTCGTTCGCTCTCCTCGCCATCTTGACTCTCTCTCACTACACTACACTACACATGTGCTGATCTTTTCCTGTCTTCCGCGTCTCCGATGGGCACACGATCGCTACCTACAGGTTGGGATGTACGAATTACACCTTAAAAGTTGCTCCAGGTCGTAACCTAGCAACCCCCGCTAAAAAACGCAATTGACGTATTTATCCGTCTCCGGCAGTCTACGTTTGGATTTGAGGGGACGTATTTATCCGTCTCCGGCAGTCAATGAGTTAAGAGAAGAAAGAAAACGAGGAAACTCATTATGCAAGAAAATGGTTAGAGATGGCGGAAAAAAGACAGAAAAGAAGAATAGAAAAGGGGACACTTTGCCCTGTAGCAAGACCAGATGACAAACATTCCAGTATGCCCTAGATTGCCAGAAGAGATAGGAGTAGCTGAGGGGCCACAACTGATAAGACAGGGTGAAACACAAAACACGGGAGAACCACACAGAACAGCACCATCGTATCCAAATTTAGATGAACTAATGACACAACCACCACCAGACTATCCAGGTCCATCTAATAATCCGTTCCTGGATCAGTCATGCTCATACACCTCAAAGAAATTAACAGGAAACATAAATACACCAGTAGCAATGAATACATGTTCACGTGTTAGTATGGCAGATCAAGATTGGAGTAAAACTTTTTACAGAGCATGTTCTAAAAACCTCAAGATGATATTGAAGGATGTATTACAGCGATCACTGATTTGCAATTAAATTACAGGTTGAATGGCAGTGAAATGCAGAGAGTCTTAATGAAACTTTTAGGACTAAATTGGCACAGAGTAAAAGGAGACTGGTTTCCAATGGAAGACCGTAACCGTAGAATTAGACCCCATGGTACTGTCATGGTCAGTCTAAACCCAGTGTTTGATAACATGCGAAATAATTGGCCTCAACATGTAAATTACACAACTATAACTCAAACTAAACAAGAACCAGGAGAAAGTTGTCAGAACTTTCGAGCCAGAATGTATAAAGTATTTAAAGATAATAGTGGGATACCAGAAAATGCTGATCCCCATGGAGTGTTTCAACAACAACTTAAAACAGCACTCCTTAATGGATTAAATTCTGATATCCAAAATTGGGTCCAAAAACACGGTGTAACTTAAACTACAGGTACACTAGATGATGTAATGGCATATGCTATTCATGCAGAAAAACAGATAAGAGATAAGAAGCTCAAAAGTGCTTCAGAAGTGTATGTGACAGAAGGTCAGCAGGAGGTGTATGTTTTTAACCAGCAGAGAAATCGCAGAGAGAACAGAAAGCCACAGAGAAGGTCGAATGAAGGTTGGAGTAAGTTGAATATTGACGAGAGAGAGAGAGATAAGAATGAAGGAAGATGCTATTTGAGTCATAAAAAGGGACAATTGGCAAGGAATTTGGGGGAAGAAAAGAGGACAGTGATAGTGAGGAGGAGATAAAGGATTTTAAGAAAAAGAGTAGTGCATGACTAGAGAAGGAAAAACAGGAGAAGTTAAAGGAAGCAATAGAAGAAGCAGAAAATCAAAAGAAACAATTGAAATTATTTGATAAATTCCACAAAAAAGTTGTCCAACTAAATTTTAATCCAGATGAATATGATTGTGTAATTAATTTGGCTTTACAGGATGTTAATCCTAACAAAAGACCAGAAATTACTCTATTAGTAAATGGAGTCACTATGGTATTTTTATGACACTGGAGCTGAAAGAACAGTTTTGAAAAATACCAGAGGAATTGAAACCTCAGGAAAAACAATTAGAGTAAAATCAGCAAATGGTATTGTTAAAACAAGTAACATTAGTAAACCAGTAAATATAATGTTACCAGGAGAAAAACAAACGCTACTGCAAATTGAAGTAGTGTTAGCTCCAGACTGCCCACATAATCTGGCAGGAAGAGATTTGCTAACAGCATTACAACTAGCTGTAGTACCGTGTATTGATGGTACAATGAAAGTACAGCAAATTGAAATTGAAAATGGCTGTACAATCACAAAAAGAGTCATATTACTATTAGACCTTAGACATTACAAATGGAGGGCTAATAGACGTACCCCAAGAACTTTTAAACATGATGGAAGCGAGGTTAGAACCTGGCTATGATACAAGTGTTGAAAGATGACCTACATGTGACTTTAAGATTCAATCACATCCCAGGTCCAGACCCTCCCTATGATGAAGCTGTAAAAAAGTTAGGTCCACAGAAAGTAATGATTAACCTACCTTACTGAAAGATCAAATAGCATTTATGGGAGGAGAATTGTCAAAAGAAGCACTAAATTTATTACAAGGACACAGAACACCACATGTGTCATTGGCAAAATCTAAAAGAATGGCATGAAAAAAAAAATTTGAATCATGAAATGAGAAGAGTCAAAAACATGACTCTATGGCAAAGTACAACTGATCCAGATATTTTTATGAATCTAGAAACTGGATACTATAGGGAAAAATTGAATTGGATATCACATGCCGATCCAATGGTTCATATCACAGAACAAGAATGAGAAATATTTACACTCACAAAAGAGGAAGAATTGAGTTTGGCTGAACTTCCTCTGTCTCTGTGGAGTAAAGGCCCCACAGACGTAGATTTAATGAAAGGTGTTATACCAGTAAAAATTAGACCTAAAACTGAACAAAGATCCAAAATAAGGCAATATCCACTGAAACTAGACGCAGAACAAGGAATAGCACCTGTGATAGAAGAGCTAAAACAAGCAGGAATAATTGTTCCTCGCCCAGAACAGTTATATAGTGATGTAACACACCCATACTTCCAGTTAAAAAAAGCGCCACCATCTGAAATCTGGAGAATGGTGCAAGATTTAAGAGCAATTAATGAAGCTGTATATCAAAGGGCACCAAACGTCCCTAATCCACATACTTTATGAAATTCCCTAGAACCAAATAATTGTTTTATTTTTATAGTAATAGATCTGAGCAATGCATTTTGGTCAATTCCAATTGATAAGGATAGTCAATTTTGGTTTTCATTTAAATTTAAGGGATAGAAATACACATTAACTAGATTTCCACAAGGTTACTGTGAATTTCCAACAATATTTTCAGAAGAAATTACTAATTGTTTAGCTAATTTTGAACCTCCATGTTAAAGTAAAATCTTAGCTTACATGGATGATATTTTTATTGCATCAAAATCACAGGAAAATTGTAAAATTGATACATTAACTTTACTTAAGTTTTTGCCAGAAACTAAGAAACAAATTATGTCATTTTTGGGACTTTGTAATTACTGTAGGTGTTGGATTCCAGAATATTCATTATTGACAAGACCATTGTTAGATGCAATCTATGATAAACCAATGGCAATGACAGATAAAGTAATCTGGACAAATGACGTTGACAAAGCATTTAGAAATATTAAACAAATATTAACAAGTTTTAGCATGACCAGATTATAGGAAACCTTTTACACAGATAGTAGATTGTTACAAAGGACACATGACATCAGTTCTAAGACAGAAATATGGAGGGAAAATGTGACCTGTAGCATTTTATTCAAGTAAATTAGACCCGGTGGCTGCAGACGCTCCACCGTGTGTACAAGCAGTGATAGCAGCTGCATTAGCAGTGCAATCATCAGCTGAGATTGTGTTATTGCATACTTTGCATTTACTAGTACCTCATGCTGTGGCTGCCCTGTTATTGCAGACTAAAATGACATTTTTGTCACCAGCTCGTCATCTTTCCTGCATGACTATATTGTTATCTCAACCACATATTAAAATAGACAGATGTACAACTTTAAATCCGTCTACTTTAATGCCAACAAGTGGAGATGGTAAACCACATGACTGTCTAGCAGAAACAGAATTAGTTTACAAACCAAGACCAAATCTACAAGATACACCTCTGACAAGTGGAGAGACTATTTTTGTAGATGGTTCTGCAAGAAAAAATTTAGAGGGGAAAAATTGTGTAGGTTATGCAATAACAACAGTTAATAGTTTACTACCATCACATTTATCAGCACAAGCTGCAGGATTAGTAGCAGGCAGAGAAGCGATACTAGCAGCTCAGACTACAGACACACTGACACAGGAAATACATACAGACATAGATGGGGAGATTTTACAGTCCATGCAACAATAAGCTTTGCACTTAGAGAAACAAGCTTGGTTAAATAAAGGAGCTACTTTAAACAAATTAAACATGTATATTGGTCCCAATGACAAACCTTGGTTACCCCGTTCATTGTATAACTGGGCGGCTAGGGTGAGTCATGGGGTATCCCATGCCTCAAGAGGGGGTATGGTGGCACTAGTAGAATCATATTTTAACACAATAGGATTTAGTACATATTCAAAAAAATTTTTTTTTTTTTGTAGATAATGTTTAATTTGCATAAAAAACTATGAAAGAAACAGGAAGACAGACCAGATTTAGAACAGACGTTAGCAGATTTTATGAGGCATTCTTTGGAAAAGCGACAATGTGTAACCACAAATAATCTACCTGATGAAACCTTCTCTCCTCAGGGGGAGAGACTGATTAGACCTGGTGACTACGTGTTTGTAAAAGCCATAAAGAGGAAACACTGGACACAACCCCGGTGGGAGGGGCTCTATCACGTGCTGTTAACCACCCCCACCGCTGTGAGGATCGCTGAGAGACCAACTTGGATTCACCTCTCACACTGCAAACATCGCCTGATGAGTGAACTGGCGTCCATAGCTCCAGAGGAGAAATCCGACTGCAAAGGGGAGTAACTGGGAAATAGATGGTTACTCGTCTCAAGGCAACGGCCGTGTCGGGAGAAGCAACCACCGTATCCCTGGAGCCTAGCGGAACGACCAGTCTTCATTTAGGTTTTTGATTGACTGAACTTGTGAAAATGGCTAACGACTACGTCACCAGAAAAAACATCCTCATCACCATTTTAATTATGTTAATGTTCATTCTAATCCCATGGCTGTGTCTGAAAGGCCAAATCTTGGACAGCGTTAACATGGCTAAACGAACTACAGATGATCGATACTGTGACCACCATAAACTGATGTGAGAATTTAGAAGTAAAACTTTGATAAACAGGGGGAATATGTTAAAGAAAATTGTATGATAGTGTCTTTAATGAATTATCAAAGTGTTATATTCTTATTGAGTTGGTTCATCTCCTATTGTAAAACCACAGGATGAGATAAGGACAAGGACTGGTCAACTGTTTAAACAAACAATCAATGTGATTACTGATTAGTGAGGAATGTGTGCATGGTAAAGATTAACTGTTGTTGTAAGGCTTGGCTTGGTGTTTTTCCGTTCCATGTGATCCTAAATAAAAAGGAAGGACGAGGAGATGTTCTTGGAGATTTGAGTGTGTGGCCTGGAAGGAGGCAGAGGCGGCTCTGCTTAACAAATGCTACACCTCATTCTCCCTCGTTAACGAGTATAATACTTCTGTGTCTGTTTTCTCATTTGTTCCCTTTTGTTGATGTTTATTAGGAAAAATCCCTAACAGAGCCTCAACGCCAGCCTCCGAGCGAGAAGGTCCACCAGTCTGGTCCAGAACCGCCGCACGACAGGACACCGGGCGGCCAGATGGAGGAGGTCTTCAGGCGCCTCACCGCACACCGGACAGTCACAGCCGTACCTGCAGCTAGTTATAAGCAATGTCCACCAGCACTCTAGCCAGAACTGAAGAAGTAGCTTGGATGAGCTGCGAAATGTATTCGACCAAATAAACTTTATCCAGGTTTGTCCTTTGATAAATTGAATTTCTCCTCTTGCCACATTTTTGCATATTGTGAATTATCAATATTTACCCTATAATCATTGCAGATCTCCTTTTAGTAAAAACAAGCCCCTCAGATATAATACAACTGAACAGACTTTTGTGTGGATTTAAGCAGAATGTGGTCCAAGGCAACCCTATCTATGGTCTTCACCAGGCTACAGAAAGTTGGACATTCAAAAATTGGGGGGGGGTAAAAAACACTGAATTGCGATTTTTCTGACTAGCAACTGTTATTAGACTGACCATTTATGTTTTATTCTGTTCAAAGTTAATATTTTAAACGTGTCCAGATAAAATGACAAAGACTGAACTGACAAACTAACACAAGAATCACATTTCAGAGCATGTTTTCACTGATCTAAACTACAGGGATAGCCGTTTTTAAGCAGAATAAGACAGATTTTGTTGTTTGTTAGTGGAGGAAATCACGGTACTTCAGCCTTTGATTTGCTAAGTGCATCCATTCAAATTTCAGTTCAGTTGCGATGAATCTTGCAGGGCTAGCAGAAAGGTTGTATTAAAATAATATAAAGTAGTGATGAGTAGTGGATTTATACCAAATATCGATATATCTATAGTGAGTGAGGTAGTATCAGTTCTCATGCAAAAAACTGTTTTACCTGGCATCAGATCGAACAAACATCACATCGCTCATATCACTCATAAACCAGTGGTAATGTTTATAATGGGACCTGGTGTAATTATATATTATGAAAAGTTTTTAGATGTCATCCATGTATGTTTGAGTAATCTAGTGACCTCCCCCAAGCCCTATTCAAACTTCAATCTTTATGGTTAGCTGTAAGATTCTGTCCAAGCCTACATCACCCATTCTCCCACACAACAATTCTCCATAAATATACAAAAACATGACACAAAACTGCACACAACAACTTGACAAACCTAAAACCCCTTCAGGCATGTATTGAGAGAACAGTATGGTATTTTAAAAAGGTGATTTAAGCATAATACACCCCTCTTTATATTAGAGCAAACTAACAAACGTGGACTTTGTGTTGTTCCTCCAGCATCCTCATTCCATGTGTCAGTGCCTCCCTCTAGTGGTGTTTCCTGGCAAAAGCAGGGCCTGTACAAAGCGGACTATCCAGAGGTGCGTAGAGAAAGCAAAAATGTACTCAAGAGTAACGTTATTTCATAATAGCATTACTCAAGAAGAAGGACAGTGGTCGAAGAAATGACTCAAGAGTTTAAAAGTATTTGGAAAAACTTCTACTCTAAGAGAAACTTATAGTAACTGGAGGAATGCAGCATCCGACAGTTGTTACAATTTAATGGACAAAACATTAAATAATGCACAAAGTCTGGAATTTTCAAAGGACAGACAAAAATGAGACAAACTAAATCACATCTGAAATAGCAGTGAAACACAAATGTCCGAAAAATAATTTTATATTGTCAACATAAATGTTTCTCCTGCTCACCCACTGTACCTCACCATAGAGGGGCAGAGGCGCTTTGTGTTACATTTTGTATGAAAAGCGCTTTATAAATATTGTTTGTTTTATTGATTGATTAAGATTTTTTAAGTCTTTATTTGGTCTCGCACACAATGACACACAGTGACACACGGGAGAAATTTGACTTCAGCATTTGACCCATCCTTTTTCAGGAGCAGTGAGCAGCCATCTTTCGGCGCCCGGGTGGCAGTACCGTGAAGGGTCTTGCCCAAGGACCCACACTGGCTAGCTCATTGCCAGGGGGAATTTCAACCCACATCCCACCGGGGAAAGTCAGTGACTTACCAGTTGAGCTAACCAGCCGATTGATTGACTGATTGAGAGGAGCTCATTCTCCAACAGGCTCCTACAGCTCCTCTCAAACAGTAAGAGATACAGGACTACATTCATACCATACTCCATAAAACTGTACAACTCACCCTTATGGAACAGATAATACTCCCTACAACTATAGCTGGTACTGTACATCATATTTGATACAGTGTTTTATATTTAACTACTACTTCCATCCATCGATCCATCCATTTTCTTCCGCTTATCCGGGGCCGGGTCGGAAACAGTCTAAGTAGGGACGCCCAGACCTCCTTCACCCCGGACACTTCCTCCAGCTCCTCCGGGGGTACCCCAAGGCGTTCCCAGGCCAGCCGGGAGACATAGTCCCTCCAGCGTGTCCTGGGTCTTCCCCGGGGCCTCCTCCTCCAGGAGGCATCCTGAACAGACGCCCGAGCCACCTCAGCTGGCTCCTTTCGACGTGGAGAAGCAGCGGCTCTACTCCGAGCTCCTTCCGTGTGACTGAGCTCCTCACCCTATCCTATCTCTAGGGGTGCGCCCAGCCACACTGCGGAGGGAACTCATTTCGGCCGCTTGCATCCGTGATCTTGTCCTTTCGGTCATTACCCAGAGCTCATGACCATAGGTGAGGGTGGGAACTAGAGATGCGCGGATGGGCTTTTTTCCCATCCGCAACTGCATGAAAAAAGGCACACACGTTTTTTCAGGAATTTTCAAAACCGCGCCCGTCCGTCATCCGCGAACTTATGATCATTCCAAAATTCTCTGCACTGCACAGCCCCATGGTTGTTCAACCGCCACCCGCCCGAATTTAATAAAAAAATATTTTTTGTCACGTCATCCACCCGCTCCGTGGTTTAGCCGCGGTGCCCGCTGTAACCGCCATTCGCGCATCTCTAGTGGGAACGTAGATTGACCGATAAATTGAGAGCTTCGCCTTTTGGCTCAGCTCCCTCTTCACCACAAAGGTCCGGTACAGCGACCGCATCACTGCGGATGCTGCACTGATCCGCCTGTCAATCTCACGCTCCATCCTCCCCTCACTCGTGAACAAGACCCTGAGATACTTGAACTCCTCCACTTGAGGCAAGGACTCCCCACCCACCCGGAGAGGGCAAGCCACCTTTTTCCGGTCGAGAACCATGGCCTCGGATTTGGAAGAGCTGATCCTCATCCCAGCCACTTCACACTCGACTGCAAACTGCCCCAATGCACGCTGAAGGTCCCGGTTCGATGAAGCCATCAGGACAACATCATCTGCAAACAGCAGAGACCCTGTGGTTGCAAATCGGATCCCCTCCGGCCCTGACTGCGCCTAGAAATTCTGTCCATAAATATAATGAACAGAACCGGTGACAAAGGGCAGCCCTGGTGGAGTACAACATGCACCAGAAACAGGTCCGACTTACTACCAGCAATGCGAACACAACTGCTGCTCCGGTCATACAGGGACCGAACAACCCTTAGCAAAGGGCCCCAAACCCCGTACTCCCAGCGCACTCTCCACAGGACCCCAAGAGGGACACGGTCGAATGCCTTCTCCAGGTCCACAAAGCACATGTGGACTGGTTGGGCAAACTCCCATGCACCCTCGAGCACCCGATGGAGAGTATAGAGCTGGTCCAGTGTTCCCCGGCCGGGACGAAAACCACACTGCTCCTCCTGAATCCGCGGTTCGACTATCAGTCGAATTCTCCTCTCCAGCACCCTGGAATAGACCTTACCGGGAAGGCTGAGGAGTGTGATTCCCCGATAGTTGGAACACACCCTCCGGTCCCCCTTCTTAAACAGAGGGACCACCACCCCGGTGTGCCAGTCCAGAGGTACTGTCTCCGACTACCACGCGATGTTGCAGAGACGTGTCAGCCAAGACAGCCCCACAACATCCAGAGACTTAAGATACTCAGGACAGAGCTCATCCACCCCCGGGGCCTTGCCACTGAGGAGTTTTCCAACCACCTCAGTGACTTAAGCCAGGGTGATGAACGAGTCCGCCTCTGAGTCTCCACCCTCTGCTTCCTCCTCGGAAGATGTGACGGCGGGATTGAGGAGATCCTCAAAGTATTCCTTCCACCGTCCGATAACATCCCCAGTCGAGGTCAACAGCTCCCCACCCGCACTGTAAACAGTGTTGATGAAGCACTGCTACCCCCTCCTGAGGCGCTGGACGGTTTGCCAGAATTTCTTTGTGGCTGTCCGATAGTCCTCCTCCATGTCCTCTCCGAACTCCTCCCAAACCCGGATTTTTGCCTCTGCGACCGCCCGGGCTGCAGCACGCCTGGCCCGCCGGTACCCGTCAGCTGCCTCAGGAGTCCCATGAGCCAACAAGGCTCGATAAGACTCCTTGTTCAGCCTGACGGCATCCCTTACTTCCGGTGTCCACCACCGGGTTCGGGGATTACCGCCGCGACAGGCACCACAGACCTTACAACCACAGCTACGGGCGGCCGCATCGACAATAGAGGCCGAGAACAAAGCCCACTCGGACTCTATGTCCCCAGCCTCCCCCAGAATCCGGGAGAAGCTCTCCCGGAGGTGTGAGTTAGTTGAAGGTCTCTGTCGAGCATCCACCCCAGGCCTGGCTCCAGGGTGGGGCCCCGGCAACGCCAGTCCGGGCGACGTGACTGACTTTGTTCTATTATTCATCATAGGGGCTTCTTCTCTTTTCTGTTTTTCCAAATTCATCTTTAATTTCCTTCTTGCCTCGTGTGGTTTTCCAGGGCAGTTACAGCGACCTGTACCCAGACTCTGACGACTCCAGTGAAGACCAGATAGAGAACAGCAAGAACTCCTGGAGCTGCAAAGTAAGAAATACTAATACTGCTACTACTACTACAGCTGCTGCTGCTAGTGCTACTTCTGTTTCTACTAAAACCACATTTTCTGTTTCAGTTTGTTTCGTCTGGAGGCCTTCAGCTGCTTTTGGAAATCTTTAACTCTGGAATTTTGGAGCCGAAAGACCAAGAGTCATGGACCGTGGTAAGAAAAGTGTCACCTCCTCTCGGATGGAGGTTGTGGGTTCGACTCCTGCTCTGATTGTTGACTGTGGTCTCTGTAGTGGCTGCTGGACTGCCTGGCCTGCCTGCTGAAGCTCATCTGTCAGTTTGCGTTGGACCCTGCAGACCTGGACTTGGCCTATCACGACGTGTTCTCCTGGTCCGGACTCAACGAGAGCCAGAGGAAGAGGGCGTGGCCAGGGAAGTCCAGGAAGTCCACAGTGGAGCACGGCAAAGGACTGCACATCCCACGACTCACCGAGGTACGAACAGGAAGTGGGATTTTTAAGTGTGACATCATCATGAGGCTCACAGTCTTGAGCTGTACTGACACGATCTGGCAAAAAAAGATAAATAAAAGAACAAAGGGGTAATGAAAGGACAGGAGGGGAAAGAGAAAAAACAAGGAACATAAAGTATTACTAATTAATAGTGCTGGATTTGTAATTAATCGCATTTTAATCTGGTCAAAGAGAGAGAGAGAAACCAAATTTTGCGAGCGTGGTTTGTTGGTTTGGTGGTTTGTTGGCTTGGTGAAGTGCGCTCACGCTCGCTCTATCACCGGTAACGATGGAACTTGTCCAGACGTGTTTGTCGTTCAAATGATCCGTCAGGCTGGAGGAAAATTATTTTTGACAAAAGCTCCAAATCACGGCGTTCTTGTTGATCGTCCCATCTTTGTTCTTTTTATAAATAAACTCGCCGTTCTTCGGCCCTGGCAGCGATTCGCTCCTCGCCTCCTGAGTCCATGTCAGTTTCTTCCAGGATTTATTTGTTTGATTAGCGACGCAGGTGGAAGAGACACCACAGCCAAGTCGCCTACAGGTCCTTCAATGGGACAAATTTAAAATGCGCACTGAATTGACACTCATAATTAATTGTGTGTGTTTTTTTTATAATGCATTAATTGCAGTGTAATTAATTAATCTGATTAACACATTAAAGATCCCATGACATGGTACTTCTTCATGCTTTTATATGGCGCCTTCATGGTTCCCTAATACTGTAAATGAATCCTTCTTCAAAATCAAGACTCAGTGCATGAGAGAGCCTCATGAAGACAGCCTTATTCATAAATATCTCTCTGGAACACTTTATACTGGGCGTTGTTGCTTGAATGCAAATGAGGAGGACAGAGACAGGCCAGTGCAGCGGGTGGGGGTGTGGCCAAATACGCCGCTGTTTCTTCGTTTAGCGGTGCGATGTCACCCACTTCCGTATGTGTAGCACGAAGGAGGTGTAAATGTAAACAGGTTTAAGAGGTGCAAAGATAAACATGATTTTCAGGCATTACACAGATTACATTACAGACTGAACTGTCTTTCTGAAAGCAGAAACACTTTTATAAGGTTTAAAGGGTCACGTTTGGAAAAAGGCTGCAGCGGACTGTAACTTTAAATACACCTGTGTGTATTTTTGTAAAATCCCTCAGTCTGGAGTCAAATGTTTCTCTGCTCATCCAAACTACAGTGGAACCTCACCTTACGAAAGACCCTACAAACGAATAATCCAAGTTACTAAACGCCTTCATGTAAAATTTTGGTCTCTAAATACGAAAGAAAATTCAAGTTGCAAAACGCGAAATCTCAAAAATTCAAATAATGCGCGCTCAGATGCACGCCCTGAAACGTAAATACACTTTATCAACACACACGGGGGTTAGGTTCCAGAAATAACCCGCAATAAGAGAAATCCGCAAAGTAGGACAACTTTATATTTTACAATTATTCTACATGTTTTAAGGCTGTAAATGCCTCACCACACACATTATACGCTTTTCTCAGACTGGAATGAACCTTTTCTCACATTTCTCTCTCGTTTAAACACTCAAACTGCCCGCTGATAGAGCACCTTTCTCGGCCTCTTAGCTCACAGTGTCAGCCCCCCGGCTCTGGAAGTCAGACAGAACCAGAGCCCGCCCCGCCCCGCTCTTATTCCCGCTGAAAGAGCACCTTTCTCGGCCTCTTAGCTCTAGCGCGGAACATGCAAGGAGCGCGGAGACACGAGCACCGCACTCATCCAACGGCACTGCCATGTCCCGGGATAATCCTGGCCTGGTCTAGTCCCGGTTTAGTCCAGGTCTAGACCTGGTCCAGTCCTGGTTTAGTCCAGGTCCAGTCCAGGTTTAGACCTGGTTTAGTTCTGGTCTAGACCTGGTTTAGTCCACGTTTAGTCCTGGGTTTACAGTCCCTTAGCCAATCAGGACGCAGAACACAATGTTACACTATAAAAAAAAAACCTTGGAACGGAAAGAACGGGGCCTTGGAACAAATCAGGCCTTTTCCACTGAAATAGCTACTCAACTTACGAAAAATTCACGTTACGAAACCACTTCTGGAACAAATTAATTTCGTAAGGTTCTGGTCAGTTCTGGTCAGACGCTGGTGGACACTGCCTATATCTGCCTGAAGGGGGCGCTAACTACACTGAAACTACTCTGAATCTAACGCACATACGAGGGTCATTCAAAAAGTTCTAAGACAAATTAAACAACTTTATTTTTGAAAGTAACAAAGTTATTTTTCTACATAGCATCCACCTGAGTCAATACACTTCTGCGAGCGATGTTTCCACCGAAAAATTCCTTCTTGATAGAATTCTGGAGCTTATCTAGTCAACCAGGTCACAACCTCCCTCTTCGCTTCAAGTATGGACTGAAATCTTGTTCCTTTTAAATGTTCCTTCAACTTTGGAAATAGGAAAAAAACAAAACATTGTGCAAAGCTTCAATAATTTCTTTAGGTTTCCATTGAAGTTTTGTTAGAAATTTAATGTTTGCTCGGACTTCGGACTTCTTTGGATAACAAAGCTAGAATGCCGAAACTTGTCAAATGTGTTTATCAGTCATCAGTGGTACGATTCATGGTTATTTTGTTGAACTAGTTTGACTCATCTTGAATTTATGGCATTTGTCTTAGAACTTTTTGAATGGCCCTCGTATTTGTTTAATTCTATTAGTTAGTCACATTAGCAGAATCATTCAGGCTCCTGATTGGTGCTTCTCACGTTTAGGCTTTCACTGTTGTTTTCTTTGTTTGTATTTGTAAAAGGATGGACTTGTAAACAGGAGAGATGAAGTCTGAGGCCTCTTTCGGTTCAAAGATGGAGTCTTTCCTAACAAAAATCGCCTCTTTAACTCCCCTCTCAAACCATTTTCTCCGGCTCAGATGTGTACCTCACTATTGTCCAGTTGACAGATTGAATTTGTGTGTACGTGTCCCTTCAGACGGCGCTGTCCAAGTCGTGTGTGAAGCTCCTGTGTGAGGACCCGCCCTTCAGTGAATAAAGGAGGGGTATTGTGATGGACGAGCGTTGCTTTGTGAACCTGGGTCCGGCCTTCTCCTTTCTGTCCTGCTTCATGCCCAAAGTCCAGGTCCTGTCTTCGCCCGGACGCTCCAACCTCATCAGTGTTTTAGTCACCAACCTCCTGAACGAAGAGAGCAGCCTGCAGCCAGCGCTGTGCAGCCACAAGGGGGAGCTCCACAAGAGCTGCAGCCTGCTCAACGCCGTGAGTGCACAGGGGTTTGGACTGGGTTTTGAAACTGTTTTAGACCAGGTTTCAGACCTGATTTAGACCTTGTTTAGACCTGGTTTAGACCTGGCTTAGTCCTGGTTTAGACCTGGTTTCGTCCTGGTTTAGTCCTGGTTTACTCCTGGTTTAGTCTTGGTTTAGACCTTGTTTAGTCCTTGTTTAGACCTGGTTTATTCCTGGTTTAGACCTGGTTTAGATCAGGTTTATTCCTGGTTTAGACCTGGTTTAGACCTGGTTTAGTCCTTGTTTAGACCTGGTTTAGTCTTGGTTTAGACCTTGTTTAGTCCTTGTTTAGACCTGGTTTAGACCTGGTTTAGTCCTGGTTTAGTCTTGGTTTAGACCTTGTTTAGTTCTTGTTTAGACCTGGTTTAGACCAGGTTTATTCCTGGTTTATTCCTGGTTTAGTCCTGCTTTAGACCTGGTTTAGTCCTGGTTTAGTCCTTGTTTAGACTTGGTTTAGTCCATGTTTAGACCTGGTTTAGACCTGGTTTAGTCCTGGTTTAGACCTGGTTTAGTCCTGGTTTAGTCTTGGTTTAGTCTTGGTTTAGACCTTGTTTAGACCTGGTTTAGACCAGGTTTATTCTTGGTTTAGACCAGGTTTATTCCTGGTTTAGTCCTGGTTTAGTCCTGGTTTAGTCCTGGTTTAGTCTTGGTTTAGTCTTGGTTTAGACCTTGTTTAGACCTTGTTTAGACCTGGTTTAGACCAGGTTTATTCCTGGTTTAGACCAGGTTTATTCCTGGTTTAGTCCTGGTTTAGTCCTGGTTTAGTCCTGGTTTAGACCTGGTTTAGTCCTGGTTTAGTCCTGGTTTAGACTTGGTTTAAACTTGGTTTAGACCTGCTTTAGACCTGGTTTAGTCCTGTTATAGTCCCGGTGTAGATGTTCAGACCTGTATCTCTTTCTGCAGGATCTTCGTGTTCTGCTGCTCCTCCTCTCGTCTCAGCCTCAGGCCTCAGACTCCGCCCTCGGCCCCGCCCTTAGCCCCGCCCTCTCCGAGCTGCTGGGGCGATGTCGTCTCTGCGTGCAACAGCGCAGCGCCACAGGTGTTACTGTTAGCGGTAGAAACGCATGCGATGTCCGTGCGCTAAGTCTCATAAACGGTGAGAAAACACTTCGGGTAACTCGGATTCTAATAAAAAGAAATAAAATTAATAAAAAGAAAGAGCAGAAAGGGTGAAGATCTTTGGCTGGATCAGAGAGCGAGGGGCAGACGCTCCCACAGAGGCCGAGAGAAGGAGACTCGACTTTTAGTCCAATTGTGGAGATTTAAGTCAAAACTTATGAACGCGTGAGCAGTGTTGTATAGTAACGAAGTAATAATACTTCACTACTGTACTTAAGTACATTTTGGGAGACTTTGTACTTTACTTGAGTTTTTAAAAAATTGATAACTTTTACTTTTACTTCACTACATTTCCGAATTTAATTTCATACTTTTACTCCAATACATTTTCAATGTGCCGTTTAGTTACTCGTTACAAAAAAACCCTCTACTGACTGAAGGAAGTCAGGACGTGCCTGGGCTTGTTCACTACTTGCGCATGACAATCAGCCTACACCTGCTGGTTTCATGCAGCTAGTTTAATCAATCAACATCCCTGATGGAAGAGATGGAAGAGGAGACAGCATCCACGTCGGCTACAAATGAAGGGGGACCTGACGATGAGCATCCCTGGCCGTACTTAAACACAATGTTCTCTTACGCTGATATGAAGGATTCGTCCTATCGAATGAAATGCCTCTTGTGCCTTCCAAGAAACGTGGAAATCCTATCTTACAAAAACTCCCCGTCCAACCTCAAGAAACACATCGAGGTAAGTTCTAGATTAATGAAATTGTTAGCGTCTATATTCCAATTTCAGTAACCACAGCATGGACATTCTAGACACCGTTGTGAAACCTTGAGCATAACATGAAGAAATTAACTTTGTGTGACATTGTTTCGGTTGCACAAAGCGTATTTGACGATGTTGGAGCTAACAGGCTACCTAGCTTTTTCGGCTCAAGGGAAGGCACAGCTGTAGGCTATTCAGATATAAATTCAGACTGCCTTTGCTTGATACTTTTACTTGTACTTTTAATTACATTACTTGAGTACATTTATTTTTACATTGCTTGTCATACTTAAGTACAAGAAGTTCCAGATACTTTAAGACTTTTACTCAAGTAACATTTCAGTCAGTGACTTCGACTTTTACCAAAGTCATTTTTGGGAGGGGTACCTATACTTTTACTTGAGTTTGATTTTCCAGTACTTTATACAACACTGCGCGTGAGGCAGGGCTGGACTGGGACCGGGTTCTCTTGCGTTCCCTCGGTTTCACTCGGGTTCTCTTGCATTCCCTCGGGTTCTCTCATGTTCCCTCGGGTTCTCTCATGTTCCCTCTGGTTCACTCGGGTTCTCTTGCGTTCCCTCGGGTTCTCTCATGTTCCCTCGGGTTCTCTCGGGCTCCCTCAGGTTCTCTCGGGTTCACTCGGGTTCTCTCGGGTTCCCTCAGGTTCTCTCATGTTCCCTCGGGTTCCCTCGGGTTCTCTAGGGTTCTCTTGCATTCCCTCTGGTTCACTCGGGTTCTCATGTTCCCTCAGGTTCTCGCGGGTTCTCTCGGGTTCCCTCGGGTTCCCTCGGGTTCTCTCGGCTTCACTCAGGTTCCCTCGGGTTCTCTAGGGTTCTCTTGCGTTCGCTCGGGTTCCCTCAGGTTCTCTCGTGTTCCCTCGCGTTCTCTCGGGTTCTCTCATGTTCCCTCGGGTTCTCTAGGGTTCTCTTGCGTTCCCTCGGGTTCCCTCGCGTTCCCTCGGGTTCTCTTGCGTTCCCTCGGGTTCTCTCAGCTTCTCTCGGGTTCTCTTGCGTTCCCTCGGGTTCTCTCAGGTTCTCTCGGGTTCCCTCTGGTTCCCTGTCCACAGTCTCTGGCTGCTCCTCCCCCTGTCCACCTTCAGCCTGGGCTGCCGAGGACGTGGAGGTTCCAGCCCCTCCAGAGAATATGTCTGTTATTTTAGAACATTTTGCAGCGTCTATAGTGAGATTTTTTCATCTTTTAGCCGTAACTTCTCACACCCCCTTTCTGCCGCTTCTCCATGTTTCCACACTCAACACTGAAACTGGGGGGGATCAGAAACTGGGATCAGTGCAGAGAAAGGGGTGGGACTGCTCTCGTGAGCTTCTATATCCTGATTGGTTTAGTCCACTGTCTATATTGAAGATGGACCAATGGGACGCCTCCTCTAAATTGTGAGCCGGTCTCTAAGGGGGTATTCACACCTGCCTTGTTTGGTTCATTTAAAGGAAAATTAACGTTTTTTTACAATCTGAGCCTTCTTTCGGCATTAAAACAAGTAGTTTTACTCACCCATAGCAGTTTGGTGTCAATTGGAGCAGTATCGCAGAACTTATGTTGAGCCGTTCTGTTCTACTAATGATCCCGTATCCGTTAGCATGAGTGCTCGGGGCATTACTTTGCTGTGTCCAAATAACACAAACTTTAGCACTTTTCAAATCACAGAAGATCGCTGTGCCAGGGGAGTGGATTCCAAAACGGCCTGAAACCCGATATCCAGCTATAGTTTCATTTGATGACGTCATCAGAGAGGACAGTGCGCATGCGTGAACTCAGCTGTTTTGTAAACACAGCTAGTCCGAAAGAAGCTAACACCGCTCTGAACTTTACTTTTCTGTTGCGATATCGGGTTTCAGGCCGTTTTGGAATCCACTGAAAGTCTACCCTGGCACAGCGATCTTCTGTGATTTGAAAAGTGCTAAAGTTTGTGTTATTTGGACACCGCAAATCAGTGCCCCGAGCACTCACGCTAACGGATACGGGATCATTAGTAGAACAGAACGGCTCAACATAAGTTCTGTGATACTGCTGCAATTGACACCAAACTGCTATGGGTGAGTAAAACTACTTGTTTTATTGCCGAAAGAAGGCTCAGATTGTAAAAAAACGTTAATTTGCCTTTAAAACGAACCAGAGTTCGTTTGCTCCTTTGATTCGGACCTTTTGGGCTGGTGTGAATAAAAACCAAAAATCTCGATCCGGAGCAAACAAGCGAACCGAGACCACCTAAAAAGCTCGGCCACTCATCACTATGACGACAATGAAAACAGCAACGCCATGATTCTCCTCCTTCACGCGTTTGGACACGGCGTTTTGACACAGCTCATTTGTGTCCAGTGGCTGAGCGACCTCAGCACACGTGCTTTTGTTTACAGATGTTGGTCCACTTAGAAAAAAGTGCAGTGTGAAAGCGAACCACACCAAAATATTTTTTTTTTTTTAAATTTTGGTCCGCACCAAAGCAAGTGAACTATCGGACTTTCCCTGGTGTGAATACGACCTAAGTAAAAACAAAAAACAAAAAAAAAACAGCATCGGCCCCAAGGACTGTCGGCCCACCGGGAAAATGCCCGTTTACCCGTCCAGGCCTGGCGTGAGGAGACAAACGGACACGCTGTGGCTCAGGTGCTTTTTCCTAAACAAAAGCGAGTAAATCCTCGTCGGCTCCTCGTGCTTTCACCGCCGCACGACTGGCTGTGGACCTGTCGATTAAAATGCGCTCGCCTCATCGACATCGACCAGAGTAGACATCGCGATCTATCGATGTTATGATTTTGGCACAGTCCTAGCAGCAGATGACATCACAGTATTCTATTGGCCAATATTAATTAATAACAACGGGGGGCGCTCAAATTGATATCTAATCAAATCAAATCTAATTAATCGCATTTTAAGAGTGAGAGAGATTGTGAGTGAGTGAGTGAGTGAGCGATCAAGCGAACACACTTTGCGATTGAGTTTGTCAGTTTTCAAGTGTTCACTTTGGTCATTCCTTTCCCAAATTCTGCGAGCGTGGTTTGGTGGTTTGGTGGTTTGTTGAAGTGCGCTCACACTCGCTCTATCACCGGTAACGACGGAACCTGTCCAGACGTGTTTATCGTTTCAATTGATCCGTCAGGCTGGAGCAGCTTCGGTGATCGGAAAATTCTTTTTGACCAAAGCTCCAAATCACGGCGTTCTTGTCGATTGTCCCGTCTTTGTTCTTTTTATAAATAAACTTGCCGTTCAAAGTCTCTGGCAGCGATTTGCTCGCCACACGCCAAATTTAAAATGCGCATTGAATTGCCGCTCATAATTAAGTGTGTTAATTTTTATAACGCGTTCATTTGCAGTGTAATTAATTAATCTAATTAACGCGTTAAACTGACAGCCCTAGTTAAAATACAAAACGTTGTTGTAATACTATGAGTTCGAGGGTTTAGTTACGGACTGAAAATACCAGGGTCAACATTTGTGCGTTTACCTTTTGGATGTTTCATGGCAAAGTACAACGTGATCCAAAGGGAACTCTGAAAAGTACCACTTCCTGCTAGCCTCGACGAGCTTCATTTAACTGGAGCCGAACACTGGCTCACGTCCGCTCCGTCACTCCGGCTGTGGAGGTTGTGGGTTTGACTCCTGATTTCTGTCTTTTTTATTTCCAGTTGAAGACGACGGGGCGACTCCCGTGAAGCGTCGCCGAGTGAGCGGAGACAACGCCCCCTCCACTTCCTCTGCCCCAATCTGCGACGCCAACCCCGACTCCCACGACCCCTCCTCTGACACGGAAACACGAGACTCTTCTTCGATCATCGACCCGGGCAGCGAGCACCACCCGCCCTCCCCTCCGGCGCCCCCCGCAGTTCAACCGGACCACGCGACAACGAAAGACACCAAACCGGACACTTCCTCTTCCTCGTTACCCTCTACTTCCTGTTCGGAGGCGGGGCCGACGCAGGAAGCAGAGGAGCCGCGCGGCAGTCACGCCACCGAGCGGAAACAGGAACAGGAAGTAGCGGAGGACCAAATATGTGCCTCAAACGACGAAACAAAGCCAGAAGCGGAGGCGAAAAGTTCCGAAGAGGTGGTTTTTCCGTCTTGCCTTGAGGGAATACCCTTCACTCCCGACATGTTGGACACTTTGTACAGGACGGTGGAGCCCGCCGTCGCCGTGGTGAACAGACTCACGCCCAAAAGCCCGCCTTCGTCGTCGTGACAACGCAGCAACGAACCACCGACTCCGGCTGTTTTTGTACAAATCTGCTCTTCGGCTCTCAACCCGGTCTGCTCCTCGCCATGTTCACGCCGCCATACTTGAAAAACGCCAAACGCAGTATTCCACAGCAGCATGAAAAAAAAACTAAACAAAAAAAAAAACATTGAATTTAAAGTATCTTAAAGATGCACTATGTAACTTTCTGGGTGGAACTTTTCCCAGTATGATGTTAAATCGATATATTTCCATGTAGACGAGCGCCAAGCCGATTTACAGGTCAGATCTGTGGAGAGCCTGCTTACTGTAGAATTCATATTTTTAAGGTTTTATTGTAAAAAACAAAAAACAAAAAAAAAAACGTCTAGAGTTACATAATCACCAAGTTTAATGCCATACTGTGGTACATTCCAGAGAAAGTAATCTCCCGAGCATATCTCCATGGACTTGTACCGGAAAAGTGACAAGAGGGGGTATTTTTGCTAAATCAACTTTCTCCCACGTTCTAACGATGTTCCCGCATCAAAATCCTGATGATCTCTCCCGGGCCCGATTCAAACCCTCCGTACAGTTTACAGTACAAGACCACGCCTCTTGTCTAAAGCTCCGCCCACAAGCCAACGTAAACGGGAAGTTCTCCGCCGACCGAGCGTCCGAAAGGAAACGAAGCAAAACTGAAATGAATCTCACTTTTTCCACGCGTAGTTTTCGGCGAATACGGCATTTTCAAAACCGTAAAAGGTCAAAACGGAGATCTAAACGTGTTCAGACCCCGTAGACGTAAAATACCCCCTCTTTAAAGGTGCGGACATTTGGATCATTTCAGTCCTGGAGTTTTGTCAATCTCGACTAAACTAAAGGTAAAAGGAGCTGTTCACATGGAAATGAACACGTGATGACATCACAAGGTGGAACAGAGCGTTTGGAGATGTAGACAGATGAATAATGAAGCACCTCCCTCTCTCTTTTCTCTCTCTCTGTCTCTCTTTCTCTCCTCTCTCCTCCCTTTCTCTCTCTCCCTCCTCTCTCCCTCTTTCTTTTCTCTTCCTCTCTCTACTCTCTCTCTCCCTCCTCTCTCCCTCTCTTCTCTTGCTCTCTACTCTCTCTCTCCTCCCTCTTCCTCTCTCTCTCTTTCTCTTTCTCTCTCCTTTCTGTCTCTCTTCCCTCTCTCTCTCTTCCTCTCTCCCACCCCTCTCTCTCTCTCCCTTTCCCTCTCTCCCTCCTCTCTTCCTCTCTCTCTCTTCCTCTCTCTCTCCCTCTTTCCCTCTCTCTCTTCCTCTCTCTCTCTCCCTTTCCCTCTCTCCCTCCTCTCTTCCTCTCTCTCTCTCTCCCTCTCTTTTCTCTTTCTCTCCGGGTTTGTTTTTCAGGAGGAAACATTAAGAACCTAAAATTTCCACTTGAAATTTCCTGGAGGTGAAATTCAGAATAAAAACGTGTCAAACCTGATTTTTGGGACTTTTCAAAGTGAATTTAAAGGAGGAGGTGGGACCGGCGGATCTCAAACGAACGACACAAATGAAGCACACTGAGAGTTGATTGTGTAAAGATTCTATGCCTGAAGCTGTACATGGAACTATGACATAAATCTATAGATAAATATGTTTATATAAAGTCTATTTGATTGATCGGCGCGGCGCTGTGTGGGACGCGCCGCCACGTTGGACCAGTCACACGCCATTTTCTTTACTGTGGATTTTTGCTTCTTATGAATTTGTTTCATTTTAAATGATGATAAATTAATAAAAGTTTTAATATGGACAAATGAAAAGTGGAGCGAGACTCCGGTGTTTTTTTATTTGACTTTGGTTCAAACACCCGGACTCTCTCTCTCCATCTCCTCTCTCCCTCTCTCTCTTTTCCTCTCTCCCCCTCTCTCCCTCTGCCTCTCTCCTCTCTCTCTCTTCCTCTCTCCCCCTCTCTCTCTCTCCCTCTCTCTCTTCCTCTCCCCCTTTCTCTCTTCCTCTCTCCTTCTCTCACTCCTCTTTCTCTCTCCTCTTTCTCTCTCTCCTCTCTCTCTCTCCCGCACTCCCCCTCTCTCTCCTCTCTCCTCCTCTCTCCCCTCTCTCTCACTCCCTCTCTGTCCCTCTCTTCCTCTTTCTTCCTCCCCCCTCTCTCTCTCACTCCTCTTTCTCTCCCCCTCTCTCCTCTCTTTCGCTCTCTTCCTCTCTCCCCCCTCTCTCTTCCTTTCTCTCCCTCTCGCTCCTCTCACTCCCCTCTTTCTCTCTCTCCTCTCTCACTCCCCTCTTTCTCTCTCCCCCCTCCCCCTCTCAGAAAAGTTCCACAGTGCAGCTTTACGTTCTTCGTGAGTTGGAGAGCGTCACGTGACGTCATTAAAGCATGCATTCCGCGGCGCTGCTGGATCCAGGGGAAAGGTTGTGCGTAAAAAAGCCGCAGTTCGGCGCATTTCCTCTTTCTTTCTTTTCGACATGGAGCGAGGTTCCCCCGACGACAGGAAGGTACGTCCGACACCCGCGATCTCACGTAAATATTCACGTTTAACGACGATAAAAACACAACTCCATGTTTGTAGTTTGTTTTTTTTACGCACGGACGATTGGACGCGCGGCGGTTACGTAAAGGACGCGTGATCGTGTCGGACTCGTTCACGTTACGCGAAGTTTACGTGGGAAACAAACGCAAAAATGTCGCAGTTTCTGGTTTAAATGTCGCAGAAACGCGTTTGTAAAGTTTATGTCGCGTTTTTATTAAAGCGGAAGTGAAAAAAAGACGAACGAAAGAGAAACAGCGTCATAAAGTAGTAGAAGTAGCAGTAGTAGTAGCAGTAGCAGTAGTAGTAATAGTAGTTATAGTAGTTGTTGTAGTAGTAGTAATAGTAGTTGTTGTAGTAGTAGTAGTTGTAGTAGTAGTTGTAGCAGTAGTAGTTGTAGTAGTAGTAATAGTAGTTGTTGTAGTAGTAGTAGTTGTAGCAGTAGTAGTTGTAGTAGTAGTAGTAGCAGCAGAAGTAGTAAAAGTTGTAGTAGTAGAAGTAGTAGTAGTAGTAGTAGCAGCAGTAGTTGTAGTAGTAAATCCTCTCATTTTATTTAACAGATGAGTTTATTTTATTTGTTTTTACAGATATAAAATTATTTTTTCTCTTTTGTAGAGACCAGGAAGTGCAGCGACTGACGGTTTCTTCAAAAATCTGGTAAGAAAATGATCCATAATTAAACACCTCAAAGTTCTGCTGTGGAAACACCTCAGAGTTCTGTGGAAACACCTCAGAGTTCTGCTGTGGAAACACCTCAGAGTTCTGTGGAAACACCTCAGAGTTCTGCTGTGGAAACACCTCAGAGTTCTGCTGTGGAAACACCTCAGAGTTCTGTGGAAACACCTCAGAGTTCTGTTTAAAAATGCTCCCAGCACCACCATACTCCTCTTCTCCTCGTCCTCCTCTCTCCTCTCTGAGGCTCATTAAAGCAGGGTGCTTGTAAGCCACGCCCACATCGCCATCAGATCGGTATCGCCGGCGCCTCCTGTGGATCGTCTGAGCATCACACCGGAGCATTTTACATTTGGGGTCGCTATGGTGATGCCCCTCGCTCCTTCGCTATGGTGACACCCCCCCCCCCTCTGTCGCTATGGTGATGCCCCTCCCTCCCTCTGTCACCACAGTCACACCCCTCCCTCCTCCCGCTCGCCACGGTGACGCCCCTCCCTGCCTCTGTCACTATGGTGACGCCCCTTCCTCTGTCGCCACGGTGACGCCCCTCCCTCCCTCTGTCGCTATGGTGACGCCCCTTCCTCTGTCGCTATGGTGACACCCCTCCCTCTGTCGCCACGGTGACGCCCCTCCCTCCCTCTGTTGCCACGGTGATGCCCCTCCCTCCCTCTGTCGCTATAGTGACTCCCCTCCCTCCCTCCCTCCCTCTCTCTGTTGCTATGGTGACTCCCCTCCCTCCCTCTGTCGCTATGGTGACGCCCCTCCCTCTGTCGCTATGGTGACGTCCCTCCCTCCCTCCCTCTGTCGCTATGATGACGCCCCTCCCTGTCACTATGGTGACGCCCCTCCCTGTCGCTATGGTGACGCCCCTCCCTCCCTTTGTCGCTATGGTGACGCCCCTCCCTCCCTCTGTCGCTATGGTGACGCCCCTCCCTGTAGCTATGGTGACGCCCCTCCCTGTCGCTATGGTGACACCCCTCCCTGTCGCTATGGTGACGCCCCTCCCTCCCTCCCTCTGTCGCTATGGTGACGCCCCTCCCTCCCTCTGTCGCTATGGTGACGCCACTCCCTCCCTCTGTCGCTATGGTGACGCCCCTCCCTCCCTCAGGCGGTTCCGTTCAGGGGCCACATCTCCGGAGGTCTGCGTCCAGGGAAGAGGCTTCAGCTCGTGGGAGTGATCGACCCCAAACCAGACCGGTAACTCAGATGCCCTCCCCGTGTGTCAGATGCTCTCCCCATGTGTCAGATGCCCTCCCCGTGTGTCAGATGCCCTCCCCGTGTGTCAGATGCTCTCCCCATGTGTCAGATGCCCTCCCCGTGTGTCAAATGCCCCCCCCGTGTGTCAGATGCCCTCCCCGTGTGTCAAATGCCCCCCCCGTGTGTCAGATGCCCTCCCCCGTGTGTCAGATGCCCTTCCCGTGTGTCAGATGCCCTCCCTGTGTGTCAGATGCCCCCGTGTGTCAAATGCCCCCCCGTGTGTCAAATGCCCCCCCCCCGTGTGTCAGATGCCCTCCCCGTGTCTCAGATGCCTTCCTTGTGTGTCAGATGCCCTCCCCCGTGTGTCAGATGCCCTCCCCGTGTGTCAGATGCCCTCCCCGTGTGTCAAATGCCCCCCCGTGTGTCAAATACCCCCCCCGTATGTCAGATGCCCCCCCGTGTGTCAGATGCCTTCCTTGTGTGTCAGATGCCCTCCCCCGTGTGTCAGATGCCCTCCCCGTGTGTCAGATGCCCCCCCGTGTGTCAGATGCCCCCCCGTGTGTCAGATGCCTTCCTTGTGTGTCAGATGCCCTCCCCCGTGTGTCAGATGCCCTCCCCGTGTGTCAAATGCCCCCCCGTGTGTCAGATGCCCCCCCGTGTGTCAGATGCCTTCCTTGTGTGTCAGATGCCCTCCCCCGTGTGTCAGATGCCCTCCCCGTGTGTCAAATGCCCCCCCGCGTGTCAGATGCCCCCTCCGTGTGTCCAATGCCCTCCCCGTGTGTCAAATGCCCCCTCCGCGTGTCAGATGCCCCCTCCGTGTGTCAAAGGCCCTCCCCGTGTGTCAAATGCCCCCTCCGTGTGTCAAATGCCCCCTCCGTGTGTCAAATGCCCTCCCCGTGTGTCAAATGCCCCCTCCGTGTGTCAAATGCCCTCCCCGTGTGTCAGATGCCCTCCCCGTGTGTCAAATGCCCCCCCGTGTGTCAGATGCCTTCCTTGTGTGTCAGATGCCCTCCCCGGTGTGTCAGATGCCCTCCCCATGTGCCAAATCCCCCCCCGCGTGTCAGATGCCCTCCCCCGTGTGTCAGTTGCCCCCCCTGTGTGTCAGATGCCCTCCCCCGTGTGTCAGATGCCCTCCCTTTGAACCCCCTGCTCTCGTTGGTGCTCCGTCAGGTTCTACGTGGCGCTGACGTGTGGGGTGGGCTCGGAGCGCCCCCCGGAGGACGTGGCGATAGAGGTGTGCGTGCGCTTCAGAGAACGCCACGTGCAGAGGCGGGCCTGTGTGGGCGGAGTCTGGGGCAGCAGCCAATCAGACGTGCCCTTCTTCCCCTTCATCAGAGGACAGCCGTTCAGAGTCAGAACACAACTGCTTTATTATGCTGGTGTAGTCCTGGTTTAGTACTAGTTTAGTCCTGGTTTAGTCCTCTCTTAGTCCTGGTTTAGTCCTCTTTTAGTCCTGGTTTAGTCCTCTCATAGTCCTGGTTTAGTCCTGCTTTAGTCCTGGTTTAGTCCTGTTTTAGTCCTCTCTTGGTCCTGCTTTAGCCCTGGTTTAGTCCTGGTTTAGACCTGGTTTAGTCCTGGTTTAGTCCTCTCTTAGTCCTGGTTTAGACCTGGTTCAGTCCTGGTTTAGTCCTCTCTTAGTCCTGGTTTAGTCCTGGTTTAGTCCTCTCATAGTCCTGGTTTAGTCCTGCTTTAGTCCTGGTTTAGTCCTGTTTTAGTCCTCTCTTGGTCCTGCTTTAGCCCTGGTTTAGTCCTGGTTTAGACCTGGTTTAGTCCTGGTTTAGTCCTCTCTTAGTCCTGGTTCAGTCCTGGTTTAGTCCTCTCTTAGTCCTGGTTTAGTCCTGGTGTAGTCCTCTCTTAGTTCTGGTTTAGCCCTGGTTTAGTCCTAGTTTAGTCCTGGTTTAGACCTGGTTTAGTCCTGGTTTAGTCCTCTCTTAGTCCTGGTTTAGTCCTCTCTTAGACCTGGTTTAGTCCTAGTTTAGTCCTCTCTTAGTCCTGGTGTAGTCCTGGTTTAGCCCTGGTTTAGTCCTCTCTTAGTCCTGGTTTAGACCTGGTTTAGTCCTGGATTAGTCCTGGTTTAGTCCTGGTTTAGACCTGGTTTAGTCCTGGTTTAGACCTGGTTTAGTCCTGGATTAGTCCTTGTTTAGTCCTACTTTAGTCCTGGTTTAGTCCTGGTTTAGACCTGATTTAGTCCTGGTTTAGACCTGGTTTGGACCTGGTTTAGTCCTGGTTTAGTGCTTTCTTAGTCCTGGTTTAGTCCTGGTTTAGACCTGGTTTAGTCCTGGTTTAGACCTGGTTTAATCCTGGTTTTGTCCTGGTTTAGACCTGGTTTAGACTTGGTTTAGTCCTGGTTTAGACCTGGTTTAGTCCTGGTTTTGTCCTGGTTTAGACCTGGTTTTGGTCCTGGTTTAGTCCTGGTTTAGTCTTGGTTTAGTCCTGGTTTATACCTTGTTTAGTCCTGGTTTAGTCCTGGTTTAGTCCTGGTTTAGTCCTGGTTTAGTCCTGGTTTAGACCTGGTTTAGTCCTGGTTTAGTCCTGGTTTAGTCCTGGTTTAGTCCTGGTTTAGTCCTGGTTTAGACCTGATTTAGTCCTGGATTAGTCCTGGTTTAGTCCTGGTTTAGTCTTGGTTTAGTCCTGGTTTAGACCTGGTTTAGTCCTGGTTTAGTCCTACTTTAGTCCTGGTTTAGTCCTGGTTTAGACCTGATTTAGTCCTGGTTTGGACCTGGTTTAGTCCTGGTTTAGTGCTTTCTTAGTCCTGGTTTAGTCCTGGTTTAGACCTGGTTTAGTCCTGGTTTAGACCTGGTTTAGACCTGGTTTAGACCTGGTTTAGACCTGGTTTAGACCTGGTTTAGACCTGGTTTAGACCTGGTTTAGACCTGGTTTAGACCTGGTTTTGTCCTGGTTTTGGTCCTGGTTTAGTCTTGGTTTAGTCCTGGTTTAGTCCTGGTTTAGTCCTGGATTAGTCCTGGTTTAGACCTGGTTTAGACCTGGTTTAGACCTGGTTTAGACTTGGTTTAGTCCTGGTTTAGACCTGGTTTAGACCTGGTTTAGTCCTGGTTTAGTCCTGGTTTTGTCCTGGTTTAGACCTGGTTTTGGTCCTGGTTTAGTCCTGGTTTAGTCTTGGTTTAGTCCTGGTTTAGTCCTGGTTTAGTCCTGGTTTAGTCCTGGTTTTGTCCTGGTTTAGACCTGGTTTTGGTCCTGGTTTAGTCCTGGTTTAGTCTTGGTTTAGTCCTGGTTTATACCTGGTGTGACCAAGACGGGTAGAGCGGCTGGATTGCAGTGAGTTCCACAAACAGATACTGGAGGCAGGGTTGACGTGGTCCACAGTTTTTTAATGTTTTTTCAGTTTGCACAAAAAATATAAAGTGCTCACGTGCAAAGTGCAGTGCAAAATAAATTAAGGTGCAAGGAGGATATAGGAGCGTGTTTCTTCTCCAGCAGCAGAGCAATCAATGATAGGTTACAGGTGGCTTTAAATACTGTTGGGTAAAACCATAAAAACTCCAAGGGGTGTACAATTAACATTAGCTGTTTAAAACTAAGTTAAAATCCTCCAATAAAATACCAATCATCAAATAAACCATATAAAACCCACATACAAAAATAAACTCTTAGAAACCAAACACCTAAAGTATAAAATGAATAAACCCAATTAAAATAGGTGGCATTTCCTCCCCCGATGTCCACTGTCTTGAGCTGGCCCGGAACTCTTAAATGGTGTCTGGTCCCCCGGGGAATCTTTTGGCCAGACACCTGGACATGAGACACAGGTAAGTAAAACCACAACTCAACCCACGCATACCACTTTCACACTTTAAAATATCCACATCACACACACGCAAACACACACAAGACACAACTAATTTAAAAAGTGGCACATATTGCACATTGATTGTTGTCGTTTGTCTCCACAGACCGGCGGCCACCATCACCGGAAGCACCCGCCCGACCGGACTCCGTGACAAACGCTAAAAATGTTTTCAATAAATACTTTAAAACAATGCAAATGTGTGCAATCTTATATGTGCAAATTAGCGTATCTTGTAAGTGCTCCGTGCTCTAAAGGTGCAATGTAAATATATATAAAGTGCAAAGTCTATGAAAGTGCATGTGTGGATACTCATTCAGTAACGAACCGCCTGTTCGTTACATTTCCCCCTCCCTCTCCTAAGGCGCAGCCTCCTCCTCAGCACTCCTGGAGAGACAGTCCGCTACCATGTTATCTCTTCCGGGCCGGTACTGGACTGTAAAGTTGTATGGCTGCAAGGAGAGGTACCATCCAGTGATGCGGTTGTTGGCATCCTTCATTTTATGCAGCCATTGAGAGCGCGATGGTCTGTCTCCAACAGAAAGTGACGTCCAAGCAGGTAGTATCTGAGAGAGTCAACAGCCCATTTTACTCCCAAGCACTCCTTTTCAACTGTCGAGTACCTGGTTTCCGATCCAACAGCCTCCGACTCAGGAAAACAACCGGCCTCCTCTCCCCCTCCTTTTCTTGAATTAAAACCGCCCCGAGGCCAGTTTGAGAGGCGTCCGTCTGGAGGATGAAGGGTTGGCTGAAGTCAGGGCTATGGAGGACTGGCCCTGTACAGATGGCCTCTTTCAAGTCCTTAAATGCCTGCTCACACTCCTCCGTCCAACACACCTTGTTTGGAGCTGCATTCTTAGTCAAATTGGTTAATATGGCAGTTCTTTCAGAAAAATGTGGCACAAACTTCCTGTACCACCCCACTAATCCAATAAATCCCCTCACCTTCCTTTTTGTGGTGGGGACCGGGAACGAGCGTATTGCCTCCATTTTCTCGACCTGGGGTTTGATCCTCCCAAAGCCGATGGTGAAACCAAGGTACTGCACTTCGTTATGGGCCATTGTACACTTCCGGGGATTGATGGTCAGTCCCGCTGCTCTGATTCTCTGCAAAACCTCTTGGAGATGGTACAGATGTTCTTCCCAGTTGCTACTGTACACAACCACGTCATCCAGGTATGCAGCCGAGAAATCAGACACATCCCGCAGTATGTGGTCCATCAGGCGCTGGAAAGTTGCTGGTGCCCCCTGCAGACCAAACGGCATTACTTTGAATTGGTACATACCAAATGGTGTCCGGAATGCAGTCAGCTCCTTTGCCTCTGGGGCCAGTGCCAGCTGCCAGTAGCCTTTACTGAGGTCCAAGGTAGTAATGTAGGACGCCGCCCGACTCGCTCCAACAGGTCATCTATCCGAGGCATTGGATAGGGATCAAAATTAGATATCGCGTTGAGATACCTAAAGTCAATACAAAAGCGCAAAGAGCCGTCTTTCTTAGGTACCAGAACAATAGGACTGCACCATTCACTACTTGACACTTCAATTATTCCTAGCGCCAACATTAGCTTGATTTCCTTGCAACACAGGGACCAACCGCTCAGGGATCCTGTAGCTCCTCTGGCGTACTGGAGCATCCTTCTTTAGCCGTATTTTGTGCTGGACTAAAGAGGTGAAGCCCGGGGTCTCCTGGAAAAGGAATGGGTCAAGCAGTGGCTGAATGTCCTCCTGTTGAGAGGGAGAGAGGTGGGAGAGGTCAACAGCAACCAGTTCCTTAGCACCGGTAGGGAAATACTTTTCTGTTTTCCTCTTCGTCCTGCACAGCCCGAACCAATAGCTGCTGTGCAGGCCCCTGCCGCTCATGGAACTCTTTGAGGAGGTTCACATGAAAAACCTGGTGTTTCTTTTGTCTCTCTGGCATATGCAGTTCATAAGTTACTTTTCCAACCTGTTTTGTAACTTCATAAGGGCCATGCCATTTAGCCAACAGCTTATTCTCACTTGTAGGCAACAATAATAGTACCTTTTGGCCTGGGCTGAAGAGTCTATCCTTTGCCTTTTGATCAAACCATGTCTTTTGCTGCAACTGCGCTCCCTCAGGGTTCTCCTGGGCCAGTGCAGACATGGCCTCTAGTCTCTCCCTCATTTTGATTACATAAGCAATAATGTTGTCACCTTCAGTCTCTGTTTGCTCCCAATAGTCCTTTAGAAGATCCAATGGCCCCCGTACTTGGCGTCCATAGAGCAGTTCAAAGGGGGAGAAGCCAGTGGATGCCTGTGGGACTTCTCTATATGCGAACAAAAGATATGGCAGCCACTGGTCCCAATCAGCCCCTGTGGTGGAAACAAACTTGCGCAGCATGTGTTTTAGAGTCTTATTATAGCGCTCTACCAGCCCGTCCGTCTGGGGGTGATAAGGTGTGGTCCTGATCCCCTTAACCCCCAACAGCTGGTAGACCTGTTTCAACAACCTGGACATAAAATTGGTACCACAATCGGTCAGAATCTCTTTAGCCACACCCACTCTAGAAAACAGCTGCAATAGACAATTTGCAATTTGCTTCGCTTTAATTGAGCGCAGTGGAAATGCTTCAGGATATCTAGTGGCATAATCACACAGGACCAAAATGAAACGGTTTCCTGCAGAACTTTTCTCAAGCGGACCAACAATGTCCATTCCGATCCTTTCAAATGGGATACCAATTATGGGCAGGGGTTGCAAATGGGCCTGGCCAACTCCTTTCCCTGCAGTTAATTGGCATTTTTCACAAGTTTTGCAAAATTTTGAAATTTGTGTATACATGCCTGGCCACACAAAACGACTGCCAACTCGACGCAGTGTTTTTTGAAATGCCATGTGACCGGCCCAGGGGATGGAGTGGCCCAGTTCCATTACCTGCTGTCTGAACTGTTGAGGCAAGGCAAGCGCTTCACTTTTGTCATTTACTTGATACAAAATACCATTTCTGACTATGCATTTTGTTTCCTCCAAACACTTTGTTTCCCCTGGCTGACCTGACACTTTCTCAAACCAGGGTTTTAGGGAAGGGTCCTGTTTTTGGAGTGTCCCTATGTCCAATGGAATCTCAAACTCAACTGGACTGAGTGGTTTCGATACCTTGACTTCTGTGGGCGAACCTGCATACTTTTCTCTCCTTTTCTGAGCTTTGGGTTTTCTAGCCTTCCCTGGCTGATCCTCCAACTCTTCCTCCCAAAAAGGAAGCTCCTCAAACATAGCCTTAGCTTTCTGAGCTCTGGTGAGGACATTTACTGAATTGACCGGTTCATTTTTGGGTTCTTCAGTGACATGGTTGCCGTCTTTTCCTCCTTCTCTTCCGTCACCCTGAGCCATGAGATCCAATAGTGTTGGGATGTCATTGCCCAGGATAACACTGTATGACAAATTTTGTACCAAGGCTACATTTAACAGGTAAGTTTGACCTCCTACTGTAATGTAAACCTCAGCTGTTGGGTAGGTATGCTCATCTCCATGGATACAGGTAAGTGGTATAGTCTCCTTAGAGCGCCTCTCCTCTGGGATCAAACTGGACAAGACTACAGACTGGAAACAACCAGAGTCCAACAGTGCTCTAACTTTTTGGCCATTAACCAGCACAGGTGTTGTGCACCCCCTACTCTCCATGGTCAGTACTGCAGCCGGCCTAGGCACTGAACACAACAGAGAGGGTTTTGACTTTTGAGCTGGGCAGAAATTCTGTGTATGGCCCAAGTTGTTGCAGTTATAACACCTGACTTCCTGTGTCTGAGACCTGTTTGATGGTTTTTTAGCAGGGCGTGTCTGATAAGGTGGAGATGGCCTACTTTTAAACCCCCGGGTACAGGACCACAACCCTGATCACCCCCATAGGACTTACTTGGCTGAACAAAGCGGGGCTCCCGTCCAAAGTAGCTGGCTCTGGGTCCTTTGCGGGCAGACAGGAAAGCCTCTGCAAGACGAGCAGCTTCCTCCGCACTAGCAGGGTCCCTTTCCCGGATCCAGACCTCGAGCTCTGGGCTGACCATACGGAGAAACTGCTCCAGGATGAGCTTCTCCCAGACGCCCTCTGCTGACGTTTTCTCAGGCTGCAGCCACCGGTTCAGCAAGTCCTTTAGTCGCACATACAGTTCCCGCGGCGTCTCTTCTGCCTCCATTTTCAGGGACCTGAAGCGTCGACGGTAAGTTTCATCTGTAATTTCATACTTTGATAGTATTGCCCCCTTCACTTTTTGATAATTGTTGGAGTGGCGAATGTCCATTTGCACAAAAGCGCTGCGTGCCTTGCCAGTCAATAGGGGGACAAGGCGGACCGCCCACTCTTCCTTTGGCCAATGACAAACTTGGGCCATCCGCTCAAATGTGATTAAAAAATGTTCAATGTCATCTTCTGGGGTCAAGATTGGCAGTTTGGGCTCCCTCTGCGGTCTATAGCCATAGCCGCCAGGGTCCGGGCCATAATCTTCACCACCATCATCCTCATCATAGTCACCTGATGGCTCATTTTGTCCTTGCACATACAACTCAGAGTGCTCGGACCTCCTCTGCTGCTGCTGGATTTGCTGGAACTGCCGCTGCATGGCCTTCCAGCGCTGCTCCTGTTGAAGCTGGTCTTTCTCCTGCTTCCTCTCTCTGGCATCTTGCCTCTCGATCAATGCTTTCACGAGAGCAGTCAACTCCTCCACTTTATCATGGGACCCACTTGTGCCCTCTTGGGGGTCAGATGTTACAGCATTTCCTTCATCTGGCTCCTCAGCTTTTCTTCCTCCTCTTAGCATCATGTTAATTTGCGGACTCACTGTGGCGGGGCAGCACTTCTGACACCAAATGTGACCAAGACGGGTAGAGCGGCTGGATTGCAGTGAGTTCCACAAACAGATACTGGAGGCAGGGTTGACGTGGTCCACAGTTTTTTAATGTTTTTTCAGTTTGCACAAAAAATATAAAGTGCTCACGTGCAAAGTGCAGTGCAAAATAAATTAAGGTGCAAGGAGGATATAGGAGCGTGTTTCTTCTCCAGCAGCAGAGCAATCAATGATAGGTTACAGGTGGCTTTAAATACTGTTGGGTAAAACCATAAAAACTCCAAGGGGTGTACAATTAACATTAGCTGTTTAAAACTAAGTTAAAATCCTCCAATAAAATACCAATCATCAAATAAACCATATAAAACCCACATACAAAAATAAACTCTTAGAAACCAAACACCTAAAGTATAAAATGAATAAACCCAATTAAAATAGGTGGCATTTCCTCCCCCCGATGTCCACTGTCTTGAGCTGGCCCGGAACTCTTAAATGGTGTCTGGTCCCCCGGGGAATCTTTTGGCCAGACACCTGGACATGAGACACAGGTAAGTAAAACCACAACTCAACCCACGCATACCACTTTCACACTTTAAAATATCCACATCACACACACGCAAACACACACAAGACACAACTAATTTAAAAAGTGGCACATATTGCACATTGATTGTTGTCGTTTGTCTCCACAGACCGGCGGCCACCATCACCGGAAGCACCCGCCCGACCGGACTCCGTGACAAACGCTAAAAATGTTTTCAATAAATACTTTAAAACAATGCAAATGTGTGCAATCTTATATGTGCAAATTAGCGTATCTTGTAAGTGCTCCGTGCTCTAAAGGTGCAATGTAAATATATATAAAGTGCAAAGTCTATGAAAGTGCATGTGTGGATACTCATTCAGTAACGAACCGCCTGTTCGTTACACCTGGTTTAGTCCTGGTTTAGTCTTGGTTTAGACCTGGTTTAGTCCTGGTTTAGTCCTGATTTAGTCCTGGTTTAGTCTTGGTTTAGTCTTGGTTTAGTCTTGGTTTAGTCCTGGTTTAGTCCTGGTTTAGACCTGGTTTTGGTCCTGGTTTAGTCCTGGTTTAGTCTTGGTTTAGTCCTGGTTTATACCTGGTTTAGTCCTGGTTTAGTCCTGGTTTAGTCCTGATTTAGTCCTGTCTCTGTTTCAGATGGAGGTCCACTGTGAGCAGGACAGACTTCGGTTCTTCGTCGATGGAGAAAAACTGTTTGATTTTTCTCATAAAGTGTTGAGTCTGAGTCAGATCGACACGTTGTGGGTCCGAGGCGGCGTCGCTCTCACCAAACTGTCCTGAAAACTGTGAGTTCTAGGTAAAGGGATCGTAGAAAGGCACAGCGCAAGACTGAGGTTATCAGCATTTTTAATGTCGAATTCAGGCAGATATACAAACGGAAATGGTCTTCAGTTGATCACATCTTGTCTCCTTGGTCATCGTGTCCCACGGAGATGTCTTCTGCCCCCTTTCTCAGCCCCTACCCTCACAGCGCATAGGCTGCTGAGTTTAAATACAAACATATCATGACATAAGCCCCACAGTTAACCAATCACAGAGGCGGAGTTTACCAACAGTTTGAGGGATTGGGGCAGGTAGACATCACATCACTCCCCCAGCCTATGGAGGTATCTTTAAGTTGCCCCACAACAACTTAAAATCAGACCCCCCAGGATTTCGCGGGCATTTTTTGTGATTGCTGCGGGCTAAAATGCCTGAATTTGCAGGAGCTTTTCCAAAACGTTGCGGTGCTTGTAAGGTTTTTGTTGCGATTTTGTTGCAGGAGGAAGTGAAAGTTGCGATAAATAGTTGTGATTTTCCCTTTTTGTAATTAAAATTGAGTAATATTTTGAATACTGAGTTATTACTGACAAAGAATAATACAAGGACACAGAGATCACAGATATGGTCCTATAACAACCTTACCAACATCGAAAATAAATGACTATAAGGTGGGGAACTGTTTCGCCCGGGCTTTTGCTGTTATTTTTGTGGGCAAATGGCGTCGCAGACATGTTTCTTTGCCATTAGAAGCCGTGTCCCAATTCCCAGAGTGCACAGTTCAGAGCGTGGTTTGAAGGGCATGTGCGTCATTTCTTTTTTGTCCCATGCGCGGTTAACACGCGGTCCGAAGACCGCAGTCGTTTCCATGGAAATCGAGGCGTGGACAAAGCGCCTGAAAATGCACGCTTCGCACGCTCAATATCCCAGCATGCACCGCGCTACTTCTTCTACTGCTTCCCTGTCGCATTTCGCAGACGGCCATGCGGTCCGCGGAGTGCACTCAGGGCTGAGCACGTGTGCACCGCCTTGACTGCAGTCTGAGCCCCCTTCAAACCACGCTCTGAACTGGGGACACGGCCGCAGTTTCGTTTCGTCACACGGAAGTAAGTTCAATACGTCGCCGATGATTGGTCAAAATTGGTAAAAATTGCGAGAAAGTTGTGGTGATTGGTCAAAATTGCAACACCGCCCTGAATTCACTGGGATTGGCTGAAGTTGCGTTGAAGTTGCAACTCACAACATCGTGAATTCCTGGAGGGTCTATAAAATAGCTTGGTAAACAAGTGGGTCAGATTACCCCAATCTAAGGAACCAATGCTTATAAATAAGTTGTTTACCACGTCCAGATTGTGCAACACAGAATCCTTGTAGACAGAGAAATCACAGTATATGGATAAACACATGTACATTCAGAATGGAATCCTACAAACCCAAATCTCCAGACCCGGACCTGCTGCTGGAGAGGCTGGAACACGGACTCAAATCGGAATTTCTTTTATTTTCATTGAATTACTAACGACGGGCCTTATTCCCAGAGCTGCCGGCCTGGTTCCACTTCAGCTCAAGAAGGTCCAACAGGAAAGGTCACTGTTGGTCACTGTTGGACACTGTTGGTCACTGTTGGTCACTGTTGGACACTGTTGGTCCGCCATGGCTTCATGTGACGAAGCGCCGTAGTTATCCCGTCATTTCCCGACCCCAGGACTAAACAAGGACTAAACCAGGACTAAAGCAGGTCTAAACCAGGACTTAACCAGGAATAAACCAGGTCTAAACCAGGACTAAACCAGGTCTAAACCAAGTCTAAACCAGGTCTAAACCAGGACTAAACCAGGACTAAACCAGGGCTAAACCAGGACTAAACCAGGAATAAACCAGGACTAAACCAGGTCTAAACCAGGTCTAAACCAGGTCTAAACCAGGTCTAAACCAGGTCTAAACCAGGACTAAACCAGGACTAAAGCAGGTCTAAACCAGGACTAAGAAGTGAACTTTATTGATCTCACACTGGAGAAATTCTTCTCTGCATTTTAACCCATCCTATATATATATACACATATATTAGGAGCAGTGGGCAGCACACACATTAGGGCGCCCGGGGACCATCTCCATGATCTTCTTGCTTCGGCTTGGTCAGGACCTAAGCTGGAGTTGCCTATGGTGCATGTTTTGGGTTGGTGGGGGAAACCGGAGTGCCCGGAGGAAACCCACCCAGACACGGGGAGAACATGCAAACTCCACACAGAAAGGCTCGGGCAACCCGGGGATCGAACCCAGACCATGCATGCAAACTCCACACAGAACACACACAGAAAGGTCTGGGCGACCCGGGGATCGAACCCGGAACCTTCTTGCTGTGAAGCAAGAGCGCTAACCACTCTGCTACCGTGCCGCCAGGACTTAACCAGGTCTAAACCAGGACTAAACCAGGACTAAAGCAGGACTAAAACAGGACTAAAGCAGTACTAAACCAGGTCTGAACCAGGTCTAAACCAGGACTAAAGGAGGCCACATGACCCCGGACTGAACCATTAATGTTAATTTGTGAGTTTAACTAATAAACTTAAGAAAAGTCGTAGCGTATGGGGGTTATTGAAGTATTTTTGATTTTGTTGGCTCACAGTTTGTTTTACCCTCAGGGGCAGTTTGGTCTTTGTTTAAACCTTAAAACCCTGCGGTGTTAATGGGTCAGCCCAGGGGGAGGGGCTAAGGGGTATATACGGGGGTCTGTTCTTGATCGGACTGTGTGGGCGCTGCTGTAAACACTTTTTTTTTTTTGTGGACTTGTTTCACTGTAAATATTTGCACTTTGTATGTTGGGCTGTGGTGCGAATAAAGAAAAAAACAACTAAAGTGAAGTTTTCCGACTGAGCAATTTTTTTTCTTCTGTTTGGTCCGTGACACCCCGGATACAGGAGGACGGGAGGGCATCTGACACACAGACACAGTGGGACAGAGTTGAAAAAGGAGTGGGAAAAGGAGAAATTCAATTTGTCAACTGGACAAAGTTTATTTGGTCGAACACGTTTCGCAGCTCATCCGAGTTGCTTCGTCAGTTCTGGTTTGAGTGCTGATGGACACTGCTTATATCTAGCTGCAGGGAGGAGCTAACTATACTGACATTATTCTGAAACTATCCCTGAAACTATTCTTTTGTTTTACAGTTTCTCTCTGGCGTCTAGTTTAGCATACCCATTCAAACCCTACTGTCTGTTTTCACACCTCTGGACCTGGTCTGGCTGCCCTATTGTTTCCTTTGTTTGAACAGGAATGGAGGAGTCAGACACAATTGGTCCCCCATCTATAATTCTATTCTCAAACCTAAATTAAAACAAACAAAGGAAACAATAGGGCAGCCAGATCAGGTCCAGAGGTGTGAAAACAGACAGTAGGGTTTGAATGGGTATGCTAAACTAGACGCCAGAGAGAAACTGTAAAACAAAAGAATAGTTTCAGGGATAGTTTCAGAATAATGTCAGTATAGTTAGCTCCTCCCTGCAGCTAGATATAAGCAGTGTCCTTCAGCACTCGAACCAGAACTGACGAAGCAACTCGGATGAGCTGCGAAACGTGTTCGACCAAATAAACTTTGTCCAGTTGACAAATTGAATTTCTCCTTTTCCCATGGATTCTATCTGGACGACTGAGGGATTCTTCACACACCTAAATAAAGTACACATACTTCAAAATTATACTTCAGTGCAGTACTTTTACTTTTATACTTTGTCACCGCTCAAAGTCTCCACTGCAGTGAGGACCAGAGGAGCAGAGTTTGATCCTCCATAATTTACACAGGGACAGAAATATGGAAACATCTTCTCCCTGAAGCAGCAGTCAGTGAAGGAGTAGAGAAGATCTGCAGAATCTGCATCATAAAAGGAGACCAGACCCTTTCCATAGTCCACAAACACCCCGACCTTCTGAGGAGCTCTCTGAGGGGACAAACGGACAGAAGGGGCAGCACCTACTGTGTACTCATCTTTGTTTCTTAAGCTGATGCTCCACACTCCGTCTTTGGGACATAAATTGAGGTCTCCCTTCCTGTTGATGGACTCTTGGACCACTCCTAAATCCCAGTGTGTTTTCCCTTTGACCTGAACCTCAAAGTAAAACCTGCCTGAAGAAAAACTCTGTTTTCCTAAAACAGACACAGTTCTATAAAACCTCAGAGGAGAGTCTGGGAGCTTCTTCCACACATCAGTGTGATGAACCTGTTTGAGATCTTCAGACAGAGCGAGCTGACGATGAGCCGTGTCTGGGTCCAGAGTCACCTCCACCGCACTCTGCTGCGCTCTCTTCAGCTTCACTTCTTTAAAGTGTTTGTTAAACTCCTGAGGGAGACTGTTCTGCAGCTCGGACAGAGCCCGGGCCACACTGCCCTCACATGTCTCCGGCTCAAAGCTCACGCTGCTCCACTCCTTAAGCCCAGCAGGGGGCGTGAGTGCAGCAGAGCGCTGTAGAAAGTGGAGGGGGTCATGAGAGCGTGAGAGACATTCGGCCTCAGCGCCGCTCTGCTCCAGATCACAGATCTCCTGCTCCAGCCGTTGCAGCAGATCCTGGGCTTGTCTGTGGCTCCGGCTCTGCTTCTCCTGGAGCTCCTCTAAGAAGAGGTCCAGACGCCTCTGAACAGACTGCATGAGAGCAGTGAAGACCTGCAGCCCCACAGGCCTCTCTCTGAGGACCTCTGTCTCACTCAGCTCCAGGAGGCTCTGGATCTCCTGGATCTTCTGCCACCTCTGCTCCACCATGTGCTGGCTCTGAGCCTGAGTCTGCAGCAGAGAGGACCTCCTGCACTCACACGCCTCCTCCAGAGACAAAAACTCATGGTTCTTGTGCTCTCGAACGGAGCACATCATGCACACACACTTCTCATCAGTGCTACAGAAGAGCTCCAGGGGTTGTTGGTGTGTGGGACACTCCCTGTCTTCCAGGTTCTTCACAGGGTCCATCAGCTGGTGTCTCTCACAGTAGGAGGACAGACAGTCGAGTATGGCCTCCATAGATCTCCTCCTCTTCTTCTGCAGGTTAGACTTGGAGGCCGCCTCCATCAGGAGCGTGTTGACCTTGAGCTTTGGTCTGCTGTGGAACACCTCGTTACACAGAGGACATCTGCAGGGACCATCAGTGTCCCAGGCCCGAGAGATGCAGCATCGGCAGAAGTTGTGTCCACATGGAGTGGACGCTGGCTCAGAGAACTCCTCCAGACAGATGGGGCACAGGAACATCTTCTCAGAGCTCCTTTCACTGGTGGAGGACATGTCTGAAACATACCAACAATAGTGACTATCAGACTAAAGCTCTTACAAGTGAAAACTCTTATTGTGACAGGAAAGGGGTGAAGAGCTTTTACTTTGGAAGGCTTCAGGAGGATGTGGGGAGGAAGACTGGACTAGAAGAATATGATTGTGCACTTCAGAACATGTTTGCAGAGGTCTAAACTACAGGCTCAGAAGCTTTTCCACACAATAAGACCCCATGGAGACAACAAGTCAATAATAATGCCTTAATCTGACACAAAAACATGATCTTAGGAATCAAACCTGAACCAGGGACAAGACTTGGAAAGAGAAAGTAAAGCAGTGGTTTCACTCTTTTTTTTCTTTTTCTTTTCTTTTGTGAGGAATCTGTGGAAATGTTGAAAATTGCAGCACTGGGCTTTAGTGGTTACTGCACATTTAATAAAAGCCAACTTTGTATTAGTTTTTGTTCACTCCATAAAACCAAAACATATTTTAAAATGATTTTTTTAAAAACAGAACAGCACTAAGTGAACATGAGAATGTTTTGAACTTTTTTTTTTTTTTAAACTCAAAACTTATATTTAATACAACAATCGTGTATATGAACAAGAACATTAAATGATGTGCTGCAGGACTCTTCTCTTTATCATGTCACTCATCAAATATGAAACTGAAGAAAGCAGTTTTTGTCATCTCTGAAGCACAAGCAGACAAGAGGTGGATGTGTATCTGCTCTTACCTGCACCGGCCTCTTTTTATCTTTATGAGGAAAGTGTCCAGTGCTGTCCTTTTGGATTGTTGTACACGATCTTTTTAGCACTTAGTGGTGATCTTTCCTCATCCACTGAAGGTCTACCTCTCTTTACGGTGTTAGTTTGAATGAGAGAGGCAGAGCTGTACCTGGAACCGTCTCCTGTTCAGCACTTCCTTCACAGGGATCAAAACGATCAAGGATCAAAGATCAAAGATCAAAGTCAGCTTTATTGTCAATTCTGCCATATGTTTCGTTTCTCTCTGGCCAGGTAGTGCAAAAACACAGTGTACAAAATACAACATAAAGACGAAACAAAACAAAAACTATCTAAGACAAAAATCTAGAATCTAAAATCTTAAAGCAGTGCAACAGAATAAATAAATACCTATTTACAGATGTCCAAAAATGTGCAGTGTGCATCAAAAATGTGCAATGGAAGATGCAGCAGTGAAATGGTCATGTGCAATAGAATGTGCATTGAAAGTAAAGATAAAAATAAATGTGCAGCAGTAGGGGATCTGCAGGGTCTTGCAGTCGCGCTTGTATTGCAGCCAAACATTTACTACGGCAATGATGATGGTGTGCCAAAAGATAATAATAATAATAATACATTTTATTTATTAGGCGCCTTTCTGGACACTCAAGGTCGCCTTACAACAAGTGTAATATACATTATAGGCAGTTAGTTAAAATACAGTTAAAAACAAACAGTTAAACATTTAAACAATAAAACTTTTATAAACAGTAAAACATTTATAAGGACAGTGCAGTTATGGTTGAAGTGAAAAGGCCAGTCTGAACAGATGAGTTTTGAGTTTGGTTTTGAAGTTTGGGAGTGTGTCGGTGTTGCAGAGGTCAGGAGGGAGAGAGTTCCAGAGCTGCGGAGCAGAGCGGCTGAACGCCCTGCTCCCCATAGTGATGTACATGTACCACTGTTTGCACCTCATGTGCAACTTGTACTTGGCTGTGAAGGAATCCAGCAAGTCGATCCCACCCATGAATTTATTGTACATCTTCACAATTGATGGTCTTCTCACTTCAGTGAAGGACTTGGTGGATTTGTTCCACCGTGCGACCTTGTCGACTGGGTTTGGGCCATTAGAAGTGGAGAGAAGTGTGACTGACCGGTGATCATACCACCTCACCGCACAGATGTTGTGTTCTTGTGACACTCTGAAGTCAAAGCTTCCTCTTCCTTGTTTTGTCAGCTCCTTCTCTTCTGCTAACCTGAGGCTTGGCACATGCCCAGGACGAACAGTGCCAACAAAGTGTATGCCACACTCGAGCAGTTTAACAAGCAGAGGCACAGAGGTGAAAAAGTTGTCTGCATACACATTGTAGTTTTGCCCTGTAGGTAGTGTTGATGCGAGCTTCATCACCATATCTCCTGATATGCCAAGCTCAGACGTAGCAGGCTTACCCTGCACACTCCCTTGGTACTAACCTGTACCTCGCTGTCCTCAAAGAGTGGCCCGTGGCTTTAAGGTGGAGATGTACGGCAGACTGAGGTCCACTCTGGCTCTCCCGTCTGTGCTGGTACATCCTCTTGTGAACAGCCACTTCACAAAGGTTAGGGATTCTCTGTGGAAAAGGTGCACCCTTTGTAACCCAGTGTTTTTGCAACATTTACATAAATCACTCTAAATCATGTGTTTTATACTTTTTTTAAAAATATATTGAACTTTTCTAACACTAAACATGTTATGAAAGAAAAAAATATTACAGATTGTATACTTACTTTTAGATTGGTTAAAATTGATCCAGAAAAGAGAGCTGGGTGGTCAGTAGAAGGCAGCTGTGTCATTTGACTTTGGAATGTGATATTCCCTCCAATATTAAAAATTTCCATCTAAAAATGTTGTATGATGCAGTGCAGAGTGTGGGCTGCTGGGAAATGCACTTTTTGTCACATTCAGTCAGTGTGAGGCACTAGACAGCTTGAAGTAAATTCTGCAACTGTGGGTCTCAGAGGGTTAAATCACTGCAGTTTTCACATGAACATAAATGCGACCATGTTCTTTGTAATTAACAACAACTCAATAATAATGAATTAATCTGACACAAAAACGAGATCTGAGGAATCAAACCTGAACCAGGGACAAACCTTGGAAAGTCCCTGTGTGTCAGATGCCCTCCCGTCCTCCTGTCCCTGTGTGTCAGATGCCCTCCCGTCCTCCTGTCCCCGTGTGTCAGATGCCCTCCCGTCCTCCTGTCCCTGTCTCTGTGGACACACACATGTTCTATATGTGGAGGACATAGTGAGTGTGTATATTTGGAGGACGTAGTGCAGAGATGTGTTTGTGAAGAGCAGTTTGTGCTCACGCTTCAATATTTTCAACACACTTTGACTTACGTCCTGCTTCTCCTAATAATGTTCAAAGTGGAACGCGCTCGGGGCTATGGCACTGACTGCAGCCTAGGGGGCGCTCAGGAGCAAAGTGTGAACAAACCACAAACACAAATTCACTTCAAAATGACTTGTTTACAAGTATTTGAGCCCAAGTATTTTATTTGAATATTAGAAACACACAGAATAATCATGAATATGTTGTAAAAAGTGTCAAATGCAGCGACAAACAGACTGCTGTATTTGGCTCAGAGTTCAGCTCATGATTCAGTCCAAGTGGTTGTGAGGAAAAGTGTTTTACAATCCAAAAGTGTTCTGAGTTGTTCCAACAGTTTGAAAGTTCCGTGTTTGTGAATGAAAAGGCTGTGATGGTTCTGACCGAAAGAGCGACGTGGGGCCGTCCTCCTGTGGACCCACCACCCGCAGGAGGATCCATAGGGGGCGGTGTGAGGAGATTTGGGCGGCAGTCGAATGCAGGGGCCTCGACGACCGGATCTCCAGACATGTCACCTCGCAGGGAGAAGAAGGAGCCTGAGCTCGTGCGGGAGGTTGAGCGTTACAGACGAAAGAAAGAAAGAAAGCTATGCCTTTATTAGTCCCACAGTGGGGAAATTCCATTTTTGCATTTAACCCATCCTGTTATTAGGAGCAGTGAACAGCACATTACTGCGCCCGGGGACCATCTCCATGATCTTCTTGCTTCGGTTTGGTCAGGACCCAAGCTGGAGGATTTTACCTGGTGCATGTTTTTTGAGTTGGTGGGGGAAACCGGAGTGCCCGGAGGAAACCCACCCAGACACGGGGAGAACATTCAAACTCCACACAGAAAGGCCCAGGCGACCCGGGGATCGAACCCGGAACCTTCTTGCTGTGAAGCATGAGCGCTAGCCAGTGGTGTAGTGGGGATTTTTTAAGTGGGTGTACGCCATATAAAAAAAAAAAAAGCCATATACTCAACTTGCTGAAATACACACAGGTGTCATAGGCTATAGACTGTTTGTTTATTAAAAACAACTGACTTTCAGTACAAACATAAAGCTGCCGGCCCAGTAAAAAGCAGTAATATTTGATGTTTTTTTTACTCAAAAATGATGCGTAATTATGCTATTCATATTAACGCCATTCATAATCACATACAGAACATCAATCATAGGCTACAACACATTTGAGCAGATGGCGTTTTGTGTGAACTAAATCTTCAGATAACTCAAACATTCGCCTTACAAATCACCAGTTGAACTCACGTTACATTTATGTTTTACTACTCCAAAATTATGGGTCGTCATATTGTGCTTGTAAGGCTATTAAAACTCACAGGCCAACGTTATTAAGCATAACTCGTATTAGAACTTCAATGATCAACAAACATTTCAATAACCCGCAGACAGCGCCGCCTCGAAAGCAAAACAAAAAAACAAAAAAACACCAGAGTAACTTACATTTGATGTTTTCATTGACTGTCAAAGAAATCGCCACACTGGGTCAGGAGGTTCGCTGCGGGTTTCGGTGGCTGGTCTTATCCCGTCCTTATCGTCGATCCAGGGATAGGCCTCCTTCTTTCTCTTCCACATGTCTTCAGTCCAAATCGCGAACGGTGAGCTACTGGAGCTCCCCGCCACTTCCGCGCTAGCATCACCATGGCTAGCATTAGTTGACGAAGTGAGAACTTCGGTGTTGGCGCTGACTGGTTGCTCACACAAAGTCTCTGAATTGGGTGTCTGAATACTGGTGGCGTCTTTCCGAAAATAAAAATCAATGTTTTTCTGCTAAGTTGTCATTTTAGTGCAGGGCTAAAACCGAAGTAAAAGTTGAACGTGACGTCGGGAGAAGTGGGTGGACGGCGTACCCCCACGTACCACGCCCACTACACCCCTGGCGCTAGCTACTCAGCTACCGTAGACTAGATATAGCCGGCCTCACCTCCACACACAGCTCAGGCTCTGGAACGCAACTCCTTGAGGAGGCTGGACTCTCCATTTCTCTGGCGTTGTCCGCGGAGAGCAGCGGCAGGCTGGTGTTGACCTGCTCACACCAGCTCACTATTTGGATTTTTGATGGCAGGACATCAGGATTGGCCTGGGGGATGTTTTCTGATCCATTGCAGAATTGGGATGCCGGCAGCAGACAAAGAGCCCCCGAGCTGTCGGCTGTCATTTTACACCACAGTGGAGCCAGAGAAGGTCTACATGAGAAGGTGACACAGATTGAGGAACTGTACCATCTCTAATCTGTGGATACCCCACTGACGCTTGGATACCATCATGAATATGGTTGTGGAACTGTGCAAAACAAGCGGCTCAGTCCACAATCATCTACTCGCCAGGAGGGAGGACTGGAGGTTTCACGGCCCGGCTTGGTGACATGAAGTTGGGGACTTTGCAAAACCAGGTCTCGGACCAATTGTCCGTTCATCTGAGTCCTAAAGTGTATGGATTATGTGCATTTTTCCCCTACTTAATTATTCTTCCGAAATCTCTGCAACACCGGGACCCTTTGTTTTTTTGACACTCTCGCACTCAACAGTCCCAACGTCACAGCTGTGATAACAACGGCTCACATGATATCAAAAGAACAACATAAATTGGCTAGGTCACGATGACATAAAAACACTCTCCCCTCTTACATAGTCTGCCGCCTGTTTGTCAATAATATATTTCTCTGTTTTCTATCTCGCCCCCCCCCTCCTGTAATGTATTTCCAAGCAAAAAGAGACTTCAGTGTTTACCGTTCCACTGTATTACGTCATATGTGTTTGTGACTACTGTGATTGTATCTGCATTTTCTATTCTGTTTATGTTCTTGTATCGCTGAGAGAGGTGGGATGTTAGCGCCCCATGTCGGTTGCTTGAAGGCCCATGGACCCGTCCAATTCCAAGTCTTCTCGTTGTTTACAATGACAAATAAACGTTTCCATTTCCATTAATGTCCCCACAGCTCAGCCGCCTGTTAGAGTTCACCCCGGTGAACAAGAGGGGCGCGTCCCTGCGCCTTTGGGTCGGGGACAGGTCTCTCACTGTTGTGTCGGCCTATGGGCCAAGCAGCAGTGCAGAGTACCTGTCCTTCTTAGAGTCTTCTTAGAGACCGACTGGGGACTCTTTTGTTCTACTGGGGAACCTCAATGCCCAGGTGGGCAACAATGAGGACTTCTGTACTTCTGTGCTAGCCACAGTTTGTCCATAGCGAATACCATGTTCAAGCACAAGGGTGTCCACCACTAGGGAACCGTAGGGCAGAGGTCGATGATGGACTTTGTTGTCATGTCATCTGACCTCCGGCCACGTGTCTTGGACACTCGGATGAAGAGAGGGGCAGAGCTGCCAACTGATCACCACCTGGTTGTGAGTTGGGTCTGCTGGCGGGGGAGGAAGCCGGAAAGACCTGGCAGGCCCAAGCGTATCGTGAAGGTCTGTGGGAACATCTGGCAGAGCCCTCCGTCAGAGGGAACTTCAACTCACACCTCCGGGAGAGCTTCTCCCGGATTCCGAGGGAGGCTGGAGACATGGAGTCCGAGTGGGCTTTGTTCTTGGCCTCTATTGTCGATGTGGCTGGTCGCTGTGGTCATAAGGTCTGTGGTGCCGGTTGCGATGGCAATCCCCGAACTTGGTGGTGGACACCGGAGTTAAGACTCCTTCTTCAGCCTGACATCCCTTATCGGGCCTTGTTGGCTCATGGGACTCCTGAGGCAGCTGACGGGTACCAGCGGGCCAAGCGTGCTGCAGCCCGGGCGGTAGCAGAGGCAAAATCTTGGGTTGGAAAGAGTTTGGAGAGGCCATGGAGGAGGACTATCGGACTGCCACAAAGAAATTCTGGCAAACCGTCCGGCGCCTCAGGAGGGGGAAGCAGTGCTTCACCAACATGGTTTACATTGCGGGTGGGGAGCTGTTGACCTTGACTGGGGATGTTATCAGACGGTGGGAAGAATACTTTGAGGATCTCCTCAATCCCGCCGTCACGTCTTCTGGGGAGGAAGCAGAGGCTGGGGACTCAAGAGGCGGACTGGCTGAAGTTACTGAGGTAGTTGGAAAACTCCTCGGTGGCAAGGCTCCGGGGGTGGATGAGATTCGTCCCGAGTATCTTAAGTCTCTGGATGTTGTGGAGCGGTCTTGGCTGACACGTCTCTGCAACATCGCGTGGCGGTCGGGGACAGGACCTCTGGACTGGCAGACCGGTGTGGTGGTCCCTCTGTTTAAGAAGGGGGACCGGAGGGTGTGTTCCAACTATCGGGGAATCACACTCCTCACCCTCCCTGATAAGGTCTATTCTGACCGATGGTCGAACCTCGGATTCAAGAGGAGCAGTGTGGTTTTCGTCCCGGCCGGGGAACACTGGACCAGCTCTATACTCTCCATTGGGTGCTCGAGAGTTCATGGGAGTTTGCCCAACCAGTCCACATGTGCTTTGTGGATCTGTAGAAGGCATTCGACCGTGACCCTCGTGGGGTCCTGTGGGGAGTGCTCTGGGAGTACGGGGTTCGGGGCCCTTTGCTAAGGGCTGTCCAGTCCCTGTATGACCGGAGCAGGAGCTGGTTCTGTTCATTATATTTATGGATAGAATTTCTAGGCGCAGTCAGGGGCCGGAGGGGATCCGGTTTGGGAACCACAGGATCTCATCTCTGCTGTTTGCAGATGATGTTGTCCTGATGGCCGGGACCTCCAGCGTGCAATGTGGCGGTTCGCAGCTGAGTGTGAAGTGGCTGGGATGAGGATCAGCTCCTCCAAATCCGAGGCCATGGTTCTCAACCAGAAAAAGGTGGCTTGCCCTCTCTGGGTGGAGAGTCCCTGCCTCAAGTGGAGGAGTTCAAGTATCTCGGGGTCTTGTTCACGAGTGAGGGGAGGATGGAGCGTGAGATTGACAGGCAGATCGTACCGGACTGTTGTGGTGAAGAGGGAGCGGAGCCGAAAGGCGAAGCTCTCGATTTACCGTCAATCTACGTTCCTCCCCTCACCTATGGTCATGAGCTCTGGGTAATCTCTCTGGGAGCTCTGGGACCGAAAGGACGAGATCGCGGATACAAGCGGCCGAAATGAGTTTCCTCCGCAGAGTGGCTGGGTGCTCCCTTAGAGATAGGGTGAGGAGCTCAGTCACACGGGAGGAGCTCGGAGTAGAGAGGAGCAGCTGAGGTGGCTCGGGCGTCTCTTCTGGACGCCTCCCTCCGGAGGTGTTCCGGGCACGTCCCACCAGGAGGAAACCCGGGGAAGACCCAGGACACGCTGAAGGGACTGTGTCCCGGCTGGCCTGGGAACGCCTTGGGGTCCCCCCGGAGGAGCTGGAGGAAGTGTCCGGGGTGAAGGAAGTCTGGGAGTCCCTGCTTAGACTGTTGCCCTGACCCCGGATAAGAGGAAGAAAATGGATGGATGGATTTTTTACTTTCGTAAAATTTTGGAGCAGTACTTGTAATTGAGTACTTTTTAGCCATGTAACTATACTTTTACTTGATAACAGGAGAAGTTCAATTTGTCAACTGGACAAAGTTTGTTTGGTTGAAAACGTTTCGCCGCTCATCCGAGAGGCTTCGTCAGATGAGCGGCGAAACGTTTTCAACCAAACAAACTTTGTCCAATTGACAAATTGAACTTCTCCTGTTATCATGGATTCTACCTGGACGACTGAGGGACTTTTCACGTATACTTTTACTTGAGTACAAACTCTTTCCACGACGGATTTTACTCAAGTTTTTAAAGAAATTGCACTTTTCTAGCAGCATACTTTTACTCCTACTTCAATACAAATATGACTATATTAAGTAACAGTAGCTAAGCCAACACTAAACTTCAAATCTAAAGAAATCTGAATTAAAACTGCAAAATAAAAAAAAAAAAAACACAAAGACAATGTTTTGTAAAAATAGCCAACTTTATCTTCTGAGTCAAAGACAGCTTTTCCACACAGGATCCTTCTCCTCATTTCCATGTCGTAACTGAAATTTCCACCAAAAAATGAAAAAATAAAATAAAAATAATCAAAACGACACATGACAAACCCAGAAGTCGACGCCTGACCCCTGGAGGTTACATTCAACCTGCCGCTAAACTGTGCATTATTTTATTTTACATATTAACACGTGGGAGGAAGTGACAGACTTTCAGAATTAAAGCTGGGGCGAGATGGGACTGACCGAAAACACAACTGCCATCAGACACAGGCTCCAGTCAAATGAAGCTCACTGAGGCTGGCAGTTACGGGGGCGAATTTGGAGCCAGTTCTGTATTCGGAATTGATACGTGAACAAAATAGTGAAATAAAAACCTCAGGATCATGCAGAATGGGTTAACACGGACATTTTAAGGCCAAAATGACAAGTCTGACAGCAGCAGTTACAGAGAGAGGGTTGACTTTTTTTTTTTTGATTATCAATAGGATGTGAACTGGAGCCAGAGTTAATGGAGCTGGAAGCGCGCTCATGCTCAATTCCAGTTTGGAACGCAGCAGCTAGCGGGTTAGGCATGTCCTTTTGTATATACCAGTCTATGGAATAAGGATAATCTTGTTTTTGATCAGTTTTGCCCATTTTTGGATGGAAGAGGAGACAGGCTAACCACTCTGCCACAGTAACACCAGGAGGACAAGGACAAGGACACACCGGGATTCTAACCCACAACCTCCAACAGTCCAATCTAGCCCCAGCCAATTCAACACAAGCAACAAAGAAAAGAAACATTTGACACAGAAACTTTCGTATAAAATATATCAAAAACAAAACTTGGCTTATTTGTTTAGACGGGCAAAGGGATACGGTCATTTACATATTCACAAGCGTTTGGTCAACCATTTCCAAATCCAATCCTTCACGCAAAAGTCTCCCTCGTTCGTTTCGCCTTGGTCCAAAAGTAGATGTCGTTTTGTTGGAGAATTCTTGACATTTTAATCGCACATTTCTTCTGGGAGTTCGTGGGGGTTCAGAATTCCCGGTACGGAGAGTTGGATTTTGTGTTTTTCTTCCTGGGCCTGACGTAGCGCGCCTTCCCTCTCCTCCAGGAACAGGTCTGTGGTGTCCTCGCCGGCAAATTCCTGGGAAATTAAAATATATATCAGAATAAGTTAAAAGAGGAGGTATCCCGTTTCTTTGGGGTGTCAAATGTGAACACGTAACATATTTAGATAATCGTTTATGCTTTTATCGTTTTGAAAATGCTGCATTTATAAAAACAAAGTCCCTTTGCTCCCTGCGCCAAGTCCCTCCCCCTTCAGAGCGCGACGACAACACAATCAGCGCGTCAAGGTTTGTCCAGTCGCTGTGTTCACATAGAGCTGGGAGGTATACCGCTTCATACTGAATACCTGTGTTTTTTTTTTTAACAATATGGATTTTTCATATATCTCAATCCCGGTGAGTGTGTGCGTACAAACGTGGGGAACACAGAGCGGCGGAAGGTAGCGCCGCGGGACGTTGTTTGAGAGGGGGACCGCGACACAAAACGCCACTCAGACGTCACTCAAAGACGCGTTTGCAAAGGGGACTGTCGACGACAAGAAAAGCAAACGGTGGAACGATATTACCAACGCTGTTACTGTCCACTTCGCCAAAGACATGGAACCACTTGGTACATGAAAAAAATACCGTCAAATCCCGCGACACCGATATAATTTTGAAAAATACCGTGATATCAGTTTTTGGTCATACCGCCCAGCTCTAGGTTCAGTTTTGTATTGTGTTTTTGTGTATTTATGGAGAATTGTCACGTGGGTGACGTAGGCTTGTGGGCGGAGCCTTGTACAGAATCTTTTATCTAACTGTAAGGAGGGTTTGAACAGGACCCAGGAGAGATCTCTAGATGACTCAAACATCCATGGAAGACTCTAAAACCTCTTCAGGCAGGTTTTCGATGAGGGAACGACGTTAGAACATGGGCAAAAGCTCCAAGAAGTTTTAATAAAGTAAACAAAAAAGGCTAGGAATAATTAAGAGGGCCTGTGGCGATGGGGAATGGACTTTAAAAACAAGGAGGAGCAGCTCGGGTTTCCTTCCAGATGCTGGGAGGGGGTATGAGCTCCAAAGAGACCGACTAAACAAGCTGGATTACACACAAACCCTGCGTATTTAGGCAGAGTTCTTCTCTCAAACTGAAAACACTGTTCCACCTTGTGATGTCATCCACACACCTTCACTAGAATCATTTGGATCATTTCATTCCTGGAATTGCTGATCTCGACTGAACTAAAGGTAAAAGGAGCTGTTCACATGAAAATGACCACTTTATGATGACATCACGAGGTGGAACAGAGCGTTTGGAGATGAAGACAGACGAATAATAAAGAGTTCCTCAAACGTGTGAATGAAACAAAACACAATCCAGGTCTGTTTTTGAGGAGGAAACATCTTTCTAACTTCAAAGTCACAATCAATTTTGACCTTTAAAGTACTAAATAGGGATAAATAAGGACAGGAGGGCATCTGACAGATTCTCCGGGTAACCTCACCTTGATCTGAACGAGGAAGTCCCTGAGGTGCTCCTTGAAGGCGGGGATGTCCTGGTTCAGACTGAAGAGGCCGGTCACAAACACCTTCACCTGAGCGCTGCACACAGAGGAGTCATGTTACACTCTCACCAACAGGGGCGCTCCAGGATTAAACACATCACCCAAAAGAAACCCCGTTTATCAAGACGTTTTTGTTTTTAAAAAGTCAGTACACAGTATAAAGTACGGATTTTTTCTGTTTTCAAATCGATTATTCTCACAACATGACACAGTCCCAATAGTTTAAAGAGGAGCCATTTTACTTCTACACAGAACATATTTAGATTAATGCTAAATTTGCAAAAAACAAAAACTCCCTGTGCCAAGTCCCTCCCCCTTCAGAGCGCTCAGTCTGATAATGAAACTCCTGCATCACATCAGGTTTGTCCAATTGTTGTGTTCAGTTTTGTCTCATGGTTTTGTGCATTTATGGAGAACTGTCGTGTGGAGCCTGGGGGACGTAGGCTTGTGGGCGGAGCCTCGTACAGACCCTTACATCTAACCATAAAGAGAGTTTGAACAGGGCCCGAGAGAGATCTCTAGATGACTCAAACAGGCATGGATGACTCTCAAACCTCTTCAGGCAGGTTTTCGATGAGGGAACATTATAACAAGGGAGAAAGCTGCAAAAATGGATTTACCCCTAATGCCCCGTTCTTTAAAACGGCCCATCTAGATCTTTTCACAATGGTCCAAGTGTCGCACTTTAGGTTTTCAGAACTTCAGGTTAAAGTTTTTCTGTGGCAGAATGTCTGTGGAAATGTTGTTTTCTCCACCAGCAACAAGGTCCACAAAGGAGAAACGTTCTTCATGAAGAATTTATCCACAACGACCAAGGGAAGAACGACGAGAGCTTAAAGGGATAGTGCGTTTAAAAAAAAAAAGTTAATCTGTCTGGGTTTCCTTCTAAAAGTTACGCGTGTTGACACCGGCTTACCTCTGACACACTCAGCTGATCCCGGTTCGGCTCGCTTTCTGGAGCTCAGGTAATTAGGTCCGGTAGCTTCTCTGGAACATGAAATAAAGCTTGTTTTTCTTCTCAAAACAAAACATTTGTCCGAAAGATGATATATTTGCGTCCCAAACAGTTGTCAACGAAACATCCAGCAGCGAACTTGGCGATCGCGTATTGTGTCTGCCAACTCGTATCACTGCGCTAACGTTAGCGTATCAGCCTGTTCACTTGTAAACTTCCCCTTGCGGCGGACCGCATCCGCCGTACACTTCCGCTAAAGGTTAAAAGGCTAATACAGCTAACGTGGGCGCAGTGATATGAATCAGCAGACACAATACGCGATCGCTATGTTCGCTGCTGGATGTTTCGTTGACAACTGTTTGGGACGCAAATATATCACCTTTCGGACAAATGTTTTGTTTTGAGAAGAAAAACAAGCTTTATTTCATGTTCCAGAGAAGTTACCGGACCTAATTACCTGAGCTCCAGAAACCAGGATCAGCTGAGACTGTCAGAGGTAAGCCGGTGTAAAAACACGTAACTTTTAGAAGGAAACCCATACAGATTAACATAAAAAAAACCGTACTATCCCTTTAAAGGAGAATGACGACGAGCTTTCGAGAACGACTGAGAAAAACTAACGATGTGGTCCTGAATAAAAACAGAAGGAACTTGTTCACTCAGACTGAATCTAGAATTAAAATAAAAAAATCGATTTCATGATGTTGAAATTGGCATCGATAGATACAGTTTGAATGTTGGAGATTTAATCTGTGAACATCATTCAAACTGCACGAATCCATCTCTGCTAATATCGACATCATCAAATCGATTTTTTATTTTAATTCTAGAATCAGTCTTAGTGAACAAGTTCCTTCTGTTTTTATTCAGGACCACATCATAAGTTTTTGTCAGCTGTTCTCTCTTGTTCTTCCCTTGATTGTCGTGGATAAATTCTTCATTAAGAACGTTCCTCCTTTGTGGACCTTGTTGGTTGAAGATTTGGTGATGGGGCAGATTTATGAAGCTGGTGGAGAAAACGACACACATTTCCACAGAAAAATATTAACCTGAAGTTCCACAAAACCTAAAGGTCGTTGTGGAAAAGTCAATTAAACCATAATTTATACTGGTAATGTTGTTTCCTCGTCACAAACACCTGGAGTTGTGTTTTGTTTCAATCACACACGTTTAAACACACAAAACCCTGCAGATTTAGCCTGAGTTCTTCTCTCAAACGGCCGCTTCATGACATCACAAGGTGGAACAGAGCGTTTGGAGCTTTGGAGATGTCGACAGACGAATAATAAAGAGTTCCTCAAACATGTGGATGAAACAAACACGACTCCAGGTGTGTTTTTAGGAGGGTTAGTGAACTGTACTGACTCCTGCAGGTGAGGGAAGGCGTTCTTGAGCAGGTTGGCGGTGTACTCCTGCACGTGGGCTTGGTTATTGGCCGGACTCGAGGCGCTGAGAGAGACGCTGACTTTGCCCTCCTCCACCAGGTTAAACATGTAGGCCAAGATGGTGGCATGCATCGTCAAACCTGCAGCAAAACGCAAAAGCAAAACAGGAGTCAGTGGAAGAAACGCACAGTGCAGTTAAAAGTTTCCTTCTTACACTATTTGAGGGATTAAAAGGTTCTCGCCTTGTTTCGTCCATAAATACAAATAGTTTTCAGACTTTGCTTAATACCGTATTTTCCCAACTATAAGTCGCACCAGCCAAAAAATGCATAATGGCGGAAAAAAACCACAAGTCGCACTGAATTATAAACTCTAAGTCGAATTTTTTCGGGGAAATTTATTTAATAAAATCAGACCAAGAACAGACATTTCAGCTTCAAACCGTCGGCCGCGGCTCGGACGTCTGCTGGCAGTTTTTGGGACGTCGTTGTCCGTACGCTGAGGCGGTTGCGTTGCATGAACTTAGACAAACTTTACTGATCCACAAGGGAAATTATTTCGGTACAGTCACTCACTCATCAAATATAAAAATAACAGAGGCTAACAAAAAAAATTGATGGAATATCCTCGGGTTGTTTTTAATCCCGTGCGAATCTGGCTTTACAGTCCGAAAAATATGGTATACTTTGTCCTGGGGTAGTTCAAATTTTACAGAGGTCCCAAGGTAAAACTAATCCCGTGCGAACAGGGCTTTAGATGGACGGTACCTGCGGTGTGGGAGGTATCCGTGACGACAGAGAAGATGTGCTGGAGGATGTCGCAGAAGTAGGTCTGATAGAAGCTCTGCGCCGCCGTCTCTTCGGCCGAGACGTTCTGCAGCAGAGAGTACAGGATCTGCAGCCCTGAAGAGACACGAGTGCTCATTCAAACCAACGAGACAGAGATAACAAGATAAGATTTAAAGCTGCACTGTGTAACTTTTCCAGCAGGGGGTCCGTCAAACGCTTTTCTCCATGGAGATGTTATTGTGGAGAGGCGACCGCAGTCAGAACGCCTGTTTTTCTAGGGATTTCTGAGCTCTAAAACCACCTGTGATTGAATAAATGTAAAGTAGAGCTGTTTAATGTCACACTGCGGGACATTTCAGGCAGAGCAGTGACGTATCCATAGAAACAAGCAGGCGACGGACTCCCAACCGAAAAGTTACAAGTTTGAGAAGTTTTTTTAAGTGAGAATTTGAATAAAAATAAAGTATTTTTAGAGAAAATTTTGTTTTTGTGTTCAGTTACATCTTTGTAGTCCAATGTCCTTCCTGCAAGTTAGACCTCTAAACATTTTCTGAAATGTCAGATGCCCTCCCTGTGTGTGTCAGATGCCCTCCCTGTGTATGTCGAATGCCCTTCCTGTGTGTGTCGGATGCCCTCCCTGCACTGTAGACCTCAAAAATCTTCTGAAATACACAATTCTTATTTTTAGCAGTTCAGGATTCAGTCTGTCAAATGTGAAAGCTCCTGTAGTTTACTCTAAACCAGTGTTTCCCAACCTTTTTGAGCCAAGGCACACATTTTTACACTAGGAAAAATCATGAGGCACCCCATGGAACAAAAATGTTGCAAAAAGTATATTTATTGAAATATAATGAATATCCAGTCTAATCTTATTTACTCAGTGTGAAACCTGGGCCTGCCTAGTTGAACACAAAGCTGATAGTCTTGTAGGAATTGAAGACAGACACACATGAAGATCTTCCTCAACAGCTCAGTCGCGCTCTTTTTTTTGTTTTTATAGCAGTCATGCTTGAAAAGCCACCCTCACATAGATATGTTGTGTGGAGAAAGGGAGCAGAACTGAAATAGCTTTGTTTCCCAGAATGGGGAACTCCTTGGCAGCAGTCAGCCAAAAACTGGGGCCTTCATCTGGGTCAGAATTTCCTCCACGACCCAGGTCAGATTGACTTTTCCTTCTCAAACATTTATCCCTCATCACATGTCAAAACCCGTGGCGTTGTCTCATTCGCAGCATCACTGGCTACTTTCATATTTAGCTCGATACTGCCCTCTAGCAGAACAGCACTGTTATTACACGCCAAGTGGAATTGGTTAATCTTCCACGGCACACCTGATGATTTCTCATGGCACACTAATGTGCCGCGGAACAGTGGTTGGGAAACACTGCTCTAAACTAAATGCTACTTGTTTTAATTTTCATCTCAAAACCATCTGCTGGAGGACGGTCCATCACCTTCTCGTCTCCATGGAGATGTTATTGCTTCACTTGGAATGTCCCATGGTATGACGTCATCTATCCGGCATTTATTCATTACGAGTGTTTCTATGGCTCAAAAATACAAGAATTCTCTCTGTGAACAGAGTTGCATCTCCACAGATCTGACCTGTAATGTAGCCTATAGTTGTCTCCCTTAATCTCTACTGTGGAACATTCCGGACAAAGCAATAACATCTCCATGTAGACGGAGCAGGCGACGGACCCTCCACCAGAAGAGTTGTAGGCGTTAAATATCACGCGTCTGGTACCAGTGTCGGCGACGTTCCTCATGGTGTGTTTAAAGGCCCAGATGATGGAGTCCAGGATGAGCTTGAACTGAGCCGGAGCGATGGAGAGGAACGCCGGGAAGCACATCCCTGTGGCCGACAGCAGCAGGTAGAAGAAGTGAGTCCTGTGCTCTGGGAACTCCTCGAAGTCCTGAATGTTCAACACAAAACATGAGAGGGTCACAGTGGGCTGAAGATACAGCCGTGTCCAAGGAATTCTCCAAAGAAAAACAAATCAATCATTCTATCTTCCATCTATAAGATAATCAGATATTGCCTGTAGAAGCTCACGCAGTTTGGAAGTGCAAGAACCTCAACATGGCAGCAATAATAAAACCTAAAAGAATTGTGAAAGTTTATGAAATAAAAAAATAAAAAAATCTTGGAATAATTCGGTCCTCGCACCAGATAACGGCAGAATGTGGTGAAACTTTCCGGTGACATGAGTGTGACGGCCCACAGATCTGTGAACGGGACTCTGAAGATCAGAGCTCCCTCATGTTCTCCACACACAGGAGCTCCTGCTCATGCTCTAGTAATAACAGGAGTAGTAATAGTAGTAGTAATAAAGTAATGATAGTAATAGTAGTAGTAATATAGTAATGATAGTAATAGTTGTAGTAGAAGCAGTAGTAATAGTAGTAGTAGTAGTAGCAGCAGTAGCAGTAGCAGTAGTAGTAGCAGCAGTAGTAGCAGTAGTAGTAGCAGTAGCAGTAGTAGTAGCAGCAGTAGTAGCAGTAGTAGTAGTAGCAGCAGTAGCAGTAGCAGTAGTAGCAGCAGCAGTAGTAGCAGCAGTAGTAGTAGTAGCAGCAGTAGCAGTAATAGCAGCAGTAGTAGTAGCAGCAGCAGCAGTAGTAGTAGCAGCAGCAGCAGCAGCAGCAGCAGCAGCAGCAGCAGCAGCAGCAGCAGTAGTAGCAGTAGTAGCAGCAGCAGCAGATGCGAGATGCCAACCCACTCGCGAGAAGGACCATAGCGTTACATCCGCGGCCGGATCTAGAAGCAGTGCAAAATGTTCTCCTGCGATCCCAATTTTTGCGGCTTGGTTCGCTCCATGGCGCGCTGCACATGCTCCTCCGCTCCAGGCCGCGGTGCAGGCTCCACGTGAAAGCGCAGTGGAAGCAGCCCGCTGTCCAGCCCGTGTGCCGGTGTGTGCGACTGTGCGCGTGTGTGAGTGAAATGTTTTCCCCGATCAATTCATTTTTTTATCATTTCATATCACGGAGCTTTTACAAAAAACGTCCTCAATTTATTTTCAATAAACATCTTCACCTAGAAGCTACGGGCCATTCTTTTGAGGACAGTGAGGTTCAGATCTTAGCCAGGGAAAAGAACTGGTTTGAGAGGGGAGTTAAAGAAGCTATTTTTGTCAAAAAAGAGAATCCTTCTCTGAACAGAAATGGGGGAGTCAGACATAACTTGTCTCCCATTTATAATTCCATTATCAAACCAAAGTCAAAACAGACAAAAGAAACAATAGGGCATACATAACAAATTAGTTGATAGTTTCAGAGCTATTTCAGTGTAGGGAGCTCCTCCCTGCAGCTAGATATAAGCAGTGTCTAACCAGCACTAGAACCAGAACTGACGAAGCCTCTCGGATGAGCGGCGAAACGTTTTCGACCAAACAAACTTTGTCCAGTTGACAAATTGAATTTCTTCTTTTATCATGTTAATTTCTGATAAATATCGATCCACTTCAACTATGGCATCTGTTGTTGCATTAGACCCTCGCCTTCTTTCGTCAACGGACTTGTCCAACAGTTAACTTTTTTCTAGCACTCATCACTGACACTGACTCTCTCAAACTACAACCAACCTACGACACACACAAGGTGCTGCGAGGAAATACGCGCTTTTATTTTGAAAAGCAACACATAGACTAAACTAGTCACATGACCGGTGGGAAGTGAGGCTTCACTTTTTGCCGGTCACTTGGTTTTTGGCAATCTGATGCACGCCTCGAATCAGGGCTTCACTCGACACGCCCCCTTTTACTCGGCTTCAAATTACCCATCACTAAGTAGTAGTAGTAGTAGTAGTAGTAGTAGTAGTAATAGTAGTAGTAGTAGTAATAGTAGTAGCAATAGTAGTATTAGTAGTAGTAGTAATAGCAGTTGCAGCTCATCCGAGTTGCTTCGTCAGTTCTGGTTAGAGTGCTGAAGGACACTGCTTATATCCAGCTGCAGGGAGGAGCCAACTATACTGAAATTACTCTGAAACTATCCAACCTGTTTGTTTTCAGCTTTCTGTCTTTTGTTTTACAGTTTCTCTCTGGCATCTAGTTTAGCATACCCATTCAAACCCTAATGGCTGTTTTCACACCTCTGGACCTGACCTGGCTGCCCTATTGTTTCCTTTGTTTGTTTTGATTTAGGTTTGAGAATGGAATTGTATATGGGAGACAAATTATGTCTGACTCCCCCATTCCTGTTCAAAGAAGGATTCTCTTTTTTGACAAAAACTCCCCTCTCAAACCAGTTCTTTTCCCTGGCTAAGATCTGGACCTCACTGTCCTCAAAAGAATGGCCCGTGCCTTCTAGGTGGAGATGTACGGCAGATGAAGGTCCACTCTGACTCTCTCGTCTGTGTTGGTACATCCTCTTGTGAAGTGGCTGTTTTGTTTCTCCAGTGTAGCGCTCACTGCAGTCTTCACTACACTGAATGGAGACCACATTGCTTTGTTTGTGGCTCGGTGTTTTGTCCTTTGGGTGGACCAGTTTGTGTCTTAAAGTGTTTGTGGGTTTAAACCCCCCCAGTTGACAAATTGAATTCAGGGATGAAAGTGGCCAATCATGAAAAAAGCGGAAAGTCATTTTTCAACGGACGGTTGGCAACCCTAAACACAATTATACATATATAATACACACCCAAAATTTCAACGTATTTGGGAAAAAAATAAATAAATTACCACGCGGCTAAAAAAAAAGAAAAGCGGAGATCCGCTAAAAAGCGGAACTCTTTCATCCCTGTGAATTTCTCCTTTTACCATGGATTCTACCTGGACGACTAAGGGATTCTACACAGTAGTAGTAATAGTCATAGTAGTAGTATTAGCAGTAGTAATATAGTAATAGTTGTAGTAGTAGTAGTAGCAGTAGTAGTAATAATAGCAGTAGTAGTAGTAATAGTAGTAGCAGTAGTAGTAGTAGTACTAATAGTTGCAGTAACAGTAGTAGTAATAATAATATCAGGATTTCCAGGTCTGATATTATTATTATTATTAATATTTCCAGACCTTATTGATCATGTTGAGCGTGCACTCAAACACGGCGTCGAAGATCTTGGGGATTTCGGGGGTGATGTGGATGCCCAGTTTGTTGACGATGGTTGCTATGGTGCTGAGGACCTCGGGCTCTCGCGCCGCCGGGACGTTCCTCTGATAATCGATCAACACGGCCTCCAACAGAGGGGGCACGAAGTTCTCCGCCACCTACAGGACAACACAGGAACAGCAGCTCAAAACAGGGTCCAAGGCAGGGACTAAAACGGGGACTAGGACAGGACTAGAACAAGGACTAAACAGGACTAGAACAAGGACTAGGACAGGACTGAAACAAGGACTAAAACAGGACTAGAACAAGGACTAGAACAAGAACTAGGACAGGACTAGAACAAGGACTAAAACAGGACTAGAACAAGGACTAAAACAAGAACTAGGACAGGACTAGAACAAGGACTAAAACAGGACTAGAACAAGGACTAGAACAAGGACTAGAACAAGGACTAAAACAAGGACTAAAACAAGGACTGAAACAAGGACTAGAACAGGGACTACGACAGGACTAGAACAGGACTAGAACAAGGACTAGAACAGGACTAGAACAAGGACTAGAACAGGGACTAGGACAGGACTGAAACAAGGACTAAAACAATGACTAGGACAGGACTGAAACAAGGACTAAAACAGGGACTAGGACAGGACTGAAACAAGTACTAAAACAGGACTGAAACAAGGACTAAAACAGGACTAAAACAAGGACTAGAACAAGGACTAGAACAAGGACTAGAACAAGGACTAGAACAAGGACTAGAACAAGGACTAAAACAGGACTAGAACAAGGACTAAAACAGGACTAGAACAAGGACTAGAACAGGACTGAAACAAGGACTAAAACAGGGACTAGGACAGGACTAAAACAAGGACTAGAACAGGACTGAAACAAGGACTAAAACAGGACTAAAACAAGGACTAAAACAGGGACTAGGACAGGACTGAAACAAGGACTAAAACAGGACTAAAACAAGGACTAAAACAGGGACTAGAACAGGACTGAAACAAGGACTAAAACAGGGACTAGGACAGGACTAAAACAAGGACTAGAACAGGACTGAAACAAGGACTAAAACAGGACTAAAACAAGGACTAGAACAGGGACTAGGACAGGACTGAAACAAGGACTAAAACAATGACTAGGACAGGACTGAAACAAGGACTAAAACAGGGACTAGGACAGGACTGAAACAAGTACTAAAACAGGACTGAAACAAGGACTAAAACAGGACTAAAACAAGGACTAGAACAAGGACTAGAACAAGGACTAGAACAAGGACTAGAACAAGGACTAGAACAAGGACTAAAACAGGACTAGAACAAGGACTAAAACAGGACTAGAACAAGGACTAGAACAGGACTGAAACAAGGACTAAAACAGGGACTAGGACAGGACTAAAACAAGGACTAGAACAGGACTGAAACAAGGACTAAAACAGGACTAAAACAAGGACTAAAACAGGGACTAGGACAGGACTGAAACAAGGACTAAAACAGGACTAAAACAAGGACTAGAACAGGGAATAAAACGGACTAAAACAAGGACTAGAACAAGGACTAGAACAGGGACTAGGACAGGACTGAAACAAGGACTAAAACAAAGACTGAAATAGGACAAAAAACAAGGACTGAAACAGGACAAAAACTGACTAAAACGGGAACTAAAACAGGACTAGAACAGGACTAGAACACAGACTAAAACAGGACTAAACAAGGACTAGAACAGGACTAAAACAAGGACTAGAGCAGGACCAATGTGTATACCAGGACTAAAGCCAGACTAAAACAGGACTACATCAGGACTAAAACAAGGACTAAAACAGGACTACAACAAGGACTAAAACAGGACTACATCAGGATTAAAACAGGACTAAAGCAGGACTACATCAGGATTAAAACTGGACTAAAGCAGGACTACATCAGGATTAAAACTGGACTAAAGCCAGAATAATAAAGCCGGACTAAAAAAGAAAGGACTAAACAAGCAGTCCCTGACCATCTGTGGGTCGTTGGAGCGAGTGACCCATCCAGAGATCAGCTTCAGCGTCTCTTTCTTCACCGTCCTCATACTGCGGATCAGGGGCTGCTTCGTCACCATCTCCCCTGAACAAACAAAACCACAAAGAGTTAAAACAGAAGGAAACCCTAAAGCCTAAGACAGCGATTCTCAAACTGTGGAACGGTACGCGAGAATCTTGTCTTTATTTATTTGACATTATTTTGTGTCTCCCAGGCCTAAAAGTTTAAATGTGTATGTGAGAAACCCCCTCATGCACCTTCTGTAAATCTTACATCAGCATTAGAGACATTTACAGAACATTTTATGGCAGTTGAATTGGCCCAAATTAGTGATAGACTTCTATGGGGTATTGACTGTTAACACAAAGTATTTACCACGATCGCCATGTGAGAGCGTTGATCCAAACAGGGACTGGGAGAGATCGTCAAATTACTCAAACAAGCATGGATGACATCTAAAAGCTCTTTGGGCCCCATTCATGAAACGTTCTAACATACATTTGTGCTTAAAGGAATATTTTTTTTTTTTTTTACAATCTGAACCTTATTTCGGTAATAAAACACGCTGATTTACTCACCCATAGCACTTTAGTAACATTAGGTAGGTTAGGATATCTGGGTAACATGAGTGCTCGGGGCACAACGTTGCAGTCACCAAATAACACAAACTTTAGCACTTTTCAAATCACAGAAGCTCGATGTGTCAGTGTAGATTTTCGGTGGATTCAAAAGCGGCCAGAAACCCGATATCCAGCTATATTTTCATTTGATGACGTCATCATAGAGGACAGCGCGCATGCGCAAATTCCCAGCTGATTCGCAGATAAACACCGCTCTGAACTTTTGTTGCGAGCGAGACATGGCTGAAGATTTGGACTGAGACTGAAGAGGACTTATTTGAGTATGATGTCCGTCCCTATCATTTTGAGCCTGAGCATACGGATGAGGAGGTATTAGAAAGAAAGAAGCGGAGACAGTTTGAGAAGCACCAGAGAATAGCCATCGGTATCGCATTACTTCTCAGAATCGTGTGCTGAATCCGCTGGCCGACTTTTTCCTTTGCTGGTAAAAAAATCGTCCTGACTCAAGTGGGTACTGCAAACATGATGGTCCAAACGTCTTACAGCTTTGCCTTTCATGTCTGGGTCCATTCTCAAAGCAAGTAGCTCCGGATTCTGATGAGGAAGCCTGTGAAAACTCAACTTCGGCGAAGATGTCATTTTGTTTTCACAACCGGGATAAATGCATGTTCGCACCATTTTCTCAAGCAGAGATGTTTTCGTCTTCTTAGATTCTTTCAGACGGTAACTGAGATCTGACAGCTGGGAATTCGTGCATGCGCGCTGTCCTCTATGATGACGTCATCAAATGAAAATATAGCTGGATATCGGGTTTCTGGCCGCTTTTGAATCCACCGAAAATCTACACTGACACATCGAGCTTCTGTGATTGAAAAGTGCTAAAGTTTGTGTTATTTGGTGACTGCAACGTTGTGCCCCGAGCACTCATGTTACCCAGATATCCTAACCTACCTAATTTACGGAACTGCTCCAAATGTTACTAAAGTGCTATGGGTGAGTAAATCAACGTGCTTTATTACCGAAATAAGATTCAGATTGTAAAAAAAAAACATTAATATTCCTTTAAGGCTTTCTTATGAACATTTTTGGCATTCAAACTTTTTAAATGAAAATGTTCTTCTGGAAGAACAAATCATTCGAACATTCAGGAATATTCTGTTTTAGAATATGATTAATCCTCCATGATTGCAAGTTCTATATTTTCTTAAATTATTTCCTATAAACATATTCCTATTAGGGGTGGGCGATTAATCGAGATTTGCGATATCTCGAGATGTTTTATGAAATCGAGAAAGATTTTGGCATATCGAAAAACTCGAGATGAATAAGATTTCGCCGCTGCTTTTTTTCCTTAACTGTGTTGTGGAGCTGTCCACCCCGCCTCCTTCTTGCGTTTGTGTTTCACTGCGTCTCGTGTTTCCCCCTCCCCTCCCCTCGCGTGTAAGCCGCGTGTGTTTGTTGATAACTCATTTTCAACATGGCGGCGCCCACAGAAGCACGAGAGAATTCATACCAAAGAAAAGAACAAACGGCTCCATTATATGGCGGTATTTCGGATTTAAAACGTCCGATGAGGAGCAGAAAGAGGCATTTTGCAGAGAATGCAAGAAACTGGTGCCATCAAAATCATCGAGGGCAAACCCACCACCACTTCTAAGACACAACAAACAACGCTCCATACATCTTTACCCCGGTGTCTACCCTCTGGAAAAACAAGTGCAAGGTGGGTCAGCATTACGGAGTCCATTGCCTTTCATATCGCAAAAGACATGAGGCCCATAGCGGTTGTTGAGCGACCAGGCTTCATACGAATGCTAAAAACGCTTGACCCTAGATACAATCTACCTAGTCGCCACTTTCTTGTCAGTGCGGTGGGTGTTGCCAGTGAGTGAAATATTTGGGTGGGTCGGGTATGTGACGTTGATTCTAAAGCACACTTGCGTTTTAATGGTTGCAATAAATAAATATAGTATTTCTAGAAAAAAAAAAAAAAAATGATGCAGAATAATGTGCTAAGTTAAAGCAAATACACACACAAATATAAAATGTACACACGAGAATTCATGGATTGAGGCTCTATTAATCTATATTTAAAAACAATTTAATATGTGCTTTTTCACTTGGCTACGAAATGAGGGATTTTTTTGTCTTTTATCTTAAATGTTAAAGAAGCACTTCATAAGAACTGTCGACCCTCAGGTTTTATGTTTACAATTAAAATAAGGCAATGTACTACTTCCTTGGTTTGGTAATGTTAAAAATGGTGCACAAGCACTTTGTTACTAGTACCTGTCTACCTTTAGGCACTTGGCTGCCTGTTTGCACTTCAATATTAAAAAAAAACCTTGCTGAATTTGGCGCGTTTGTTTGGTTTTTTTCCCCCTGCATAGATAGAGATATATATCGTATATCGAGATATAGCAAAAACATATCGAGATAATTTTTTTCTCCATATCGCCCAGCCCTAATTCCTATGTGACCCAATAACATTTATGAGGAGTTTTCTAGAGCCTGTGTTCTGTTGGATCTAACAGACGTTCTCCAGGCTGCAGTGACCTCCGTCTGCCCCAGCCCCAGAGCTCTCCATATGGGCATCTGTCACAGCCCTGAGCCTGGGCACCGCGCTGGACTCAACACACCAATAACCAACACACCAATAACCCCACCGACCTATCACCCTCCATAAGCTCCTTCACCTCGATCACCCTCCATCACCCCGATCACCCTCCATCACCCCGAACACCCTCCATCACCCCGAACACCCTCCATCACCCCGAACACCCTCCATCACCCCGAACACCCTCCATCACCCCGAACACCCTCCATCACCCCGATCACCCTCCATCACCCCGAACACCCTCCATCACCCCGAACACCCTCCATCACCCCGAACACCCTCCATCACCCCGAACAACCTCCATCACCCCCGCCACCCTCCATCACCCCGCACACCCTCCATCACCCCGAACACCCTCCATCACCCCGAACACTCTCCATCACCCCGAACACCCTCCATCACCCCGATCACCCTCCATCACCCCGATCACCCTCCATCACCCCCACTCCTCTCACCCCCCCTATGCACCCCTATCCCAGCCCCCCTCCCTCACCGTTTACTGCGGGTGAACGCTCTTGGGAAGCACAATAAATACGATAAAAACAGCCGCTCCTTTCAATAAGTTTATGACTTAAATATTCTCTCGCCGAGTGTGTTCCTGTGAGTTCGGACATTTGAAATCACAGCTGAAGCTGTACAACGGCCGTAGACGTGGACGTAGATGCTCCACCTGACCTCCTCGGTCACACTCTTCCTCTCCCTTTCACGTGTCGTAACACCAAACCCATATCGGCCATATTTGGTTCAGAGGGTGTTTCTGACCAAATACTTGTTAAATTTGTATGTAAATAAAATGTAAATGAGCGTGGAGGTGTTCGTAGATGGGTGTTGGTGAATTAGGTGCAGCTGTGAGTTCAGAAAGAATTCAGCTGCTTAAGAACGTTTTGTGAATCAGTTCTCACAGCATCTTCTAAAAGTGGACGTTACGAACATTTTTAAAGAAAAGATTCATGAGGCCCAACGTTATGAGAAAAGGCTCCAAAAAGTCTACTTAGCATAATGTTTGATGTATTTAGATTGTGACTTCAATTTTTCCATCCCCCTCCCCCGTGCACTGACCGTTGGAGCTGACCGCAGAGGAGATGTTTTCGCTCAGACACTTATACACATTCAGCATGTCCAGATAAATGCGCCCGAGCTGAACTACAAACGGGTGCCCGACGGCTTTACACGCCCGCACGTTCGTCTTCAAGATGGAGCCCAGCTGTCGCACCGTCTCTGCGTCCTTCAGGATGTCCACGTTCTGAAAAACAACACCGTTTATTTAGTCTGCGGTTAAACAATTTGGGGACAACAACTGAACAACAATTCTGTAACAAGGCACCGTGTCTTTTACAAAAGTCTGAGTAAAATCCTTCAACTAAAGAAGTCCTGACCAAGCCAAAAGATCTGGAGATGGGTACCACTGCTCCTGAGACACTGAAGGACAGGTCAAAAGCAGATGACACATAGAATTGGGATAATAAAGAGTACCTTAGTCTTAACCTATATATTTTCTTAAGATGAATAAGCTGCTGATTAAATTTAAAGTTAGTTGTCTGCGTACGATATGTACGTGGCAGCCAAACGATCAATGGCAATGGAAAAAATTGTCTCTTGTCCAACACTGAATGTTGGTAAAACAGCAACAATGTTTTACTCCACAAAACAACATAAAAGAACATATCCCTTAATCACAGTAAATGGTGAAACTATTAAAAATGTTGATGAATACAGATAACTTGGCATCATTTTAGATAATAGACTAAGTTTAAAAAAAACATTAAAAAGGTTTGCCATAAAATAAAATATAATCTGTCTACTTTTAGATCCATACAAAATTCCCTGACAAAACAAGGAGCAAAAATCTAAATGCAATACTACCTCATTTAATTTTTGGTGTTTCATGCTGGTCACAAGCCAAAAACCACAATAAAACCTTTAGACTCTCTTTATAAACACTTAAGATTCTAGATCGGAAACCATGGAAATACCATCACTGTCAGATATGAACTAAACATAAAATGCTCAACTTTGATAATACAAATAAACTGGACAATCTAAGGTTATTATTCAAGATCATCAATAATGTGGCACCCCCACCACTGAAAAAGTGTATCCATTTAACATCTGATCAGATGATCAGAACAACAAGGTCAACGATCAATGACCAATGTGCAATACCAAAACAGAAATCATCATTAGGACAATCTGCATTTTCATTTAAAACAATCTCAGAACAGAACAAACTTCCACCTGAGCTAAAATTATGCAAATGCTTAAAAAAATTTAGCCTGGAAATTAAACAACAGTTTGTAAGAGTGCAGACGTGTCGGCGTTAAAGACTCGACATGAGAAGGGGGTACAGGGATCGGGAAAAGAGTTTAAATTATTTTTAGTAATTGATGAAATGTATCACCGCCACTGTAAATATTATGAATTATTTTTATGCTTTATGCTCATTGTTTGTGATGTTGTTTGTCTCAGGGACTACAGATGAAAATTAGCTTCGAGAGCTAAAGTCTGGTACAAAACATCTTATTTTTTGTGATTAATGCTCCTGTACACTGTCCCTGTCAAATCAAATAAACTAAACTAAAATAAACTAACCACAGTCCATACGTTTACTTTATATTTTATTTCACATTTTTACTGCCCTTTATTTATTGTTTAATGTAACACCTCTGGAGGAGCCTCACCTTTGTGGCCTGCTGGATGATGCTGTCCCACACCTGGTTTGGCAGTAACATGTATTTCTCTATGAGCAGCTCCTGAACAGCCTGGTCCGTCTGGGCTCCGATCATATAACCCACCGCCTCGTAGAACGTGTGCACCTAAAAGACGGGAGAAACAAGTCAGGATGTGCACGAGACAATGAAAAACCAACAACTTAAGGGCAAATACAGGTGATCACTGCATTTAGACTTCCAAACGTTTCTGATGTCAAGGCTGCATTCTCTTAAACAACCACCAGATGGCGCACAGTCAGTTTGGGATGAAATAGAGGGACAAACACACACACACACGGAGGCACCCACGGCAGTTTTTAGCTCACATCTGTTGGAAAAAAGTCTAGAAAATGAGGTGAAGGTTTTTATTTGTTTTGCAGCTGGTTCTAGTCACTTTTTTTTTTTTTTTTTTAAGTTTAGCTTCTTCAGTTGAGATGTTCACTACTGCCCCCCAATGGTCAGCTCATGTACTGCCCCAGTGCGAAGATTCCACATGTTCTGAGGAGACAGCAGCAGAGAGGACAGAAGCACACAGAGGACAGACAGGACAGACAACAGAAGCACAGAGGACAGACAGAAGGACAGGACAGAAGCAGACAGGACAGAAGCACACAGAGGACAGACAGAAGCACACAGGACAGACAGGACAGAAAACAGAAGCACAGAGGACAGAAGCACAGAGGACAGACAGAAGCACACAGGACAGACAGGACAGAAAACAGAAGCACAGAGGACAGAAGCACAGAGGACAGACAGAAGGACAGGACAGAAACAGGCAGAGGACAGAAGCACAGAGGACAGACAGAAGGACACAGGACAGAAACAGACAAGCACAGAGGACAGATAGTAGCACAGAGGACAAACAGAAGGACACAGAGGACAGAAGCACAGAGGACAGACAGAAGCACAGAGGACAGACAGAAGCACAGAGGACAGACAGAGGACAGACAGGACACAGGACAGAAACAGAAAGAAGCAAAGAGGACAGACAGAAGCACAGAGGACAGACAGAAGCACACAGAGGACAAACAGAAGGACACAGAGGACAAACAGAAGGACACAGAGGACAAACAGAAGGACACAGAGGACAAACAGAAGGACACAGAGGACAGAAGCAGACAGGACAGAAGCAGACAGGACAGAAGCAGACAGGACAGACAGAAGCAGAGGACAGACAGAAGGAAGGACACAGCAGACACACAGGACAAACAGAGGACAGATAGAAGCACAGAGGACAGACAGAAGCACACAGAGGACAGAAGCAGAGAGGACAGAAGCCTCCAGTACATCCATGTGTGTAGGACGTAGAACATAAATGAGCCTTTGGACTAATCAAAATTTCATATGACACATGACTAACAACTTAAATGAAGGTTGCCATAAGTGTGCATACACAAACAATACTTTATAACTGACAAAATGTTTATAATGTCAATAGTTTGAGTAATAGTATTAATAAAAGCTAAACATGTCCTTAAACCCTCCCTGACCTGTTGCGGCTGCAGGTCACAGATGATGGTGTTGATGTTGTTGAGGATTTCGTCGATAAAGGGCATCACTTCCCCAACCTGGACCTGAACAAAATGGCGTCTGCATTTTTGAGCGATTTTAATGAAGGTGTCACACGCCATGTCCTGCACGCCGTCATGGGTCTCTGAGAAGACAACGGAAGAAATGGATTTAACATCAGCGGTTACAGAGCTGCATTCTGACTCGTGTCACGGGGCTAAAACCGCACTGAGCACCATAAACGGGTCACTAGGATTAGGGATGCACCGATCCACATTTTTTCACTTCCGATCCCGAAACCTGAATTTGGGTATCTGCTGATACCGATACTATTCCGATACCAAAACTGTTTGTTTCAATTAGGGATGCATCGGATGTACCGATGTGAAAATTTTAGCCGATACCAATATCCTATATTGATGTTGCTGTTATCGGCCGATACCGATATTAGCCGATACCGATATTTATTTTTAATTCTGAGATAACATTTTATACAGACTGAAAATCATGCAAAATGAATTTTTGAATGTGTTTTGACTCCTGAATTTTTTTTTTCCAATTTCAAATTTTTTTTATAGTGTAACATTGTGTTCTGCATCCTGATTGGCTAAGGGACCTTTGCCGATTGATGTTATAGATGGGGGACGCGGGGGGAGGGGGACCAGGTCTATACAAGGTCTAAACCTGGACAAAACCAGGACTGGACCCTAACTACGATCAGTCTGAAGACTGAAGGACTAATGCACTGTGTGCGTGGTTGCCATGGTCGTAGTTCGCTGCTCTTGTGGCTGATTAGCTGGCACACAGAGCAGTTTTCATTTTGGGATTTTGACCAAGTAAGAAGTGCAGCTTGTGCAGGTCAAAGGACTGTTGGATTGTGTGATTTGAGCAGTTTGTTTTTCCTGTATCCATGGCAACGCAGCATGGGCTTTGAAATATAGCAGGCTTTGTCTGGTCTTATCACCAACCAACAGAGTGGAGTGAGAGGCTTAGAAGAGATGGTCCTGTTGTGTTTCCAGAGCACACCTGGCACCCCCTGGAGGCTGCTGTGACACAAAGGACCCAAAGGAGGGACACTTTTGTCCTGAGGGCTGTTACTCAAACTGCCCCGAGACTGGATCTGATGACTCCACCTGTTCAGACTTCTGTTTTGAGCTTATTATTATTGCATGTTACTGCTCCATGTGTTTAAAGACTTCTCGGGGGATAAATAGTGATACTGAATGATTTGCTTCTTTCTCCTGACATTATTAGTTACAGATCAGATCTGCGTCTCACCGTGCATGAACTCAAACAGTTTGTTGACGACCGTCTTGAGGAACTTCCAGTGCGCCCGGAGGAAGCGTGGGTACTGCCCTACGATGTACATGATGTTTGAGGCAATGATGGCCTTGTTGTCTTTGCCACGTTTCTGCTCACACAAACCCAGCAGGTCCTGAAACAATCGATAAAAGTCATGTCTGTGCGTGGGGGTAAAGTAAACCAGGACTAAACCAGGCCTGAACCGGGTCTAAACCAGGACGAAACACGGTCTGGGGCAGGTCTGTACCTTGATGACGGTGACGAGGAACCTCTTCTCGTCCTCCTCGTGCATGGCGCCGCTGATTGAGCCGATGGCCCAGCAGAGCATGTTCAGGTTCCTCCAGCTCCACTCGGTCCCGTTCACCTGGTTATGGAGCTTCTCCGTCATGATGCGCTCTGTGTCTGCGTAGTCCAGGTGAGTCAGGTACACTGCAGGAGGTCACACGCATGTGTTAAAGAGGACATATTGTGCTTGTGTGTGATCTAGAGTTAAAGGGGGCACTCACACTCACCCAGTCGATCCGCACCCGAGTGTGCGAGAATTGCGCACATATACGACTTTACTATACGAGCCCTGTGTGTGCGCCGACTCACTCACACAGGGAAATCAGTGAATAAACTCTGCTCCAAAACACGGTGAATCAGTGTTTGCCTTCACTAAGGACTCTGGCCAACACTCATTCCTCTGCTCTGTTTTTATATCAAACTATATCAGAGGAGCGTATCGCAGCAGCACTCAGACCTGTCTCACTGTTTAATACAGATTTCTGCCGCTGGACTAATTTTCTCGGCTAAAGCTAGGGATGCACCGATCCACATTTTCTCACTTCCGATCCGATCCCGATACCTGAATTTTGATATCCGCCGATACCGATACTACTCCGATATCAAAACTATATTGTTTTCAATATTATCACCATTATTGCTAAACTACAAATAAACACTGGTGGAAGTTGACCTTGTCTTTGGAATGACTGCAGAAGTGATTCGTGTCGGCTACTTTGGTTTTTCTGCCCCATGGCTAAGAAGTCATCGTGTTCTTTAGTGTGGTGCTTTTTCAGATGTTTTATTAAGTTTGTTGTATTGTAGGTCGCAGTGGAGCTTCCGCCTCTCGGTACAACGGCTTTGCAAACATTGCACGTTGCCGTCTTGCTTTGAGGTGTTTCTAGTAAAAAGTATTTCCATACGGCGGACATGTTGTGATGAAAAGTTGGTTAATTGCCTCGTGCTGCTCAATGTTCGCCTGCTAGCTGGCTGCAAACTGGAATGCATTTCCAGAACGCAGGCGTGTCTCATCATTACTCTGTGTCTCATTGAGATACTCCTCCGTTCAGGAAATCCATTCCACATTTTGCAGCAGGAGCAGAGCAGCCAACAGGGAATCACTCATGGAGTCATTTCAGCAGATAAAAGCGTGTCTCAATTCTCAGTGTGCACAGTTTGGAGCGTGGTTTTAAGGGGGCTCAGACTGCACTCAAGACTGTGCATACTTGCACAGCCCTGAGTGCACTCCGCGGACCGCATAGGCGTCAGCGAAATGCGACAGGTCTCTCAACTACCAGATGCAGACGCAGACTCCATTTTCTCCCGTAGAAGTAGCGCACGGTGCATGCTGGGATATGAGTGTGCGAAGTGTGCTTTTTCACGCAGTTGGTCCACACCCCGATTTCCATGGAAACGACTGCGGTCTTCAGACCGCGTGTTAATTGTGCATGGGACAAAAGAAGAAATGGGACAGCAGTCATCGTGCCAGATGTGACGCACATGCCCTTAAAGCCACGCTCCAAACTGTGCACTCTGAAAATGGCTACTGTGTATATACAGACACGGCTCATGGATCGCAAATTTTCGCAGGTTGGATTGGAAATTTCCGATCCTTGAATTACGTCGATATCGGAACCCGATACCGATACTGGATCGGATCAGCCCCATCCCTAGCTAAAGCGATAGCTCAGTAGATCGACCTGTAAATGCCGTGTGATCAGGCTGTGGCTCACCTTGTGCAGGTCTGAGTGTGGGACATAGAACATAAGAAAATCATACTGGAGCACACTACGGTTCTAAAGGCCTAGTGTGAGTAAGCCCATAATCTCATGTTATTATTTGGACATTTTAAATTGCAACACTCATCTAAAAAGATTTAATTAAGGAAACAAGTGGACTGACTTCCACGTTAGAAAACTGGTGCCCAATGGGAGCAGGTATATGGTCTCACCAAGAGTCTCCCTCATGTTCTTGTACAGGTTGATGGCGTCCGTGTCCTTCATAAACTCTCGGACCACTTCTCCCTGATCGTTCTCCACCACCAGAACCTCCTCCGGTTTGGCCATTCTACTCACCATCAGGAGACGCACCTGAGACCACACAGAGGGTTTCATTATCACTGACCAGGTCCATTACTCCACTACATCTCTCCTCACCACATAACTGTATTAAAGCACCAGCCTTACCTGTGAGAGTTTTAAATGTCCTAAACTACTCAAAACTGACTCCTGTGAGCTTCATGTTATAATGTTGTGACCTCCTCAAAAACAGACCTGGAGTTGTGTTTTGTTTCATTCACACATGTTTGAGTACCTCTTTATTATTAGTCTGTCTACAACCTCAAAATGCTCTGTTACAAGGTCATATAATGGTAGTTTTCAAGTTATGATGACAAAAAGAAAAAGAAAAACAAGAAATAAAAATCCATCAACTGTGGACCTGGTGGGGCCAGAGAAACATTAGCCAGTAGATGACACGAGTCTACCTTGTTATTTACACTACTCACGAAAAGTTAGGGATATTCAGCTTTTGGGTGAAATTTCACAAGGAGCCTAAAACGCATTCAAACCTCTACAGGTGAACTTAATGTGAACTTCTGCTTTTGAATGCACATGTCCAACTGTTAAATGTTTCAGTCATTTTGCACAAGTTGCTGTTCTCTAACAAGGAGCTTAACGGCAAAAATCACAGCGGGTGTGTGATCTTTGAATTGACCAATAAATGTCCTGGTTCAATTAGAGCTGGTGTTTAAACAGTCGTCCTCATCATGCTGTTCACATTGACATCATGAGACCAAGACGACACCTAACAATGGATGAACAGTCCCTTGCCATTGCGATGCTTCAAACAGGACGTTCTCAGACGGAAGTGGCCACTGAGCTTGGAGTGTCACAGAGTGTCATCAGCAGGTTGCAACAGAGATATCGAGAGACTGGAAGAGTCACAGAAAGGCGTAGAAGTGGATGTCCTTTGGCCACATCCCGTGCTGATGATCGCTACATTGTGAACACTGCCCTGAGAAACCGGATGATGAATGCCACTCAACTCCAGGCACGTTTAAGAGAGGTGAGAGGCACCCAAGTGTCACGTCAGACCATTCGAAACCGTTTACATCAGCGTGGTCTGCGTGCTAGACGACCTGCACGGGTACCTGACCACACCACTAGGCACAGGCATCATCGTCTTGCATGGACCAGGGAGCATTTACGCTGGACGAGGGACCAGTGGGCCTCAGTGCTGTTCACCGATGAACGTCGATTCACGCTGAGCAGAAATGATGGCCGGCAACGATGTTGGAGACGTCAGGGAGAGCGCTATGCATCAGCCACTGTTGTCACCAGGCGAGCTTTTGGTGGTGGCGGTGTTACAGTATGGGCAGGGGTGTCCAGTTGGTACAGAACTGCCCTACACTTTGTGAATGGTACAGTGACAAGCTCATACTACCTAAACAACATATCCAGTGATTGTGCCCCTACATGAACAACACAGGCCTAATTTCATCTTCATGGACGACAATGCTCCTGCTCATCGAGGTCGCATCATCAGGGAACGGCTGTTGGAGACTGGTGTACAGTGAACCCTCGTTTATCGCGGGGGTTAGGTTCCAGAAATAGCCCGCAATAAGTGAAATCCGCGAAGTAGGACAATTTTATATTTTACAATTATTCTACATGTTTTAAGGCTGAAAACGCTTCACCAGACACATTATACACCTTTCTGAGACTGGTATTAACATTTTCTCACATTTTTCTCTTGTTTAAACACTCAAACTTTTGTAGATTTTCATTAAAATATATTAATAGTGGGGCGGGGGCACGTGACACGCGGGCACGTGCGCGCGGGCACGTGCGCGCGGACACGTGTGTTTGTTTTGGTACCACATATCCATGCCATGTGCGAAAGTCGAGTGGAAAGCGACCTGGATATCATTTTGGGCAAGACTCAAGCCACTGCTAACAGTGCCGAACCGCTAACAGACGCCTCTGAGCACCACAAGACCAGGTAAGACTAACCTGCGCTCACAAGAGTTGGTTGCATTTCACCCCGGCTCCAAAATCAGACCGCTATCAATGCGTCGCCAATACTCCACAGCTCTCTAGGACGGGGTCGGGTTCATCCTCTCGTCCTCTCACGGGGAAGAGCCACTGTCTCCACAGTGCGCGCGAGTGTCCTCTCCCCGCTGCGGCTCCCCCGGACGCCGCAGCGGGCCCGTCCATGTTGATTCTTGGAAGAGTCCATGTTGATTCTTGGCTCTTCCATGGTCCGGCTCGCACTCTCTTCCATGGCTCGTGCAAGTAAACAAAGGCCACACCCCCTGTCACCCAGGCGCTCTCGTGAAGGAAATCTGAGACTCTGTCCCTACCATCCCTGGTCTAGACCTGGTTTAGTCCTGGTTTAGACCTGCTTTAGTCCTGGTTTAGACCTGCTTTAGACCTGGTTTAGTCCTGGTCTAGTCTCTTAGCTAATCAGGGCGCAGGACAGAATGTTACACTGTAAAAAAAAGTTACACTATAAAAAAAATTGAAAAAAAAAAAAAAAAAAATTGGAAAAAAAAATCCGCGAAACAGCGAGGCCGCGAAGAGTGAACCGCGATACAGCGAGGGTTCACTGTACCTCAAATGGAATGGCCTGCACTTTCTCCAGGTCTGGATCCTATTGAAAACCTGTGGGATCAGCTGAGTCGCCGTGTAGAGGCTCAAAACTCTGCACCCCAGAACCTCAATGACCAAACTAGATGGCGGCGCGTGAAGACGCAGCGGCCCCTCGTCCGGCCGATAGCGTAGTGTTTTCACCGTCTTTGTCTAGTCTATCTTGTTCGTCTTCAGTGTTTTCTAACAAGTACAGTAGGCAGTTCTTGCTGGACATAGGCAGAACTGGCCAGCACAACTCCCTGGACACTGTACTAGAGGAGAAGCTGGCGCGCTTCGGAGTACTTCGACACCGGCCTGCTGCTAATGCTGCTAACGCTGCTACACCGGACTCGCCTGCCGCCCCCCGCCCGGAGAGGAGACGCCGCAAGCGGTGTGAGAGGAGGCAGAAGCGAGGCCGGCGCGGCGGTATCAGAGCTAGGCTAACGGCTAGCCCGCACCGGCCGGCCATTCCATCCATTCTCCTCGCCAACGTGCAGTCTCTGGACAATAAAATGGACTACATCAGACTGAGGGCTGCCCAGCGCGACGTGAGGGAGTGCTGTGTTTTTGTTTTTACGGAAACATGGCTCCATGACAACATCCCGGACTCAGCGGTGCGCCTGGACGAGCTAACATGCTACCGCTCGGACCGAGCTAGCGGTGTCCCCGGAGTTAAATCCCGCGGAGGGGGTTTAATAATTTTTCTTCGGGACACTTATTGTCGGGACGCTGTGGTGGTATGTAGACACTGTTCACCCCTAGTGGAGTTTATGATTCTGAAGTGCCGGCCTTTTTATCTCCCGCGTGAAATCACGGCAATATTGCTAGTGGTTGTTTACGTCCCCCCATCACCGAACAGCGCTGATAGGAGGGAGGCACTGTATGAGTTGTATAACTCTATTAGCGAGCAACAGACTGCTCACCCGGACGGATTTTTTATCCTTGCCGGGGATTTCAATCATGCAGACCTCAAAACTGTCATGCCACAAATGCATCAGCATGTTGATTTCCCAACCAGGGGAAACAACATTTTGGACATGGTTTACACTACACACAAGGGAGCATACAAGGCTTACCCCCTCCCCCACATAGGCCTCTCTGACCACATCTCTGTTGTGCTCAGACCGGCATACAGACCCCGTGTAAGGGTCTCTAGGCCGGCTCTGAAACAGATCCAGGTGTGGCCAGAGGGGGCCTCGTCTGCACTACAGCACTGCCTCGGTACAACAGACTGGGCAGTGTTCAAACAGGCCGCCACATACAACAATCACACTGACATTGAGGAGTACGCAGACACTGTGACCTCCTACATCACCAAATGCATTGGTGATGTCACACACACAAAAACCATCACCACCAGGGCTAACCAGAAGCCATGGCTGACAGGGGAGGTTCACAGGCTGTTGAGAGCCAGGAACGCTGCCTTCAGAGCTGGGGATGTCCCCCATCTGAGGGCAGCAAGAGCCAACCTGTCCCGTGGAATCAGGAAAGCCAAACACAAATACACACAGAAAATAACCGGACACTTTAGAGATAGCAGGGACACACGGAGTCTGTGGCAGGGCATCCAGAACATCACGGATTACAAACCCTTGCCACAGACCTGTGACAATAATATCACCCTGCTCAATGACCTCAACAGCTTCTTTGCACGGTTTGAGGCAGGAAATGACACCCGGCCCCAAAAAACTCCACCACCTCCCCACGACCAGCCCCTGTGTGTGTCTGCAGCCAGCGTGAAGAGGACACTCTCCAGGATCAACACCCGCAAGGCTGCAGGCCCGGACAACATTCCTGGTCGTGTGTTGAAAGACTGTGCAGAGGAGCTCAAGGATGTCTTCACAGACATCTTTAATGCTTCTCTGAGCCAGGCTGTCGTTCCCTCCTGCTTCAAAACCACTACCATCGTTCCCGTGCCAAAGAAGCCCACTCCGGCCACTTTTAATGACTATCGCCCTGTTGCACTGACCCCCATCATCATGAAGTGCTTTGAACGGCTAGTCATGGCACACATCAAATCCATCCTCCCCCCACCCTAGACCCATACCAGTTTGCATACCGGGCCAACCGCTCTACCGAGGATGCAATCTGTTCTGCACTTCACCCGGCTCTCACCCACCTAGACAATAAAGACTCATATGTGAGAATGCTGTTCATAGATTTCAGTTCAGCATTCAACACTATAATCCCACAGCAGCTCATTATCAAACTAGACCACCTGGGGCTTCAGACCTCACTGTGTAATTGGCTGCTGGACTTCCTCAGTGAGAGGCCACAGGCAGTGCGGGTCGGCAGAAACACCTCAAGCTGCATTAGACTGAGCACAGGAGCCCCCAGGGCTGTGTGCTCAGTCCGATGCTCTTCACTCTGCTGACCCACGACTGCTCACCAGCGTTCAGCACCAATCACATAGTGAAGTTTGCGGACGATACGACTGTGGTGGGTCTCATCTCTAATAACGATGAGACAAACTACAGAGTGAGGTGAGCCTTCTGACCCAGTGGTGCAGCAATAACAATCTCCTTCTTAATGTTGAAAAGACCAAGGAGATTGTTGTTGACTTCCGGAGAGGCCCCACCCAGCACCCCCCACTGTCCATCAATGGTGCTGCTGTAGAGAGGGTGAGCAGCACCAAATTCCTGGGGGTGCACATCAGTGAGGACCTCTCCTGGACAGTGAATACTGTATCACTGGCAAAGAGGGCTCAGAAGCGCCTCTATTTCCTCCGCAAACTGAGGAGAGCTGGAGCCCCTCCACCCATTATGACCACCTTCTACCGAGGCACCATTGAGAGCGTCCTGACCAGCTGCATCACTGTGTGGTACGGGAGCTGCACTGAACAGAACAGGAAAGCTCTGCAGCGCATAGTGAATGCAGCTGGGAGGATCGCTGGTGTCTCTCTCCCCTCCCTCCTAGATATTTTTAACACCCGGCTCACCCGCAGAGCGTCCAGCATTGTGGGTGACCCGAGCCACCCCGCACATAGCCTGTTCAGCCTCCTGCCCTCGGGGAGAAGGTACCGGAGTCTCCGGGCCCACTCCACCAGGCTTTCAAACAGCTTCATCCACCAGGCTGTCAGGAGGCTGAACTCACACCCGAACTCCCACCTTACCCATCTCCCACCCCCACCCCCATATTGGCATAACCTGTATTCCATAAAAAGATCTATCACTCTAGACACTTTAAAAAAAAAAAAAAAAAAAAAACTGCTGCTAAGGACTACTGTTGCACTGTTGCACATTTACATTTATTACTGGATTTTACTCCTGTTGCACTGTTGTTTACTACTGTTATTGCACACTTACATTTACTACTGGAATTTTTAGTACTGTTGTTTACTCCTGTTATTGAATTTTACCCCGTTGCACTGTTGTTTACTACTGTTATTGCACATTGACTACTGGAATTTTAGTACTGTTGTTTACTCCTGTTACTGCACTAGAATTACTACTGTTGCACATTTATTTTTATTTTATCTTAACTCCTATGCACATTCTACTGCACATGACCAAGTCACTGCTGTATCTTCCATTGCACATTTTTGATGCACACTGCACACTTTGGAAATCTGTATATAGTATAGTTTATTTATTATGTTGCACTGTTCTAAGATTTTAGACCGTAGACTTTAGTTTTAACTTAGATCTCTGTCTTAGATAGTTTTTTGTTGTGTTTTGTCTTCATATTGTATTTTGTACACTGTCTTTTTGCACTACTTGGCCAGAGAGAAACAAAATTTCGATTCACTGTATGTTGAACACATATGGCAGAATTGACAATAAAGCTGACTTTGAACTTTTTGAACTTGACCTGAGGACTGCCTTTCAAGAAGAGTGGGATGCCATGCCTCAGCAGACAATAAGTTGCCTTGTGAACAGCATGAGACGTCGTTGTCAAGCTGTAATTGATGCTCAAGGGCACATGACGCGATATTGAGACATTAAACTTTTTTTGTTGTGGTGTAACTACCATTGTTGTTATCTTTTGTTTCAATACATTTTTGGAGATGAGGAAACCACCAGTGCATCCTTCTACTTAAATGTCTTACTTTTCATGATATATCACTGTAGCATGAACTTGCGTTGCATTTTCCATAAATTTCACCTGAAAGCCAAATATCCCTAATTTTTTGTGAGTAGTGTATGTGCTGTTAGGTTGTCAGTTAAACTCCCTACATTTCTAGCGTAACTGACATGCAGGCGCCCTGGGATTACGTGGTTTACGTTTGACTCTCACACATTCCACATGACGCCGTTTACTCGACCAACGCAGCGGTTCTGAGCATCTTTTTCCAACTGTAGCTTCCTCGCAGTTTGCACAAAGTTTGTTGCGACGGTGGACGAGAATCCACGACCAGTTCGCCGCAAAAGAAAGTCCATTTATGAGGTCGCTGAAAGAAGAAAAGGGGAAAAGGAGCAAAGCCAAACTAAGGTAATTCTTGGAGATTCCTTCCAGCGATGGCGACTGAAGCAGACGAAGGGCCGATTCGTTGGTCGATAAATTACTTTTGGACATGAATCTTCTGCTGATCATTTGAAAACGTAAAGATACAGCAGCAACAGCGATTCTGAACGAGCATCGGCTGTAAACAAACAGGATTTCTCGAGGCGGGAGGAGGTGCTTCTACTTATCAGGGATGAAAGTGGCCAATCATGAAAAAAGCGGAAAGTCACAGCGCAAACAGACGCTGGATTTCTCTTTCCTCGGAAAATTCTCTATAAAAACTTTAAAGGGATATGCCACCCCCAGGTCAAATTTGGGCATCTCCCCACAGTCCAGAGACTAAAATAAGTGGTGGAAAGCGTTTTCCTGCTCACCCAGCCATTGTCCGAGTCTGTCGCCACTGACCGCCGCGGTATCTGCAGCTCCTCCGCCTTAGACTGGAGTCTAACGTCGCCAGAGAAAGATTTCGGCCAAAAGGAATTAATTTGCTCGATGCGTTTCCCAATTACTTGCTGTGTAGTGCGCATTCATATCGAGTGCAAATAAATGTGCAAATCAACACGGAGAGCTTGCCTTGGTCATTTTGGGTGGGAACTATTTTCCAGTGCGGAAGAATACAGCCGAATCACGCACCACGTTGTGCAACAGGGGAACTCTCTTCCCGGTGCGTAACTGGGATTCCCCTGGCAGCGTGGTGCGTGATACGGCTGTATTCTTCCGCACTGGAAAATAGTTCCCACCCAAAATGACCAAGGCAAGCTCTCCGTGTTGACTCCAGTCTCCAGTCTAAGGCGGAGGAGCTGCAGATACCGCGGCGGTCAGTGGCGACAGACTCGGACAATGGCTGGGTGAGCAGGAAAACGCTTTCCACCACTTATTTTAGTCTCTGGACTGTGGGGAGATGCCCAAATTTGACCTGGGGGTGGCATATCCCTTTAAGTTCAGTAGAAATTGGCAATTCCAGGGCTGAAATTATCCAAATGATTCAAGTGAAGATGTGTGAGGTTTAAAACAGACAGTGGAGCACGTCCTGCATTACCACATGATGACATCACAAGGTGGCACAGAGTGTTTTTAGTTTGAGAGAAGAACTCTCAAACTAAAGCCTAAATCTGCAGGTTTGTGTGTTAAACATGTGAATGAAACAAAACACAACTCCAGGTGTGTTTGTGATGAGGAACAGATCAGATAAAGCTTGGGCTTGTTAAAGCCCCAGTCAGACCTGTGAGAGCACGGGCAGGTACAGGTGTCTCCTCGGGGGCACGTCTGACAGGAGGGGGGTGGAGGCGGTGGAGAAGGGGCTCTCTCTGTACAGCTCTGCAGACAGGTGGTTCCAATACTCCAGACAGATCTTAAAAATCTCTGTCTCCTCCACCTCTGACACCAGCAGCATGTAGTGCAGAGCCTGGGGCAAAACAAGGATTTTAGAACCTGCATTAACACATCCATTCTTCTGTGATCAGGTGAAGTTACTGTTACGGTTTTTATTATTATTACTTTATTTTATTATTACTTATTTTCTTTCTGAATGCACTTTCTGGCTCAAACTTTCTTTTGCACTAAACTGCCTGGAGCTAATGTGGCAAGTGAATTTCTCCTATGTGAGATCAACAAAGTCTTATCTTAACTTGTGAGGTCAAGTCACCCTTAGACACACCACATCCAAATCTGTAACATCAGTGGATCATTATGTTACTATTAACATTTTAAAATCACAATATTGGTCCACTGTCTCCAGCATTAGAAAACTGGTGTCCAACGGGAGCGGTCGCTGTAAATGTCATCACAACAAATTGTGGGTATGTTGAGAAACATATTTCTCTCTCTCCGTTTTCCAAAATAAGGCCCCCCGTTTACACGTACACTGGTAAAAAACTGAGACATTTCCCTTCATTTGTACCCATCTTTTACACGCAAACGGCGAATTCGCCTTTGAAAACAAAGAACGCTCTGCAAGCCAATCAGAATCGCATTTTTGGTGCGTCAGCTGCCTAAAACTCTGTTTAGCTTACTTTACACTAGACCCAGGCATTTCAAGGCCCGGGGGCCAAATACAAAAGGTTGCTTGGAATTAAGAAAATAAAACCTACTTTCAAAATTGTACATAATGCATTTGTACTGATGCATTTGTACTGATGATCATCTGTCGGACTTCACATCTCCACCTCAAACATGCAACCGGACTTTGATGCACTTGTTAAAGCTCAACAGAGGCGAGATTTCTCTCACTGATCAAGAAGAAAAAAAAACACTAAACATGCTAACTTTGACTTTTCTACACAGTTTGGCAGTTGGACAAAAATGTTGTGACATATCTTGTATTATATTATTTGGCAAACAAAGACATTGTGGCTAATACAAAGTTAAGAAAGTTAAACAGCGTCTGTTAACAATTCCATTTACTGATTTCAACGTAGAAATAAAATTAATAACCAGAGTAGGCTTCAAACTTTTGGCCCTCCACAATATTTTCTGGCCCCTGGGGAAAAATAATTGCCCACTCCTGCTTTACACGCTCCACGCTAAACTCCACTCCAGCCGGAGTTTTTAGAAAGATTCGTTTTCAGAGGTGAATTCGCCGTTTGCGTGTGAAAGATGGGTACAAACGAAGGGAAATGTCTCGGTTTGCCCCCTGTCACTGCACCTCCATCAGCGTCTCTCGGAGGCTGGGTCTCTTCTCGATGAGCTGTCCGTGCTCCTTCAGGAAGGTGCAGAGGAACAGGCTCAGGTTCTGGATGAAGTTCTGCTCATCGTCTTTACCGCTCGAATAGGCCACGCGGATGTTTGTGCTCAGTGGCAGCATCTGGAACGAGAAGAAAATAAAGATCTATAAAAACAAGCAAATTTAGTTCCCATGACATGGTACTTGATGCTTTTATATGGCGCCTTAATGGTTCCGTAATACTGTAAATGAATTCTTCTCAAAAATCAAGCCTCAGTGCATGAGAGCCTCATGAAGACAGTCAGAGTCATAAATATGTCTCTGAAACACTTTATTCTGGGCGTTGTTGCTTGAATGCAAATGAGGACAGAGACAGGCCAGTGCAGCGGGTGGGGGTGTGGCCAAATACGCCGCTGTTTCCTGGATTAGCGGTGTGATGTGCGCTGTCCCTACTTCCGCGTTTTAAGCGCTTAAGATATGAGACGCGTCCCATGAAAAAAAAAACTGAAAATACAGAAAATAAAATTAAACCACTGCTTTTTCAGAGGTTCGGAGGCTCAGATAAAGGACATCCGAGCCTGGAGAGACTCTCACATCTCTCACGTCTCTCCAGGCAAAAAAAAAAAAAAACACATCTCGCATTTCGTAGCTCGTTTGCGGTCCAAATTCTCTGGGCGTGATTTCCAGAGACAGGGAGTGGACATCCAGACGGGGTGGGGGGGTGGGGTGGAAACCTTTCCGCGAGTGTGACATCACAAAACTCCCTTGTCCAAAATCGCCCGTTTGAGCTGTCTTTTTTTTCGAACGCGGAAAAGGACTACAAATGCTCAGTTTACACATTTCGCAACTTTTAGCCATGGGGGGCTAAACAGGGTAAGGGAGCTCACATTAACGTTCAAAAACCTCAGAAAGTGAAAATTTCATGCCAGGGGACCTTTAAACTAGTTTTAAGTGTTGTCAGTTGAAAGAAATTTAAGTTATAAGATGAATATGACAAGTTTGTAGAGCCAATAATAAAACAATGAAAAGGTTCAACATTTGTGGATCAAAAGTTTGGAGATTTTTTTCAAACACTGAATCTTACATGGAGTTTTATTATGTAAGTCCAAACCACCTGTCCCCGCCCGTCCCTCCTGTCCCCGCCCGTCTCTCCTGTCCCCGCCCGTCTCTCCTGTCCCCGCCCATGTCCCCGCCCGTCCAGTCTTGATGTTTGAGTCTTCACCTGTTTAAGTTGGCACATGGTCAGTGTGAACAGACTGACAAACTGCTCCTCGTACTGGCTCACGCTCACGCCGGCGATCTCAGTCAGACACTTTAAAGTCACGTTACGGAACATTGGCACGTTCAGGAACTGCAAAACACACAGAAGAATTAATATTAGCAGAATAGTTTTTACGATAATTAAATAGTTTTACACGTTAGCATCAAACATCAGGGGTTATGCGGTTTAAGCACAATGTTTAATGCTCAGTTTGCACACAGAGACATTAGAGACACTGGAGACATTTCGTACCTTGTAGACCAGCGTACTGATGAGTTTGGTCTCAAAGATGTACCCCAGAGGAATCCAGTTCAGGAAACGCAGAAGAGTCTCCAGCGTGGCGTGGACCAGAGGGGCATTCTGGGAGCTCTCCTATAAATAAAGACATAAAATATGGAAGTTTTAATGAGTAAAGATTGTACATATTTTCTAAATATAAATGATTTTCTTACCATAACAAACTGGCAGAGCTGAAATATTTGTGAGAACTCGTTGCACATGCTGAAAAACAGTAAAGATTAAGATTAAGAAAACTTGCTGAAAGAAACATGATATTAATGAATTATAAATATAAAGCCCTCACCTGGTAAATTCTGTATAAATATATCTAAGGTCCTCACCTGTCCTTCAGGTGTTTGGCTTTGACCTGGGTCATCTGCCCGCTGCTGAAGTCAAACACCTCCTCACTCAGGAGCTTCAGGATGATCATGTTGTTCTGACAGAGGCTCTCGCTCGTGCGACTCGCTCCAACAATGTCACTGATGAAGGACGGCCAGTGCTTCGGCCACTCCTGCTTCAGGATCTGAACAGAGTTATACAAGTTTATTTCACATTCCCACAGCATCAATAAGAAACACTACGCCCTGACTTATATTTAGACATATGAGCTATAGCTAAACAAACATTTTTGGGTGGTCCTGCTTCTATTGGAATTCAGTGTTTCCTCTAAGGCTACGTTCACACTGCAGACTAAAGTGACTCAAATCCGATTTTTTTCACCTCTATGCAACCTGTATCTGATCTTTTAATGACAGTCTGAACGACACAGATCCGATTTTTTCAAATGCGACCCAGGCCACTTGGATATGTGGTCCTAAATCCGATACATATCCGATTTTTGGCATGCGACTTCAGTCTAAATGGCCAGGTCGCGTTCATCCGACCCGGGCGCGTTTCCTCCAGCGAGAGTGGTACAAGTAAATGTACACAAAACCATCTTCTCGTCATGCGAAAATATTATATAAACTCCGTATAAGTGAAGCGGCGAAGCACAGAGCAATCCCACCACTCTTGTCTGCGACTCAGCACCAACACGTTCATTTCTACGGACGTCGCTGCCACTGCCCCAAAAAACGCCGTGGCCATAAACCTTGTCCTTCTCTTTCTCTGTCTCCTCTTTAAAACAAATAAGCTGTACATGTTCTGGCTCTGGTACGACAGCAACTTTAGGCGACTTCCATAAACATTGAGCACGTTCGCTGCGCGTGACGTCGTCGTGTCCTCCAAGGCGCATGCGGGACACTTTTGGGGCATTTAACTCATTCACTGCCGGCCTGTTTTCAGAATTCTAACCCCAGAGTGCCACAGGTTTCAGTAGAATTTCACTGATTTTCCAAGACCAACAGAATACTGAGTTCTTTGACTATATAAACATGGGACACATCAAAATAAAGTGTCGACTCTCTTCTTTCACCTGGAAAAAAAAATTATGTTTCTAACCTTTTCGGTTCTCAAATAACTGATAGTAGAACATAGGGAAGTTTCAGCAAAAACACTGGTTTTTGAGCAAGAAATGGAGAAAACGAGCGTTTAGTTCAGAGAAGGATTTCGAGCAGATCAGTGACTTTGACATCAATATTTATCGATTTAGTGACACCTCAAACATCTAAAATAACAGAGATTTTTGATGACAAAGTACATTTTTTATTTACAAATATAAGAATATAAGGCTCTGTGAATTGAAAATTCGTTCAAATCAATAGTGCCAAGAGATGTTTACAGGATATAATATCTTTTCCTATAAAATAGAACTTTGTTGAGGATTTGTCTGAGGCCCAGAGTACAGACCCATAATAAAAACTAATACACACACACACACACACATATATATATGTACATACACACAAGCCCATGCATAAACCTTTACACACACACAGCTACACACGCACACGCACGCACGCACGCACGCACACACGCACGCACGCACACACACAACTTCATTCATTACAATTACCATACAGCAGTATCACTGCTCCAAGTCAGTAAACTTCTTCTTTGGAGCTGTCGTAGTTCTGAAGAGACTCCCTGATCCGCGCAGCGCACACATGACACGCCCCCTCCTCGGGCACAGCAGATCTCTGCTCAGACCTCGCTGCTTGATCCGGCTTGTCTCTGCGATCCTCTGATCCAGGATCCTGTGTCCCAAGAGCAATCTGATCGCTCCATAGGCGCTGATCAACAGTTATCTGCTTTTCCGGGTTCTCTGGCCTCGCCATCTTACTACTCTGGCCAATACACCATACACACGCTGCACTCCTCCTTTCTTCCCCGGCTCTGATCGGCTAATAATGATACAACATCGCCATCTACAGGTTGAGAGATGTGAATTACACCTCAAAAGTTGCTCCAGGCCGTAACCTAGCAACCCCCGCTGAAAAAAGCAATTGACGTCTATAGACGTCACGGCACTCAACGGTTGGATTCGAGGGGACGTCAATAGACGTCTCCGGCACTGAATGAGTTAACGTTCACACTGGAGATCACATACAAATCACATTTAATTGGAAATGTGAACAGCCTCGCAAAAAAATCGGAATTGAGCATTAAGCCCTGCAGTGTGAACGTAGTCTAACATTATATTGGCAGGGTGCCACCCTGTCAACAGCGCCCCCTGCCCTGTCAGTCCAATTATGCGGCGCTAATCACCATTCGTCAAACAAGCGTCTTTACCAAATCTGCGCCGCTGCTCCATAAGAAAGTAAACTAAACTAAAACTGTCTTCACAGAAATCCACACTTCCCTCACCCTCTGCCTGTCTAACAGTGCGTCATTCAAAGTGATCCAGCCCGGGTTTTGCCCTGTGCCATAGTCCGCTCCGTCACAGACAGCGGTGCTAGTGCAGCTGCTGCGCTGTAAACTCAACAGGGACTGTCCCAGCTCACGAGGAAGTTACACTGGGGTTTGTAGATGACAATAAAATACATATTAATGATCAGTGGCACTTAGCAAGTTAATAAAATATAAATAAAGAAGTGTGTTAGCAGCATCTGTTTGACTTGATTATATTATTACCAATATTATATCAATATAATAGTTTTGTAGAAACCCCACACAGTAAAAATTACATTTACCTGAACCAGGATCATGTTGAGCTTTGAAATGTACACTCCTCCTTTCTGCAAAAACACATAAAAACAGAATGTGGTGATGGCGGCAGCAGTGGGAGTTCAGTATGAAACAGTCTGAGGAGTACAGACCTCCACTGTGGAAGGATCTGAGGAGGTCTTGATAATCAAACCCACCACGTACTTTTTTATACCTGAAAATACATGAAATAATTAAAGATGGAGTTTACAGCAGTTATGATTTCATTTAGATTCACTGACCTTCACACTGGTGTCGGGGCAGAATTTTCCAACGCGTTTTAATCACAGCCTCCAAAATCTGCAGAGCGTAATACTGCAACAAGAGAGCGCGAGACATCATCAACAAGCAGGAATCTAACCCACAACCTCCATCTGAGAGGAGACAGGCTGACCACTCTGCCACAGGCCAACCACTCTGCCACAGTAACACAGGAAAGTACACTCCACTCTGAGATCAGGAGTCTAACCCACAACCTCCATACTGACTGATACTTTGGTGTAGGGATACACGATATATCGGCATTAACATCGGTATCGGCCAATATTGCCAAATTTTTTTAAATATCTGTACCGGCCCGATGTGTAAAAGTGGGCCGATATTAACGACCGATATTTGTCAGTACAGTAATCCCTCGAATTAACGTTCTCTCACATTTCTCTCTCGTTTAAACACATTCAAACTTTTGTAGATTTTCAACAAAATGTATTAATAGTGAAGCACTCATCGTGCTCAAATCCGTGATAGCGCAGCATGACCGACGCGGGGCTGCGAGCACGAGACCCGTGCCCAAACCGTGCCTCCTCTAGCCCAGGTCTAAACCAGGATTAAACCACGGTGGGCTCTTTGCCTGGTTTCGTCCGGCCGAGCGTTCATGGTTCTGTTTAGGAGTTTGGTGAGAGCGACTAACTGAAAAACTGTTGGCTAATGCTAATGCTTGTTTAAAAGGAAAGTGCGTTGTTGTTTTTTTTATGTGAATCTGTATGGCTTCCCCTTCAACAGTGTCCTGAGATTAACACCGACTTACCCATGACGGCGTGATCTGGTCCCGGTTCTCCTCCGGTAACGTACTTTCGGTAAGTTCGCGGGGACATTTAATAAAGCTTGTTTTCCTTCTCAAAACATTTGTCCGAAAAGTGATATATTTGCATCCCAAACCGCTGTCGCATTCGCATATTTTCTCTCTAGATTCGCATCAATGCGCCCACGTTAGCTCCATCAGCCTGTTCACTTGTAAACATCCGCTTACGGGGGATGTCGCCGTACCGCATCTGCCGTACACATCCGCTAAAAGTTAACAGGCTAATACAGCTAATATCCGTGCAGTGATATGAATCTAGATGAAATATGCGAACACGAAATACGCTGCTGGATTTTTAGCGGACGACTGTTTGGGATACAAATATATCACTTTTCGGACAAATGTTTTGTTTTGAGAAGAAAAACAAGCTTTATTAAATTACCCGAAACTATGTTTATGAGCTACGTGACCGGCGGAGAACCGGGACCAGATCACGGTGTCATGGGTAAGTCAGTGTTAATCTCAGGACACTGTTGAAGGGGAAGTCATAGAGATTGGAGTTTTTATTCGTTTTGGCCTTTCATCCACACGGCGCCGGCGTTTTGGGTGGGCGAAAACTGTGTTTTTTGAGAATGGGTTCCAGAGTGGAGAAATCTGAGAACGCCGTGGTCGCGTTGTCGTGTGGACGAGCAAAACGCAGCTTTTGGAAAACAATGACATCGCAATGACGTGTTTTGTAATCCAACGTAACTGTACTTCATCGTCAGTCCAAACGAGAGTCGGCTTTTGTGCGTGCGTTCGCCATCATTATTTTCTTGTGGTTGTTTGTAGAAGAGAAAGGACTTTATGCGCATGCGCTAGGGGTGGCACGGTATATGTATTCGTATTGAGCCGTCACGGTACGGGGGTCACGGTTCGGTGCGCGCATTTTGATGGAGAATATACGGTACAAAAGTTTCATATTGAACTGACCACGGGACTTTCATTTTGCAAGGGTTTCCTTGAGGACTCTTTAGCCATTACCATTTGCGAGCCCTGATGAGCACATAGGGCTGGGCGATATGGAGAAAAAAATTATCTCGATATGTTTTTGCTATATCTCGATATACGATATATATCTCGATATCTATGCGGGGGGAAAAAAAAAACAAACGCGCCAAATTCAGTAAGGTTTTTTTTTTTTATTGAAGTGCAAACAGGCAGCCAAGTGCCTAAAGGTAGACAGGTACTAGTAACAAAGTGCTTGTGCACCATTTTTAACATTACCAAACCAAGGAAGTAGTATATTGCCTTATTTTAATTGTAAACATAAAACCTGAGGGTAGACAGTTCTTATGAAGTGCTTCTTTAACATTTAAGATAAAAGACAAAATAATCCCTCATTTCGTAGCCAAGTGAAAAAGCACATATTAAATTAATAGTTTTTAAATATAGATTAATAGAGCCTCAATCCATGAATTCTCGTGTGTTTTGTGACTGTAGTACATTTTATATTTGTGTGTGTATTTGCTTTAACTTAGCACATTATTCTGCATCATTTTTTTTTTTCTAGAAATACTATATTAATTTATTGCAACCATTAAAACGCAAGTGTGCTTTAGAATCAACGCCACATACCCGACCCACCCAAATATTTCACTCACTGGCAACACCCACCCACCCACACACACAGAGAGAGATTAAAACTCGCCAAATGCAGCCTTAATCTGTACCGCACTGACAAAAAAGTGGCGACTAGGGAGACTGTATCTAGGGTCAAGCGTTTTTAGCATTCGTATGAAGCCCGGTCGCTCAACAACCGCTATGGGCGTCATGTCTTTTGCGATATGAAAGGCAATGGACTCCGTAATGCTGACCCACCTTGCACTTGTTTTTTCATAGGGTAGACACCGGGGTAAAGATGTTTGGAGCGTTGTTTGTTGTGTCTTAGAAGAAGTGGTGGTGGGTTTGCCCTCGATGATTTTGATGGCACCAGTTTCTTGCATTCTCTGCAAAATACCTCTTTCTGCTCCTCATCGGACGTTTTAAATCCCAAATACCGCCATATAATGGAGCCGTTTGTTCTTTTCTTTGGTATGAATTCTCTCGTGCTTCTGTGGGCGCCGCCATGTTGGATAAGTTGTCAACAGACACACGCGGTGTGCGCACGGGGAGGGGAGGGGGAGGGGAGGGGGGAACACGAGACGCAGTGAAACACAAACGCAAGAAGGAGGCGGGGCGGACAGCTCCACAAACAGATGAGGAAAATAAGCGGTGGCGAGTGGCGAAATAAGAGTGGCGAAATCTTATTCATCTCGAGTTTTTCGATATGCCAAAATCTTTCTCGATTTCATAAAACATCTCGAGATATCGCAAATCTCGATTAATCGCCCAGCCCTATGAGCACATAAAGTCATCAGTCATGAAAAAAGCGGAAAGTCACGGACCCCTCCTGCACTTAGCCCAGAGAGTTTGGACCGCAAACGAGCTACGCAATGCGAGATGCGTTTTTTTATTTGCCTGGAGACACGTGAGGGTCTTTCCAGGCTCAGATGTCCTTTATCCGAGCCTCTGGACCTCTGAAACAGCAGTGGTTTAATTTTATTTTCTGTGGAAATGTGTTTATTTTTCAATGGAAATCGTCTCATATCTTCCTTCTGCGCTCAAACGCAGAAGTGGAGCCAGCGCACATCGCACTGCTAAAGAGGAAAGAGCGGAGAGTTTGCCCCCCCCACCCCCACCGCACTGGCCTCTCTCTATCCTTCTCATTTGCATTAAAGCAACAACGCCCATAATAAAGTTTCTCATGCACTGAGTCTTGATTTTGAAGAAGGATTCATTTACAGTATTAGGGAACCATTAAGGCACCATATAAAAGCATCAAGAAGTACCATGTCATGGGATCTTTACAGGTTTTAAAGATCCCATGACATGGTACTTCTTGATGCTTTTATATGGCTCCTTAATGGTTCCCTAATACTGTAAATGAATCCTTCTTCAAGTGCATGAGAAAACACATGTACAGAGTCAGAGTCATAATCTCTCTGTCAGAACAACTCATTCTGGGCCTTGTTGCTTGAATGCAAATGAGAAGGAGACAGATTGGTAAGAGGAGGGGGGGGGGGGGGGTGGTCGCCAAATGCACCGCTGGTTCCTCGTTTTAGCGGTGCGCTGTGCCTGGCCCCACTTCCGCGTGTGTAAGCGCGAAGGAGGAGAGGACAGCCTTTTCAATGAAAAAAAACACATTTTTACAGAAAATAAAATTGAACCACTCCTGTTTCAGAGGTCCAGAGGGTTGGGTAAAGGACTTCCGAGCCTAGAAACACTCGCACGTGCCTCCAGGCAAATAAAAAAACGCATTTCGCATTGCGTAGCTCCTCCGCAGTCCAAACTCTCTGGGCGTGATTTCCAGAGAGAGGAGGTGGAGATCCAGACGGTGGTGGAACTGAATTTGCATTTCTTTTTTCGATCTGACGTCAATAAGGTGCCTTGTCCAGAATCGCCCATTTGAGCTGTGTTTTTTTCAAACGCAGAAAAGGATCGCAAATGCTCAGTTTAGACATTACGCAACTTTTAGCCATTGAGGGGCCCTAAACAGGGTAGGGGAGCTCACATTAACGTTCAAAAACCTCAGAAAGTGAAAATTTCATGCCATGGGACCTTTAAGTTGCAGCTATCTCAGCTGGAGATTTAAACAATAAAAAGCTGCCTTTGAGGACAGCCTTTCTGGTTATGTTTTTTTTTCCTGCACTGTACCGAAAATGTACCGAACCGTGGGGTCTGAACCGAGGTACGTACCATACCGTGAGTTTTGTGTACCGTGCCACCCCTAGCATGCGCTCTTTGTAGTATTGCGTTTCTGGTGGCTCTGGCCGTTTCCTGTTTACAGCACCACAGATCGGTGTGGCATACAGTATGTATTATATCGTTTTCACTCAGCGCTCCGTTTTCGTCTGGATGCAATTTTTTCAACCCGCATAAAAAAAAAAAATCTAGGGGCATTATCGTGTGGACGTAGCCTAAGTGTAGAGTAAAAGAGCTTCAGACAGAGCAGTGCTTTCAGTTAGCATCACATCCCCGGGGAATGTTGATGACATCAGCTCTGTACCTTGGTTTTCATGTTCTGTGAAAACTCCAGGATGGTGTCGACTCTGGTCCAGGCGTCTGGATGGTCCTTCAGGTTCGTCAGCACCTCCTGAGCCACACGTTGCTAAAAACAAAACACCTGGTTATTAAATGAACTATAAAATGTTAAAATGACATCTGAAAATAGAATCAACTCATTCGATAATTAGGGATGCACCGATACCGATACTGGTATGGAATATCGGCGGCGATCCTGGTTTGATCCTGGTTCAGCCGATGTCATGGTTGGGCCTTTGAGACTCTTGTGTGATGAGATTTTCTGATGTAAACCCGGGACATCCCATAATGTTTCATTCATACAAACAGTTCTGTTGTTACTTGCAGAATAAATAACTTGGATTGGTCCAAACTAGGGATGCAAATTATCGATTAATTCATTAATTGATAGTTGATTGACCTTAATCGATTAACGATTAACTGATAAGCGGCATTTTCACCTAAATTTTAGTGTTTCAATAGGGTCTTTAAGAATATAAGCTATAGTATACATAACACTGAGTCATAAATACACTCAACAAAAATATAAACGCAACACTTTTGTTTTTGCTCCCATTTTTCATGAGATGGACTTAAAGATCTAAAATTCGTTCCAGATATTACCATTTCTCTCAAACATTGTTCACAAATCTGTCTAAATGTGTGATAGTGAGCACTTCTGCTTTGCTGAGATAATCCATCCCACCTCACAGGTGTGCCACATCAAGATGCTGATCTGACATCATGATTAGTGCACAGGTGTGCCTTATACTGCCCACAATAAAAGGCCACACTGAAATGTGCAGTTTTGTCTCACAGCAAAATGCCACAGATGTCACAAGCATTGAGGGAGCGTGCAATTGGCATGCTGACAGCAGGAATGTCAACCAGATCTGTTGCTCGTGCATTGAATGTTCATTTCTCCACCATAAGCCGTCTCCAAAGGCGTTTCAGAGAATATGGCAGTACATCCAACCGGCCTCACAACCGCAGACCACGTGTAACCACACCAGCCCAGGACCTCCACATCCAGCAGGTTCACCTCCAAGATCGTCTGAGACCAGCCACTCGGACAGCTGCTGAAACAATTGGTTTGCATAACCAAACAATTTCTGCACAAACTGTCAGAAACTGTCTCAGGGAAGCTCAACTGCATGCTCGTCGTCCTCCTTGGGGTCTTAACCTGACTCCAGATCGTCGCCGTAACAGACTTGAGTGGGCAAATGCTCACATTCGATGGCGTCTGGCACGTTGGAGAGGTGTTCTCTTCACGGATGAATCTCGGTTTACATTGTTCAGGGCAGATGGCAGACAGCGTGTGTGGCATCGTGTGGGTGAGCGCTTTGCTGATGTCAATGTTGTGGATCGAGTGGCCCATGGTGGTGGTGGGGTTATGGTATGGGCAGGCATCTGTTATGGACGAAGAACACAGGTGCATTTTATTGATGGCATTTTGAATGCACAGAGATACCGTGATGAGATCCTGAGGCCCATTGTTGTGCCATACATCCATGAACATCACCTCATGTTTCAGCAAGATAATGCACGGCCCCATGTTGCAAGGATCTGTACACAATTCTTGGAAGCTGAAAATGTCCCAGTTCTTGCATGGCCAGCATACTCACCGGACATGTCACTCATTGAGCATGTTTGGGATGTGCTTGACCGGCGTATACGTCAGTGTGTACTAGCTCCCACTAATATCCAGCAACTTCGCACAGCCATTGAAGAGGAGTGGACCAACATTCCACAGGCCACAATTGACAATCTGATAAACTCTACGCGAAGAAGATGTGTTGCACTGCATGAGGCAAATGGTGGTCACACCAGATACTGACTGGTTCTGAGTCCCCAGACCCCCAATAAAGCAAAAGAACTGCACATTTCAGAGTGGCCTTTTATTGTGGGCAGTATCAGGTACACCTGTGCACTAATCATGATGTCAGATCAGCATCTTGATGTGGCACACCTGTGAGGTGGGATGGATTATCTCAGCAAAGCAGAAGTGCTCACTATCACACATTTAGACAGATTTGTGAACAATGTTTGAGAGAAATGGCAATATTGTGTATCTGGAATGAATTTTAGATCTTTAAGTCCATCTCATGAAAAATGGGAGCAAAAACAAAAGTGCTGCATTTATATTTTTGTTGAGTGTATATCATAGTATTATATTGTATATTCCTCAATTATTCCTTAGTAAAAAGCAGACAAATGTGTTGATGCTGAATAACAAAATACAGTAATCCCTCGCTCTATCGCAGTTCGCAGATTTTTTTTTTTTTTTCTCGATTTTTTTTATAGTGTAACATTTTTTTATAGTGTAACATTGTGTTCTGTCCAGATTGGCTAAGAGACTAGACCAGGACTAAATCGTGGACTAAACCAGGTCTAGACCAGAACTAAACCATGTCTAAACCTGGACTGGACCTGGACTAAACCAGGACTCGACCAGGTCTAGACCTGGACTAAACCAGGATTAAACCACCACGTGCCGCTGCTGGTTTCGTCCGGCCACAAACCAGCCGCACGAAACCAGCAGCGGCAGACTACGCATTCCGGGCGCCGCGGTTCGATCTCGCCTCGCGCGTACACCCGGAGCTGCTGAGCAGTGCCGTTGGCGCCTGCGGCCAGCTGTGAGTCGAGCTTGGTGCAGCGCGGTGCGCGGTTGCCTTGTTTCGTGACCACGCGGGTGCGCGTGTCCGCGATAAGCGATGAATTACAATTAATACATTTTGTTCGACCAACGTCTTAATCGACAATTAATCGTTAATCGATTAATTGTTGACATCCCTAGTCCAAACACTCCACGCCGCGCTCTGATTGGTCCAAACGCTTCACGTCATGCTCCGATTGGTCCAAACGCTTCACGTCATGCTCCGATTGGTCCAAACGCTTCACGTCATGCTCCGATTGGTCCAAACGCTTCACGATGTATTCTGATTGGTCCCAACGCTCCACGCCGTGCTCTGATTAGTCCAAATGCTCCACGCCGCGCTCTGATTGGACCGAACGCTCCACGCCGTGCACGTTACAGACGCCACACAGGTGGGAGGAGCTCACGCTACACGACGCCTCAGGGTTCTTCAGGATTGATCAGTTCTGTGCCCCACACTGGTATCGGCTAATAATGAACAGCGACAGATACTTAAACAATAGTATCGGTATCGGCACTGAAACAGCTGGATCGGTGCGTCCCCGTCAATAATCTATTCTCATTCTGTACAGAATATAAACAAGTCAACGTGTTTTATCCCAAAGACAAGAGTCGATATCAAAACAAATGTCCATTATGGCATTATTGATTAGGATGACACAGTCGGGTCTGAATCAAACTAAAAAGTATTGAATCGCACCATTAGCATGCTAGTAATTTTCAGCAGTGGCGTAAAACTTGGTGGTAAATCGCACTTAAAGGGAGGAGAAACTTTGGAAAATTAAAATGATTCTGATTTTTAAGACTAAAAATCAGTTCAGTTCAGTTCAATTCCTCCTCTAACTTTACATTTAAAAATATTTCTATTCTGCTGAAATCTCAAAAATTCAAATAATACGCGCCCAGCCACACACATTATACACTTTTCTCAGACTGGATTTAAACTTTTCTCACATTTGTCTCTCATTTAAACACTCAAACTTTCATAGATTTTCAACAAAATTTATTAATATATGAAGTGTGGGGGGAAGAGGGAGGGCGGACACGTGTGTGATAGCGCAGCATGACCCGGCGCGGGTCTGCGAGCACGAGACCCGTGCTCAAACCGTGCCTCTCTAGACCCCTAAACCAGGTCTAAACCACTCTTGCCTGCATTTGTTCATGCGCTCAGACTGCGTGCGGTCCCGAGGGCAGGTTTAGTCCAGGTTTAGTCCTGGGCCAGTCCAGGTTTAGACTGGTCTAAACCTGGTATAGTCCACGTTTAGTCCTGGTTCTACAGTCTCTTAGCCAATCAGGACGCAGAACACAATGTTACACTATAAAAAAATGTTACACTATAAAAAAAAAAAACTTGGAACGGGGCCTTGGAACGAATCAGGCTTTTTCCATTGAAATAGCTACTCAACTTACGAAAAATTCACGTTACGAAACCACTTCTGGAACGAATTAATTTTGTAAGGTGAGGTACCACTGTATTGATAGATGCTTACAGTCAAAGAATCGGTATCGGTATCAGAACTGAATAAGCTGGAATGCCAAATATAAAACTTAGAACTGAAAAGGTTAAACTTACATGACACAAATCCTCATTCAGTCCATTTTTTTTCTTTGTTTACTACTTTTACATTTTATATACATACGAAAGATACCAAATATATGAAGAAACAAAGAATTACAGCAACAACAAAAAAAATCAACTAAATGTTAATTATTTTATATTTTTTCATTTTGAGGTTTAGTTGTGGGCGTTTGAGTCTCTCACCTGTGACCCGATGTCGTGGTACATGGAGTTGACCACATTGTCCAGAAGATTGATGTCCAGTTTCTGGTTGAAGTCCAGCAGTTGTCGCGCTGGATGATCGGCCAACATGGTCATTTCAGCGGGCATAGAGCTCCTGGAGCAGAGGAGGGCGTTAAGAATAAAGACGAGAGAGAGACACCACACAGAGCAAATGTACTGAGGCTGGGCTGCGATACAGAACAAATTATTTACAATTTAGACCTCGACAAAGATGACCTGAAATGTCCCTGTGTGTCAGATGCCCTTCCTGGGTGTTATTCTGTGTAAAAACTGCTCATCCTGTAGTTTACACTTCTACAAACATGTTCTGAAGTAGAGCTGGGCGGTATATCGCTTCATACCGAATACCTGTGTTTTTTTTTTTTTTTTTTTAAATGACATGTATTTTTCATATACAGTGGTCCCTCGTTTATCGCGGGGGTTAGGTTCCAGAAATAACCCGTAATAAGTGAAATCCACGAAGTAGGACAACTTTATATTTTACAATTATTAAAATTATTACATGTTTTAAGGCTGTAAACGCATCACCGCACACATACACTTTTCTCAGACTGGTATTTGCATTTTCTCACATTTCTCTCTTGTTTAAACACTCAAACTTTCGTAGATTTTCAACAAAATGATCGTTGTCAAATCCATAGAGCAGCATGACCGGTGTCCCACCCGGGGCTGCGAGCACGAGCCCGAGGCAGTGTCCGGACCGTGCCTCCCCCTCGTCCAGCGACGCAGTCCGAGCCACGAAGTGAAAACGCACAAGGGCCGCACGAAACAGGGCAAAGAGCCTCATGCGGTGGTTTAATTCTGGTTTAGACCTGGTCTAGTCCTGGTTTAGACCTGGTTTAGTCCACGTTCAGTACTGCTCTAGTCCTGGTCTAGTTCCGGTCTAGTACCGATCTAATCCCGGTCTGGTCCTCATGTCTTAGTCCCGGTCTGGACTTCCTACGGATCCAGTGACTCATGTCCCCGCTCCTCGTGTACATAATGCATTTGTACTGATGCATTTGTACTGATGATCATCTGACTTCACATCTCCACCTCAAACATGAACCTGACTTTGATGCGCTTGTTAAAGCTCAACAGAGGCGAGATTTCTCTCACTGATCAAAAAAAAAAAATCACTAAAACATGCTAACTTTGACTTTTTTTCTACAGTTTGGCAGTTGGACAAAAATGTTGTGACATATCTTGTATTATATTATTTGGCAAACAAAGACATTGTGGTGTCTTAATACAAAGTTAAGAAAGTTAAACTCAGAAAGCATTGTGGGGTTAATGTGACTGAAAAAGAGTTCCAAATGTTTCACGTTTACCATTGTTTTGAATTATTTTACAGAATAAATACATTTTTGTTTCGTCTTTATGTTGTATTTTGTACACTGTCTTTTCGCACTACCTGGCCAGAGAGAAACAAAGTTTCGATTCACTGTTGAACACATAATTGACAATAAAGCTGATTTTGATCTTTGAAATTCAGTTTTTGTAAAACCTCACTCTCTCATTAATAACACAGAACTTACCAGCTTCTGTAAACAATGCCATTCACTGATTTCAACGTAGAAATAAAATTAATAACCAGAGCAGACTTCAAACTTTTGGCCCTTTACAATATTTTCTGCTTCTCATTTGGCCCCTGGGGAAAAATAATTGCCCCCCCTCGACATAATCGATGCGCATGATGTGAAACAGCGCCCCCTAGAACAGTGTCTGATTCGGATCATCCCCGCAACATCACTCCCCCAGAACTGCTGCAAAGTTTAACAAATATTTTACAATGGAAGTATTTTTGCACTAAAAGAGAAAAACCTCAGTATTATATTATGAAATCAAATGGGTAAATATAACAACAATATCTAGAATACTGAATTACTTTATAAACTTGGGGTGATGCCGAGCCCATTTTAGCTCGTAGACTCGAGATTTTAAATAAAACTTGCCTTTATTGTCTTGCCTTTTAGCCAGAAATAACCAAAATAGAAGGATTTTGTCCAGAGAAGCCGATCCTCTTGTTGGAACTTGAAAGCGTTGATTCACCGTGATATTTACGGCTAACCTCGATGCTAATGTTAGCTTTCTTCTTTAACTCCAAACTTAACACTTATTTATCCTTGACGATATATTTCAACACTTCCAGACGTCTTACTACGATATTGTGTGTATTCTCTTCCAGTGACTAGAAATATTTCAAAAAAGGATGACTCGGGAAACCAACGAGGCTAACAGCGGTTCACTCAGCTACAGTAAAGTCAATGGAGTTTTAGCTTAGCTCCCTTCACGCAGCTAGGCTAACTGTTCGAATGGGCTCTAAAGTAGCGCAAATAGCAGGCGTATCCGCTCTTAAGTGCGTCGCTTATGCGTTATTTCTGTCTGTGTTCGCGGACACGGTTGCGGAGCGGTGCTGTCGGGTTCCGTGCGCGGAGCTGGTTCTTCTTGCCCATGCTTCAGTCACACTTAGACCGGATTAAACCAGTTGAAACCGGGATGCTCTTCTCTCGCGGCCCGTTGTCTGCGCCGCGGAAAATTTGGACCACGGCTCAGCCCACAGCCTCGCGGATTGGCGCAAACACGGGTCGACGTCACACTGTGGGAGGGACCCGGCGTGAATAAGGGCTCAATCATGTTTCTAAAGGATTCTGTAGCCTTCCATGGTATTATTTTACCTCATATCCCATGCACGTAGTCAAATTCCTCTCATTTGGGGAATAAGAGAGTGAAAATAAGACTTAATAACATGAAAATTATATTTTAATAATAATAATAATAATAATAATAATAATCAAAGTCAGCTTTATTGTCAATTCTGCTAAATGTGTTCAACAGTGAATCGAAATTTCGTTTCCCTCTGGCCAAGTAGTGCAAACAGACAGTGTACACCAGTGTTTCCCAACCTTTTTTGTCTTGTGTACCCCCTGAGCCTTTTTGTCATACCTCGAGTACCCCCTCACTCATACGTGTTGATAATTCTCCAAAAGTAGAACGTGACACAACATTATTAAATGAAAATCATTTTATTTCATCTCCTTAATTTGAAAATTTAATTCTCAGGCATTTTTTTCTCTTCTCTTTAACTCAAATTTACTCAAATTAGAATTTTAAAATTCCAAAAAATCTCCCCCTGCGCCTGGCAGCGACACTGCCGGGTACTCCCTGCAGTGTGCTCGCGTACCCCTAGGGGTACTTGTACCCCTGGTTGGGAAACACTGGGAAACTAACTGGTGTACAAAATACAATATAAAGACAAAACAAAACAAAAACTAAGACAGAAATCTAAAAACTAAAATCTAAGATCTAAAATCTGAAAGCAGTGCAACAGAATAAATAAATACCTATTTACAGATGTCCAAAAGTGTGCAGTGTGCATCAAAAATGTGCAATGGAAGATGCAGCAGTGAAATGGTAATGTGCAATAGAATGTGCATTGAAAGTAAAGATAAAAATGAATGTGCAACAGTAGTAATTCCAGTGCAATAACAGTAGTAAACAACAATAATAATATAATAATAACAATGATAATGATAATGATAATGATAATAATAATCATCATCATCATAATAGTGTGAAGAATCCCTCAGTCATCCAAGTAGAAGGAGTATTCAGTTTATTAATAATAATAATAATAATAATAATAATAATAATACATAAGGGTGAGTTGTTTTATTATTATTACTAACTCCCATTGAGATTAAAAGCCTCTTTTTCAAGGGAGCCCTGGACTACGCAAGTCGACAGAGGCCATATTCATAAGCAATATTTTCTTCTTCCTTGTTATCCTGAGATAATGAGATAATTATTCCGTGATCTCGAGAAAACAACTGAAACGTCTACAGCCACGTTGTGACAGGCTGACTTCGGGGCTAATAGACGCGTTTTCGGTCATTAGAATGTCTGGAATAATAATCGATCAGCTGATAAGGCAATATTTTGATCAGGGGTTGACACGGGGGGAGACTGCATTACGTCTTTTAATTCGGGATCATTTCAATATTTGTCCGCAGCACCTCCGCAGAAGACTGGCCCGGCTTCGACTTCACCGACGGAGATACAGTGTTGTCTCAAGATCTTGAAATCACAAATTAATTTTGTCATTATTAAGGTGGAAAATAATAAATAATCATTACATAGATGGCCTCTGTCGACTTCTGTAGCTACATAAGGCTGATTTGTTGTACATTATTATTAGACAAAAAAAAAAAAAGAGAAAACATTTATTTTGTTGAAATCATGTTTAAATTATCCGTTTGTTTCGTGTAAATTGTCCCGAACTTTTGGACAGAATTCTCCTAGTCTGATCATCAGGGTGGAATTCTCTAAAATAGCACTTCCTGTAATTTTCAACATGTTTTCCAAATTTTCTTCACAAATTGCTTCTTGATCGGCATAAAAATATAATTTATATTTTCAACAGGTTTTATCACACCAACTTCAGTAGAAAATATAGAATCATCGAAAGTCGTCATAGTTTATTATACAGTTTTTCACAGCAAACCACATGAAACCATTAGGAGGAAATAAGTAGACGAGGTGTGGGGAAGCTGGCCGGTGGTCTTTAGGAGGCAGATTCTGAAAATATTCAATTTCTCCCAAAGAAAATTTCACCGTGGTATCGTGGCAACCAAAAAATACATATTTACAAAAATAACTGTGCTCAAAATTAGGCATAAGCAACAAAAATGAAAAACCCACATGTACCCGGAGATACACAATACTTTATTTTTGAATCCTGCACTTGACAAATAACCCAAAGTACCGGTATAACCCAAAAACTAAAACTAAAACTAATAAAAACTAAACTAAAACTGAGCAGTTAGAAAAAAAACAAAAACGAAACTATGTGTCAAAACTAAGAGTAACTAAGTTCAGACTTGGTTTAGATCTGCTTTGGACCAGGTTTAGATCTGGTTTAGATCTAAACCTTTATCACACAAAATGGACACTTTTGAGCTTTAACTCATGTTCTAATGCTGTTTCCTCCTCAAAAACAGACCTGGAGTTGTGTTTGTTTCATTCACATGTTTGAGGAAGTCTTTATTATTCGTCTGTTTACATCTCCAAAGCTCCAAATGCTCTGTTCCACCTCGTGATGTCATGAAGTGATAGTTTTTAAGTGAACAGCTCCTTTTTTTTTTAACCTTTAGTTCAGTAGAAATGAGATATTCCAGGGTTGAAATCATCCAAATGATTCTAGTGAAGGTGTGTGGAGTTTAAAAACGCAGTGGAGCACTTCCATAAGAAAGTGGAACAGTGTTTTTCTGTTTTTCTGTTATGTACATGTTTTAGATCATTTTTGTTGATTTTCTCTTTATGTTCCTGTTCATTAAATTACAACATTGATCCATTTTAATGTTTTTTTTTTTTCTTCTTTTTTTAAATTAATTTTTTTGTTACTTCCTGTAAACCAGTCGATCGCGGTCTACCAGTCGATCGCGGTCTACCAGTTGATCGCAGGCAGTGTCAGTCGATCGCGAGGAATGTGTGTCGATGGTTCACACTGCAGGGCTTAATGCTCAAATCCAATTTTTTTGCGAGGCCGTTCACATTTCCAATTAAATACAACTTGTATGTGATCTCCAGTGTGAACTTTAAACGCCCCAAAAGTGTCCCGCATGGGCCTTGGAGGACACGATGAGGTCACATGCAGCGAGCATGCTCAGTGTTTACGGAAGTCGCCTAAAGTTCCCGTCGTACCGGAGCCAGAACATGTACAGCTTATTTGTTTTAAGGAGGAGACGGAGAAAGAGAAGGTTTTTGGCCACGGCGTTTTGCGGGGCAGTGACAGCGACGTCCGTAGAAATGAATGTGTTGGTGCGTTATCGCAGCCAAGAGCGGTGGGATTGCTACGTGCTTCGCCGCTTCACTGACACGGAGTTCATACGCTATTTTCGCATGACAAGAAGAATGTTTGTGTACATTTGTGAACACCTACTTGTACCACTCTCACTGGAGGAAACACGCCCAGGTCGGGTGAACATGACCTGGCCGTTCACACTGAAGTCGCATGCCAAAAGATCGGATATGTATCGCTTTTAGGACCACATATCTTGGGCAACGTTCACACTGTAGCCTGAAGTGACCCAAATCCGATTTTTTCACCCCTGTGTGACTTTAAAAAGCCCATATTTGCCATGTCTAACAGACCCCCCTCTTGGTAGATCTCGGCACATCATCAACCTTAAAAGTAGATCTCGGTTAAAAAAAAAAGGTTGAGCACCCCTGCCGTAAACTGTCTGTGGCCTTCATTACTCTGCAGCGTTTGTAATGGAAACGATAAAGGAAAAGTGTTTGTTCTGACCCTGGTTCCTCTGTGTGGAGCTGCTCGTGTCTCTCTCAGGGTGAAGATGTCTCCACACACAGACACCTCCTTCCACAGCCCTGGCTGCGAGGACTCAGGCTCAGATGATCCTGGTTCAGATGGTCCTGGTTTAGATTCAGATCCAAATCCTGGACCAGGATTCATGACCAAGACCCTGTTGGTGGTGAGAGTGTCCATGTGACCGTCTGCTGTTCTCCATTTGGCTGCTTTCTCCTGAGAACATTACAAACCGTGAGATACTGTGTTTATTTAGTCTGAAAACAATGGAGCCACTTGAGCTCCGAGACCCTGGGTTAGACCTGGTTTAGACCTGGTTTAGACCTGGTTTAGATCTGGTTTAGACCTGGTTTAGACCTGGTTTAGATCTGGTTCAGTCCTGGTTTAGACCTGGTTTAGACCTGGTTTAGACCTGGTTTAGATCTGGTTCAGTCCTGGTTTAGACCTGGTTTAGACCTGGTTTAGATCTGGTTTAGACCTGGTTTAGACCTGGTTTAGACCTGGTTTAGATCTGGTTCAGTCCTGGTTTAGACCTGGTTTAGATCTGGTTTAGACCTGGTTTAGACCTGGTTTAGACCTGGTTCAGTCCTGGTTTAGACCTGGTTTAGATCTGGTTCAGTCCTGGTTTAGACCTGGTTTAGACCTGGTTTAGATCTGGTTTAGACCTGGTTCAGTCCTAGTTTAGACCTGGTTTAGACCTGGTTTAGACCTGGTTCAGTCCTGGTGTAGACCTGGTTTAGATCTGGTTTAGACCTGGTTTAGACCTGATTTTGATTTGGTTTAGACCTCATTTTGGCTTGGTTTAGACCCTGGGTTAGAACTGGTTTAGACCAGATTTAGACCCGGTTTAGACCTGGTTTAGATCTGGTGTGGACCTTGTGTAGACCTGGTGTACACCTGATTTAGACCCGATTTAGATCTGGTTTAGTAGATCTGCTTTAAACCTGGTTTAGACCTGGTTTAGACCTGGTTTAGACCTGGTTTAGACCTGGTTTAGACCTGATTTAGACCTGATTTAGACCTGATTTAGACCTGGTTAAGACCTGATTTAGACCTGGTTTAGACCTGGTTCAGTTATGATTTAGACCTGGTTAAGACCTGATTTAGACCTGGTTTAGACCTGGTTCAGTTATGATTTAGACCTGATTTAGACCTGGTTTAGACCTGGTTAAGACCTGATTTAGACCTGGTTTAGACCTGGTTCAGTTATGATTTAGACCTGGTTTAGACCTGGTTCAGTCATGATTTAGACCTGGTTTAGACCTGGTTCAGTCATGATTTAGACCTGGTCTAGACCCGGTTTAGACCAGGTTTGGACCAGGTTTATATCTGGTTTAGATCTGCTTTAGACCTGGTTTTGACTTGTGGAGTATACTTTGAAGGTAAAGTTAGCACCAACTAGCATGCTAATTGGACACTTCCTGTATTGTATTTGGGAGTACTCAAGTAAGAGTACCTTAAAGAGTAACTGTCAAACCCACAAATATCACTCACGTAGGAGTAAAAGAACGCTTCTTTAAAAAGTTGCTCAACTAAAGTGTAATATTTGGGTGTCGGTCCGTACCCCGAGAACGATGTTGTTGCCATCGTCAAACCCGGCGGCGTAGATCCTGGCGCTGTACGGCGGCGTTCTGGAGCAGAGGATCCGACAGGAGAACCTGGAGACGGCGGCGGGGTCGGCACCTGTCACCACGAAGTCGATGGGCGGCTCTGTGGAGCGGCCGATCTGCAGAGGCAACAGAAGAACGCAGTTTCAGATCAGATCACGCCATAATTAGACCAAATCCGATTTCCCACAGCGTCAGGCGAATGTGACAGTGAATTAAATACGTGTGGATGGATTTGGAATGTCATAAATGTATAAAATGTACTTCACACTATGACGTAAAGGTGCACTGTGTAACTTTACTGTTAGAGGGTCCATCAAATGCTTGTATCTATGTTATATGGAGCTTTGGGCTGGAATGTTCTATCACAGTATGTCAATAAACTTATTTATCTCCATGGAGACATCACCAGCCCAAGTTACGGGTCAGATCTGTGAACAGCTGACCTCACTAACAGTAGGAATACATGTCTCTATGGTGATCCATAAAGATCCATAACAAAATAAGTGCAGGATAGATGTGTAATGCCATACATTCCAGACAAAGGAATAACATCTCCATGGAGACAAGCAGGTGACAGACTAGAAAAGTTACACAGTGCACCTTTAAAGAGGGTACAATTTGACTTCTGTGGGGTTTTAACTGCAGCACATAATTTGACCACCATGTTACATTTTATTGTTTTGAAAATGCTCTGTTCACTGAAAAGAATGAGTTAACATATTTCCATCCATGTTCTTCCTCTTATCCGGGGCCGGGTCGCGGGGGCAACTGTCTAAGCAGGGACTCCCAGACTTCCTTCACCCCGGACACTTCCTCCAGCTCCTCCAAGGTGTTCCCAGGCCAGCCGGGAGACATAGTCCCTCCAGCGTGTCCTGGGTCTTCCCCGGGGCCTCCTCCCGGTGGGACGTGCCTGGAACACCTCCCGAGGGAGGCGTCCAGGAGGCGTCCGGAACAGATGCCTGAGCCACCTCAGCTGCTCCTCTCCACGTGGAGGAGTGGCGGCTCTACTCCGAGCTCCTCCGGGGTGACTGAGCTCCTCACCCTATCTCTAAGGCAGACCCGAGGAAACTCATTTCGGCCGCTTGTATACTGATATTTTTTTCTAAACCGGTATTCAGAAATAAACCAAAGGAAAGATGTGTCTCAATCCAAGGAGTCAGTCTATGGAACAATCTTGAGCATGAAATTAAATCATCAAAGTCTATTCAAGTTTTCAAGAAAATTTGAAAGTGGCATTAATGAAAAGATATAGTAGTACTGCGCAGTAAAAAGATTGTTTTATCTTTATTATTATTATTTTTGTTTGTTGTAATATATAATATTTTGTTGTAATATAATTTTGAGTTGATAAGGGGCAGATATAAGCTTATGCTTCTTTCTGTTCCCTTTTCATTCATATTTGAGTTATAATTGTATAGATGCAATTGTGTTGCATCTGTTATTTTGATTGGTTTCAACAAATGAAATAAATAAAGAAAAAAAAAGTATCCGCGATCTCGTTCTTTCGGTCATTACCCAAAGCTCATGACCATAGGTGAGGGGAGGAACGTAGATCGACGGTAAGTTGAGAGCTTTGCCTTTTGGCTCAGCTCCCTCTTCACCACAACGGTCCGGTACAGCGACCGCATCACTGCCGACGCTGCACCGATCCGCCTGTCAATCTCACGCTCCATCCTCCCCTCACTCGTGAACAAGACCCCGAGATACTTGAACTCCTCCACCTGAGGCAGGGACTCCCCACCTTCTCCTTTTATCATATTTAACATAACATATTTTCTTTAATTTTTGACACCCTGGGCCTCCACCCTTCCTTTGCTCTTTGTGCTAAGTCACCCCTCCTTCAGAACACAATCAGTTATGTCATCCATCATTGATCTAATACACAGCAGCAACAGTAATACAGTCGTTCAGACCTGGAAGAGATCGGTGCTGCTGTCAGGGACGTACTCCACCACCACAATGTGTTTGTGAGTGACTCTGAAGGAGATGCTGTGCTGCCGACAGCTGCTCACCACCTGCGCACACAACAGCCCAGACCAGGATCAGGTATCGGTATCAGGATCGGTATCAGCAAAAGAAATCCACGTCGTATCATCACGTTGTTCGGCACAAGGAAGACATTTTTCTGACGGTTTAAAGCTTCTTTTAACAAAATAAAGGCATTGTCATTTATTTTTATTTGTCTAATCAAAACTATTGTGTAATTTAGACAAGTTTTGGTCCTTGTTTACATGACGGTTGCTAGGTAACAGTTATGGAATTAGATCTACATACGTCAAATCTGCAGCCCAAACAGGTAAATAGTAAGTAAAATAATCTAGGCAAGAGTTATCTGATGTTAACTTTTATTCCTCGTTAAAAGTTTGTGTCTGTGTGGCTGTGTACCTTATGGTGTTGCCACGATACGTAAACACGATCTCGATACTAAGGAATAAACTCAAAACTCAACACCGATACCACACTGATTATAAAAATACTCTTTCTTTAGACAATAAACTGTGATTTTAACATTAAATGGAAGAACGTTCTTTTCTGTTCCCATGTGTCCTCATATCTGTGGAATCCCTCAGTGATCCAGGTCTAAACTAGGTCTAAACCAGGACTAGACCAGGTCTAAACCAGGACTAAACCAGGTTTAAAACAGGTCTAATCCAGGTCTGATCCAGGTCTAATCCAGGTCTAATCCAGGTCTAAACCAGGTCTAAACCAGGTCTAAACCAGGACTAAACCAGGTCTAAACCAGGTTTAAACCAGGTCTAAACCAGGTCCAAATCAGGACTAAATCAGGACTAAACCAGGAATAAACCAGGTCTAAACCATGTCTAAATCACATCTAAACCAGGTCTAAATCAGGTCTAAACCAGATCTAAACCAGGTCTAAACCAGGACTAAACCAGGTCTAAATCATGTCTAAATCACATCTAAACCAGGACTAAACCAGGACTAAATCAGGACTAAACCAGGTCTAAATCAGGTCTAAACCAGATCTAAACCAGGTCTAAATCAGGTCTAAACCAGATCTAAACCAGATCTAAACCAGGTCTAAATCAGGACTAAACAAGATCTAAACCAGGTCTAAACCAGGACTAAATCAGGACTAAACCAGGACTAAACCAGATCTAAATAACATCTAAACCAGGTCTAAACCAGGTCTAAATCATGTCTAAATCATGTCTAAATCACATCTAAACCAGGACTAAATCAGGACTAAACCAGGTCTAAATCAGGTAATAATAATAATAATAATACATTTTATTTGTTAGGCGCATTTCAAGGCCCTCAAGGTCGCCGTACATCAAGCTATTAAATACATTAATACAGTACATAATAAAACCAGATAAAACAGAATAAAAACTGTGTAAAAATACATAAAAAAAAACAAATACAGATTAAAAGACAGTGCAGTTATGGTCAGAGTGGTCAGAGTGAGAAGGCCTTTCTAAACAGATGAGTTTTGAGTTTAGATTTGAAGTGTGAGAGTGAGTGTGTGTCACGGAGAGCATGGGGGAGGGAGCGGCTGAAGGCTCTGCTTCCCATAGTGACGAGACGGGCAGGAGGAACAGTGAGGTGCAGGGATGAAGAGGAGCGGAGGGAGCGGGCAGGTGTGGAGATGTGAATGAGGTTAGACAGGTTTGGAGGGGCGAGGTTGTGGATGGCTTTGTAAGTGAGGAGTATGATTTTGTAGTGTATGCGGTGTGTGATGGGGAGCCAGTGGAGCTGTTGCAGGACAGGTGTGATGTGGTGATGGGAGGGTGTGTGTGTGTGATAATGTGGGCGGCTGAGTTTTGGACCAGTTGGAGTTTATGGAGTGATTTTTGTGGGAGACTGAACAGGAGAGAGTTACAGTAGTCTATACGGGAAGTGACCAGGCTATGGATGAGGATGGCGGTGGTGTGTGGGGTGAGTGAGGGATGGAGGCGGTGGATGTTTCTGAGGTGGAAGTAGGCGGACCGGGTGGTGTTGTTGATATGGGAGGTGAAGGAAAGTGTGCTCACCCAGACTCTTTACCTGAGGGGAGGGGAAGATAGAGGAGCCGTCGATGGATATGGAAAAAGGATTTATTTTGCTTACGGTGGATTTGGTGCCGATGAGTTCTGTTTTATTGCCGTTAAGTTTGAGGAAGTTTGAGGTGAATCAGGTTTGTATTTCTGTGAGACAGTTTGTCAGAGAGGAGGGTGGAAGTGTGGAGTTGGGTTTAGTGGAGATGTAGAGCTGGGTGCCATCCGCGTAGCAGTGAAAGTGGATGTGGTGTTTTCTAAAGATGGAACCAAGGGGGAGAAGATAGATTAAAAATAGCAGAGGACCGAGGACAGAACCCTGAGGAACACCTGACGTGGAGGGGAGGGGTGTGAGGTGAATGACTTGAGCTGAATAAACTGGGAGCGGTGTGAGAGGTAGGAATGGAACCAGGAGAGGGGAGTACCAGAGATGCCAATGGAGGAAAGTCTGTCGAGGAGGTGAGATGGTGTGTGAGTGTGAGATGGTGTCAATATGCTGCACTGAGGTCTAGCAGGAGGAGGATGGAGAGTGAACCAGAGTCAGCAGAGAGGAGGAGGTCATTAGTGATTTTCAGGAGGGCAGTTTCAGTGCTATGGAGGGGACGGAAGCCAGATTGAAATTGTTCGTAGATGTTATTGGAGGAAAGACGGGTGTGGAGTTGGGCAGCAACAGTTTTCTCAAGAAGTTTGGAAATGAAGGGTAGGTTTGAAATAGGACGGAAGTTATTGAGGTCAGAGCCTCCACCACCTGGGCTGCAGTTGACCGGGCCTCCACCACCTGGGCTAAGGCTAACCACGCCTCTACCATCTGGGTTACAGCTAACCGGGCCTTTACTACCTTGGCTACAGCTAGCTGGGTCTCCACCACCTGGGCTACAGCTAACCGCGCCTTCACCACCTTGGCTACAGCTAACCGGGCCTCCACCACCTGGGCTACAGCTAACCGGGCCTTCACCACCTTGGCTACAGCTAACCGGGCCTTCACCACCTGGGCTACAGCTAACCGGGCCTTCACCACCTTGGCTACAGCTAACCGGGCCTTCACCACCTGGGCTACAGCTAACCGGGCCTCCACCATCTGGGCTACAGCTAATCGGGCCTCCACCACCTGGGTTACAGCTAACCGGGCCTTTACTACCTTGGCTACAGCTAGCTGGGTCTCCACCACCTGGGCCACAGCTAACCGGGCCTTCACCACCTGGGCTACAGCTAACCGGCCCTCCACCACCTGGGCTACAGCTAACCGGGCCTTCACCACCTGGGATACAGCTAACCGGGCCTTCACCACCTGGGCTACAGCTAACCGGGCCTCCACCACCTGGGCTACAGCTAACCGGGCCCTCAACACCTGGGCTACAGCCACAGCTAATCGGGCCTCCACCTCATCACCATAGTGCTAAGACTGCCTCATCAAATCGGGAATCAACGTCTACTGCACCAGGGAACACCGCCCAAGTTAAATGCAACGTACACTATCGAAACCCAATTATTAAAAAACACCGTAAGGTCAGGATTTTTCAAACTCTTAACCAATCCAGATTAGTATGGGACAAAAAATGCAAACCAAAAGGACTCGTGTGGACATTTAAATATGCGAAGCATGGTAAACAAACGTGAGCAGATTGAACACTTGCTATGTAATTCCAACATTGATTGTTTTGGGATATCAGAGACCTGGCTGAAGCGTACATCAGCCAAAGCTTCAGTAATGATGCCAGCCTATAATGTGTACAGAAAAGACCGAGAGAAGGGTAAGGGTGGGGGTGTATTGCTTTACATTAAAAATTCCCTGAAATGTAAACTGCTTGAATGGCCCGATGATATATTTGACTGTATTGGGGTAGATATTTCGCTATCAAAAGAAATGTCCTTCATCCTTATTTGCCTATATAGACCCCCTACTGCAGAACAGAAAAAATCTTAAAGGGATATGCCACCCCCAGGTCAAATTTGGGCATCTCCCCACAGTCCAGAGACTAAAATAAGTGGTGGAAAGCGTTTTTCTGGTGACCCAGCCATTGTCCAGGTCTGTCAGCACTGACCGCCGCGGTATCTGCAGCTACTCCGCGTTAGACTGGAGTCTAACGGCGCCAGAGAAAGATTTCGGCCAAAAGGAATGAATTTGCTCGATGCGTTTCCCAATTACTTTCTGTGTAGTGCGCATTCATATCGAGTGCAAATAAATGTACAAATCAACACGGAGAGCTTGCCTTGGTCATTTTTGGTGGGAACTATTTTTCAGTACGGAACACGCATCGAGCAAATTAATTCCTTTTGGCCGAAATCTTTCTCTGGCGACGTTAGACTCCAGTCTAACGCGGAGTAGCTGCAGATACCGCGGCGGTCAGTGCTGACAGACTCGGACAATGGCTGGGTGACCAGGAAAACACTTTCCACCACTTATTTTAGTCTCTGGACTGTGGGGAGATGCCCAAATTTGACCTGGGGGTGGCATATCCCTTTAAGCGAATTACAGACCTCTCTAACTTTGGGCAACTTGTACAAAAACCAACCCGAGTAACAGATAAGTCCCAAACTACCATAGATCTTATTTTTTCCAACAAGCCAGGTAGAATTGCTAAAACCTATAATCTAGTGTCAGGACTTTCAGATCATAATATCATTTTATTCTCTAGAAAACTTCCCAAACAAAGATACTCAAAACCATATAAAACATCTTTCTCAGCCAATTTTCTTCCAAAAAAACAGACTCAAAATATTAATGAGGCCCTTAAAATTATTGACTGGGATGAAATCTTTTCCTCAAGCATTGGAGCCAATAGTGAATTGTTTTATACAAAAATTAAAGAAGCTGTATCACCTTTCACCAGAAGAGGGGGCAGTAAAACCAAGAAAGGGAATAACCTGCCTTGGCTGGATCAAGACTGCAGAAACTTACTTAAACAATATTTAAAATCTGGTTTATCTATTGATCGCCAAAGATTTGCACATGCTCGAAATAAAGTTATTCAAACTTTAAGAAAGGCAAAAGCTAATTTTTTTGTCAGCATCATAGAAAGTAACAAAGGTAATGGGAAAAAAATTGGGCAAACTTTGAACAAACTCTTAGGTAAACATTCCCATTCTGAAACAAAACCAATAGAAATTGAGCTTAATAATGAATTGGTCGAGGACCCAGCAGTTGTTTCAAATGCTTTCAACACCTATTTTATTGAGAGTGTGTCTGAAATCACAAAGCTCTTCTCCCCTACTACGACTGCCCATCAGTGTACAAAAGTAGATCAGCCAATTTTTCATCTCCAAAATGTGACTGTATCAGAGGTAGCAAAAGTTATTGCTGCCCTAAAAAATTCCAAAGCCAAGGACATGCATGGAATTGATGCCAATTTCCTAAAACTGCATGCTGAGGCACTGGTACAACCCATTACTCACCTGGTAAATCAGTCAATCAATGAAAAAGCAGTTCCGCCATCTTGGAAAGAAGCAAAAATAACACCGATCTTTAAATCAGGATCTAAAACCCAAATAAGTAATTATCGACCAATCAGTATTTTACCCATAGTATCTAAAATCACAGAAAAATGCATAGCAAACCAATTAATCAAACATCTTGAGACAGGAGTCAACAAAATCCACAAAATGCAGTTTGGCTTTAAACCAAACCACTCGACGGAGACGGCTAACTGCTTGTTTATTGAAAAAATTAAAACATTACTAGATAAAAATCCATATGTCAGCGCTGTATTTCTAGACCTTAAGAAAGCGTTTGACATGGATAACCACCAAGTGTTAATGACCAGGCTCTCACGTTTCAATTTCTCAGCAGATGCTTTGCTTTGGTTCCAGTCTTACTTATCAAATAGAGTACAGTCTGTCACAGTAAACGGAGTAACCTCCCAGTGCCTCAGCAGCAGTGTCGGAGTCCCACAAGGCTCTGTACTCGGACCACTGCTATTTTCATTATATATCAATGATTTACCGGATGTCTGCCCTGAATTGAATACGTTGATGTATGCGGATGATGCTGTCCTTTTTATCCAGGGTAGGGATGTCAGCACTGTTGCTGCCAAGCTTACAACTGGACTTAGCAAGGTGCGCAACTGGCTTCAACAAAGCTGCCTCTTACTCAATTTAAAAAAGACAGTTTGTATGACTTTCAGCAAAAAAACAGTGAATCAGTCAAACTCTTCTGTGTTTTTGGATGGAGAGGAATTGGAGTTGGTGACTCAATATAAATATCTCGCAGTTATATTAGATTGTAATCTCACATTCAAAAACCACATTAAAAAAGTTACAAATACCATCAAATTTAATATGCAAAATTTCAAACAGATTCAGCCATTTATTACAGCAGAGGCAGCAAAGTCTTACCTCCATTCTATGCTCTTCTCTCATATTGACTATTGTTTTACAGTGTGGTCATTTGCTGGTGTCACTGCTCTCAAGCCAATTGAACAACTGTACAAAAGATCAATAAAGATATTAGATCGGAAGCCACAATCCTATCACATATGTCCACTTTTAGACAAATATAAGTTTTTAAATTTAGAAAATCTAAATTTTTTAAAATATTGTTGTCTTGTATATAAAGTCCTAAATGGCATTGCCCCACCACCTATGGTAGAATTAATCAAAAAAAGGAACCGTGAGACCAGCACGAGATCCACAATGAGGGGAGACTGTGAAGTCCAGTTTAGAAAGTGCACCTTTGCCCAAAACGTTCTTTCTATAAAGGGCTGTTTGAGCTGGAACACTCTGCCTGCTGCAGTCAGGGACAGCGCCACCTTTGGGTCTTTTAAAAAACAACTAAAGGGTTGGCTATTTAATAATCAAAGATGTGATCACTAAAAATAATTTTAATCTTTTAATCTTTTTAGACTAGTTGTGTGAGAGTGTGAATGTGTGTGTATGAAGCTGAGTGTGTGAATGTAAGTTGTAGTGAGGGAGTGAATAAGCACGATTATAGGCACCTTAACTAAAAGCACTTTTAGAATGTGAATGTGAGTGCATGAAGCTGAGTGTGTGTATGTAAGTTGTAGTGAGTGAGTGCATGAGCACAGTCATAGGCACTTTAACTAAAAGCACCTTAGTATTAGAACTACCTCATGGCATTTTAAGTGACTGTACAGATTTGTTTTAGATCTTGTCCAACCATGTGTATAATGTTTGTTGTATTGTCTTAATCTAGACCAATGGTCTCAGGCCCGCGGCCCGCGGGCCAACTGCGGCCCCCGGGACGATAATTTGCGGCCCTCGTCTTAATATAAAAGATTAATATAAGTGAGGCCCGCAAGATTAATATGAATTTCATTTCTTGTGTGCGACGCAGAATGAACCAATCACGATGTGGTATATGGCTCTGGAGGGCGGGACATCGGTCGTGCTTATTTTCTCTAAATGTGTGGCGGGGCTAGGGTGAGGTCCCAGTGCTTAGTAGCCTGGGAATTCCCAGGCCGCTTCCGTTCGTTTCGAACTGGAAGGCGGCCTGGAAACTCGTCCAAGCGAGAGTCCCAGATTTAGGGCCCCAATCAGAGAGCGGGGGAGGTGTGGCAAGACGGTGACGCGTACTACATGACAAACGGAAGCTTGTAGTTTGAACTGACAACTGACATGATTGGCTATGGACTTACGTATACGCTCAATGATAGACATTCATAACGCCCAATAAACGGCCGTTGGCAATCGCTAACCACACCTCCGCTACGGGATTTTTCGAAGCGAGTTTCCAGACCCATATCTCACTTGTGATATGGTCAGGTGTTAACCAGACTAAGTGCTTAGAGCTTTTAGTGCTTGTGTGCTTGTGTGTGCTTGTGTGTTTGGGGTTGCGGCAGGCAGACATCAGACAGGGACAGTGATTGATCCATTTCTTAGACACGAGGGAGGCAGACAGTGGTGCATTTGTGCGCGCTTCGCGCGCGCTTTTCCCCGCGCGGGCGCACAGCTCCGGCGGGAGGGAGGGCGCTTCTTCCGTGAATGCGTCTTCGTCCGTCTCTGACTCCATTCAGAGCCTGTCAGATCTGTGGAGAGGCGGCGGGCGGCCCTGTTCCCACACGTGCAGATAGTGTCACGGCCTCACTCGCGCTACGTGTTGTTTGATGTGCGCGCGCGTGAGACCCGGGCGATACTGCGATAATCCATATATTGACTAGACCAGGACTGAACCAGGTCTAAAACCAGGTCTAAAACCAGGTCTAAACCAGGACTAAACCAGGACTAAACCAGGACTGAACCAGGACTGAACCAGGACTAAACCAGGACTAAAACAGGACTGAACCAAGACTGAACCAGGACTAAACCAGGACTGAACCAGGACTAAAACCAGGACTGAACCAGGTCTAAACCAGGACTGAACCAGGTCTAAAACCAGGACTGAACCAGGACTGAACCAGGACTAAACCAGGACTGAACCAGGTCTAAAACCAGGACTGAACCAGGACTGAACCAGGACTGAACCAGGACTAAACCAGGACTGAACCAGGACTGAACCAGGACTGAACCAGGTCTAAAACCAGGACTAAACCAGGACTGAACCAGGACTGAACCAGGACTAAAACCAGGTCTAAACCAGGACTGAACCAGGACTGAACCAGGACTGAACCAGGACTAAACCAGGACTAAACCAGGACTGAACCAGGACTGAACCAGGACTAAACCAGGACTGAACCAGAGAATCCATGTTTAAAACAGTTTATGTTCAATGTTCCATTTCAGGCAATTAACATTTAAAAAACTGTTAATACATACATTTAAAACTGAATAAAAAATAACTAGCCAGCCAGCCAGTCAATATGCGGTTTCTTTAGTCGTATCTACTGTATGACCATTATTATTATTAAATTATTTATTACTGATTGATTTATTATTTTATCATTTTTTCATTTATTTCATTTGTATTAAAAATAAATATATTTGAGAACATTGGAATGATTTATTTGCACTTTTCTTGTGGAAATCCTGATGCGGCCCAGCCTCATTCAGATTCTACCCCATGCGGCCCCTAGGTAAATTGAGTTTGAGACCCCTGATCTAGACTGTGTTTTTATTATTGTCTGTCTCTGCATGTTCTGCTCTTTTATTGTATCCTGTTTTACACCTCCCAATGGGACTACGGATGGAAATTAGCTCCTAGCTAAATCCGGTGTATTTACGGCACTAGTCGTTCATTAATACATGCTGTCCCATTCAAATAAATAAATAAAATAAAATAAAAATAAAATACATTTTGGTCAATGTCTGTGCTATTTTAAAATAACTAAGGCATATAATTAAAATATTAACCGAGTTACCAGCCGCCTAGTCAGTAGTACACTGTAAAACATTGGTATATAAATGTATGAAAATGTGGCATGGTCATAAGGCTATGGGTTTCACGATACAGTAGCCTATAAATGCTTGAAAAATAAAGCTCCCTAGTGAATGCTAGTTTGTGTATCCTGACATATCCGGAGGTGAGCGCAGTACCAGAACGTGACGTATTCGGAGATATACCAACAGTGAATACGTGAAACACGGACGATATCCAGTAAATATCCGGAGAACCGGATATGTAGCGTGTCGACACAGTGCCATTCCGGAGTTCGGAAATGCTCCGTATACGAGAATTGACACCAATATCTACAGATATTGTGAATATCCCGGGATATATGACTACAAACATCCCCGGAAACAATGCCATTTTTCCCATTCCCCCCCACCCCCCCCCCCTCGGAAATTAAGCACTCTCACGCACGACCCCGCTCAAAACTTGAGAGCCCTGCCTATAAGTAGTAAAATCAGAAAAACTGATAATTTTGCAGTGGTCTCTTAATTTTTTTCCAGAGCTCTTACCAGTCTTGCCAGCGCGTCAAAAAATTGCTATTTACTGCTTTTTATAAAGACATACAATTAATATTATGCAGGCCCTCTACAGTATTTTCTGTTTCTCATGTGGCCCCATGGAAAAATTAATTGCCCAGCCCTGATCTATGGTAACACAAGGGGAAACAGTAACCCCAGTCTACTTTGATGGGCTTGTCGGTACCCGATGTGGGCGGAAGTACCTGATGTGGGCTCTGTGTTCGCACATGTGCAGTTTGTGTATTGTTGTACGGGCTTCACGACAGTGCCCGATTCGTTCCTTGCAGTTGGTTTACGGCTCTGTCTGCAGATTACCTCAGGGTGGTTGTCTCGTGTGATTTATCTATCTTTTTTTATCTATCTTTTTGTATCTTTATCTATCTTTTTTTATACATTTTATTATTATTATTATTATTATTATTATTATTATTATTATTATTATTATTATTATTATTATTATTATTATTATTATTGTTATTATTTTCTATTTGGAGGTAAATCAACACCTTAGCATTTGCATTTTGTTAATTTTATTTTTATTCCTCATGTTGTAACATGTCCTCTGTAATGGACGTCGGGTAGTCTGGTTAACACCTGACCATATCACAAGTGAGATATGGGTCTGGAAACTCGCTTCGAAAAATCCCGTAGCGGAGGTGTGGTTAGCGATTGCCAACGGCCGTTTATTGGGCGTTATGAATGTCTATCATTGAGCGTATACGTAAGTCCATAGCCAATCATGTCAGTTGTCAGTTCAAACTACAAGCTTCCGTTTGTCATGTGGTACACGTCACCGTCTTGCCACACCTCCCCCGCTCTCTGATTGGGGCCCTAAATCTGGGACTCTCGCTTGGACGAGTTTCCAGGCTGCCTTCCAGTTCGAAACGAACGGAAGCGGCCTGGGAATTCCCAGGCTAGACGTCGGGGATATTTTGGTGTTAAATCCACGTGAAGTTAACAACCTAACAAAAACATTTGAGTATTTATTTACATACTTATTTTTATTTTTGATGTATAATTTATTTATTTATTACACTTTTTATCTTTATCTATCTATCTATCTATCTATCTATCTATCATGCCGAAAATTGCCTTCGTTGTCAAAATACGTGTCTGTCGTAAATAAAATAAATAATAATAATAATAATAAAAAAGCCCGAATCGGGCAGATAAACCCTCCTTCTTCCTGATACGTCATTTACGTCATTGTGCGCATGTGCAGAACACACAGAGCCCACATCGGGTACTTCCGCCCACATCGGGCACCCACACACAGGGCTCTTATTTTGGAGTCATATCACAACTTCCGGTTTTGAATGACAGCAGAGAGAAGACTGACTGCACACAACAACAACTTTGGATTTTAACATGAAAGTTGATCGACTTGTTGGAGCGCTGTGTTAACGCTGTGACCATGGACTTTTTATGCAGTAGATTTGTCTAGCACCGTGCATGTATTCCCTGTAACTCCTTTGTGAACTGAGACTGGTGAAAGAGTTAGCCTCGTGTTAAAGCTAATGAAAGCTATCGACAAATGCCTCGAAAAAAGAAGAGTGGCCAAAGCCCTGCTAGAATCCCGAGTGGTCTGCAGCTAGAAGAAGGGGGAACCTATCCGGGGTATCGACCACCTCCAATGGCGAGCCACTTTGTCCCCGCGTCCTCGCTCTCAAAAGAGGACATCGTGAAAAACATGCAGGAGATGTTCTCGCATTTGGACCCAGAGGTTATAGAGATTGTGTTGTCCGAGTGTGACTTTAAAGGTAGAGCAAAACACAGACGCTAAATACACTTTGATAAGCTTTGATCTCTCTGACCTTTGCCCTACCACTGCTTTTACTTCCCAAATGATGAAACATTAACTCTGAATCAGGGGACTGGGGCTTTACAATATTTGACTTCATCATAATAAAATGATAAGTTTCAATAACTGGCCTACTGGTGCAATACTGAATATATTTATTGAAAACACTCAAATTTAATGTTAGGTAGACTGCATTAAAAAAGAATAAGTAGATCAAAACTGAAGAGATGGGTTGGATAAAAATAGAATTTAATTATAGACTTGTACTAAACTTCCTCATTATGAATGAACTTGACATAAATTCCTATTCTTGTTTTTCTGTGTAGTTGAAAATGCAATGGATGATCTTTTGGAGTTATCTGTCACAGCTGCTGAGCCACAGCCTGTTTTAGCGTCCGTGTCTGGGTTTGAGAGAACTGCTGCAGAGCTACTCACCCCCCATCACTTTGCCGAACCTTCATCTCAAACAGACCAGACAACACATGAGTCATCCACATCTCCAACCTGTTTTATGACTGAAGATTTGGACTATTTAGTTGATCAGGAAGTGCAGTCACTCAGTGCACAGGCAAACATAACAGACCAGTTCTTGCTCAGTCAAACTGTCACTGTGACTGAAGACCTGCAGTCCCACCTGGAGCCTCTGTGCAGTGGGACTTCTACTGAGAAGTCACTTTCTCACCGAAGCTTGCAGAGTTCTGGTGCCTCATCTCCTCTTGATAAACTCAGTGCATTTGATGATGTATATGTACGAGAGGAACAGGTCCCAACAGAAACTGCTCAGGACCAGAACACACTGTCTCTGGATCTCGTTACGTCTGGTCACTCTTCTGCATTTCACGTGTACACAAAACAAAATGATACACATCCTGTCGAAGTCATGGTACCTGAGGCCGCAGTAACAAAGGCAGTCCCTTCTTATGAGAACATGGATAGCTCTGCATCCATCACCTGGAACATTGAAGCACCGGAATTTCACCCCCACGTTCATGAAAGCCAAGGCTCAACTTTTATCACTCCTGTGGCCTCTGATTGGCTCAGAGGGTCAAGGCACTCCTTTCCCTGGCACCAGCAAAACAGCCACTCACCTGTGAGGGCACATCCTTCAGCACCCAGACCCTGGGCTCTGCCCCCTCCACAACCCACAGGCCAGTCCAACAGGCTGCGTTTGGAAGGGAAGACCCTTGTGTTGTTGCGTGGACCACCAGGCTCAGGCAAATCAACTTTGGCAAGGTATTTAACCATTTTTAAACAGTATAAGTAGATTATGGTAAAAAAAAAAATCTTATTGCACTGTATTGTAATTCTTTTATTGTTATAATATTTGTTATAATATAATACTAGTATTATATAGTAACAATAGTAATAAAGTTAATTTATCTAATGTTATAAAGTCATACATTATCCTTGATCAAGAGCCATACTTTTTTTTTTATATCAGATTTAATTTTAAGGTGAGTATTATTCCCAAGCAGAGTGAATAAAACCTCATTAACTGGTTTTAACTTGTCTTTGGCGAAAATTGAAATGTATATAGTATTTTAACCTATTTTCTCTGTTTTTGCAGAGCTCTGTTGAAGCATAATCCCAGTGGAGTCATCCTCAGCACTGATGACTATTTTATAGTTAATGGAGAATATCGCTTTGACCCAACTGTCCTAGGAGAGGCTCATAGCTGGAATCACAATCAAGGTAAATGCCTGTTTAACAATAAGGTACAGGATCAAGATCCAGCTCAAGCTGGAAGAAATGTTATATGCATTGATTGTTCTTCTCAAATGTGTTTATTTAAAGCCAGGCTAGCATTTGAGAAAGGGGCTAATCCTATCATCATTGATAATACCAACATGTGTGGATGGGAGATGAGACCCTACGTGGTTCAGGTTTGGCTAACACTTTTTAAATATCTTGAATATATATTCCTTTTTAAGTGTATTTTTATCTTCTTCTAGGCGTTGAAACATAGTTATAAGGTTTTGTTCAGAGAGCCAGACACTTGGTGGAAAAACAAACCAAGAGAACTGGAAAGGTAACAAATATATTGCAATATTGTGTTGCAAATGTAATTAACAAATACTGTTCCTTGTGTATTTGTACAGACGCACTAAGCACGCTGTGCCATTAGAGAAAATACGACGTATGCTCGGTGGATATGAGCGCTTCGTCACAGTCAACTCCGTTTTGGGCTCACAGATGCCAGAGAGGAAACAACCAGTGGCAACTGAAACTGGGGAATCGTTAGTAATTTTTTTTTTTTTTCATAGATTAGATATAGATAAAATATTCTTTACACTTTTTTTTATATTTTTTATAAGTATTAATAAATAGCTAATTAGTTTGTATCATATTTTTTAAGGTTGGAGCCAGAAGTGCCTTGCCCTGACATTGTAGGGGAATCTGGTGAAATAAATGCCAAATCTCGTACGGAAGCTTTTCCCTCTCTACCCGATGTCTCTGTTACCCATGACAACGAGTACTTCAAAGACAAACAGGAAAATGCTGATTTGGACATGGGGAAGTTAGCCAAGATCATTCCTGACAGTAATGTAGAGCGTGTTATGATCAATGACCATTGCCTTGAGGAGTTACCTGCTGCATTCTCTGAGTCTATTGGGCAAAGGATCAAAAGGGAACGGGCTGGTGTAAAGACTGGTGTAGACAGTTCAGAGCCTGCAGACAATTCCAAAGATGGATATAAATCTGAAATGGATGTTCTGTCACAGCAGAGAGACATTACAGTCAAAGAAAGCACAAGATCAGATGTTAAAATGTTTGACTTCGAAGGAGACTGGCCCTCCACAGCTTCACTAGACCAGCGTCCAGAGAGGAGACATCGCAACAAGGCCACAGACAGAGCAGCTACAACAGATACACCAAAACCTGATTTCACAGAAATGCAAAAGCTTTTAGATCTGATTCAAACAGGAGCATATCCTGTTAATACTGATTCTTCCTCTTTATCGCCTCTTTCTACTAGCTCTGGAGATGATGATGCCAGTCAATCTGAAATTAAAGAAAGGACCACAGGAAAACTCCCTGACTGTATTTTTGATTCACAAACTGCTGGATGCACTTTAGTTGGTGGAAATGAGTTTCATCTGGAATTTGGTGCTAGTCAGAATACTGCAAATTATGATGACATTTCCAAGGGTTCTGAGTGTGAGAGTTTGGGTGAATCCGAAAGAAGTCAAATAAGTGATGCACCAGGAAGTCAGGAGCACAAGCAGCGCCATACTCGTCGCTCGGGCAAATCATGTAAACTAGCGCTGACCTTTACACAGAATTGTCCTGAAGCATCTGTGGATTCTGTTGAAAGTTCTGCTGCAGATCAATCAAATGATGAGCCAAATCTTGATCTTAAACCTGACTGTGGGCTGTGTACAGAAACCAACATAATGGCAGAGTATGAAGCACTTCCAGGCTCTTTTACCCAAACAGAATCACATGATTTTGCCCTACTGTGGCGTGTCAATCAAAATAGCCTTGATACACCCATTACATCCACTAGCGATTTCCGAATTTTATGTAGCAGCCCCACAGGTTTTGTGCCTGTAATGTCCTGCTCCACTGCTTCAGTTAATCCAACTGACCATAGTGAGGTCCCATATTCTGTAGTCTATGACAAAAGCACCCAAGTGGAGGAGAAGGAGTTTGATACAAGTAAAGACGTAACTGAAAATCTGCTTATTCTGAGGCGCCATTTTAAACAGGTCGCATTGGACACGTTAGAAGACTTGTTTGAAAAATGCCAAAGAGATATTGAATGGACAACCAATTTGCTGCTAGACTCAGGAGAGAGGTTCTTCAGAGATGATGAGAATGAAGAAGAGGGAAGATCATGTACAGAAAGTGAAGCTGGGCCAAGCTCTGATGTGTTAAATACCTGGCAGTATGAGGAGATGACTCACTCCAGACCAGATGTGGTTGTGGAGGAGATTCAAACATCCACAGCTTCAGAACCATGCAAAAATATTGACTCCAACAAGTGTGACCTCATTGCACCTTCTAGTATTTTGAATAATAATATTTCTCAAGAAAATGGCAACAAATATGATCTTATACCTCAACAGCAAATAAAAGAAAATCCATCAAATCTGAATCAAAACACTCCACCCGAGGAGGCAATGCCATGTGATATTGACTGGGGCAGTCTGGGAGGTGCAGAAAGAGCTGAAGGTTTAGCAGGAGAAACTGAGGATGACATCAGTAGTATAAATGAAATCCACAGACTTTTACAGGCTGAGCTTGAAGAACTTGAAATAGAAGAAAAAGAGAGGGTGGAAGTAAAGGCCAAGATGAAAGACGTAAAACAAAAAAGGAAAACACTCATGGATATTCAGAGTGTGGAGTTAAAACTACCCACTGAATTGGCTCTACAGCTCACTGAACTGTTTGGTCCTGTTGGAGTGGACCCAGGTAATGGACTCAGGCACCTTAATAAAGTCATCTGGTTAAGTTACAGAACTCATTCTGTTGTATGCAGATACAGGCTGCCCAGAGGACTATGTACTTCACATGGATCTGAATCTGGCCAAACTTCTGCATCAAAAATGGAAAGAAAGTATTCAAGTGAGTTTAAGAGGGTAATATTATATCTATATTATGATGGTATAAAATATAAACCCTGAATTTATTTCTAGGAAAGGCAAAAACAAGCAGCTCTTTCTTTTCAGTTGCTTCAAGAAAGTGAGTTAATCAAAGCACACAGCATACAATGTTTATGTAGAAAAAGTATTTCTTTGCATTTAAAATGTGTTTTATGTCAGGTTCTGCTCAATGGAGTAAACCACAAAAATGGGCTGTGGCAGGATCCAGTCCAGGTCGGTCCCAGAGGAGCAGAAACGGTGCTTCACATCTGGATCATCGTCCAGATGGTGAAGGTCACCTGCCCCTTATGGACCACTGGACTGTGTCCCGACCACATGTGTCTCTCAGAGATATCATTAAGGAGGAGATGGCTTTACAAGAAAACAGACAGAAGGTAAAACACATGTACAGGATTTAAGTTTTCTGCATCAAAAAAAGGCAAATGTGACCATTGGTTACCATTTAAAAAAAAAAAGTACTTATTTAAGGCGAGACACAGTCAGACTGATTTGGATAAGCGGGATGGGGCCACTCTACTAAAAGAAGACCAGCTGTTTGCCCTCTTTCCCACTATTGATAGGCATTTCCTTCAGGACATCTTCAAAGATCACAAGTGAGACTCACTGATTTTAATGAATTAATAATTTTATTAATTACTATTACATATATATATATATAGCTAGTAATATAGAGTTAATACTAAAATATATGGCTTTCTAATCTAGTTCCTGTAACCATGTTATTTTTAAAATCAAAATATTTTCTTCTGTGGCTCTAGTTACTCTTTGACTCAGACAGAGTTGTATCTTCGATCTTTATTGGGCGAGGGTCCTGCTAAGACAGTTGTTGCACCAGAAGCTCCTCGAATCGCCCCCAGATCAGGCAGCAGAGACCGGGACAAGGTATGGTCTGCACAAGCGCACAGTGTTTGATCTATTTCAATAGATTTGTAACTTGAGCGTCTTTGTTAACGCGATGTAGAAACCTGTGGAACCAGCCATGTCTCCTTATCAGGACACAGAGGACCCCGAGTACCAGGACTTCAGAGCTGAGGCAAATCTGCAGAGGAGACGACAGCTCGAGAGTTTTGGCAAAGCTGCAGAGGCCTATAAACAAGGGCACATTGAAGTAGCATCATTTTATGCTCAGCAGGTTAGCAACATCACCTAGCAACTCAAACTAGACAAATTAAAGTTATAGTAGTTGTTGTATCTTTTTTTTTTTTTTTTTTTTTAACTAATATTCACTGCATTTTTGTAGGGTCACTTGCATGGCCAAAGGATGCGGGAGGCTAATCACAGAGCAGCAGCTCAAATCTTTGAGAGGAAGAACTCCTCCTTATTGCCCCAGAACATCCTGGACCTTCACGGGCTTCATGTGGATGAAGCTTTGGAGCATTTGACCAAAGTTTTACAAAACAAAACCAGAGGTAGGTCTGTCATGATGATTACTATATTGACTTTTATATTTATATCGACTATTGTTATATGATAATATATGAGAGCTGGAACAATATACAATATATAATAAAAAAAAACTATTAGGGCTCAATATTTCACTCATTCATTCATTTCATATATTGTATTCATATTTCTTTGCAATAGTGGGGAGATTTGTGTTTATTTTTAAGATGTAAGATTTGAGCTTTAGAGAATAAGTAAAGTTCAAGCCTTTTAATGATGCTATCTATTTAAAATGTGCTTACTGGGATTATCCTGCTTTGTGTCATTGGCATAAAGTTGTTTTAATTTTATCATTTATCGTCTATATTTTTTCAAGAAATAGATTTCATTTCAAAATTTGTTACTGTGGCAAAATTTGTTATTATGGACTGTGTTTCATAGCAATTTTTGTATTATTATTTTTATTTTATTTAGAAAGGGACTAGATAATAGAAGTGTATACAGTAATCCCTCGTTTATTGCGGGGGTTAGGTTCCAGAAATAACCCGTAATGAGTGAAATCCGCGAAGTAGGACAACTTTATATTTTACAATTATTATACATGTTTTAAGGTTGTAAACACCTTAAAACACTGCAGTTAACGTTTTCTCACATTTCTCTCTTGTTTAAAGACTCAAACTTTTGTAGATTTTCAACAAAATGTATTAATAGTGAAGCGTGGGGGCTCCGCGAGGAGCGCGGAGACATGAGTCACTGGATCCACCAGACGCGCGAGGAGCACTGCCACATCCCGGGACGTGACGCGCACCAACCCCTTGGAGAAGTGCGCGACACGTGCACCCCTCATGGTGGTCCAATCCGTGACAGAGCAGCGTGACCGGCGCGAGGCTGCGCGTACACTGTGGCTGAGAGCACGAGATCAAACCGCGGCGGCCGGACCATGCCTCCCCCCTCAGGACCGCATCCTCGCACAAACGAACGCAAGAGCCGCACGAAACCAGCAAAGAGCCGCATGGAGTGATTTAATCCTGGTTTAGTCCAGGACCAGTCCAGGTTTAGACCTGGTTTAGACCTGATCTAGACCTGGTTTAGTCCAGGACCAGTCCAGGTTTAGACCTGGTTTAGACCTGATCTAGACCTGGTTTAGTTCTGGTCTAGACCTAGTTTAGTCCACGTTTAGTCTTGGTCTAGTCCTGGTCCCCCCCGCGTCTCCCATCTATCAATCGGCAAAGTCTACAGTCTCTTAGCCAATCAGGACGCAGAACACAATGTTACACTATAAAAAAACAACAAAAATCTGCGAAACAGCAAGGCCGCGAACAGTGAACCGCGATAGAGCGAGGGACCACTGTATTTGCAGTTACAGAGACAAGACCCCATACTGAATCGTATATGCATTTCTGTTTTTGATTTATTATTTTTTTTCAGCGTAGAATTTGAACATATTACACATATTTATTATGCACACAGCATTTCATCTTGATTTTTGTGTATAATTGTTAAAGGAAAAGTAAAGTTTTTTTTAACAATCTGAGCCTTCTTTCGGCAATAAAACAAGTAGTTTTACTCACCCATAGCAGTTTGGTGTCAATTGGAGCAGTATCGCAGAACTTATGTTGAGCCGTTCTGTTCTACTAATGATCCCGTATCCGTTAGCGTGAGTGCTCGGGGCACTGATTTGCGGTGTCCAAATAACACAAACTTTAGCACTTTTCAAATCACAGAAGATCGCTGTGTCAGGGTAGACTTTTAGTAGATTCCAAAACAGCCTGAAACCCGATATCGCAACAGAAAAGTAAAGTTCAGAGCGGTGTTAGCTTCTTTCGGACTAGCGGTGTTTACAAAACAGCTGAGTTCACGCATGCGCACTGTCCTCTCTGATGACGTCATCAAATGAAACTGTAGCTGGATATCGGGTTTCAGGCTGCTTTGGAATCCACTAAAAGTCTACCCTGACACAGCGATCTTCTGTGATTTGAAAAGTGCTAAAGTTTGTGTTATTTGGACACCGCAAAGTAATGCCCCGAGCACTCACGCTAACGGATACGGGATCATTAGCAGAACAGAACGGCTCAACATAAGTTCTGCGATACTGCTCCAATTGACACCAAACTGCTATGGGTGAGTAAAACTACTTGTTTTATTGCCGAAAGAAGGCTCAGATTGTAAAAAAACGTTAATTTTCCTTTAATTTATTTTGAAAGACACTGCATAATATACAGCTCTGGAAAAAAGTAAGAGACCACTGCAAAATGATCAGTTTTTCTGATTTTGGTGTGTTTGGGCAGAAGAGTCTATAAACTACTGACAACATTTTCCCCAAATTCCAAATAAAATATTATCATTAGCATTTATTTGCAGAAAATGACAAATGGTCAAAATAACAAAAAAGATACATGTTTTCACACCTCAAACAATGCAAAGAAACAAGATCAAATTCATTTTAAAACAACATAATACTAATATTTACACTTAAGAAGAGTTCAGAAATCAATATTTGGTGCAATAAGCCTTATTTTTAATCACAGCTTTCATGCGTCTTGGCATGCTCTCCACAAGTCTTTCACATTGTTCTTGGGTGACTTTATTCCACTCCTGGTGCAAGAACTGAAGTAGCTCAGCTTTGTGTTTGTGTTGGAATTCAACAGACGCTGGAATGGAATGGCTGTAATACATGTAGAGATGCTGATTTCAGAAAAAAAATGCAGTGGTCTCTTATTTTTTTCCAGAGCTGTATATGTTCAATTGCATTTACAGAAAGAAGACTCCAAACTGATTTGTGTGCATGTTTGTTTTTGACTTTTTCGGCACAGACTGTGAGCGTGGCCTTTGTCGCCCTCAACTCTCTGTCATCACAGGAAGAGGGAACCACAGCCAAGGAGGCGTGGCCCGCATCCGTCCCGCTGTTCTAGACTACCTCACCAACAAACACTACAGGTACAAACAAGAAGTACAAACAAAAGTACACACAAACTCATGTATTTGCACTGTCTTAACGGTTACCATCACCCGCTTCTCTCTCTTCTTCTCATCTTCCAGGTTTACGGAGCCCAAACCAGGCCTCGTGTTGGTCTCTTTGAAGTAAAATGAACCTGGTTTCTTTGATACATGCTACATGTCTATGAATGTATTCCAAGTACAAACTCTATTTAATTCTCTAAAAAACTGCAGCTATTTTAGAGGTGGTTTTATTGTTTATCATTAAGCAGGACAGCTGTTTCACTCATGTCTTATTGTATTGTTTTTTTAAAGGAAATTGAGTCCCACTATAATTTGCAATACACTATAATGTGAACAACAACTACATTGTACATAATGAGGCAGATACAGTGGGGTAGTGTAAAATTGCTTTGGAATAATATATACACTTAAATAAGGCACTGCCAACAGTTTTTATGATTTTTTTTTTTTACTTTATATTTGATTCTAGGTATTGAGTTTGCACTACAAACTATACTTCCAACTATAAAGATTTGTAATAGAGTTTAACTTTTATTTAAATTATGCCATCTTATTTTGAGAGAACCATTTTTGCAATTTTCTGCCAGTTGGTCCTGATTGTAGATCTTTGCCTTAAAAGCCAGTGGCAGGTCAAATCATACAAATCATAAACAAACATTTTAGTTGAGTTCTTACTTAAGGCCAGTAATTAAAAAAATATATGGTTTTAGGTTTGTAATTATTAAATTATATGACACCAGAATTTCTCAGGTTGAAACATGTTATAAAATAAATGACAATTAAGACAGATTTTTTTTATTTTTGTATCATTCAGTTCATGGTTTTACATACGGTATTCAAAATGTTGGTGTTTAAATAAATGTGTTTGTTTTCAGTTATGGCTGGTTTTATTCTTAAAGGTGCATTTTGTAAATTTTCTGGTGAAATGCTTTTATCCATGGAGATGTTATTGCTTTGTCTGGAATGTTTCACAGTATGGCATTAAGCCTTTCCATGGAGCTCAAACCAGACCAAGTTACAGGGCAAATCTGTGGAGAGGTAACCCGGCTCACGGTCAGAATGCCTGCTTTTCTATTTTTTATTTTATTTTTTAGCTATGAAACCACCTCTAATTGAATAAATGTAAAGTACAGTTGTTTAATGTCATTCTGTGGAACATTCACAAGGATGATGTCTGTAACTACAGACTGATAGGTATCCTCCCGGTGCTTTCCAAAATTATTACAGTATAGAGAAAATATTTGATGATCAACTAATTGTGCGTTTTGAAAGTAAATTACTTCTGTACTCACAGCAAATTGGTTTTAGGCCTAAATATTCTACCTAACTTGCTAATCTAATCTAAAACGTTAAGTCTCTGGACGAAGGTAATGTAGTTAGGGCAGTCTTTCTTGAGACGGTCAATCATAGTATTCTACTGGGAAAGTTACTTAAGTTCAATATTGCAAATTTGCAAATGGTTCACGTCTTGTATTAAAAGGAGAGTTCAGTGCGTTTGGGTAAATGGGGCAACATCCCAACTACTATCCAATCCCTTTGGAGTGCCACAGGGATCTGTACTAGGCGCCCTGCTTTTTTCCATATGACCTCTCGCAATGATGTCCTACAGTTAAAGGAAAAGTAACGTTTTTTACAATCTGAGCCTTATTTCGGTAATAAAACAAGTTGTTTTACTCACCCATAGCACTTTGGTGTCATATGGAGCATTTCCGGAGATGTTTTAGATTAGCGTTAGGCTAACGCCATTAGCCTAGCGCGACTTATAGCCATAGCTCGGGGCATTCCCCGAGCATGTAATATGCCCCGTGCGGGCTCCAAATAACACAAACTTTAGCACTTTTCAAATCATAGAAGCTCGATGTCTTTAGTCTACGATTTTGTTTGGTCAAAAGTGGCCTGTAATCCGAGATTTAGCCATAGTTTCGAGTAGATGAGGACACCAGTGCGCATGTGCGGAGTGTGCTCTCAGCTCCCGGGACCCAAACATGGAACGCAAAGCTGTAAACTATGGATAAATCTCGGATTACAGGCCACTTTTGATTCAAACGAAATCGTAGAGTAAGACATCGAGCTTCTATGATTTGAAAAGTGCTAAAGTTTGTGTTATTTGGAGCCCGCACGGGGCATATTACATGCTCGGGGAATGCCCCGAGCTATGGCTATAAGTCGCGCTAGGCTAACGGCGTTAGCCTAACGCTAATCTAAAACATCTCCGGAAATGCTCCATATGACACCAAAGTGCTATGGGTGAGTAAAACAACTTGTTTTATTACCGAAATAAGGCTCAAATTGTAAAAAACCTTACTTTTCCTTTAATGTTCACATGTATGCTGATGATACTGCCTTGTATCTATCTGCAAAAACGCCTGCCCAGGCTAGTGAACATCAGAGTCACGCCTTACAGCAGCTCTCAAAATGGTTTACACTTGACTTTGAATGTGACAATTCAAAATTTGAAATTTTTAACAGTCAATGAAGTTTGTAGTACCTTGGCCTTATTCTGGATAAAAATGTCAAATTGATCAGTGACACAAAATACTTAGCGAAGAAGATTAAACCTAGTCTCAATTGCTTTTGTTTTGTATGTAAAGATATACCGTTCCATACTTCAAAACTATTTATGAACGCAATGATCTTTTTGTATTATTTTTTTTCAAGTGTTTTAACTACACTGCATACCACTGAATTGAGTATTTGCCAGGACCATAAACTGTGTTGTCCCAATGTAAAGGACAGCTTTTGGTCAGTTCTCTTTCTCTTTCTCTGTCAAAGGGACCAGTCTGTGAAAATTATTATGTTTTTTTGCATGTAGCCTATATTTTTTCTATGGAGAGGTGCTAAAACAGTCAAAACTATGCGTTTGGCTCTGGTCTAATGTGATTGTGATGTCCTTAATAAACCTATAGCCTGACATATCCATAGAAACAAGCAGGTTTGATATTGTTCATTATTACTTGTAGTGCAGGTGGCTGTTTCCTGGTGTCTGTGTTTCAGAGTATCACACTGAGGCAGCTGCAGTGTGGGAGGCGACAGTGAAATGAAACCGGGCCTACAGCGGATGCACACAAACTCGAGTTGCTTCCTATCGTCATATTGAGGTTTTGTCACAGTTAACACGAGTTACAAACTTCAAGTAACTGTTGAATTTGTCTGTTAACATACCATTACGGTTGCTATTTGAATCTGATTTTTCGATAAACTAAACCTCACCTCCAAGTTCAAGAGACGAAACGCAGCTTGAGACTTCCACACACAAGAGTAAGTAATAATCTTTATGTTCTAAAACTTTGAGAGGTGAAGAACCACCCGAACTGTAACTATGTTTTAGCTTTTTTCATTTAGGCGTCTACCTTACTTCAGGGTGTAGGTCTACTGAAATTTGAACACACATTAGTTAAAATTAGAACTAAAATAAAGGATTACGACTATTGGAAAGTAGGCTATATTGAATCAGTTTACAATGAGAAAAATGAGAATTCACAAAACCATGAAGCAAACTACACCCGATGAGACAGGACCAATTATGATCTGCTCATAATTTTTTTTTTTTTTTTTTTACATAACTATATTATCTACCAATACTAATCTTATCTCTAATGCTGTTACCAAATAATTATGCTTACGTGTATTAGGAAATGAAACCAGTCAATTTGGTGTTATATAATGATATAAACTTTTATTTGATTTTATTTTCATGTCGTCTAACTTACTTTAGAATGTAGGTCTATTGGATGAACACATATCAAAATTAGAAGGAAAGTATAGTGAGAAAAGTGTATGTGAATTCACAAACTACACCTGATGACAGGACTAATTATAAGAAAACGTCCTGCATTAAGTGTAGTATTTAGCAAAAACTCTAATTTCTAATCTGGTTTTGCATGCCACTGAAAAATACTTCCGCTTGCATGTATTGGGAGACAATATGATGTAGTAATAATAATAACAGAATTAATTTTGTGATGTTATTCTTGTTTTAGTGGATTTTCTTCATCAGAACTGGCAGAATCTGGGATCTTCAATTTGACGACAAAGACTCCAAACGGATCTAGACGGACACATTTGAGGCATTTTCAAACACTGAGTTTCACGGACGTGTCAGCAAGTTATGTAGCTCATGTAATTTATTGTATGGACTAAAATACGGAGCCTTTTGTAGATAAAACGAGTCCAGGTTAAGCTCCAGCACCATGAACGGCATACCTGAGATGTCGGTGAAGTGTGTTCTGGTCGGGGACAATGCAGTGGGGAAAACAGCCTTGTTGGTTCGCTTTACTTCTGAGACTTTCCCTGACTGCTACAGACCCACTGTGTTTGAGAACACAGGCGTGGAAGTGTACATGGACGGGGTGCAGATCAACCTGGGGCTCTGGGACACAGCTGGGAGCGACAACTTCAGGCAGATCCGTCCCAGGTCCTACAACCAGGCTGATGTGGTCCTGATCTGTTTCTCTGTGGCTAACCCAAACTCCCTGGCCAGTGTGCAGCACAAATGGATATCAGAGATCAGGGAGCATCTGCCCAAAGTGCCTGTGCTGGTGGTGGCCACTCAGACCGACCTGCGGGAGACGGGTGTGCACAGAGGGCACTGCATTATGCCAATACAGGGCAAACAGGTGGCACATGACATCCACGCCAAAGGGTATCTAGAGTGCTCGTCCCTGAGTAACCGCGGGGTGCAGCAGGTCTTTGAGAGTGCTGTCCGAACAGCCGTGAACAAGGCCAAGAAGAGGGAGCGCCGCCGTATGTTTAGTATTAACCAGTGCAAAATGTTCTGACCTCTGGACGTCTCTTAAGACTTTGATTTTAATTTGAATAGATGTGTATTTATTGTTTTTTTTTTTATGTGTATGTTTTTTATTTATGTATTTGGACAATCCTCTATCTATGCTAGCTGGCAACGTTTACAATTTTATAATGTACAGTATGTTGTAATCGTAATTGTGATCGTTAACTATTATTAACAGCATTTTTATTATATTTTGAAGCTGTGTATTTAGATTTACTCAAAGAAGTGAGCTTCACATTTCACAGCATTGCAATTCACTGTTATATCTAGGCCTAATATTTTTTCTTTAAACATTACAGGAAAGCTAGACATTTTACACTTAACATGCACTAAAATAATCAATACAGCTCTGTAAGATCTAAGATATATTAAAGGTGAATTCATAATTCATTATTCATTATGTTTCAAGATGTGGGAGCAACTGAAGGGAAGATAATCAAAATGTTATATTTGATTTGAACTGTTATTCGAGCTAATTAGAACCAAAAACTGAACTCGGAAATCTGTAATCTTAAGACTTGTCCCTCCCTTTTTATATTTCCCCATAGAATATTTACACATTACATCAAATATGTAGTAATAAATAAATACAATGATATAAATAAAATCAGAGTAATGTGCACTAATCTTTAATCTTTGCTATTTTAGATGTACGTATGTAACTACTCACACATCTAACCATTTACCAACCATTAACAGTTTTTTTTTTATTATTATAATTTTTTAAAATCTTGTTTTGGTCAGTGTACCAATTGGGGAAAAAATCGAGAATGTGACACAGATGGAAAAAACAGAATAAGAGTAAAGCATATACATTAAAAAAAAGAAAGAAAAGAATGCATATATGTATTAATACTGAGATGACCGTGCAGTTGGTTGAATATTTGACCAGAAAACAATGATTATTTTATCATTTCTCACGCAGTGGCTGTGGAGCTGCTGAAAATAAAGAGTAAATTAATAAATTGTGACATCATCAACATGAACAGATAATAGACACTCGAAAGATACTGATAAGTAAAGATTTTTCTCCAGAGAACCCATTCAGACCTTACTATGCGTACCGTACTTTATGCAAAAAAGATGTCTCTTGTTGTGAAAACCTAAATATATTTCACATTTGTATAGTCATGTTCTAAAGACTTTATAATGCAATAGAGTATAGTAGAAAGAGGCGGTGGCGTCCTGGGGTCAGACCTCTGATCTCGCTGTTCGCTTTCACAGATACCACAAGACATTCATTTTCTCTCTTTGTCTCTGGACTGAATGTGCATGGCAGAGGTTTGAGGAGAAATTACATTGAACTCTCTGTATATTCAATTCAAACTGTAACTCAAATCTTTCTTTTACCTATATAATAATTCTGCATCTTGTGTTGCTCATAGAGTCAAATATTTGTCCATGAGAGAAAATAAAAGTGTCTTTTTATACAGTGGCAGGATTCACATCACCTTTGATGTACAACGCAAAGTCCAACAAACGAGGGAACATCAGAGAGAAATGTCATATTTTTATACATGCATATAATTAAATTAGGGCTGTCAAACGATTAATTTTCTTGATCGCAACTAATCTCAGAAATTTCATAGTTAATTGCGATTAATCGTGATTTATTTTGCATGTTTAAAATTGATATCTTGCAGTAAGACCGTTCGAATCTAAAGTTAAACTCACAATGCAAAGTATTTCTCACCATTTTTTTTATTTCAAAAAAATGCAGAGAAAGGAAAAAGTAACAATGAACCAGTAATAGTGCTTACTTTGAGAAATTGTAAATAAATGATTGAAGCCCGCTCGAGCTGCCTACGGATGCGTAGAAGGAACAAAATACAAGCAAACTCAAAATAGCGCGTTTAACCGACAATGAGTTTAATTAATACAACCAAATGAGCTGCATATGGATGGCAGAATTGCGGAAAATGCTGGCAAACTCTGATCGCGATTCAAAAAATTGTTCGCGATCATAACTTACATTAATATAATCGCGATTAACGCGTTAATATTCCCAGCCCTAAATTAAATACAATGCAACATGTCAGGATGTAAAACATTTTAATATTTAAATGCTTAAACGTATTACCTCTCGATAAATGGTACTTAAGGTGATGACAGTAAAGACCGTAGATTTGACTTTGGTCATTTGTCTTGATTACCTTTGCCGCAATTACTGAGAATAAATTTAAGAAAAAAAAATAAAATGATATATATATAGTACATTGCTTAAAAAGTTATAAATAAGTTAAAAGATACCATAAAACAAGATTTTAGATAGACAGACCCTGATGTAGAGAAAATACAGGATTTTATTGCAAGCTTTTTATGACATCATCTGGTGGTGAATTAGAGCTCGATTCATTTAATTGATTATAAAACTGACCACAATAAGTGATCACTTTGTCATTGGTTTGAAGTCACACTTGTTTATTGTAGATGTGCTCTATTACTAGTACCCTACTGTCTTATTTTAACATTTATTTATATATATTTTTTCCAGTTTCACACAGACATATTTATTATACAAGTATTTTAAGTATTCTTACAACCTGCAGTTACGGGTGAGACACGACATGAGACCACGACAATGAGACACAACAATATCCACACATACTTATAATAAACTGTGTGATTCAGTTCACTATTTTTGCCTCATATTTTTAGATGTATTTTATTTATGTTTTATAGATTATAATATTTATTCTGTTTTTGTAGCACGTTTTGGAACTACAGCCTATTTAGTGTAAGTCAGTAAAGTCAATCCTTTTGTAAGGCAAATGTAAACACATAGAAAAGAGAATTAATTTTACAAATATGTGAAAATGTGTGCCGCAATTTTACTTGACAAGATTTTTAGGCTTGAGATCTTGTGATTGGACGTGAACACTGCCGCGGACATTTACTGGAGTAACTTTTGGAAAACATTGCACTTCTCAGAATACTTTTCCAGCAGCATACTTTTACTACTACTTGAGTGATATTTTTATTGAAGTAACAGTACTCTTACTTGAGTGCAACTTTTAGTTATTCTTCCCACTGTGAGTTAGTCTCCAAGTGACAAAAGCTTTGTGTTGACAACATGAAATGATTTAAAAATGAGTTTCTTGCACCGCTTCTTCAGATATGATTCACTTTTTCTCATTTTGTGTCTATCCTCTAAAAATACCATATACCTCTAAAAGTTTTTTTGTTTTGTTTTTGCATTATTTAATGTTTTGTCCTTCAGATTACCCTAATTTAGCAGTTACTCTTTGCCCAAATGCTTTTTTACTTTTACTTGAGTCATTTCTTATTAATAGATATTAGATTAGATTAGATATTAGTAGTCTAAAGTAGTGTGAAGTGGGTGAGTATATTTTTTGGCTTCCCTACCCACCTCTGCCTCTCCGTCATGTGAGTTTGCCACAGTTATTGTTGAACGAAGAGTTGACAGAGGTTCAGTTGCTGCTAGTGCCAGTTTTAGCTCAGTGAAATGATCCCGTGCCCTTTAACTTCTAAAACTAGGTGCTGCGATGGCTTAACAACATCAAACTGATAAGATGGGGGGAAAAGATTAAAGATATTTCCTGTGCCACTGCTGTATGGTCTTTTTTTTTTAGCTCAAATGTTTTCAAAAGCACCATAACTCACTATCAGTCAAAATGATCAATGCTGTGTCTTTGAGCCTTTTCCTTTGGTCCTTTTGTACAGAGCGCTGTCTCTCTCTCACACAGGAAACACCTGTCGCATCTTCACCAGAGCCACAGAATACTCACACTACTCGTCTCAGGCCTCCACAAACAAGGTCTCACTTTTAATCATAATACAGACTACATACAAATGCGGGCTTGTTTCTTGAGATGTCCGGGGGAGGTTTTTCTGGGCATGACCGTGATTTAACTATAGTTTTATAATTGCATGCAAAAAGAACAAGATTCACTTTTGATTAGGACTGCAAAATACAGCTCTGGAAAGAAAAAAAAAGAGACCACTGCAAAATAATCTGTTTTTCTGATTTTACTACTTATAGGTACCTGTTTGGGCAAAAGGAACATTTTTGTTTGAGTCTATAAACTACTGACAACATTTCCCCCATATTCCAAATAAAAATATTTAGAGCATTTATTTGCAGAAAATGACAAATGGTCAAAATAACAAAAAAGATACATGTTTTCAGAGCTCAAACAATGCAAAGAAACAAGATCAAAGTCATTTTAAAACAACGTAATACTAATGTTTACACTTAAAGCCCCAGTGTGTAGGATTCGTGGCGCATAGGTGGATGGTGCTATTGCACTTTCTGTTTTAGCTATGGCAGACCTCGAGGGTCACCCGGGCGCGCGCATGAGCCGCGTGCCGCTACTGTATAAATAAAACGCAGTCCCGTTTTTTTGTTTTGTTTTTTTTCTCATGAAAACACACATTCCCGATCATGTACCATGACACTCTACACATCAAATGAAACCTTACAGTCTCTTCTTTTTGACTATGCAATTCATTTCCCTGCACAACAAACACTCCCCGAGCACATGGGGCTTTTATACGGAAAAGCACAAAACGAGGTTAGCTTACCTTAGAATGCTTTGCACAGGTCAAACTCTGTATTTCACCATAAACTTGCTCTCAATTTGTCCGTAAGGATCCAGCGAATAAAATCCAGTAAAACAATTTAGTCCAAAACACGTGTTAGATCCATTACGACGTCTGATCCGGCAGCATGCTTGTGTTGTTTACTCAAAACCACGAGCCTTGCCGAAGGCGAAGGCGGAGCCTAAATGTCCTTCTGCGGCTCTCGTATTCAAAATGGCTGCCTCTGCATGGGGAAGATCCCCCTTTTATGTGACTATATCTAAGTCCAAAAGAATACTTTGATTTCATGATGGAAGTGAAAAGGCTTGGAAAACAATGTATTTTTGAATGGGTATCTTCAATTTCAGTAATTAACGGGTAAAAATCTTACACACTGTCCCTTTAAGAAGAGTTCAGAAATCAATATTTGGTGCAATAACCCTTATTTTTAATCACAGCTTTCATGCGTCTTGGCATGCTCTCCACAAGTCTTTCACATTGTTCTTGGGTGACTTTATTGCACTCCTGGTGCAAGAACTGAAGTAGCTCAGCTTTGTGTTTGTGTTGGAATTCAACAGACGCTGGAATGGAATGGCTGTAATACATGTAGAGATGCTGATTTCAGAAACAAAATGCAGTGGTCTCTTATTTTTTTCCAGAGCTGTATGTAGGAATGGAAATCACAAGTCAAGTTCGCACAAAGGATGCAGACATTTAGATAACAGAATGTCTGCAAAATAAATAAATAAATAAATAGAAGTTAAAAAAAAAGTGTTATGTGCCATGTGTTTGATGGAAAAAGACAGTCTCGAGTTCTTCTCGAGCTACAATATTCACTCTGAATAGAAACCTGCTTTTTAAAGGGCTATTTTATAATTTATTTATTATAATGTTGTTTCCTCATCAAAAATATACCTGGAGTTGTGTTTTTCATTTACATGTTCCTTACATGTTTATTATTGAACTTTCTGCAACCCCAAAGCTCAAAATTCAACATTGTCGACCTTGTGATGTCATATAGTGGTCATTTTCAAGTTAACTGATACCTCTAGTTCTACCTTTAGTTTAGTAGAGACGGGCAGTTCCAAGGCCAAAATTATCCAAAAAGATTCTAGTGAAGATGGAGTTTAAAAACAGAGTGGGGCCCTTCCTGTATTAGCACATGACATCACAAAGTGGAACAGAGTGTTTTCTATTTGAGAAAAGAACACAGCCCAAATATGCAGGGGTCAAATCCGGCCCGGTCTGGAGAATGAGCTCCTCTGTCCCGTAGTAATGAAGTTAAAGTAAAAATTATCCACTTAAAAATGCACTCAAGTAAAATACAGATTTCTACATAAAGGAAAAGTAATGTTTTTTTTTTTAACAATCTGAGCCTTCTTTCGAACTTTACTTTTCTGTTGCGATATCAGGTTTCAGGCTGTTTTGGAATCTACTAAAAGTCTACCCTGACACAGCGATCTTCTGTGATTTGAAAAGTGCTAAAGTTTGTGTTATTTGGACACCGGAAATCAGTGCCCTGAGCACTCACGCTAACGGATACGGGATCATTAGCAGAACAGAACGGCTCAACATAAGTTCTGCGATACTGCTCCAATTGACACCAAACTGCTATGGGTGAGTAAAACTACTTGTTTTATTGCCGAAAGAAGGCTCAGATTGTTACAAATGTTACTTTTCCTTTAAAGTGCAGTACTTTACTAGTTTTACTTCATTATGCTCCACCACTGATTCTGATTCAGTAGATATACAGCTCTGGAGAAAAAATAAAAGACCACTGGATTTTTTTTTTTCTGAAATCAACATCTCTACATTTATTACAGCCATTCCATTCAAGATTCAAGATTCAAGATTCAAGATTCAAGATTGTTTATTTGTCATATGCAGAATCAACACAAGGTCAACAATGCAATGAAATGCTTAGGATCAGTAGAACCGTTGACTCGCTAAGATAGTCAGAAGTACTAATAACATGCAATAATAGTACATGGTAAAAAAGTGTTGCAAAAGTGCAGGGGAAGAAATAAACAATATAATAATCAATATAATAAAAAATATGTAATAAAATGTAATAAAAAATACAAGGTACAATGTACAAAGGTGCAGGTAGGATTAAATCAAAGATCAAATAAGGTGTAAGTAGAGTATTTCACAGATTGCACATAATATGGTGTGGCATAGGTGTTTCATGTGGATTTCGTATTGCACATAGTATGGTATAGATATTGCACATAGATATTCCAGCGTCTGTTGAATTCCAACACAAACACAAAGCTGAGCTACTTCAGTTCTTGCACCAGGAGTGGAATAAAGTCACCCAAGAATAACGTAAAAGACTTGTGGAGAGCATGCCAAGACACATGAAAGCTGTGATTAAAAATAAGGCTTATTACACCAAATATTGATTTCTGAACTCTAGTATAACATTAGTATTATGTTGTTTTAAAATGAATTTGATCTTGTTTCTTTGCATTGTTTGAGATCTGAAAACATGTATCTTTTTTGTTATTTTGACCATTTGTCATTTTCTGCAAATAAATGCTCTAAACCAGAGGTCTTCAACAGGGTCGTGAAATCTTTTGATTTCACTTTAAAATAATATAATTTTATATTTTAATATTTTTAAAAACAATATATTTTTTCATTTTCCCCCAATCAATTTCTCCCTTGTCCCTCCACCCTCTTTGATGTCTTCAAATGAAAAAACATATGTTATGTGCGACTCATCAGGGTCAGACATCTCACTGAAGTGGGAATTCACAGATGGCTTTGGGGGTTCACTGTCCCCTGTATGTTCATGTATGTTCACAGTTTAACTTGATGTGTTATGATCAAAGCTTAACTTGATTTGTGTTATTTGAATCGCTCTGTATTTGAGCAAGATGTATGTGTAAATGGCAGAAGCACAGCCACTCTCTCCCTTGCACTTGTTTTTTAGTTGAATCAGTGAACGATCTTAATAGGCCTGTGTTGTATCCGGCCCATCTTTAAAAAAAACAAACAAAAAAAACATGAAAATACAATATTAACCTGTGTATTATTTCCTTGTATTGGATGTACCATAACAGAGTAACAATGTTTATACATGACACTAAGCTCAATTTAATATAAAACACAATTCTATGCCGTATATATAGTAGGGGGTCCCTGGCCCAGTTCGCCATCTGTTTGGGGGTCCCTGGCCTGAAAAACGTTGAAGACCCCTGCTCTAAACAATAATATTTTTATTTGGAATTGGAGGGAAATGGTGTCAATAGTTTATAGACTCAAACAAAAATGTTCCTTTTGCCCAAACACATACTTATAAGTAGTAAAATGAGAAAAACGTATAATTTTGCAGTGGTCTCTTATTTTTTTTCCTTGTGTTGTGGTTATTTAAGGTGAAGTAATGGACACTGGACGCTCGCTGGTCACTATTTTCAGAGCTTTCAGATAAGGTTGAAATCCTCCTTATCTGTGATCGGACATTGGCCCCGAGGAGAGCTGTTTACAAAGTGAAACGTGACCCGGCGCTGTGAGGTGTCCGGTGTATCCGTAAAGACGCGTCCCTCACTCAGCGCGTTATGAGAGCGCGTTATGGACAGCTGTCACCGCGCGCCGTTACGCACAGGTGTGGACGCGCGCGTTTGTGTCGTACAGCTGATTCCGCTCGTGTACACAAACGGATCAGGCTGTGGGCATCACGTTACACCCGTCTGCCACCGGACACCGGCGGACCCGTGTGCATGTGTCAGTGCGAACGATAGCCCCGGCTCCTCTTCCACAAAGTGACCACGGAACGAACAGGCGAGCAGAGACGCGCGTTCCGACAGGATGTGACTTTTCTGGGGTTTCTGCAGGGATCCAGGCTCGTCCAGGCTCAGAGGAGACGCAATGGGGAGCGGGATAAACTGATGCACACCTGTTGGCTCCGTGACCCCTTTGTGACGCCTTAATTATTGATCCCGCAGCTCGTGACCGGCTCAAAATGAGGAGGGCAGCGGTGGTAGTTTGGATAAGTCTTTTGATGCAAGGTCAGTGACTCATTTATTTATTTATTCATTCATATCGGGATGGGACAGAGTTTTCAGGAAAAGAGACACGAGATAGAATCCACGAGAACGAGACGAGACTTCAAAATAATTCACAATCATCTGATCTAGTTATAAACACGATCAAAATATGTCATTTTCATCATATAGGCTATACTTTTAATAACCTGTTGTAGGCCTGTACCTGTGTAATCCCCACATGCATCATTACTGATTATAACAATATATATATATATTTTTTATTTGATTATTTATTTATTTATTTGAGCATCAGTTAAAACAAACAAACAAACAAACAAACAAACAAACAAACAAACACATAATGACACATTCAGTTCACAATAATTATAGAAAAAGATGAAATGTGATGAACAGTTAAATGCTATAGGAATGACCAATATTATGCAATGAAATGCTATGGGTTTCAGCTTTCAAATCAATCAATCAATCAATCAATCAATCAATCAATCAATCAATCAATCAAACAATATTTATAAGGCGCTTTTCATACAAAATTGTAACACAAAGCGCCCAGATAAAACAATTCAAAATATATGCTTTTTTATACTTTTTTAAAGGGCCCATATTGGACTATTTTCTGATCTATGTTGTTATTTCCTCATCAAATCCACCACATACCACTGTTTTTTTAAAACTCCATTCACAAGAATCATTTGGATAATTTGGATAAATTGCCAGTCTGTACTAAACAAAAGGTAAACTTGAAATCTACCGCTTCATGACATCACAAGGTGATGTGGAAGAGCATTTTGAGCTTTGGAGATGTGGACAAATTAATAATGCAGTATTACTTAAACGTGTGAATGAAACAAAACACAATACTGCTTATATTTTTGATGAGGTAACAACATGATTAAAAGCTCACAAGAGTTTTCCGTAATATAGGACCTTTAAATTGTTAATGGTCAGTGGTCCCACTTTTTCATCATTCTGAAACCCATGGATATTTTAATAATACAGCATTTCATTTATTCCATTATTACTATTTAATTATGTTTTTTGAGCTGACCTGTCCACTCTCCCCCTCAGTGTCCCATGGTGCTCAGGGTCACTATGCCCGTAAACTGTTGAACGACCTGATGGATAATTACTCTAACGCCCTCAGACCAGTGGAGGACACAGACAGCGCCCTGAATGTGTCTCTGCAGATCACACTGTCACAGATCAAAGACATGGTGAGTCCTTCAACTCTATAAACCACACCTGGACAGTTTGCCCAGGTCTGCTTTAAACCAACAAACATATTCCTACTCATACTCTTATATTAGGAATGTAGATTGACCGGTCAATCTATGTTCCTACCCTCACCTATGGTCATGAGCTCTGGGAAATTACTGAAAGGACAGGATCGCGGATACAAGCGGTCAAAATGAGTTTCCTCCGCAGGGTGGCTGGGCGCACCCTTAGAGATAGGGTGAGGAGCTCGGTCACACGGGAGGAGCTCGGAGTAGAGCCGCTGCTCCTGCACGTCAAAAAGAGCCAGCTGAGGTGGCTCGGGCATCTGTTCCGGATGCCTCCTGGACGCCTCCCTCGGGAGGTGTTCCGTGCATGTCCCACAGGGAGGAGGCCCCGGGGAAGACCCAGGACACGCTGGTGGGACTATGTCTCCCGGCTGGCCTGGGAACGCCTTGGGGTCACCCCGGAGGAGCTGGAGGAAGTCTAGGCATCCTTGCCATTCTATAATGCTGTTACCTCACTGAAAACATACCTGGAGTTGTGTTTTGTTTCATTTACACATGTTGGAGTGATACTGTGACTACTCCAAATCTCAAAATGCTTCCTTCTCATTCTTGTAGTCTTGAACATAGCAGCTACCTTTTACCACTTATGCTATTTCCATTTAGCCTAGGCCTACACACAGCCACACATATGCAGGGCGGTCCATTACGCGCTTTGGGTAAAATACAGTTAGTAGAAAAGTTTAGTTCAGACCTGGGCAAACTGTTCCACAAAGGGCCGGTGTGGCTGCAGGTTTTCTTTCCAAACAAGCAGCAGCACACCAGACTTGACTCATTTAATCAACTGATCTCAGTCTTCAGACAGTTGAAGGTGTGCTCTTGGTTGGTTGGAACAAAAACCTGCCCAGTTTACCCAGCTTACGTAGCCTTTAAAACAGGCAATGTCCTATTTTCAGCACTAGGGGTCGCCATTGTATAGCTCCTGATTTGATTCTCCACAGCAGCTTCTCCCTTTGATGAACTTGTGTTTTATCTGTCAATGTGTGCAGGATGAGAGGAATCAGGTGCTAACCACATACTTGTGGATCCGCCTAGTGTGGCACGATGCCTACCTGAAGTGGAACAAGGAGGATTACGACGACCTGGAGATGATCAATATTCCCAGTGACTTGGTTTGGAAGCCCGACATCGTCCTCTACAACAAGTTAGTCCCTTTACTCTGACCCTCTGAGTGAAATGTTCTTTACGATAAATTGTTCTATTGTAATATTGTTGTAGGCCTTCAAATTTTGAAGGGCGACACTGATTGAATTGATTGATTTTGTTTTTATTTCGAGTTTGTGCCAAGAGAGAAGAAATAATCATATACATAGGCCCTTTTTAAAAAAAAAATTCTTTATTTCATTATTACGAAGTGTGTAATTTTCGACTATTTTCTTATGTACATATTATGATTACTTATCTTGTTTGTATGCATATTTTTGTTCTAACTTCTTTGCACTAAACTGCCCTTGAGCTAATGTGGCAAGTGAATTTCTCCTGTGTGAGATCAATAAAGTCTTATCTTATCTTATCTTATCTTACATATATATTGTAAACAGTCTAAAAGCACGTTTCTTCAAAAAGAGTGGGAAGAAGAAAATTTATATTAACCCACCCTTATTCACTACATAGTTTCAAAAATTACATTGATCACAAAACATTACAAATACTTACATATATCAAAATAAAAACACACGATATATACTAAATGTGTTAGACATTTTAACCCACTTTCATTCTTATTTTTTTTGTATTTTACTGTATTGTTTTACAATTATTATTTTATCTGTATCTTTTTTTTTTTTTTTTTTTAAAGCTCCCATGGCATGAAATTTTCACTTTCTGAGGTTTTTGAACGTTAATGTGAGCTCCCCTACCCTGTTTAGGCCCCCCCCCCCATGGTTAAAAGTTGTGAAATGTCTAAACTGAGCATTTGCGATCCTTTTCTGCGTTACAAAAAATCGGAGCTCAAACGGGCGATTTTGAACAAGGCACCTTGTTGACGTCAGATCAAAAAAAGAAATGCAAATGCAGTTCCACCCCCGTCTGTCTGTACTCAGCGTCTCTGTAAATCAGAGAGTTTGGACTGCGAATGCGCTAGGCAATGCGAAATGCGTTTTTTTATTTGCCTGGAGGCACGTCTGAGTGTTTCTAGGCTCGGAAGTCCTTTATCTGAGCCTCTGGACCTTTGAACAGCAGTGGTTTAATTTTATTTTCTGTGGAAATGTGTTTATTTTTCAATGGAACGCTTCAAATCTCTCCCCCCGTGCAAAAACACGGAAATGGATCAGAGCGCACAGCTGACAGCTCAGAGCAGAGAACGGAGAGTTTGGCCACGCCCCCACCCTCTACTATAGGCCATCTCTTTTCTCCTCATTTGCATTCAAGCAACAACGCCCATTATGGAGTGTTCAGAGAGAGAAAAATTACTCTTTCTCATCTTATCTCTGTTTCTCAGAGTGTTGATTTTGAAGAAGGATTCATTTACAGTATTAGGGAACCATTAATGAGCCATATAAAAGCATCAAGAAGTACCATGTCATGGGATCTTTAACTTATATGATGTATTGTCTCAGGGACTGCAGATGGAAATTAGCTCTGAGAGCTAAAGTCTGGTACAAAGCATCTTTTCATTTTTTTTTTTGTGATTAATGCTCCTGTACATTGTCCCTGTCAAATAAATCAATTAAACTAAACTAAACTATTGCTGAAGTAAATATAGTGATAATATTGAAAAAAATGTATGACACTGACACAAAAATCCAAGAGCAGATTCAAACCACAAAAATTATTCTAAATGTACAATATTGTTAAAAATCATGAGCTGCAATAAATAAATGGCAGAATGAAACATGTTAGTTTGCATCTGTAATGAGTCTTAGAAGTTATTAACCTTCTACAGCTCAAATCTCGTCATATAGCCACAAATAACCAAAAATCTCCTAGTAGCGCAAAGAAAACATACACACGATAAATATTGAGCCTAAAATATATTGTTCCAGCTTTCATATGCTGAAGAATAAGTCCATATAGTATTTCTCGTGACAATTGTATTATTTATTGACATTAGAGCTGATATGATTTTTCATTGTGTCTGTGTAGAGCTGATGATGAGGAGGACTCGGGCACGTCTAACACCAACGTAAAACTTCGTTACAATGGAGAGATTATCTGGGACTCTCCTGCCATCACAAAGAGCACATGTGTGGTGAATGTGGCCTACTTCCCCTTTGACAGGCAAGAATGCAACCTCACCTTTGGTTCCTGGACCTACAACGGAAACCAGGTCAGCTTAAGTTGTATGCCATGTTTAAAGCTGAGATTTATCATGTTTGGTCGGAAATTGTTTTCAAAAAGTAAAATCATTTGACCGATGCCAAACATAGTGCCTGTGTTGTTTAGTCTTCACGAGGTAGTTGTCTAAAAAGCAGTGAGGTGAGAAAATCTTCCTCCAGGGACGAGACACTGGAGGTGATGTGAGAAGGATATTGTGAAGTGGAGTGGAATGTATTTATATGAATAGCAAGAGAGGTGACATCAAACAAAATATACGGACACTAGAAGAATGGAGCTACTGAAGCATATACGCTTCAATTTAAATTTTTATATGTCAGTGAACCATCCGAGTTAGTTAAAGGTCAAATATTCTGGAGGTGCCATGTCACCTGCATGCTTCCATGGAAATAGAACGTTAAAAACATACTTTGGAACATTGTCCATGGAGATACTTATGTTTCATGTCATACTGTGGAGGGTTTTAGCCAAAGGAACAACATTTCCATGGAAACAAGCAGAAGGGGCCCTCCTCCAGGTCAAATAAGAGTCAGGTTTGTGGAGATGCAAGCCTACTTCAAATAAATACGCATGCTTTTGAGTGGACAAATACAACAAGTAAAATATTTAGCAAAAAGGTACATATGGTGGCTTTAGGTAGGCTCTTTTAGGAGAGTCATAGTCATAGTCATAGTCATAGTCATAGTTGCTTTATTGTCGAAAAACAATCATATGTACATGTACATAGAGTGAATTCGAAATTTAGTTTCCCCACTAACCAGGCAGGACAGTGATAGAGCGGCTGGGGGAGGGGCCGCTGTGCTTGCGCGCGCCGCCGACTGGAAGATGCAGAGTAGAAAAGATGCAATACAATCAATGACAATTATACACAACATGTAATGACAGAAAACAATTGGATAGGTAACATACGGTGTCTTTTTCTTTGGCGACAAGAGGGAAGGGTGTGGGGCAAAAGGGAAAAGATCAGAAATCCATGAAATTGATTGAAAACTGAAGAAGAAGCAGACATCTTAAAAATAGACAGGGCAGTATTACTTAATACATGTGAGTGTGAGTCCAATAGTGTGTGGCAATGTTTTTGTAGAGTCTGTGAGATAAGCGGCAGCTGTCGGCCTTGGACGTGTTTGTGCAGAAGATGCAGTCAAAACAAAGTGAAGTCCAGTTGAATCACATTTTTCCAGGAGAATTGATTACAAAAGGGGAATTTAACATAATCGATACATTTTAGAACCCAGGCGAACAGACAATTTGCCAGAACTCTGGTTTCTGTCAGGTCCCCACTTCCTGCAGGTCTGTGCGACTCGCAATCCTCCCCCTGGCACGTACGATAGTGAATATGATAATGAATGAGCCGCTCTTCCCCACAGTTCCAAATCCATTTATCCACGATGTTATCTAGTGCCAGGTGGATCCCACAGATGGATGAAACGTTCACCTGTGTCATGTTGAATGTTTATATTTTTATAAGACAATGTCCTGCCTGTGTCTCAGGTGGACATCAGCTTAGGCATGGACGGTGGTGACCTGTCAGACTTTGTGGAGAATGTGGAGTGGGAGTGCCTCGGTATGCCAGCGTTTAGAAACGTGATGATGTACGGGTGCTGCTCGGACCCCTACACAGAAATCACCTACACTCTGAAACTGAAGCGCCGCTCCTCTTTCTACATCTTCAACCTGCTGCTGCCTTGTTTCCTCATCTCATTCCTGGCTCCGCTGGGCTTCTACTTACCGGCCGACTCCGGAGAGAAGGTGTCTCTGGGAGTCACCGTGTTGCTGGCCCTCACTGTGTTCCAGTTACTGGTGGCTGAGAGCATGCCTCCTGCAGAAAGCATGCCCTACATTGGTAAGTTATCCCACTCTAATGAATTACTTTATTTTCTAGACATCTGACATCAGTCCTATTTAAACCCCTGTTTTTGCATTACATTGCCTTTTGAGGATAGATTAAAGGTGTATTGCGCAACTTTTCTGGTGAAGGGTCTGCCACCTGTTTTTCCTTGTGAAGATGTTATTGCTTTGTCTGGAATGTTTCACAGTATGGTATTAAACCTTTCTATCTTCATGGAGACCAAACCAGACCAAGTTACAGGTCAGATTTATGGAAAACTAACCCCAGCGTGAAAAGTCCCTCAGTCGTCCAGGTAGAATCCATGATAAAAGGAGAAGTTCAATTTGTCAACTGGACAAAGTTTGTTTGGTTGAAAACGTTTTGCCGCTCATCCGAGAGGCTTCGTCAGCTCTGGTTATTGTGCTGGTTAGACACTGCTTATATCTAGCTGCCGGGAGGCGCGTCCTACACTGAAAAGCTCTGAAAACGATCCCCACTCATCTGTCTCTTTGTTTTTTCTACATTGGGGAAACCAAACAGCCACTTCACAAGAGGATGTACCAACACAGGCGGGCGTACCAGAGTGGACCGTCACCTGCCGTACATCTTCACCTAGAAGCCACAGGCCATTCTTTTGAGGACAGTGAGGTGCAGATCTTAGCCAGGGAAAAGAACTGGTTTGAGAGGGGAGTTAAAGAGGCTATTTTTGTCAAAAAAGAGAATCCGTCGTTAAACAGAAATGGGGGAGTTAGACATAACTTGTCTCCCATTTATAATTTGATTCTTAAACCAAGTCAAAAACAGACAAAAAAACATTAGGGCAGACGATCCAGGGCAGAGGGGTGGAGAGGGTCGTTAGACGTTGAATAGGGGGGCGAAACTAGTCGCCAGAGTAATTTGAAAAACAAAGAGACAGATTAGGGGGGATCGTTTTCAGAGCTTTTTCAGGGTATGGAGCTCCTCCCTGCAGCTAGATATAAACAATAAACAATAACCAGAGCTGATGAAGCCTCTTGGATGAGCGGCGAAACGTTTTCAACCAAACAAACTTTGTCCAGTTGACAAATTGAACTTCTCCTTTTATCACACAAAAGTAACCCCACTTACAGACAGAATGCTAATTTTTCTAGGTATTTTTGAGCAATAAAACCAACTGTAAGGTAGACCTGTTTAATGTTATACTGTACTGTGGAATATTCTAGGCAGAGCAATGACATATCCATAGAAACAAACAAGTAGGTGATGGACCTGAACTGAAAATAGTTGGGGGTCCGTCACCTACTTGTTTTAACCTTTAAGTAATTTGATTGACTGACAAATATTTTAGCTATAAATGCAGTGAATATGTGTTTGCTCTGAATACTTGACGAATTGTTGACATGTGTGTAATCTTTATTAAACTAGAACCCTTATTGTACAGCTCAGAAAAAAAGAGACCACTGCAAAATGATCAGTTTTTCTGATTTTACTACTGTGTTTGGGCAAAAGGAACATTTTCGTTTGAGTCTATAAACTACTGACATTTCCCCCAAATTCCAAATAAAACAAAGAAACAAGATCTAATTCATTTTAAAACAACATAATACTAATGTTTACACTTAAGAAGAGTTCAGAAATCAATATTTGGTGCAATAACCATTATTTTTAATCTTTCATGCGTCTTGGCGCCTGAAGTAGCTCAGCTTTGTGTTTGTGTTGGAATTCAACAGACGCTGGAATGGAATGGCTGTAATCCATGTAGAGATGCTGATTTCAGAAAAAAAAAAATGCAGTGGTCTTATTTTTTCCCAGAGCTGTATGTGTTGTCTCATTAGATATCTCCTGTCTTCTTTAGGAAAATACTACATCGCCACCATGACCATGATCACTGCCTCCACGTCTCTCACCATTTTCATCATGAACATTCACTTTTGTGGCGCTGAAGCCAAACCAGTCCCTCACTGGGCCAAGGTGCTCATCATCGATTACATGTCCAAAATCTTCTTTGTGTACGAGGTGGGCGAGAACTGCACCACTCCAGAGAGTGAGAGAACTCCACTGTACACTGAGGAGCCCATGAATGAAAAGGGCCTTTATGTGGAAGACTACTACGGTCAAGATGATGCATACAAGTACTGCAAGAACCACAAAAGTCAGGTGAACGGTAACGCTAACTGCAATCACTACAACAATCGTGTGTCCCGGCTGGAGAAGGGAGAGGCCAAGCAGGAGCCCATTCAGAGGTACCACCACATCATGAGAGATGAACTTGATTACCAGGCCCCTTCAAACCTGCAGCATCTCAACGGTGGTCTGAAAGAACAGCTTCTCTATAATCCAGAAAAACCACAAGTCCAGACCTGCCACTGCTGCTGCTCGTGTTACCAACATAAACAGGTTTGTTATTACTCATTGATTAGATGTTGTCTGTGTACAGAGGAATATTGGGCTGTGATGGAGTCAGAAAGAATGCATGAAGGAAAACTGATGGACCCTCCACCAGAAAAGTTACAATATAAGTTAAAATATTTGTATATGTGTTGTATGGGTTTTTGGTGAAATAGAAATCCCTTATGGTATAATACCGTATATCACGAGGGGTTTAAGCAAGGGCATCCAGCTTGACTCCATCCAGTGTCTGTACCATGTACTTGTTTGTGCATGGAATACAGGTTAATTAAGCTGTGTAAAATGGTCATCCCATTTGTAGACTGTACATATAAATGGACACAGCTAACACACTAGCTAACACACTTAACCGTCTTTACACAATCCTAGTATTTTTATTTTGCTATTTTGTTTGTAAACAAATTCCATTTCCTAATATGGAACTTGGCTCCAAATTTGCCCCTATAACTGCTAACCTCATGAGCTTATTTTGACTGTAGCTGAACACTATGGGCAGGGCAGTAGACGGGGGGGACAAAGGGGTCTGTTGTCCTGGGCCCCAGGGTTTTAGGGCCCCAGAATTGAACAGTCTTCCTATTAATTAATATTATGGGGGGCCCAAGTGAAACTTGCCCAGGCCCCCAAAATTCTTTCGACGGTCCTGGCTATGGGTGACGTCACACTCTCATAGTCCAAAGTCTATGGCCCATTAACCCAGTAACCCATTAACATTTCTGAATCATCGTTGTAGCAACAGCTGACCTGATGTATTTTCATTAACGCGCTGTCCTGATCTGAAAATGCAATGTTAATAATGTAATTAGTTCGTGAACTTCCAGTGTCTTTACAGGGAACTACAGCTTCCAGTATTGTTAAAGGAAAAGTAAAGTTTTTTTTACAATTTGAGCCTTATTTCGGTAATAAAACAAGTTGTTTTACTCACCCATATCACTTTGGTGTCATATGGAGCATTTCAGCTCCCGGGACCCAAACATGGAACGCATAGCTGTAAACTATGGATAAATCTCAGATTACAGGCCACTTTTGACCAAACGAAATCGTAGACTAAAGACATCGAGCTTCTATGATTTGAAAAGTGCTAAAGTTTGTGTTATTTGGAGCCCGCACGGGGCATATTACATGCTCGGGGAATGTCCCGAGCTATGGCTATAAGTCGCGCTAGGCTAACGGCGTTAGCCTAATGCTAATCTAAAACATCTCCGGAAATGCTCCATATGACACCAAAGTGCTATGGGTGAGTAAAACAACTTGTTTTATTACCGAAATAAGGCTCAGATTGTAAAAAACGTTACTTTTCCTTTAAGCTGTTTGATCTTGATTTTTGTTTTTCTTTCTTCAGGTGGTCAAGAACATCCAGTACATCGCCAACTGTTTCAGGGAACAGAGATCGACCTGCATCAAAGTGGCCGAGTGGAAGAAGGTCGCCAAGGTCATGGATCGCTTCTTCATGTGGATCTTCTTCATCATGGTCTTCCTCATGAGCATCCTCATCATTGCCAAGGCGTCATGACAGTTCTTTTAGTAACTGATGGACCTGAATATCAGAACTATCAGACAGATTGGAGTACCAGACACCTCTACATGCCAGTATTGTGTTCTGTGCGCTTGTGTTGTTTAAACGCATGATTTGATATCACAGGACTCAAATCATCCATTTAACTTCACGCGCACACACAAACTCACCCAGGCTCTGTATGGTTAGTTACCCTCAGGTGTTCTCGCATGTGTAGAATGGTAAGACAATCTAGAGCTCCTCCTGAACATGCATAGGCTTTGCATTATGGATGAGCAAAGAGCCAAACTGCTAACTATAGGCATTATCTTACATTACGCTTCAGGAATCCAGCAATGTTGTTTTGTAAGAATGGAACACTGTTTTCACAAGACAAGACGAGACGAGAAGAGATTTTAACATTATTCTGAATATACATTTCACGATTCAGTTTCCATTTTTGTTTTAAACGTATTATTTTTGTTTCCATCCTAGTATTGCTTTTTGGAACTGATGTAACTCAGCAACACGAGACACAGTTTCTACAAGACGAGACTGGAGATTTTAATATTATTCCTAATATATAAATAACATGAATCAATTCCCAATTTTGGCCTCACAATTTTTTGTATTATTTTTTTCCTATTCCAGTACTGCACTATGGAACTGTAAGAGATGTAACTCACCAACATAAGACACAATTTCTACAGTTCAAGATGAGATATGAGATTGGGCTCACAAGAACAAGACTTGACGAGATTTTTATTTTAATATTCCCAATATATCAATTTCACAATTCAGTTTCCAATTTTGGCCTCACAATTTATTTGATTTAATGCTTTAGTTTCCATTCTAGTATTGCTTTTTCAAACTGTAAGAGATGTAACTCACCAACATAAGACACATTTCTACAAAACTAGATGAGATATGAGATTGGGTCCACGAGAATGAATTCCTAATCTATAAATTTAACAATTCAGTTTCCGAATTTGGCCTCACAATTTTGTATTTATTTGATTTAATAGTTTAGTTTCCATTATAGTACTGCTGTTTGGAATTGTAAGAGATGTAACTCACCAACAAGACGCAATTTCTACAAGACGAGACGAGATATGAGCTCCATGAGAATGAGACAAGACTGGATTTTAACTTTGTTCCTAATTTATAAATGATTCAGTTTCCCCAGTTTGACCCTTTTTTGTCCAACCCAAACCTCACAAGATCATTTTGCTTCAAATCTTGTGGAATGAGAGCTTGTCCCATCCATATTGTTTTGTGTTTAAAACTAAAAAAAATAAAATAAAATAAATAAATTGACATTATTTATGTAAGAAACTTAATTAGGACATGCTGCATCTTTAATCTGCTACTAATGTATGAATCTAAGTCTACCTCTAAAACTAGAAGAAAGATACAGTATTGATGACTGTTTATTTATTAAATAAATTGTTCATAAGTTTAAGATGAATCAAGTCCTTGTTTGAAGAAAAATTATGATCCGACTGATCACATACAATTCAAGTTTAAAGGTCCCATATTAAAGATCCCATGACATGAAATTTTCACTTTCTGAGGTTTTTGAACGTTAATGTGAGCTCCCCTACCCTGTTTAGCCCCCCCCCCATGGTTAAAAGTTGCAAAATGTCTAAACTGAGCATTTGCGATCCTTTTCTGCGTTACAAAAAATCTGAGCTCAAACGGGCGAGTTTGAACAAGGCACCTTATTGACGTCAGATCGAAAAAAGAAATGCAAATGCAGTTCCACCCCCGTCTGTCTGAACTCAGCGTCTCTGTAAATCACGCCCAGAGAGTTTGGACTGCGAATGCGCTAGGCAATGCGAAATGCGTTTTTTTATTTGCCTGGAGGCACGTCCGAGTGTTTCTAGGCTCGGAAGTCCTTTATCTGAGCCTCTGGACCTTTGAACAGCAGTGGTTTAATTTTATTTTCTGTGGAAATGTGTTTATTTTTCAATGGAACGCTTCAAATCTCTCCCCCCGTGCAAAAACACGGAAATGGATCAGCTGAGAGCTGACAGCGGAGAGCGGAGAGTTTGGCCACGCCCCCACCCTCTACTATTGGCCATCTCTTTTCTCCTCATTTGCATTCAAGCAACAACGCCCAGAATAAAGTGTTTGAGAGAGATATTTATGACTCTTTCTCATCTTATCTCTGTTTCTCATGCACTGAGGCTTGATTTTGAAGAAGGATTCATTTACAGTATTAGGGAACCATTAAGGAGCCATATAAAAGCATCAAGAAGTACCATGTCATGGGATCTTTAAAGGGCCCATATTAAGCTAATATAATGTTTCCTCATTAAAACCACACCTGAAGTTCTGTTTTGTTTCATTCACACGTTTAACACACAAATCCTGCATATTTAGGCCAAAAAGAGAAAACACTTTGTTCCACCTTGTGATGTGTGGTAATACAAGAAGTGCTTTTAAAATACATATACCTTCACTAGAATCATTTTGATGATTTCAGAATTGCCAATCTCTACTAAACAAAAGGAAAAAGGTAGCTGTTCACTTGAAAACTTCCACTACATGATGTCACAAGGTGGAAAAGAGCCTTTTGAGCTTTTGTTGTAGACAGCGTATTATTAAATGATTATTCTAACATGTGAACGAAACAAAGCACAACTTAAGGTATGTTTTTGATGAGGTAACAACGTTATAACATGGCTTAAGCCTCGCAAGAGTCAATTTTGCGCAATAAAGGACCTTTAAAATATAGACTAAAAGCTGCCAGTCATCACTTCATACACATAAACAACAAACACACCAGTAGTTATCAGTCCCCGCTGCATATATTTGGCTCCTTTTTGCTCTTGTTATCTGAATGTGACAAAATAGGTTCCTAAGTTTTTCCGAACAACAAACAAACTTAACAAGAAACTTTCTATTATTGATCTGTGATAAGGGCTGCATATTGATTTTATCTAAGAAGATACAAAGAGCATGTGGGTCTGTCTGTGGACATTGGCCCTAATGAAACTGTGCTTCCAGATAAGGTCAAAAACTGAGTGCTTCAAAGACACATTATTGGGTAAAAGTAAGTCCAGACGCATGATGAAGATGGCTATAGTTTGGACCCTCCTCCTGAGCCCTGTTGCATATAGAGAGCCTCATTTAGCGCTAGTTTACGAAGACTGTGAGTGCAGCAAGATGTCATCTAACGGCAAGCAACCATCAACTACCAGCAGTTCAGGTAAGATTGTTTTTCCAAAAATACTGAATTCCTTCTTAACAGCTTTAACAAGTTGCAGTTTTCTCTCAAAGTCGCTCAGGACTTCACCTTTTATAGCAGTTGCCTAGAAACCAAAGGGTTATACTGTTGTATACCGTTGGAGCTATGTTTTGTTTCATTCACACATGTTTGAGGAACTATTAGTCTGTCTACATCTCCAAAGCTCAAAAGGCTCTATTTTCTCAAAGTTTTCATTTTAAAGGTGCACTATGCAACTTTTTGGTTGTGGGCCTGTCACTTTTTTGCTTCTATGGATATGTCACTGCTCTGCCTGTAATGTTCCACAGTATGTCATTAAACTGCTCTACTTTATATTTATTCAATCACGTGTAATTAAAGCATTCTGACCATGAATGGGGTGGCCTCTACACAGATTTGACCTGTATCTTGGTCTGATTTGGTTTCCAAGACGATAGAAAGGTTTATTACCACACTATGAAACATTCCAGACAAAGCAATAACAACGGACTTTATGGGGACAAGCATTTGACGGACATTTCACCAGAAAAGTTACACAATGCACTTTTAACACTAGTTTTTTTTCATAAGCAGTTGCCTTTTGTACCTACATTCTTCTCAACAAAATGTAATGTATAATAATAATAATAATGATAATAATCCTCCCACAGGCCGTAGGACTTCTCCCTGTTCTGAAACCAGAATAGTGTTGCTGGGAAAAACGGGCAGTGGGAAGAGCTCCACAGCCAACACCATCTTGGGGCGAAGGGTGTTTGACTCCAGGGTCAGTGGGTCTTCTGTCACTCAGCGCTGCCGAAGAGCTTGTGGAGAGTTTCGTGGATGCCATCTGACGATTTTGGACACCCCCGGCCTCATGGACACACGCCAAACCCCTCAAGAAGTCCACAGAGAGTTGAGGAAAAGCGTCAGTCTCCTCTACCCAGGACCTCACGTCTTTCTACTGATCATTCGGATTGGGAGGTTCACTGAGGAGGAAAAGAAAGCAGTAAGGCACATGAAGCAAGCCATGGGTACGAGCACGCTTGCTTTCACTGTGATCATTTTTACCCACGGAGACCTGCTCGAGGAAGGAGAGACAGTACAGCAGTGTTTGATAGATGAAAGCCCAGATCTCAACGAGCTCGTCACCAGTTGTGGGGGCAGGTACTGTGTGTTTAACAATCACTCATCAAGAAACAAAGAGCAGGTTTCAGAAATGTTAGCTCTAGTAGATGCTCTGTTGCAAGCCAACAAATTCCAGCATTACAGTGGGAGAATGCTGCAGAAAGCTGAGGAGGAGAGCAAGCTGCAGTTTGAGACGCAGGAGATGATGAAGAGAAAGCAGGAGGCTGAAATCAGAGAGTGGTATGAAAGAGAAGTAGAAGTGATGGAGGAGAGAAATAGGAAAGAACAGGCTGAGATAAGGAGACAATTGGAAAAAGAAAAAGAAAAAGCCGAGAAATTGGTCATAGAGATGGAGGAGGCGTTTAGACAGGAGCTCAAAGAGGTCAAAATGAGGAGCGAGGAGAGAAAAATCCATGATATGCTGCGACTGATGGAAGTGCAGAGAATGGAGGAGAGCAGGAGAGAGGCACTTCAAGGGAAACTGGACCATGTGACCAAGATGTTTGAGAGCCAGGTCAAACGTGAAGAAAACCTCAGAAGAGGGATGGAAGAGATGGTCCGGAGGAACAGAACAGAGAATGAAAGGAAAGACAAAGACAAAGCAGCCCTGCAGAAAGAGGTGGACAAACTCAGCATGATCTTATTGGAGCAGAGCTGTCGGGACGAGGGCGGGAGACTGCAAAGGGAGGCCATTGTGAGGAGACAGCGGGAGGAGAATGGACTGGAGTGCCACCTGCCGTTGGAGAAACAGAGGGCAGAAAGAAATAGAGCACAATATTTGCAACAAGAGCTCAGAGCAATCAAAGTAAAGGTTGGCCAACAGAGAACAAAAGACATGCAAATAAAGAAAATCATGTGCCCCATGTGGAGAGAGGAGCCTCTAAAGAACCACAGCGCAATGTCAACGGTGACCGGTTACTTCCAAGAGATGGGACTTATGGGCGTCAATGCAACACTTGAAAGGATTGGAGCCCCATGCTGTATACAGTGACAATGCACTGACAACTGTATTTAAGAGGGTTCATTTAGTTAATTCTAAACCTTTACACAGTGTTATATTGACATATGCTTAAAAAGACAAACAAAAATCAACAATCACACTTTATTTATCCTTGATGGGACAATTTAAGTACAAGCAAACACTGGAGGCAAGGCGAGAAGTGTTTTGCCCAAGGACAAACCAACAGAATGCCCTGGTTAGAGCTGGACCAGGCAATAGGTGTGCACCAGATTTGGAAAATGAATCATAATGCATTTAGCAAATAATTGTTCTAATTTACAGGTGAAAATTTCCACTGTAGTTATTAATGCTGTTGAAGCATTGCAAATGGGTGCAAATGAAAAAAAAAAAAAAATCAAATAAAATAAAAAAATACTACTCTGAAACCTGGCTACATTGTTTGATTTGATTGTTTTAAAAACATCCTACGTGAAAAAGTCAAAAATGGGATTTGTGAGATAAATATGGTGTTTAATAAAACAATACTCATGAACTGACATTAGTCTGAACCAGGGGGAGATAAAGCACGATGCACATGTGTAGAGATGGGGGACATATTTATCTGTTACACAAGTCGCCCCGTACAGTAGGAGCAGGAAGTTATATAACATACAGATCAAGATCCAAGTCTATGGTACAAAAACTTAGCAGCAACATGTTAACATTGGAGATCAAGGGGCTAACAAAGTAGTTCATTTAGAAAATGTCACAGTTTTCTTTAGCATAAATTTGTTAAAAAGGTAAAAACAGTTCTAAGCATCCTCTAGGGTCAATGCTACTCACAAGATCCGTGTGTAAAGTACATAGTACATAGGGAAATACATTATACTCTAATATAAAAACCTTCTGGTAATGACACAGTACAAACTCTCAGGAATTGCGACAAAAATATACATGTCTTCACGTCACATTTGCAGAATAAAATGTAACTAAGATCTCTGGCAAGCACAAGAATAGATTCAGTGATCAAAATACATTGTGTTCAAAATAAAAGGACAAAATTTTGTTAGTTCAGCTATTTTGACATGAAATATGTCTTTTTAATACAAAAATAAGGACAAATATAAATTAATATATATTAAAAGAATCAGATTGATACATGGGAGGTCTACTGAAAAAGTACATGTATTTATGATGCAATAAATACTTGTCATCCATGACGCTGGGTGGATAAACAAACCATAAGGTGAGTGCTCATGAGTAATTCAGTAGCTGTATAAAATGTGCCCGCAGTCTCTGTAGTTGTGTGGAGGAACACTGCTCACTACTGCGACCTCTATACTGTGCCTCAGTGCAGCGCCTCTACAGGTGAGTCCATGCTACTACCGGTCTAGGTTACTCCTAAAACAGACAACACACAGATAGGAAGCAGGAAGTCTACAAGAAGCAGTCAGTGCTCTGACCGCTGAGTCTTCCAGGAAAAAGACAGTGGCACATCACTGTGGTCATCAGGACCAACCAAAAGGAGCAAGGAAGTCTGTCACAGAGTCAACTCTTTGTCCTGTATCTCCACTTCATGATAAAAAATAAGTCAGTTCTTGTACTTTACAATACGCTTTGACATCCCCACCGAGGAAGCTTCATACATCAGTCTGGCACATAACAAACTTTTTTCTTTTTCTTTTCTTTTTATTCGTTTTTAAATGTTTTTACAAAACAGTTTTAGGAGAGTGTCCAGAGCAGGGGCTTTCCCAAGACAATTTAGGGCTTTGGGCGAAAGGGTGTGGGTCCAGTAAGGCGGGCAGGAACACCATAAACATCTAAGGAGAAGGGAATCTGCCAACGGTGCTGTGTCTTTTGTTGTTTTCTATTTCTATGAGGAACATGTTGTACAGCCACATTTGACCACCTTTTCCACTTCCTGAACAAAGGAGGATCCGTCAGTGCACTGGAAGGTGTATTTCCTGCGCTTGCTCCGTAGGGGGGTGCAGCAGGTGCCCTGTCCATCTGCTCCCCCTGGGCAGCTGCCCCTGCACTCTAGGCGGGAGACCTTCTCCTGGGTTTGGCACGCCGCGTAGCCTTGCTGTCTCTGATAGACGTCTCTGACCCGTTCCCCTCGACAGGCCACCTCTGTGTGAAGGAGAGGAATGTGAGGTCATGTTTGTGAATGAGAACTGGTTTCCAAACATTATGCCTGGTTAAACTAAGATTATAAATAAAATAAACATGGACGGCTCATTCATTAGGATGCATTGTACACTGGCCTGTCAAATAAACACTGCAAATTTCTCTGATGTGGCCAAGATTTTAAAACTTAAATCAGGTTATTCATCTTGTTTTCAGATTTATTGTCTACTTACTAGTTCTGAGACTGGTTAATTCTAGTTGAAAGGTAGTTTATTTTCAGATAACTAAAAATTATCTTGCTGCATGGACAGATAATTTCACTACTTTTAAGTCATTTTCTGATAGATTTAAAGGCAAATTAACGTTTTTTTTTTACAATCTGAGCCTTCTTTCGGCAATAAAACAAGTAGTTTTACTCACCCATAGCATTTTTCTGTCAATTGGAGCAGTATCGCAGAACTTATGTTGAGCCGTTCTGTTCTAGTAATGATCCCGTATCCATTAACATGGTGCTGTATCATTTGCTCGGGGCATTACTTTGCGGTGTCCAAATAACACAAACTTTAGCACTTTTCAAATCATAGAAGCCCGATGTCTTAATGAAAGATTTCGTTTGAAGCAAAAGTGGCCTGTAATCCGAGATTTAGCCATAGTTTCGAGTAGATGAGGACGCCAGTGCGCATGTGCGGACTGTGCTCTCAGCTCCCGGGACCCAAACATGAAACAAAGCTGAAAACTATGGCTAAATCTCGGATTACAGGCCACTTTTGCTTCAAACGAAATCTTTCATTAAGACATCGGGCTTCTATGATTTGAAAAGTGCTAAAGTTTGTATTATTTGGAGACCGCAAAGTAATGCCCCGAATACAAATACTAACGGATACGCTACAACATAACTTTCTTCAAACAGCTCCAAATGACATGAACGTGATATGGGTGAGTCAAACGACTTGTTTGAAGGCTCAGATTGTAAAATAACGTTACTTTTCCTTTAAGTGTTTATATCTTAAATTTGGGGCAAGCTTTTTTGCAGTGAAGTGATATCCAACAACACACAATGGCATCACAGAAAAAGAGAGGGTCAGGTCACAAAACAATCCACAAATATAACAGAATGAATACTGATGAATTAATGAAAAGCAAACAAAACAAAGATGTGGAGAGACGTGAGATTTGAGTCCACAGTCTCACCTGAGTAACACCCCATGTGGGGTTGTGAGGTGGCTCAGGAGATGCTGAGTTTTGGATTAAAAGAATAGAAATGTTAGATACATACACAGCAGCAAGAAAAAGAGTTTAGTAATCAAACAGGAAGCTGATGTGCAGTTCATTCACACAAACACAAACACACGCACTGTTTATTTCACATTTGCTCACCTTTGTCACAGGCCTCTCCTGTGTATCCACTGTTGCACTCACAGTACGCTTTACCTAGCCCTGACACTCTGCACTTGCCGTGTTTGCACCGAGACAGACTGCACGGGCTGTTTGCTTCTTGGTCTTGTTCATCACACAAGACTCCAGCAAATCCAGGCAGACAGCGGCACGAGTACGAATACGAGTTAATAGGGACACAGCTCCCGTGCACACACCTGGAAGGAGAGGGCACAGTGTTACTTCTTCACTTTTTGGCCTTGTTGCCCAATTACCCCACACTTACTTGTGCCCCTCACAGGGGTTGTTGACCTGCTGGTCACACAGCGTTCCTGTCCACCCGGGGTGACAGGTGCAGCTGAAGCCGCGGTGTCCCGTGGGGTGACAGTCTCCCTGCACACACGCACCAGTCTGACAGGGCTGACACCCAGGCTCTACTCCCTGTCCTGACCCCTTGTTGGTCCTCTTAGCACCGTCATAGTCCACTCCCACGCTGCCTGGTCCCAGCCCGACTCCCAGGTCCTGCAGCTTCCCATTTATATAAAGGTTTCTCAGGCAGCCATGAAAACTGGAGCCATTCCTGCCCCCAGAGCTGTGCTGCAGCGCTGACAGTCCACCAGAGAGAGAGGCATGTTTTGGCATACCTGAAACAGAGTAAAGGGATACAATCACTATTACAGTTTTTTTTATTTTTATTTTTTTATTTTTTCGATACACTGTAAGAATCTATGTCACAGTCCAGTCCTACAACACCTATTTACTCAAAAGGATTTTTACTGCCTGAAGCCTGTCTACAACAAAAGTTAAAGGACAGATCAGTGAAATGATTGAAAATAATATCTGCAGCGACCTTCTGGCTATAGGAAAACAGACATTTTCTATTATGTTAAATGGTAATGTGTCCTATTCTTCACTCAAGCATCAAAAAACATTTATTTTTTCGAGAATCCACACATATTGCACTCTGTTCTTCCATCACACACCTCTCTGTCTGCAGACCCTTCTTCTGTGAGCGGCCTTACCTCCTAAGTAAAGAGGAGAGTCCTTGTTCAGTGTGGACTGTTTGCTGATGGAGCTGATGGTTTTGGGCGAACCACCATCGATGGACAGAGAAAGAGTGTCATCGGCGGTCACCAACTCAACAGCATGGAAGGTGCCATCATTTACTGTCTCAACACTGTTAAGGATGCACAGAATTTAATTACATACTCCTTATGAAATGTTGCCAGTCATTGGAAGTGTCTGTACCTGTATATTGCAGAGGGGGCATAGGATCCTGTATCATAGCTGACCCGCAGTCTCCCCCTGTACAGCTCCATGGCGATATGATCATTATCCCCTTTGTACAGCAAAACTCCACTGTCTTCATCTGTTGCAATCTAAAACATCACACATTGTCTTTTTACAGTTGTTTCACGCATATAATTGTTTAGATTATCATCTTTTTTACATGACAGAGGACAAACCTGCAGGCTGATGTTGGTGTGTGGTGTGAGCAGGTTGGATGGAAGCTGCAGATAGGACTCCCTGTTCACAAAGTTGACACTCACTAACGTTTCACAGTGCTCGCCCTCGTATCCGTGGAGACACTGGCAGCGAGGGTCCATCCCCATGACAACACACTGCGCCCCGTTGAGACACTCGTAATTGTCGCAGGGACTTGTGCGGGGCAGGACCATGGGTGGGGAAAACTCACAGAACAAACCACTGTAAAAGATGAATTCAAAGAATGCATTAAAGATCCCATGACATGGTACTTCTTGATGCTTTTATATGGCTCCTTAATGGTTCCCTAATACTGTAAATGAATCCTTCTTCAAAATCAACACTCAGTGCATGAGAAACAGAGATAAGATGAGAAAGAGTCATAAATATCTCTCTCAAACACTTTATTCTGGGCGTTGTTGCTTGAATGCAAATGAGGAGAAAAGAGCTGGCCTATAGTAGAGGGTGGGGGCGTGGCCAAACTCTCCGCTCTAGCTCTCAGCTGATCCATTTCCTTGTTTTTGCATGGGGGGAGAGATTTGAAGCATTCCATTGAAAAATAAACACATTTCCACAGAAAATAAAATCAAACCACTGCTGTTCAAAGGTCCAGAGGCTCAGATAAAGGACTTCCGAGCCTAGAAACACTCGGACGTGCCTCCAGGCAAATAAAAAAACGCATTTCGCATTGCCTAGTGCATTCGCAGTCCAAACTCTCTGGGCGTGATTTACAGAGACGCTGAGTACAGACAGACGGGGGTGGAACTGCATTTGCATTTCTTTTCACAATTTTTAACCATGGGGGGGGGGGATGGGGGGCCTAAACAGGGTAGGGGAGCTCACATTAACGTTCAAAAACCTCAAAAAGTGAAAATTTCATGCCATGGGACCTTTAAAAACTGATACACTAAACCCCTCTCACAAGCTATATTGAAAATCTGATATTAGTCAATACGAAAACCAATATTGAAACTAGATTCTCATTTGAGAAAGTATGAATACTAAAAAAGTTACATTCACAGGACAGAAATCAACCTTTCCTGAATAGCTTTAGAATGTCTTGAGCTGTATCAGAACAAGTATAAGATCATATAGACTAGTATACGTTCATGGACCACTATGAAACCTACTTGGATGATTTAGGGATTACACAGATATAAGGCCACATGGTATTATAAAAAGTAGGTAGTAAGTATATAAAGAAAGTACTGTGATTTAATGTTGAAAATCACATTCTAGAGTGAAGAGTGCTTTTATTTCACTGGTCTACAAGCAAAATGCTTCCGGAACAAAAGTAGTGACATTTTTCTTGGTTTAAGTCAATAATAAAGAACAAGTACGTCAGAAGTGTTGATTGGCTATAGTTTCCAAGATATAGTATTGGGTCAAAATAGGAAATTTATGCAAAATAAGGCAAAAACTGTAGTTTATCAGAAGGTACAGTGTGTCTACAAGCAACCAGTTCTATCTGAAACACATTCCAATACATTCATTTTAATATGTCTACAGTTTTAACATCAAATATTTTTTGATTTCACATAAGAGAGATGCCTCAAAATTGTGTGCACCTGATGTCTTAAGATATTTCTTGTTTATTTCTTGAGGGATAAAGAAGTGCAAGTTAAATATTTTCAAAATATAAATATTTTTAAGCAAAAATGCCTAAATCTAATGTATAAACAGATGTGATTTTGATGTAAAACAATATCATTAAAGGGACAGTGTGTAAGATTTTTACCCGTTAATTACTGAAATTGAAGATACCCATTCAAAAATACATTGTTTTCCAAACCTTTTCACTTCCATCATGAAATCAAAGTATTCTTTTGGACTTAGATATAGTCACATAAAAGGGGGATCTTCCCCATGCAGAGGATCCTTACGGACAAATTGAGAGCAAGTTTATGGTGAAATACAGAGTTTGACCTGTGCAAAGCATTCTAAGGTAAGCTAACCTCGTTTTGTGCTTTTCCGTATAAAAGCCCCATGTGCTCGGGGAGTGATTGTTGTGCAGGGAAATGAATTGCATAGTCAAAAAGAGGAGACTGTAAGGTTTCATTTGATGTGTAGAGTGTCATGGTACATGATCGGGAATGTGGGTTTTCATGAGAAAAGAAAAAAAAAACAAAAAAAAACAGGACCACGTTTTATTTATACAGTAGCGCCTGGGTAACCCTCGAGGTCTGCCGTAGCTAAAACAGAAAGTGCAATAGCACCATCCACCTATGCGCCACGAATCCTCCACACTGGGGCTATAAATATTTTGAATACATTAGCTAACCAGAACAGTTATCAGATTTGATGATTGATTTGATTTTCAGTTCATCTTATCAATATAAATGAGATTTAGCCACTTTTATCTTGGAAGCAGATCGAGACCAGTGTTATCATAGCAGAATTCATACTGAGTTAGTACCAGAATCAAGTTTGAGATTTTAGTACACTATACTGTAATATCTTGTAGTATTTGTAGTCCTAACCACTTGTAAAGACTATAGTTGGGAGATATATTTGTACTATATATTTTTTTTATTTTTACTTATACATGTATATACGGTAATTATGCATTATTTGGCACCAGTCTCTTTTTAGTTTTGCTGCTTATTTTGAATTTATTATTACCATTTATACTTTTGCTATTGTTGTTATTGTAATACAGTGTGATGTGTGATCCACTGTGTTCAAATTTTGTATTTATTTATTTGACAGGGACAGTACACTGAAAACATTGCCACCATATAGGTCACAGATGTCCTTGTAGACACAGGGTAATTCGCAGTCTCACCTATATCCCTCTGGACAAACACAGGTGTATCCGTTGACTGCGTCGATGCACTGGCCTCCATTTTGACACTTGTTTTCTTCACAATCGTTATAATCTATCTCACAGTGATCGCCCACATATCCAGGAGTGCACTCACACCTGAACACAGACCAGCAAACAAGACACATGTAGTAAATGGTGCTGAATTTTAATAGTATAAAATAAGAGAAATGTCCTCTGTCAAGTTGTACTCACTTGTATCCCTGAGGCGTTAAAATGCACTTTGAATCGTGCTGACAGGGATTCAGCTCAGGAGCACAGAAGTCCAGTTTCTCTTCACACAGCTCCCCTAGGAATAACACACACACACACACACACACACACGTAACATTATTTACGGCACAAGTTTTTGTGTTTCGTATTCATCCAAGAGGTAATATACATACTACAACGGAGCTCGACAGTGATCACTCGCTCCAAGTACATTTTTGATTCATTTTTCCCATGGACTTTTCCAAAAAATTCTAATATTAAGAGTTCAAAGACATGATGGAAGATAAGCAGCTACGTGCTAACTAATATCCATAAAGTGGTTGTTTTAAGTCCGAAAAGTCCACTTAAAACCAAAGAGTCAGCAAAATTCTTTAATAACTTTATGGTTTATAAAGTTTCAAAAAGAGATTTTAAATAAAATGATAAGTTCTATGGTCATTAGTTACCCTGTAGTTTTTATGCCTGAGTAAGCTCGCAAACGTTTAATACTAATTATTTTCTGAAAGTCTATAAAAATGAATGAGAAATGTAATTCCAAAACTGGGGAGTGGATGAGCACTGTTGAGCTCCAGATTGGTGCAACAGTGTGTGTGTGTGTGTGTGCGTGTGTGTGCGTGCGTGCGTGCGTGCGTGTGTGTGTGTGTGTGTGGTGAGGGAGTGTGTGATGATGGATGTGCACCAGCTTAGTGTCCTGATAAACGATCTCATCTCTGAATGCCATTTTCCTTGATATTTCCTTGATGTATCCAGAAGTTCGTCAAACTCCACAGTAAATGGTCTTACTGCTCACTTAGTCAGGGGTGGTGCGTACAAAAATACGTGAAACTGTTCAGAATAGTGTAGTGTAAAACATTGTTACTTATTAAAGGGGAGATTATAAAATGTGTAGTGCATGTGTAATACAGGTCTGGAAAAAATAAGAGACCACTGCCATTTTTTTTCTGAAATCAGCATCTCTACATGTATTACAGCCATTCCATTCCAGCGTCTGTTGAATTCCAACACAAACACAAAGCTGAGCTACTTCAGTTCTTGCACCAGGAGTGGAATAAAGTCACCCAAGAACAATGTGAAAGACTTGTGGAGAGCATGTCAAGACGCATGAAAGCTGTGATTAAAAATAAGGCTTATTACACCAAATATTGATTTCTGAACTCTTCTTAAGTGTAAACATTAGTATTATGTTGTTTTAAAATGAATTTGATTTTGTTTCTTTGCATTGTTTGACCTCTGAAAACATGTATCTTTTTTGTTATTTTGACCATTTGTCATTTTCGGCAAATAAATGCTCTAAACGATAATATTTTTATTTGGAATTTGGGAGAAATGTTGACAGTAGTTTATAGACTCAAACAAAAATGTTCCTTTTGCCCAAACACATATCAGAAAAACTGATAATTTTGCAGTGGTTTCTTATTTTTTCCCCCCAGACCTGTATATATAGTGTATTTCAGTACAAATATTGCCAAAATCCTGCTATCATTTAATGCCATTTCAAAACACACTATTTGTAAGAAAGGGCCCATATTACCTTCTGATCTAATGTTGTTTCCTCATCAAAAACAAACCTGGAGTTGTGTTTTGTTTCATTCACACATTAGCACACAAACCCTGCATATTTAGGTGGAGTTCACACTGTACCACCTTGTGATGTCATGTGGTAATAATAATGGAGGAAGTGCTCCACTGTGTAAACTCCACATACAGTACCTTATTACATTTGGATCATTTCAGCTATGGAATTGCCGAATGGTAGCTGTTAACTTTAAAACTACCACTTCATGACATCACATAGGCCTAGAAGAGAGCATTTTGAGCTTTAGAGATGTCTTATGAATAAAACAAAACACAACTCCGGGTATGTTTTTGATGCCTCACAAGAGTCACGTAATACAGAACCTTTAAAGAGGAATGCGATGAGGAGGAGCAGGCTGTGGAAATATTAGAAAAAATATCATGCCTGGTTCCCTGGGGTTGCATAATTAAAGCAGCGGTGGGTTCACGCATGGGTCTGGGAAGATGTATGTACGAGTAAGGCAAAAACGACACATCTGACCCAGGTGTCTCTTTGAACACTACATGCACTGCTCACAGAAAACACACAGATCTTTGGGGGTTCATTCCGATTGTGCCAGGCCAGGAGGAGCATGGAAAAAAGTCGAAATGAAGAAAGGGAAAAAGGAGAGAGGGACTGAAAGGAGACAGAAGAAGAGCAAACTAACCTCTCTCCACCTCATTGGTAGCAGCTGCGATACATGCGCACACATTAAGAACAAGACAACGTGACACAAAGCAGAGCCGCACTCAGAGTAAAGCAAATTAAACAGTGAAAGAAAGATAGAGAGATAAGGGGAGCAGGTTAACGGTCACAGCTGGTCAGCAAAGTGCAAAGCAGACGTACATTACAGTTAGCAACACCAATCCTGCCAATCACATCACCTTTGTTGTTTATGGTGGACAATGAAGCTCAGCGATGAAAACCCACTCCAGTTCCATTCATTTTTACCAAAGACTTTATAAAAATTCAAATATTAAGAGCTCAAAGATATTTCAGAGGCTAACCAGCTACAGCTCTGGAAAAAAATAAGAGACCACTGCATTTTTTTTCTGAAATCAGCATGTGCACCAAACATGTATCTTTTGTTATTTTGACCATTTGTCATTTTCTGCAAATAAATGCTCTAAACAATCATATTTTTATTTGGAATTTGGGGGAAATGTTCCTTTTGCCCTGCTATCATTGAATACCATTTCAAAATACAGTATTTGTATGAATTAAAGGGCCCATATTACCTTCTGATCTATGTTATAATGTTGTTTCCTCGTTAAAAACATACCTGGAGTTGTCTTATTTCATTCACACATTAGCACACAAACCCTGCATATTTAGGTTGAGTTCACTCTGTACCACATTGTGATGTCATGTGGTAATACAGGAAGTGCTCCACGGTGTAAACTCCACATACCTCACTACATTTGGATAATTTCAGCTTGGAATGAAATCGCCAAATGGTAGCTGTTATCTTCAAAACTACCACTTCATGACATCACATAGTAGAACAGAGCATTTTGAGCTTGAGAGATGTCGGCAGACTAACAATGCAGCATTATTCAAACATGTGTGAATGGAACAAAACACAACTCTATGCTCTAAACCAGTGTTTCCCAACCAGGGGTACAATTACCCCTAGGGGTACGCGAGCACACTGCAGGGGGTACTCGGCAGGGTCGCTGCCAGGCGCAGGGGGAGATTTTTGGGAATTTTTAAATTCTAATTTGAGTAAATTTGAGTTAAAGAAAAGAGAGAACATGCCTGAGAATTAAATTTTCAAATTAAGGAGATGAAATCAAATGATTTTCATTTAATAATCAGTTGTGTCACGTTCTACTTTTGGAGAATTATCAACACGTATGAGTGAGGGGGTACTCGAGGTATGACAAAAAGGCTCAGGGGTACACAAGACAAAAAAGGTTGGGAAACACTGCTCTAAACCAGAGGTCTTCAACAGGGGGGTCGCGGAGGTACTGCAGGGGGGTCGTGAAATCTTTTGATTTCACTTTAAAATAATATAATTTTATATTTTATAGTGTAAAATACAGTATTACCCTGTGTATTATGTCCTTGTATTGGATGTACCATAACAGAGTAGCAATGTTTATACATGACACTAAGCTCAATTTAATATAAAACACAATTCTATGCCGTATATATAGTAGGGGGTCCCTGGCCCAGTTCGCCATCTGTTTGGGGGTCCCTGACCTGAAAAACGTTGAAGACCCCTGTTCTAAACGATAATATTTTAATTTGGAATTTGGGGGAAATGTTGTCAGTAGTTTATAGACTCAAACATAATGTTCCTTTTGTCCAAACACATACCTATGAGTAGTAAAATCAGAAAAACTGGTAATTTTGCAGTGGTCTCTTATTTTTTTCCAGAGCTGTATGTGGTGACTACTACTATGTGACACGCAGCGGTTTTATTAACCAGTTTATAAAGTTGAGAAAACAGATTTTAAATGTTTGGCCATTAGTTACCATGTAGCTGATTAGCCCTGAGCTTCAAAACTTTTAATACATTTTTTTCTGAAAGTCTATATGAAAAATTAATGAGAAATTTACTTCCCGCACCAGGGAGTGAGCGGTGACTGTTGGGCTCCATAATATTGCCACGTTACTTAAAGTTCAAACTTGATTTTGATACTAAGCAGTTCACTCTACTTGAGAGCAATTATAACCCCAAAATGAACATAAAACATGCTATTTTTTTAGTAATAGAATGTCATTTTCATACACAAAATAATAGTACTTTCTTTATGCTACCATGAGGTCTTACTTCTGATAAAGCTCAAAATTATACTAAAGCAGGAAAACTTGAATTTTTGTCCTATTTTGTGACTTTTTGTGACTTTTAATACCTTGTTTAATGCCACACCAGAGCTCCAAAACAATTTCTAAGTTTGAATTTTGTTCACTTACAATGACAATAAAACTTATCCTGATTCTGAATTAACCTGTCGATTGACCTGTTTTCTATCTAAAACCAAAGACCAGCCCTAGTTTCAAACCAGAGAAGAAACACACAATTAAAGGAAAAGTAAAGTTTTTTACAATTTGAGCCTTATTTCGGTAATAAAACAAGTTGTTTTACTCACCCATAGACTTTGGTGTCATATGGAGCATTTCCTGAGATGTTTTAGATTAGCGTTAGGCTAACGCTGTTAGCCTAGCGCGACTTATAGCCATAGCTCGGGGCATTCCCCGAGCATGTAATATGCCCCGTGCGGGCTCTAAATAACACAAACTTTAGCACTTTCCAAATCATAGAAGCTCGATGTCTTTAGTCTACGATTTTGTTTGAATCAAAAGTGGCCTGTAATCCGAGATTTATCCATAGTTTACAGCTATGCGTTCCATATTTGGGTCCCGGGAGCTGAGAGCACACTCCGCGCATGCGCACTGGCGTCCTCATCTACTCGAAACTATGGCTAAATCTCGGATTATAGGCCACTTTTGACCAAACAAAATTGTAGACTAAAGACATCGAGCTTCTATGATTTGAAAAGTGCTAAAGTTTGTGTTATTTGGAGCCCGCACGGGGCATATTACATGCTCGGGGAATGCCCCGAGCTATGGCTATAAGTCGCACTAGGCTAACGGCGTTAGCCTAATGCTAATCTAAAACATCTCCGGAAATGCTCCATATGACACTAAAGTGGATATGGGTGAGTAAAACAACTTGTTTTATTACCGAAATAAGGCTCAAATCGTAAAAAACGTTACTTTTCCTTTAAATCATATGTCGGGTATAAGATTTTGTAGCCCAGAGAATGGAGGATTTGTTTTGTCCAGATATACAGCTCTGGAAAAAAATAAGAGACCACTGCATTTTTTCCTGAAATCAACATCTCTACATGTATTACAGCCATTCCATTCCAGCGTCTGTTGAATTCTAACACAAACACAAAGCTGAGCTACTTCAGTTCTTGCACCAGGAGTGGAATAAAGTCACCCGAGAACAATGTGAAAGACTTGTGGAGAGCATGCCAAGATGCATGAAAAATGTGATGTGATGTGAAAAATGTGATTAAAAATAAGGGTTATTGCACCAAATATTGATTTCTGAACTCTTCTTAAGTGTAAACATTAGTATGATGTTGTTTTAAAATTAATTTGATCTTGTTTCTTTGCATTGTTTGAGGTCTGAAAACATTTGTTATTTTGACCATTTGTCATTTTCTGCAAATAAATGCTCTAAACAATAATATTTTATTTGGAATTTGGCGGAAATGTTGTCAGTAGTTTATAGACTCAAACAAAAATGTTCCTTTTGCCCAAACACATACCTATAAGTAGTAAAATCAGAAAAACTGATCTCTAATTTTTTTCCAGAGCTGTAAAATATATAATATAATACGTCTTGCTGAAACTTAAAACCTTAAATTCTGTGACCTTTCAAGATTCAAACACAAGTCACCATCTTTTTACCTGTGTATTCTGGAGAGCACATGCAGGTGTAGTTGTTGATCCCATCCACACAGGTCGAGTTGTTCTCACAGTCGTTGTCTTCACAGTCATCAATGTTGATCTCACACGAGTCGCCTTCAAAACCCTCCGGACACACACACCTGGGGTCACACACACACACACACACCAGTGTTTCATCAGATCAAGACCTAAAATGTGTTACAACTGTGTATAGCTGGGATTGTACATCTTATTTGATATTGTATTTTATACTTTATTACTACTTTTCTATTTAAAGGTCCCATGGCATGAAATTTTCACTTTCTGAGGTTTTTGAACGTTATTGTGAGCTCCCCTACCCTGTTTAGCCCCCCCCCCCATGGTTAAAAGTTGTGAAATGTCTAAACTGAGCATTTGCGATCCTTTTCTGCGTTAGAAAAAATCGGAGCTCAAACGGGCGATTTTGAACAAGCCACCTTATTGACGTCAGATCAAAAAAGAAATGCAAATGCAGTTCCACCCCCGTCTGTCTGTACTCAGCGTCTCTGTAAATCACGCCCAGAGAGTTTGGACTGCGAATGCGCTAGGCAATGCGAAATGCGTTTTTTTATTTGCCTGGAGGCACGTCCGAGTGTTTCTAGGCTCGGAAGTCCTTTATCTGAGCCTCTGGACCTTTGAACAGCAGTGGTTTAATTTTATTTTATGTGGAAATGTGTTTATTTTTCAATGGAACGCTTCAAATCTCTCCCCCGTGCAAAAACACGGAAATGGATCAGCTGTGAGCTACAGCGGAGAGCGGAGAGTTTGGCCACGCCCCCACCCTCTACTATTGGCCAGCTCTTTTCTCCTCATTTGCATTCAAGCAACAACACCCAGAATAAAGAGTTTGAGAGAGATATTTATGACTCTTTCTCATCTTATCTCTGTTTCTCATGCACTGAGTGTTGATTTTGAAGAAGGATTCATTTACAGTATTAGGGAACCATTAAGGAGCCATATAAAAGCATCAAGAAGTACCATGTCATGGGATCTTTAATTTTGATTTGTACATATGCATTTATTATCACTATTTTTATTTTTTATAATTATGTCTCATCTGACAGTGGTCTATTGCTCTTTCGTTGCTATTCCATCTATTTTTTTTACCCTCTGTTATATATTATTTATTATATTTGATGTTTGAGCTACTGTACCCAAAACAATTTCCCTTGTGGATCAACAAAGTTTGTCTAAGTCTAAGTGTCCATGGATCATTATTCCTTTAAAGATCCCATGACATGGTACTTCTTGATGCTTTTATATGGCTCCTTAATGGTTCCCTAATACTGTAAATGAATCCTTCTTCAAAATCAACACTCAGTGCATGAGAAACAGAGATATGATGAGAAAGAGTCATTTTTCTCTCTCTGAACACTCTATAATGGGCGTTGTTGCTTGAATGCAAATGAGGAGAAAAGAGCTGGCCTATAGTAGAGGGTGGGGGCGTGGCCAAACTCTCCGCTTTCGGCTCTGAGCTCTCAGCTGATCCATTTCCGTGTTTTTGCATGGGGGGAGAGATTTGAAGCCTTCCATTGAAAAATAAACACATTTCCACATAAAATAAAATTAAACCACTGCTGTTCAAAGGTCCAGAGGCTCAGATAAAGGACTTCCGAGCCTAGAAACACTCGGACGTGCCTCCAGGCAAATAAAAAAACGCATTTCGCATTGCCTAGCGCATTCGCAGTCCAAACTCTCTGGGCGTGATTTACAGAGACGCTGAGTACAGACAGATGGGGGTGGAACTGCATTTGCATTTCTTTTTTTCGATCTGACGTCAACAAGGTGCCTTGTTCAAAATCGCCCGTTTGAGCTCCGATTTTTTGTAACGCAGAAAAGGATCGCAAATGCTCAGTTTAGACATTTCGCAACTTTCTAAACAGGGTAGGGGAGCTCATATTAACGTTCAAAAACCTCAGAAAGTGAAAATTTCATGCCATGGGACCTTTAAAATGTGCATGGTTCATTTTTACGATTCAGTCATTTTCAAATGGGGATGTTGCCTGGAATGTTTCACAGTATGGCATTACACTTATTTATCGCTAGAGAGTCAGCAGGTGATGCAACAGGGCCAAGTTACATGCCATATCTGTGGAGAGGCAAGCCCACTCACAGTAAGAATGCATGTTTTAAGTCAATAAAAAACATGTTAGTGAGTAAATGTAAAATGTATACCTTTAATGCCGTACCGAGACAAGCAGGTGGCGGAACCCCCAGAAAAGTTACACACTACACCTTTACTTTGGTGGAATAATAGCTATTGTAAATATAAATGATAGTTTTAGACGAAGTTGAGAGAAGATAGTTTTAGAAGAAGTTGACAATTTCAGTAAGTACACATTTCTGAAACAGTAGGGAGAATTCCATCCTAAACTTTGGCACAATTTACTTGTAAGAAACACATATTTTCTGATAGTTTAAACATGATTTCAACAAAATAAAGGTGCTTTCTTACATCTGTATTTGTCAGATAATAATTTCTGTGTTGCTAGGTAACAGTTATGGAATTCCCTTGTGGGTCGTCATGATTTCCAACCAGGAAGTACAAGTTTAAACCTAAAAAATGGCCAGATTGGGAAAAGATTACGAGTGTTTTTTGTTTGTTTTTTTATCTTAAAGGTGCACTGTGTAACATTTCTAGCTGAGAGCTACCATGGAAATGTTGTTGCTTTGTCTATAATGTTCCACAGTATAGATTAAACCTATATACCATGAGGGAGACAAGTAGGTTACAGTTCAGATCTGTGGAGAGTCGCTCCGCAGAAGGAATTACTATACTTTTGAGCAATAGAAACACCCGTAATTAATAAATCATTCCATGGAGCATTTCAGGCAAAGCAATACCATCTCCATGGAGACAAGAAGGTAGCACGCCTTCCACCAGAAAAGTTGTACAGTTCACTTTTAATATGATCTTAACTGTGTTTTAATAAAATGAGTCTAACTCTGGAAAATTCATATCTCATTATAGAGTCAATGGCACCTTTTAACCAAAGTGAATAGCTTAAAGGTGCATTGTGTAACTTTTCTGGTGGAGGGTTCGTCATCAAGATTTTATTGCTTTGTCTGAAATGTTTCACAGTATGGCATTAAACCTTTCTATTTGATCTTCAAAATGAACAGAAAACATGCTCATTTTTTAGTACTTTCATTATGTTAGCATGAGGTTCTGATAAAGGTCAAAATCGTACTAAAACAGGAAAGCTTGAATTTAATCCTATTATGTAACTTTTTGTGACTTTTGATTCTTATTGCTTTGTCTGGAATGTTTCACAGTATGGCATTAAACCTTTCTATCTTCTATCGTAGAGACCAGACAAAGTCAGATCTGCGGAGAGGCGACCCCTCTCACAGTCAGAATGCATGTTTTATATGTATTTTTGAGCTATAAAACTACGTATAATTGAATAAATATAAGGTACAGTTGATCAAAGGAGAAGTTCAATTTGTCAACTGGACAAAGTTTGTTTGGTTGAAAACGTTTCGCCGCTCATCCGAGAGGCTTCGTCAGCTCTGGTTATTGTACTGGTTAGACCCTGCTTATATCTAGCTGCCGGGAGGCGCGTTCTACAATGACAAAAGCTCTGAAAACGATCCCCCCTAATCTGTCTCTTTGTTTTTCAAATTACTCTGACGCTGGTTTCGACCCCCTATTCAACGTCTAACGACCCTCTCCACCCCTCTGCCCTGGCTCTGTTTGACTGGTCTAAGAATCGCATTATAAATGGGAGACAAGTTATGTCTCACTCCCCCATTTCTGTTTAATGACGGATTCTCTTTTTTGACAAAAATAGCCTCTTTAACTCCCCTCTCAAACCAGTTCTTTTCCCTGGCTAAGATCTGAACCTCACTGTCCTCAAAAGAATGGCCCGTGGCTTCTAGGTGAAGATGTACCGCAGAAGCCGGTCCACTCTGGCACGCCCGCCTGTGTTGGTACATCCTCTTGTGAAGTGGCTGTTTTGTTTCCCCAATGTAGCGCTCACTGCTACAATAACAGTACAATAACCAGAGCTGACAAAGCCTCTCGGATGAGCGGCGAAACGTTTTCAACCAAACAAACTTTGTCCAGTTGACAAATTGAACTTCTCCTTTGATCATGGATTCTACCTGGACGACTGAGGGACTTTTCACGCATAAGGTACAGTTGTTTAATTGTTGTTGTTGTTAGTTGTTTAGCCCCCATGACAGAAGTACATCAAGGCCAGTTGTGACGTGGACCATCCTCCAGCGGGAGGATCCATGGGGGCTGGTGCATTGTGTTCTGGGCGGCAGATCTGATTGGACTGCTGCTCCCGCGACCCAGAAATGGAGAGGCGGAAGAAGATGTATGTATGGATGTTTAATGTAATATAATACTGTGGAACATTCCAGGCAGAGCAATGACATATACATAAGAACAAGCAAAAAAGTTACATAGTTCACCTTTAAATGCACTTACAGTTAAAGGAAAATTAATGTTTTTTTACAATCTGAGCCTTCTTTCGGCAATAAAACAAGTAGTTTTACTCACCCATAGCAGTTTGGTGTCAATTGGAGCAGTATCGCAGAACTTATGTTGAGCCGTTCTGTTCTGCTAATGATCCCGTATCCGTTAACATGGTGCTCGGGGCATTACTTTGCTGTGTCCAAGTAACACAAACTTTAGCACTTTTCAAATCACAGAAGATCGCTGTGTCAGGGTAGACTTTTAGTGGATTCCAAAACGGCCTGAAACCCGATATCCAGCTATAGTTTCATTTGATGACGTCATCAGAGAGGACAGTGCGCATGCGTGAACTCAGCTGTTTTGTAAACACCGCTAGTCCGAAAGAAGCTAACACCGCTCTGAACTTTACTTTTCTGTTGCGATATCGGGTTTCAGGCCGTTTTGGAATCTACTAAAAGTCTACCCTGACACAGCGATCTTCTGTGATTTGAAAAGTGCTAAAGTTTGTGTTATTTGGACACCGCAAATCAGTGCAACGAGCACTCACGCTAACGGATACGGGATCATTAGTAGAACAGAACGGCTCAACATAAGTTCTGCGATACCGCTCCAATTGACACCAAACTGCTATGGGTGAGTTAAACTACTTGTTTTATTGCCGAAAGAAGGCTCAGATTGTAAAAAAAACGTTACTTTTTCTTTAACCCACTCTTTGTAAATACAACATCAAATACAGATGAGTGTTTGCAAAAGGCCAGCTCAACTCAGATTCAGGCGAAGACAGAGCAGCTCCCCCATTGCCTTGTGTTAATTAAAAGCCACTTATCAATACTGGGGCAGCTCCACTGAAGGATTTGTCCCATCAAAATAATGAGCTAGGCCTCTTGTTGTAAGTGTGTTGGGAGTGTACAGCTAAATGCACAGCCCCTTGCAAAAACAGCAAATATGCCATTATGAGACATGTACATTCCTCAGTTAGTTGCACAATTAAAGTGGTGGTGATGTTCTTTGGTATTTGTCTGTTGGAATCAGTTCAACAGTACAGTAATCCCTTGTTTATCGCAGGGGTTAGGTTCCAGAAATAACCCGCAATAAGAGAAATCCGCGAAGTACGACCACTTTATATTTTACAATTATTCTACATGTTTTAAGGCTGTAAATGCCTCACCACACACATTATACACTTTTCTCAGACTGGAATTAACATTTTCTCACATTTGTCTCTAGTTTAAACACTCAAACTCAAACGTGCTGCTCTGTCACGGGTTTGTCCACGATAACATCATGGATAAATCCGTGACAGAGCAGCACGTGTCGCGCACTTCTCCAAGGGGTTGGTGCGCGTCTCATCCCGGGACGTGGCAGTGCTCCTCGCGCGTCTGGCGGGGCTTCTGGGGCCGTGTCTCCCCCCACACGTCACTATTAATAAATTTTGTTGAAAGTGTTTAAACTAGAGACAAATATGAGAAAATGCAGCGCGAGGCCGCGCCTACACTGGGGCTGCAAGCACGAGATAGAACTGCGGCGCCCGGACCGCGTCCTCTCAACCCGAGCCACAAACCGAACACGCACAAACGAACCCAAAAGCCGCACGGAGTGATTTAATCCTGGTTCAGACCTGGTCTAGTCCCGGTTTAGTCCAGGTCTAGACCTGGTCCAGTCCTGGTTTAGTCCAGGGCCAGTCCAGGTTTAGACCTAGTTTAGACCTGGTCTAGACCTGGTTTAGTTCTGGTTTAGTCCAGGGCCAGTCCAGGTTTAGACCTGGTTTAGACCTGGTTTAGTTCTGGTCTAGTCTCTTAGCCAATCAGGACGCAGAACACACTGTTACACTATAAAAAAAAAAAAATTTATACTATAAAAAAAATGAAAAAAAAAAAAATTTGAAAAAAAAAAATCTGCGAAACAGCGAGGCCGCGAACAGTGAACCGCGATAGAGCGAGGGTTCAAGCATGCAGTAGGTCTCATAGAAATCTAGCCCACAATCACTATCCCAAAATATCATGAAAACAGTCAATATTTATTTATTTTTATTTTTTTTTACATATTTTCTGTCACTCATTTCAGAAAGTCAAAACAGTATATTATATAGCTTGATTACGCATAGAGTGAAGCTTTAGTCAAGCCTTTATTTCTTGGAATTTTTATGAAGAAGACTCACCAAAAGTTGCTTCCTTCTCCTTCCTTCAGATGGCACGTTCCTCCATTTTGGCACGGGTTACTGATGCAGGCGTGAATTGGCTCCTCGCAATTCTGGCCCTAAATGTAAACAGTAAATTAATTTAAATGGTTCAGTAAGTATTTATAGGCCAATGTTACTCTATTTTCAAATCTATGTTATAATGATTTGTTTCATTCAAGCATGTTGAACATAAAAATCCTGCATATTTAGCATATTTTGTTCTACCTTGAGATGCCATGGTAATATAGAAAGTGCTGCACTGTGTTTTTATACTCCTTTCACCCTTACTACTATCATTTGTATGATTTTAGAATTGTCAGTCTTTTCTGAACAAAAGATAAAAGGTAGCTGTTAAATTAAAAACTACCATTACATGACATCACAACGTGGAACAGAACATTATGAGCTTTGGAGATGTAGACAGACTAATAATAAAGGGTTACTCAAACGTGCGAATGAACCAAAAAACAACTCCAGGTGTGTTTTTGAGGATGTAACAACATTCTAACAGGGCTTAAAGCTCACAAGATTTAATTTTGCATAATATAGGACCTTTAAAAAGTAATTCGTGACTAAATGTTGTGCTAGGTGCAGCTTTTTGCGATAACACTATTACTATTTGGTCTAATACCTTAAATCCGTATGGACAGTTGCAGCGGTAGTAGTTTACAGGGTCATTGGTGCAGGTCCCATCATTTTTGCATGGGTTGGAAAGACAAGGATCACACTTTGCCTGTATATTTATGTCCACAGGTCCTATAACAAGAAGAAAGCACCATTTTATAAACGTAAACATGTATTATGTACTATCACGAAAAACTGATGCAATTTCCACAATTCTGCAAAATATATATCTCCATATGCACTCTATAGTTTTGTTTAAATCTTAGGAAACAATGTTCAAAAATGGCAACTGTGAAATGCGACATATATTTAAAGATGCACTATGCAACTTTTCTAGTGGAGGGTCCGCCACTCACTTGTTTTTCAAGGTATTTATAGCAATAAAAAGTGTATAGGAATACAGTGGTACCTCATCTTACAAAATTAATTCGTTCCAGAAGTGGTTTCGTAACGTGAAAAATTCGTAAGTTGAGTAGCTATTTCAATGGAAAAAGCCTGATTCGTTCCAAGGCCCCGATCCAAGTTTTTTTTTATAGTGTAACTTTTTTTTATAGTGTAACATTGTGTTCTGTGTTTCTCACATTTGTCTCTCGTTTAAACACTCAAACTTTCATAGATTTTCAACAAAATGTATTAACAGTGAAGTGTGGGGGGGAAGGGGGAGGGGGGAGAAAACTGCGCTCTGACACGTGTGTGATAGCGCACATGACCCGGCGCGGAGCTGACAGCAGGTCTAGACCAAGGTCTAAACCTGGACTGGACCAGGACTAAACCTGCACTAAACCAGGACTAAACCTGGTGGATTAAAGCAGCAAGGAGGGGACTGCACGCAGTCTGAGCGCATGAGCGCATGAACGCATGAACGAGACCCATGCAAGAGCCGCGGGCTCCTCCTGGTTTAGTCCTGGTTTAGTCCTGGTTTAGTCCAGACCACCGCGGCTCCTCCTGGTTTAGTCCAGGTTTAGTCCTGGTTTAGTCTAGACCACCTCTTGCATGGGTCTCGTTCATGCGTTCATGCGCTCATGCGCTCAGGCTGCGTGCAGTCCCCTCCTCGCTGCTTTAATCCACCTGGTCTAGTCCTGGTTTAGTCCTGGTTTAGTCCAGGTTTAGTCCTGGTTTAGTCCTGGTTTAGTCCTGGTCCAGTCCAGGTTTAGACCTTGGTCTAGACCTGCTGTCAGCTCCGTGCCGGGTCATATGCGCTATCACACACGTGTCAGAGCGCAGTCTTCTCCCCCCTCCCCCTTCCCCCCACACTTCACTGTTAATACATTTTGTTGAAAATCTATGAAAGTTTGAGTGTTTAAACGAGAGACAAATGTGAGAAAAGTTTAAATCCAGTCTGAGAAAAGCGTATAATGTGTGTGGCTGAGCACGCATTATTTGAATTTTTGAGATTTCGCGTTTCGTAACTTGAATTTTCTTTCGTATCTAGAGATCAAAATTTACTGTGAAGGCGTTTCGTAACTTGAAATTTTCGTACATTCGTAAGGTGAGGTACCACTGTACATGCAAAACAGACCAGTTTAATGTCCTACTGTGGTACATTCCAGGCATAGCAATAACCTTATGGTAAATTGGATGGTAGACGCCCCACCGTAACAGAAAATACATAAATGGCATGTACAAAAGGACTATAGGTAAAAACACGAGGAGAGAAAAGGGAAAGGTTCAGTTGGTTTTAGGCTCATTCAAAGCACTGGGACTGTCTTCGGGAGGAACCACGACTCAACACGTAGATTTGATAAACTACTTTACCTGGCACCAGAAAACCACAAGGCCCCGGGACTTCTACAATGCATCACGTTCGGTTGAAAATAGGTTTCAGTTAAACGTCCATAATCAAGTTTGAATAGGCCTGTCACAATAATTACTATATCGAATAATCATATTTTTGGGGTCAGTATTTACCGTGTGTACAGTTTCTTTGTGCTACTGGGTCATTTTTGGTTATTTATTTTAGCTATATGATAACATTTAAGAGGTATAAGGTTCAAATAATAACTACTATGAATCATTACAGATACAAACTAAGTGCCAAAGGTTGTCATTATGCTATTTATTTATTAAAGCTCATGTTTTTTTTTTTTTTAAACAATATTGTACATTTAAAATTGCTACATAAATTTGTTTCAGTATTATCGTCTATATTAACTTCAGCAAAATATCACACGTCAAACTTTGTTATCATGACAGGCCTAAGTGTTGTGCAGAAAGCCAAAATAACGCTAGACATATTTAAAGGGCCCATATTACACTATTTTCTGATCTGTCATAATGTTGTTTCCTCATCACAAACATTCCTGGAGTTGTGTTTTGTTTCATCCACACATGTTTAACACAAATCCTGCATATTTAGGCTGAGCTCTTCCCTCAAACAGAAAATGGTAATACAGTAAGTGCTCCACTCTGTTTTTAAACTCCATACACCTTCACTAAAATCATTTGACTTATTTCAGCCCTTGAATTTCCAATTTCTACTGATCTAAAAGTAAATGGTAGCTGTTCACTTAAAGGTCCCATGGCATGAAATTTTCACTTTCTGAGGTTTTTGAACGTTAATGTGAGCTCCCCTACCCTGTTTAGCCCCCCCCCCCCCATGGTTAAAAGTTGCGAAATGTCTAAACTGAGCATTTGCGATCATTTTCTGCGTTACAAAAAACCGGAGCTCAAACGGGCGATTTTGAACAAGGCACCTTATTGACGTCAGATCGAAAAAAGAAATGCAAATGCAGTTCCACCCCCGTCTGTCTGAACTCAGCGTCTCTGTAAATCACGCCCAGAGAGTTTGGACTGCGAATGCGCTAGGCAATGCGAAATGCGTTTTTTTATTTGCCTGGAGGCACGTCCGAGTGTTTCTAGGCTCGGAAGTCCTTTATCTGAGCCTCTGGACCTTTGAACAGCAGTGGTTTAATTTTATTTTATGTGGAAATGTGTTTATTTTTCAATGGAACGCTTCAAATCTCTCCCCCCGTGCAAAAACACGGAAATGGATCAGCTGAGAGCTCAGAGCAGAGAGCGGAGAGTTTGACCCTCTACTATAGGCCAGCTCTTTTCTCCTCATTTGCATTCAAGCAACAATGCCCAGAATAAAGTGTTTGAGAGAGATATTTATGACTCTTTCTCATCTTATCTCTGTTTCTCATGCACTGAGTGTTGATTTTGAAGAAGGATTCATTTACAGTATTAGGGAACCATTAAAGGGATATGCCACCCCCAGGTCAAATTTGGGCATCTCCCCACAGTCCAGAGACTAAAATAAGTGGTGGAAAGCGTTTTCCTGCTCACCCAGCCATTGTCCGAGTCTGTCGCCACTGACCGCCGCGGTAACTGGTGCTCCTCCGCCTTAGACTGGAATCTAACGTCGCCAGAGAAAGATTTCGGCCAAAAGGAATTAATTTGCTCGATGCGTTTCCCAATTACTTTGTGTGTAGTGCGCATTCATATCGAGTGCAAATAAATGTGCAAATCAACACGGAGAGCTTGCCTTGGTCATTTTGGGTGGGAACTATTTTCCAGTGCGTAAGAATACAGCCGTATCACGCAGTACGCTGCCAGGGGAATCCCTGTTACGCACCGGGAAGGGAGTTCCCCTGTTGCAAAACGTGGTGCGTGATACGACTGTATTCTTACGCACTGGAAAATAGTTCCCACCCAAAATGACCAAGGCAAGCTCTCCGTGTTGATTTGCACATTTATTTGCACTCGATATGAATGCGCACTACACACAAAGTAATTGGGAAACGCATCGAGCAAATTAATTCCTTTTGGCCGAAATCTTTCTCTGGCTACGTTAGACTCCAGTCTAAGGCGGAGGAGCACCAGTTACCGCGGCGGTCAGTGGCGACAGACTCGGACAATGGCTGGGTGAGCAGGAAAACGCTTTCCACCACTTATTTTAGTCTCTGGACTGTGGGGAGATGCCCAAATTTGACCTGGGGGTGGCATATCCCTTTAAGGAGCCATATAAAAGCATCAAGAAGTACCATGTCATGGGACCTTTAAAAACTACCACTACATAACATCACAAAGTGGAACAGAGCATTCTGAGTTTTGGAGGTGTAGACTTATAATAAAGGCCTACTCAAACATGACTGAATGAAAAAAAAAAACACAACTCCAGGTTTGTTTTTGAGGAGATAACAACAGTCTAACATAGCTAACAAGAGTCAATTTTGTGTAATATAGGACTTTTAAATGTAACATATGGCAACTTGTGGTCTCTTCTAGGAGTCCTCCGCAGGTTGCTTCTGTATGTACCTGTGCAGGTAAACTTCTTGGAGGGGGTGGTCAGGAGCAGTTTGTCCGTCATGTCTCCAGGTCCTGCGCAGCGGGCAATGCCGGGCTCTTTGTACCCGCTCTTCACCCAGTCAGACAGCCACTGCAGGTGACAGTCACAGTGCAGAGGGTTGGCCCCCAGCGCCCTGGACGCAACAAAGCAAACACACACTTAACACAAACAAGACACACTTTAGTTTAACCGAAGATGTGGGGGATTTTATTATGATTCATAGCAGGCAGTGTTCTCATTTAAAGGTTCTATATTACAAAAAAAAAAAAGATTCTTCTTCAAAAACATACCTGGAGTTGTGTTTTGTTTCACTCACACATGTTTGAGTAACCCATTATTATTAGTCTGTCTACATCCCCAAAGCTGAAAATGCTCTGTTCCACCTTGTGATGTCATGAAGTGGTAATTTTCAGCTACTTTTTACATTTAGTTCAGTAGAGATTGGAAATTCCAGGTCTGAAATGATCCAAATGATTCTAGTGAAGGTATATGGAGTTTAAAAACACAGTAGAGCATTTCCTGTATTGCCACATGACATAACAAGGTGATGAGAGAAGAACTAAATATACAGGGTTTGTGTGTTAAACATGTGTGAATGAAACAAAACACAACTCCAGGTACAGTATTTTTTTTGATGAGGAAACAACATTATAACATAGATCAGAAAATAGCTTAAAGGAAAAGTAATTTTTTTACAATTTGAGCCTTATTTCGGTAATAAAACAAGTTGTTTTACTCACCCATAGCACTTTGGTGTCATATGGAGCATTTCCGGAGATGTTTTAGATTAGCGTTAGGCTAACGCCGTTAGCCTAGCGCGACTTATAGCCATAGCTCGGGGCATTCCCCGAGCATGTAATATGCCCTGTGCGGTCTCCAAATAACACAAACTTTAGCACTTTTCAAATCATAGAGGCTCGATGTCTTAGTCTACGATTTCGTTTGGTCAAAAGTGGCCTGTAATCCGAGATTTAGCCATAGTTTCGAGTAGATGAGGACGCCAGTGCGCATGTGCGGAGTGTGCTCTCAGCTCCCGGGACCCAAACATGGAACGCAAAGCTGTAAACTATGGATAAATCTTGGATTACAGGCCAGTTTTGATTCAAACGAAATCGTAGACTAAAGACATCGAGCTTCTATGATTTGAAAAGTGCTAAAGTTTGTGTTATTTGGAGCCCGCACGGGGCATATTACATGCTCAGGGAATGCCCCGAGCTATGGCTATAAGTCGTGCTAGGCTAACGGCGTTACCTAACGCTAATCTAAAACATCTCCGGAAATGCTCCATATGACACCAAAGTGCTATGGGTGAGTAAAACAACTTGTTTTATTACCAAAATAAGGCTCAAATGGTAAAAAACGTTACTTTTCCTTTAATATGGGCCCTTTAAAACATCTGAAATAAAAAAAAGATCACGGAACCGTTGTGGCTCTATCCATGGTGCTGATCTTAATGAAATAATGTCACAGTATTTGAAGCATTTATTTAGCGCAATACAAAAGATGTTCTGTTGTAAATAGATGGCTGTTTATAGCAATTACACTCGCATACATGTCGTCACATCCTCATATGTCCTATAAAGTAAAATGCATTTGTTGCTAAGCGACTATGGTACTTATACACTTATAGCACATTCTTATTTCTGCAATTCTTAAGACCTTTATAATGGTAATGTGCTTTTTTATCTCTATCTAATGTGTGACCTATAGGCTAAAAAGCGGGCACTTGAGTGACAGTGATAACATGAAGGCGTGTGTGCACTCACAGGTGGGAGAGTGATGAGAGGTCTTTGAAGGCTCCCTCTGGTATCAGCGATATGTCGTTGCCATGGAGAGACCTATGAAATCGCAAAGGGAGCAGAGTAAAAAGCGAGCAAATGTAGAAACAGCTGAACGTTGGCGATCAGTGGCACAGCTCCCTCGCTTATTTATATTTATTTACTTTATACTCACAGAAGACGCAGAGACTTGAGTCCATCAAACGCTCTCACCGGGATGCAACGCAGACGATTGTAGCTCAGGATGCTGCACACACATACAAATAAATATGTTAACATAAATATTTAAAGGACAATACAGGCGTTAGAAGGGTATTTTAGTGCGCATTAAAAAAACAAAAAACAATTTTAGTGCATATAAGAAAATAAACAACTCAGCCAAATAGCATTACTCCAAACATAGAAGGTATTTAAAATATGCTGTTTTTAGGTTCAAAAACACAGAGACTTCTTTCATTTTCAAATTTTCTCCAAACTTAAGCCTCCTAATTTCCACACGCCCACAGGGGTAATTAGCAGAGGGAAATAGCACTAGCTAATTCTAAACCAATACCTGTTTATTTGCGCAGTGACAAATGTAAAATATTTTTAGACAGGAACATAACAAAGTAAAACTAGAAGTACTAGTAGAACTGAACTGAAGTAACGTTTTTTACAATTTGAGCCTTATTTCGGTAATAAAACAAGTTGTTTTACTCACCCATAGCACTTTGGTGTCATATGGAACATTTCCGGAGAAATCATAGAAGCTCGATGTCTTTAGTCTACGATTTCGTTTGAATCAAAAGTGGCCTGTAATCCGAGATTTAGCCATAGTTTACAGCTTTGCGTTCCATGTTTGGGTCCCGGGAGCTGAGAGCACAGTCCGCGCATGCGCACTGGCGTCCTCATCTACTCGAAACTATGGCTAAATCTCGGATTACAGGCCACTTTTGACCAAACGAAATCGTAGACTAAAGACATCGAGCTTCTATGATTTGAAAAGTGCTAAAGTTTGTGTTATTTGGAGCCCGCACGGGGCATATTACATGCTCGGGGAATGCCCCGAGCTATGGCTATACGTCGCGCTAGGCTAACGGCGTTAGCCTAACGCTAATCTAAAACATCTCCGGAAATGTTCCATATGACACCAAAGTGCTATGGGTGAGTAAAACAACTTGTTTTATTACCGAAATAAGGCTCAAATTGTAAAAATCATTACTTTTCCTTTAAGTATAAGTTATAGGTACTTTAGTTAGGTACTTTACTTAAAGGGATATGCCATCCCCAGGTCAAACTTGGGCATCTCCCCACAGTCCAGAGACTAAAATAAGTGGTGAAAAGCGTTTTTCTGGTGACCCAGCCATTGTCCAGGTCTGTCAGCACTGACCGCCGCGGTATCTGCAGCTCGTCCGCGTTAGACTGGAGTCTAACGTCGCCAGAGAAAGATTTCGGCCAAAAGGAATTAATTTGCTCGATGCGTTTCCCAATTACTTTCTGTGTAGTGCGCATTCATATCGAGTGCAAATAAATGTGCAAATCAACACGGAGAGCTTGCCTTGGTCATTTTGGGTGGGAACTATTTTCCAGTGCGGAAAAACACAGCCAAAGCACACACCACGCTGACAGGGGAATCCCTGTTACGCACCAGGAAGGGAGTTCCCCTGTTACGCAGCGTGGTGTGTGCTTCGGCTGTCTTTTTCCGCACTGAAAAATAGTTCCCACCCAAAATGACCAAGTAGCTGCAGATACCGCTGCGGTCAGTGCTGACAGACTCGGACAATGGCTGGGTCACCAGAAAAACGCTTTCCACCACTTATTTTAGTCTCTGGACTGTGGGGAGATGCCCAAGTTTGACCTGGGGGTGGCATATCCCTTTAAGTCAATTTTAAAGTGGATACTTTTTACTTTTACTTTACAACATCTGAGTGCAGATACCTGTACTTTCTACTCCACTATATGTTTTAACTGCACTGAAAAGTAAAAGTATTGTTATTACTGCTGAAAAGGCAGAGGGGTTTATTTTTAGCACATTCATAGTTTGAGCAAACACAAAAATAAACAAATAAAAACAGCTAAAAAAACAATTGATTGAATGGTTTCCTTTGAACAAAATTCAACACAAATCTTTACCAAAATCAGTAAATTTGAAGATTTATTAGATCTCAAAATCTGCACAAAATACTTTTACTTTTGACTCTTTTTTACTTTTGCTATTACTTTATTAGATTTGTATGTGATACTTTTACTTGAGTTTTTTTTTTCTTTTGCTCCAATATCTGTACTTTTACTTAAGCAACAAAATGGAGTATTTCTTCCACCAGTGTTTTTAGAGTATACTAATTACTGCTGTTGAACCCAAAACACACATATGTATGCAAAAAAACACATACACACTGTTTATTTCGCCACAGCATTAGTTATATTTTGATAAAAGTTCAAATCAAAATGCAAAGTGACATTTTAAAGGCATCACTCACAGCGTAAGCAGCTCGGACATGTTACTGAGGCTGTGGTTGGACAACGTGCTGATCTGGTTGTTACTCAAATCACTGAAAAAAAACACAAATACATCAAACGCATGCATTAGCAAACACAGACACAGCAGTTCTTTTTCTAGCATCGTATGTTCACGTCATGTTCTCCACACATCACATACAAACCCAACTTAGCCAGTTTGACATTAAGTACAATGTGCACAAGAGAATAGTGTTAAACATTTATTTGAGTTTGTTCAGAATGAGCTGATTTAAACTTGATTTCATAGCGTTTAGTTCAGTATTAATTGACTGATTGATGTTAAAGGGACAGTGTGTAAGATTTTTACCCGTTAAATACAGAAATTGAAGATACCCATTCAAAAATACATTGTTTTCCAAGCCTTTTCACTTCCATCATGAAATCAAAGTATTCTGTTGGACTTAGATATAGTCACATAAAAGGGGGATCTTCCCCATGCAGAGGCAGCCATTTTGATTACAAGAGCCGCAGAAGGAAATTTGGGCTCCGCCTTCACCTTCGGCAAGGCTCGTGGTTTTGGGTAAACAACGACAAGCATGCTGCCGGATCAGACGTCGTAATGGATCTAACACGTGTTTTGGACTAAATTGTTTTACTGGATTTTATTCGCTGGATCCTTACGGACAGTTTGAGACCAAGTTTAAGGTGAAATACAGAGTTTGACCTGTCCAGAGCCTTCAAAGGTAAGCTAAGTAACAAACCTCGTTTTGTGCTTTTCCGTATAAAAGCCCCATGTGCTCGGGGAGTGACTGTTGTGCCGGGAAATGAATTGCATAGTCAAAAAGAGGAGACTGTAAGGTTTCATTTGATGTGTAGATTGTCATGGTACACGATCGGGAATGTGTGCTTTCATGAGAAAAAAAAAACAAAAACAGTGAACGGGACCGCGTTTTATTTATACCGTAGTTGTCGGCGAGGGCTCGCACAGCGCCGGGTGCACTTCACACGTTCGTGCGCGGGTACGCGAGCTGTCCGCGTTACGGCGCGCCCGGGTGACCCTTGAGGTCTGCCGTAGCTAAAACAGGAACTGCAATAGCGACTATCCACCTATGCGCCATGAATCCTACACACTGGGGCTTTAACAGAGACAGTGTACCTTGCTTTTAAATTTTAGACTTTAGATTTTGTCTAAGATAGTTTTTGTATTGTCTTTATATTGTATTTTGTACACTGTCTTTCTGCACTGCTTGGCCAGAGTGGAACGAAATTTCGATTCACTGTATGTCGAACACATATGGAAGAACTGACAATAAAGCTGACTTTGAAACTTTGAAGGCTAATAGTTTGAAAATCAGAAAAAGACATACAAATGTTAAAAGGCCACATTTTTATATGACTTTTCCACCTTCAAGGCACTCAACGCTCTTTACATCAAGGAACCACTCACCCATTCACAAAAAGGCAAGGTCGGTAGAGTGTCTTGCTCAACCACTCAACTAATGATGTTTATGTCACGAGTGGGATTCAAACCACCAACCTTCAGATCAGTAGACAAACGCTCTACCAACTGAGCTACTGTCACCTGTTAACCATTGTTCTGTGTTACCACATTTTGCATCAAACCACCTTTAATTTATCACGTAAATTTACTTAAACTTAAAGCTCTGTTGTTATTAGCAAAGTGTGTTTTCAGTTTTGATCAAATGCATGCGTGTGTCTTGTTTGTCATTACATAACTAGATCAGACTTACATGAGCGTTAGATGTTTGTAAATTGAGAGCTCTGCGGGAACCTGAGTGAAATGGTTACCATCCAGATATCTGAATAAATAAATAAAACAACAGGAAGCAAATGAGCGATGAGGAAAGAGACACAAAATTAAGTTATTGAGCCACAAGGGAGCAGCTCATCACAGCACATGAGCAGTCAGTACAGCAAGATTATAATAAACTGTGGAGTTTAATATTTAATACCCACAAAGAACAAACAACAGAGCAACACGTGACTGAGAATGTTGCAGGGACTCTAATGAATAAATCAAGTCTTCGTTAATATTTGAGAAACGCATCATCTGGTGAATTAATAGAATACCTCATGGCTATCTCTCATGTTCCTTTCAAAGCTATCAGGCTCTGTAGTAATTGTCCCTGTGATGGGTTCTGCAATAAAAGCTCTCAATGAGTCACTGAAGTGTCTATCTGCACCACAGTACAAATGCACTATGACTAAGTGAGTATTCTTGTACTAATTAAGATCAAAGATTTATTTTCTAAGCTACAGGCAATACCTAAAACTGCAACAAGCACTAACATGTCTTTGAAACTGATATATATTTAAAGGGCCTGCATTACGTTATTTTCAGATTTTTTTTATTTTTTTATTTTTTGGATGGTATGTTTCATATTAACAGTGGGCTCACAGTTCGGTGGTCTCCTTGGGCAGTCCTTTAGGTAGAGTAGTGAGGCCTTTGTTACTGCAGCGCACCACAGTGTCCAAGCAGGAACATTCAGCTGGACATCTCAGCACAGGAGAGCAGCTATTCTCATCATTACCTGAAGACAACAAAGAATATTATTTTTATTTGTTGTACTTTTTTAGCAGAGAAGAAGGGTCTAAAGACAAGAGATGTTCTGGAACTGTAATCCATTTGCTTGTTTCTTATGAATTTTGATTAATCTGCTTATCTATTATTGACCAATGACTGTTTCACTGTTTAATTTCTAACTTTCTGCTGGTTAAATCAGTGATCTTCATAAGCCCTAAGAGGCAACTGCTGTAATGATTTTGGGTTTACAAAAAAAAAAAAAAAAAAAAAAAGAATTAATTAAAGGAAAAGTAACGTTTTTTTTTACAATCTGAGCCTTCTTTCGGCAATAAAACAAGTAGTTTTACTCACCCATAGCAGTTTGATGTCAATTGGAGCAGTATCGCAGAACTTATGTTGAGCCGTTCTGTTCTACTAATGATCCCGTATCCGTTAGCGTGAGTGCTCGGGGCACTGATTTGCGGTGTCCAAGTAACACAAACTTTAGCACTTTTCAAATCACAGAAGATCACTGTGTCAGGGTAGACTTTTAGTAGATTCCAAAACGGCCTGAAACCCGATATCCAGCTATAGTTTCATTTAATGACGTCATCAGAGAGGACAGTGCGCATGCGTGAACTCAGCTGTTTTGTAAACACCGCTAGTCTGAAAGAAGCTAACTTTACTTTTCTGTTGCGATATCAGGTTTCAGGCCGTTTTGGAATCCACTAAAAGTCTACGCTGACACAGCGATCTTCTGTGATTTGAAAAGTGCTAAAGTTTGTGTTATTTGGACACCGCAAATCAGTGCCCCGAGCACTCACGCTAACGGATACGGGATCATTAGTATAACAGAACGGCTCAACATAAGTTCTGCGATACTGCTCCAATTGACACCAAACTGCTATGGGTGAGTAAAACTACTTGTTTTATTGCCGAAAGAAGGCTCAGATTGTAAAATTTTTTTTACTTTTCCTTTAAGTGAATACTTATCAGCATTATCACAAAAAGTATTGTGTGTGGAAGCATCATGCAAATAAAATAAATGTTCTATAATCTCTTATGGTTCATACCATCTTCACATGCAAAGTCCTGGACTGCCACATCCTGGATGGGGATCTCCTTCAGGAAGTAGGGGCTCTGACAGCGTGGGTTGCCGGTGACGATGCGTTTCCGTCTCAGCCAATCACCAAGCCAAGCCAGGTGACAGTTACAATTGAACGGATTGGCCAGAAGATTCCTGTAAAAATGTAAATTCAAGATTGGATATAATTCATATACTAGTTATTAAGTTATTTGCCCACAGTGCAAAAAGCAATATGTAGGTAAGAGAAAATTACTTAAATTAAGAACATTTTACTTTATTTGAGAAGTAAAATAATCTACTAACGGAATAAGTGTGTTTTTCTTAATTCAAGTAACATTAGATTTAGTTTCTTATTTTAAGTGCAAAGAGTTGCTGTTATTGTTGTTATTCTTATCTAAAAGGTGCATTTTGTAACTTTTCAAGTGGAGGGTCCGTTACCTGCTTCTCTCCATGGAGATATTGCTTGGAATGTTACACGGGATGACATTACACTTATCTCTACAGAGACAGCAGGTGACAGCACAGGGCCAAGTTATATGTCAGATCTATGGAGAGGCTAACCCACTCACAGTAAGAATGCATGTTTTTAGTTTTAAAAAAAACATGTAATTGAGTAAATACAAGATGGATATGTTTAATGCCATACTGGACATTCCAGACAAAACAATAACATCTCCATGGAGACAAGCAGGTAGCGGACCCTCCACCAGAAAAGTTACACAAGTGTAGCAAGATGTATTTTCATATTTTAAGTACAAAAAGTCTTGTTCCATTAATAGATAATTTTGCTTGTCAAATTAAATGTACTCAAATTATGATCAAACTTTCTTAAAATAATCTCAATTTGGTTGGATTTGAGTTTTTCCAGGGCGGTTTGGGACAGAGCGTGTTTACTCACAGGGTGGACAGTGAATGCAGTGTATCGAAGGCTCCAGGGTTCATGGAGGTGATCTGGTTGTCATATAAAGACAGCAGGCGGACTGAACTGAGCCCCACAAAACTGCTGTTACTGACACAGCTGATGCGGTTACTCCTCAGCATCCTTGAAACAGAAAAACAGCCAAAATGTAAAGGCACATTCAGATCAGCTGATTATGATAATGTTCAGAGTATGAATTATGCATGCTCATATGTTTGAATGGTCGAAGGACGGGCAGTGTATTCTATTGTGAATGCTGCATATGTACTTGATGTGCTAATGCTATTGCATAAGCAGGAATGGGAAGAATACTTGTAAATGTATTTAGTTACAGAATACTGAATACCTGCAAATTCAGAGTACTGTGTTTTGAATACTTGAATAGTAATACTGTTTTGAAGACTTTTACATCAAGGTGAATCTAAACCAAAGTGTAATAACACAACATAGAATTAAAACAGCTTCATGTTTGTTATGTATTTCCTGTCACTGACCAAAGAAGGAAAAATCACACACGCATTCACAACAAGAGTTTTCTCACAAGTTTGAAGCCTAAATTGTGTGATCAAGTACTGCCATGTATTCATTTCATTTTAGGAAAGTAACAACAGCTCTGGAAAAAAATAGCCACTGTATTTTTTTTTTCCTGAAATCAGCATCTCTACATGTATTACAGCCATTCCATTCCAGCGTCTGTTGAATTCCAACACAAACACAAAGCTGAGCTACTTCAGTTCTTGCACCAGGAGTGGAATAAAGTCACCCAAGAACAATGTGAAAGACTTGTGGAGAGCATGCCAAGACGCATGAAAGCTGTGATTAAAAATATTGCTTATTGCACCAAATATTGATTTCTGAACTCTTCTTAAGTGTAAACATTAGTATTATGTTGTTTTAAAATGAATTTGATCTTGTTTCTTTGCATTGTTTAAGGTCTGAAAACATGTATCTTTTTTGTGATAAAAGAAGAAATTCAATTTGTCAACTGGACAAAGTTTGTTTGGTCGAAAACGTTTCGCCGCTCATCCAAGAGGCTTCGTCAGCTCTAATTAGAATGCTGGTAAGACACTTGCTTATATCTTGCTGCAGGGAGGAGCTAACTAGCTAACTATTTTCTGAAACTATCTCATTGGTTTCAGTCTTTTGTTTCTCTGGCGTCTAGATTACCATACCTATTCATCCCTACAACGACTGTTTTTCACACCTCTGGCCCTGACCTGGCTAGCCCTATTGTTCCCCTGTTTGCTTGATCTAGGCTTAAGAATGGAATTATAGATGGGAGACAAATTATGTCTGACTCCACCATTTCTGTTCAGAGAAGGATTCTCTTTTTTGACAAAAATAGCCTATTTAACTCCCCTCTCAAACCAATTCTTTTCCCTGGCTACACAAGCACAGAGGGTAAGGAGAAAGAAGAACAACATGTGCAGGAAGCCCGTTGTAGGGATGAATAGGTATGCTAATCTAGACGCCAGAGAAACAAAAGACTGAAACCAATGAGATAGTTTCGGAAAGTATTTAGCTAGTTAGCTCCTCCCTGCAGCAAGATATAAGCAAGTGTCTTACCAGCATTCTAATTAGAGCTGACGAAGCCTCTCGGATGAGCGGCGAAACGTTTTCGATCAAACAAACTTTGTCCAGTTGACAAATTGAATTTCTTCTTTTATCATGGATACTACCTGGACGACTACCTGGACGACTGAGGGACTCTTCACGCATGTATCTTTTTTGTTATTTTGACCATTTGTCATTTTCTGCAAATAAATGCTCTAAACGATAATATTTTTATTTGGAATTTGGGGGAAATGTTGTCAGTAGTCTATAAACACATACCTATAAGTAGTAAAATCAGAAAAACTGATCATTTTGCAGTGGTCTCTTATTTTTTTCCCAGAGCTGTATATTCTGAATATCATCCAAAGAACGAGCAACTGTAGAAGACAGATTTCCTTTGCATTACTGGGACATTTCTGGTTATTTTTTGGCTATATGATAAGATTTGACTCCTAAAAGACTGAATTAATAACTTCTATGACTCATTATAGATGCAAACTAAGTAATAAAGTGTGTTTTTTTAATATTAACATTTCGAAATGTTTTTGTGGTTTAAATCTGCTCTTGGGTTATTGTGTCAGTGGCATAAATTAGTCTCAATATTATCATTTACTACATCATTATATCACACTTCGAAATGTGTTACTCAAAATTAGTATTCTAGTTACATGTACTAGTATTCAGTTACTTCTGCGCACTGTGTTTACGAGTATGCATGTGTACAGGGGAGTCGATAGCACTGGTCTACAAGCAAAATGCTTCTGGAACAAAAGTATTGAAATTTTTCTTGGTGTAGGTCACTAATAAAGAACAAGTAAGTCAGAAGTGCTGATTGGCTATAGTTTCCAAGATATAGTATTGGGTCAAAATAGAAAATTTATGCAAAATAAGGCAAAAACGGTAGTTTATCAGAAGGTACAGTGTGTCTACAAGCAACAGTTCTATCTGAAAGCCTGTCTGCACATTCCAATACATTCATTTTAATATGTCTACAGTTTTAACATTAAATAAGAGACATAAGAGAGATGGCTCAAAATTGTGTGCACCTGATGTCTTAAAAGTCCCATGGCATGAAATTTTCACTTTCTGAGATTTTTGAACGTTAATGTGAGCTCCCCTACCCTGTTTAGCCCCCCCCCCCCATGGTTAAAAGTTGTGAAATGTCTAAACTGAGCATTTGCGATCCTTTTCTGCGTTACAAAAAATCGGAGCTCAAACGGGCCATTTTGAACAAGGCACCTTATTGACGTCAGATCGAAAAAAGAAATGCAAATGCAGTTCCACCCCCGTCTGTCTGTACTCAGCGTCTCTGTAAATCACGCCCAGAGAGTTTGGACTGTGAATGCGCTAGGCAATGTGAAATGCGTTTTTTTATTTGCCTGGAGGCACGTCCGAGTGTTTCTAGGCTCGGAAGTCCTTTATCTGAGCCTCTGGACCTTTGAACAGCAGTGGTTTAATTTTATTTTCTGTGGAAATGTGTTTATTTTTCAATGGAACTCTTCAAATCTCTCCCCCCGTGCAAAAACACGGAAATGGATCAGCTGAGAGCTAGAGCGAGAGCGGAGAGTTTGGCCACGCCCCCACCCTCTACTATAGGCCAGCTCTTTTCTCCTCATTTGCATTCAAGCAACAACGCCCATTATGGAGTGTTCAGAGAGAGAAAAATTACTCTTTCTCATCTTATCTCTGTTTCTCATGCACTGAGTGTTGATTTTGAAGAAGGATTCATTTACAGTATTAGGGAACCATTAAGGAGCCATATAAAAGCATCAAGAAGTACCATGTCATGGGATCATAAGAGAGATGGCTCAAAATTGTGTGCACCTGATGTCTTAAGATATTTCTTGTTTATTTCTTGACGGATAAAGAAGTGCAAGTTAAATATTTTCAAAATATAAAAATGCCTAAATCTATTGTATAAACAGATGCGATTTCGATGTAAAACAATATCATTAAATATCTTGAATACATTAGCTAACCAGAACAGTTATCAATTGACTTTCAGTTAATCTTATCAATATAAATGAGATTTAGCCACTTTTATCTCAGAAGCAGATCGAGTCCAAAAAATTGTAGACCAGTGTAGGGGCTTGACAAAGGTTTTATTGTACCAGGCCCCAGGGTTTTAGGGGACAAGAATTTAACCCACTTAGTATTCATTTATATATGAGAGGGAGGTCCATGTGAGGTTTCTTGCCCCAGGCCCCAGACTTCTGTGAACAGACCTGCGCGTGTGTGTGTTGTGTGTGGTACTTACAGTGTACGCAGCCCGCCCAGTCCCTTCAGCATACGATGGTGTATATTCTCCAGTCTGTTTGAGGTCAGGATGAGCTCATTGACCCCAGTGGCCCCTTCAAACGTGCCCTCCTCGATGTCTGTGATGCGGTTATTGCTAAGGTTACTGCAACAACACAACGAAAGAGATGTACAAATATACCATCAGCGAAAAACACACCGTCTACAAAGCGTGACCACAGAGTGACTTTGTGAGCCATGCTATTTTAACAATACGAGGCTGACTCACATCTTTCGCAGGTGAGGCAACTTTTTGAAGATCCCGGTCGCCTCCAGCACAGAGAATTCATTGTTGTTCAGCCGCCTATAAGAATAGAAGAGGCCATTTGGAGACAAGGAGACAGTACCATAGAAGGCAAAAGATAAAAGCCATCTGCAGTGTGTTCTCTGTACCACACATAGATAGAGGTTTTGTAGCTCTAGACGGGCATATACGTGACTCACAGTTCAGCGGTGTACTGGGGGATGTGGTCTGGTATTTTGGTGAGTTTCTGGTTGGAGCAGTCGACCGTGGTGCCCTCACAGCGGCACTTTTCTGGGCACGCCAAGTCCGCGAAGCAGTCTCCCCCAAGTTTACTGCGATAATCTTCTGTACCTGGATATGCCAATGTACAAAGTCAGCAAAATTTCACAAAAGAAAATGTACGTTCCTTCGACATTTATAGCCTATTTTGGAACCGTAACTCTGAATTAGTGAAAAGAAATACAGCTCTAGAAAAAAATAAGAAACCACTGCAAAATTGTCAGATTTTACTACTTATAGGTATGTGTTTGGGCAAAAGGAACATTTTTGTTTGAGTCTATAAACTACTGACAACATTTCCCCCAAATTCCAAATAAAAATATTATTGTTTAGAGCATTTATTTGCAGAAAATGACAAATGGTCAAAATAACAAAAAAGATACATGTTTTCAGAGGTCAAACAATGCAAAGAAACAAGATCAAATTCATTTTAAAACAACATAATACTAATGTTTACACTTAAGAAGAGTTCACAAATCAATATTTGGTGCAATTACCCTTATTTTTAATCACAGCTTTCATGCGTCTTGGCTCAGCTTTGTGTTTGTGTTGGAATTCAACAGACGCTGGAATGGAATGGCTGTAATACATGTAGAGATGCTGATTTCAGAAAAAAAAAATGCAGTAGCCTCTTATTTTTTTCGAGAGCTGTATATGATACAATACTTTTGAGGTTTGATTTAGGATTGACAACTGGAACATTTTATTCAGACCAGTGTGGTCTATTGCTAAATTCTTCATTTATGAACCACATTTATGAAGCAGAGGTGGAAAAGGTACTCCCAGAGGTTTTAAAATTATAACCACTGAATGTATAATTCAAGTACTGCTGTTTAAGTACTCCCATAAAGCAGATAATGTACATTTTATTGACATAAAAAGTTATATATATACACCATAGTCAGGGAGAGTTCTTTTTGTATGACCACACAGGTAGTTCCGGTAACAGTTAATCACTGTTCTATATCACTACACTGTGAGCATCACCATGGCAACAAATGAACGACTGTTAGGAGGGACTAGCTTCAATTAAAATAGAACTAACTTCAGAACAGCCATGGACAGTCAAAAGGTTGTTAGATTTAAATGTGAATTGCACAGTAATACATTACACCAGGGGTCTTCAACGTTTTTCAGGCCAGGGACCCCCAAACAGATGGCGAACTGCGCCAGGGACCCCCTACTATATATACGGCATAGAATTGTGTTTTATATTAAATTGAGCTTAGTGTCATGTATAAACATTGCTACTCTGTTATGGTACATCTAATACAAGGAAATAATACACAGGTTAATAGTGTATTTTACACTATAAAATATAAAATAATATTATTTTAAAGTGAAATCAAAAGATTTCGTGACTCCCCTGCAGTACCTCCATGACCCCCCTAGGGGTCGCGACCCCCCTGTTGAAGACCTCTGCATTACACAGTTACCAGAACACTTACCGGTAATTAAAATACAACCTTAAGGACCCACGTTACACTATTTTCTGATCTATTTTATTTATTTGTGTTTAGTTTCATTAACACATATTTAACACACAAATCCTGCATATTTAGGCTGAGTTCTTCTCTCAAACAGAAAACACACCTTGTGATGTTATGTGTCATGAAACACAGGAAGTCCTCCACTGTGTTTTTAAATTCCATACACTTTCACTAGAGTCATTTGGATAATTTCAGCCCTAGAATTGCCAATCTCTACCGAACTAAAGGTAAAAGGTAGCTACCACTTAATGACATCACAAGGTGGAACAGAGCATTTTGAGCTTTAGAAGAATGCAGCGTTACTCAAACAAGTGTGAATGAAATAAAACAAAACACAACTCTGGGTATGTTTGTGAGAAGGTAACAGCATTCTAATGTGTCTTAAAGCTCACAAGACTCATGTACAGGATTTTCTAATTGTTAGGGAACACCACACACCAAACTGCTTGGGAGACAGGCAGAAAAGACCAGACCAAAGCAAAGATCCACAACACAGAGAGAAGACTGGAGGGTTAAAGAGGAGGAGGAGGAGGAGGCTGCTGTCTCTTGTCTCTTGGCCATGCTGCAGGCTTGGCAGGGCCGTTCCATGGTGCTTGACAGAACCATGTTCCACTATAGGACCCTGCAGCCACATGGTTAGATCAAGCACAAAGGAACAACCTGCTGACCGACTGCTCCTCCGCTGGGGCACGGGGGTGGGACAGGGCAGAGGACAGGGCGGAGGACGGGGAGTTAGTGATGGAGAAGTTAGGAAAAACAGAAGAACAATGACCAAGGCTACTTTCAGTGCTTAAAGGTCCCATGGCATGAAATTTTCACTTTCTGAGGTTTTTGAACATTAATGTGAGCTCCCCTACCCTGTTTAGCCCCCCCCCCCCCATGGTTAAAAGTTGCGAAATGTCTAAACTGAGCATTTGCGATCCTTTTCTGCGTTACAAAAAATCGGAGCTCAAACGGGCAATTTTGAACAAGGCACCTTATTGACGTCAGATCGAAAAAAAGAAGTGCAAATGCAGTTCCACCCCGTCTGTCTGTACTCAGCGTCTCTGTAAATCACGCACAGAGAGTTTGGACTGCGAATGCGCTAGGCAATGCGAAATGCGTTTTTTTATTTGCCTGGAGGCACGTCCGAGTGTTTCTAGGCTCGGAAGTCCTTTATCTGAGCCTCTGGACCTTTGAACAGCAGTGGTTTAATTTTATTTTATGTGGAAATGTGTTTATTTTTCAATGGAACGCTTCAAATCTCTCCCCCGTGCAAAAACACGGAAATGGATCAGCTGAGAGCTCTGAGGGAGAGCGGAGAGTTTGGCCACGCCCCCACCCTCTACTATAGGCCAGCTCTTTTCTCCTCATTTGCATTCAAGCAACAACGCCCATAATGGCCTGTTCTGAGGGAGAAAAAAAATACTCTTTCTCATCTTATCTCTGTTTCTCATGCACTGAGTGTTGATTTTGAAGAAGGATTCATTTACAGTATTAGGGAACCATTAAGGAGCCATATAAAAGCATCAAGAAGTACCATGTCATGGGATCTTTAATAATTCTAGTGATGTGTCTCTTGTACACAGTCTAGTTTCAATACATATCCCATAAAGATTATGCCATTTACTCATTTATTTTAGAATGCACAACAGAGCAGGTTTTTGTCTCCAACCTTTTTCCTCCGGTGAGCTACCTTTACAAAATGAAAATGCCAGAGAGATATTAGTTTTAGATGTCGCAACAAATTCACAAGCAAATGAGTAAACATAAGAGCCACGGCAAGCCTTAGAGGTTTAAATGTCATAAAACATAGACAAATATCCATTTATTATTGCGCAACGTTAAGCATCAAAATTATGCAATGGTAATAGGAATTTAATTAATCAGTTTTAGTTATTCAGCACATTATGTATCAGAAATCCCTTTGTCAAGCTAGATTCCAAAACGGCCTGAAACCCGATATCCAGCTATAGTTTCATTTGATGACGTCATCAGAGAGGACAGTGCGCATGCGTGAACTCAGCTGTTTTGTAAACACCGCTAGTCCGAAAGAAGCTAACACCGCTCTGAACTTTACTTTTCTGTTGCGATATCGGGTTTCAGGCCGTTTTGGAATCTACTACAAGTCTACCCTGACACAGCGATCTTCTGTGATTTGAAAAGTGCTAAAGTTTGTGTTATTTGGACACCGCAAATCAGTGCCCCGAGCACTCACGCTAACGGATACGGGATCATTAGTAGAACAGAACGGCTCAACATAAGTTCTGCGATACTGCTCCAATTGACACCAAACTGCTATGGGTGAGTAAAACTACTTGTTTTATTGCCGAAAGAAGGCTCAGATTGTAAAAAAACATTACTTTTCCTTTAAGTGGGGCAGACCTTTGATGATGAGTATTGTCTTGGCCGCATCTAAACAAGATTAATTTAGAGCTCAACTGTGGAATGAAACATTTTTACTTTTCAAATGAAATATAAAAATGTTGATGGAAGTATTTATTTCATTAATGCACTGCAAAAAAGCTAGATATAAACACTTAAATCTATCAGAAAACAAATTCAAAGTAGTGAAATTATCTGTCCATGTAGCAAGATCATTTTACTTGACAAGTTATCTTAAAATAAACTACCTCTACACTAGAATTAAGCAGTTTCTGATCTAGTAAGTAGATAATAAATCTGAAAACAAGATTAATAACCTGATAGGAGTTTTAAAATCTTGACCAGATCAGAGAATTTGCAGTGTGTAATAATACAGGCCAATACTTTAATACAATTTTAATTTGTTTCACACAGGAAACATGAATGGAGAAGTCCTTATCCACTGTTGAGCTCTATTCGAGTAGTATTGGGAATTTCAAAACAGTACTGGGTAAAGGTTAAGGAGATATGGATCCAGTATAGGGCACGGGGAGGAAACCAGGTTGAATAGAGTGACCGGGCTCGGAGTCTGGAGCAGAAACAGCAGTTAGTAAAAAGAGGGAAGAGATATGGGAAACTAACTAAACACAAATCCATAAAGAAAACAGTACACTAAAACAACTATTGTGTAAGGCACTTTATCTGACCGGTAAACAAGAGAAAGGGCCAGACAAAAGGGTCAGTGTTGTAAAGGTCAAAGGGCAGGATCCAGGAAGTCAACAATATTTTAGTTTGTAGTGTGTGTTACTTACAGCCCACATGTTGGTGTACTCCTGAGTGTGTAAAGCAGATGGAAAGAGAAGAGGGGAATTGGTAGTTTTCAGATTCTAAAACGCCATGATGTCATGTTTTTTCCTACTGACAACACAAGATCTGAAAGGTAAATTCACAAATGCTAAACCTTTTTGTGCCTAGACCCCATAACTCGTTATATGAAAACAAAAATCTGGATTTCATCAACATAAATGTTTGCTGCCCCCATTGTATTAATTCAAATTGGCATTATACTCCGCAAAAACTAAAATCTAGCCAAGTTAAGATTACTTGAATTAAGAAAGTTTTATCATGATGAAAGTAAACTACACTTCACAAGTAAAATTATCTACAAGACTTTCTGTACATAAAATGAAAAATATCTTGCAATACATAAGATAAGAAAAACAACAACTCTTTGCACTTAAAATAAGAAACAAAATATAATGTTGCTTGAAAAAAAAACAACAACTTATTCCATCAGTAGGTCATTTTACTTATCAAGTTGAATCTACTTAAAGGGACAGTGTGTAAGATTTTTACCCGTTAATTACTGAAATTGAAGATACCCATTCAAAAATACATTGTTTTCCAAGCCTTTTCACTTCCATCATGAAATCAAAGTATTCTTTTGGACTTAGATATAGTCACATAAAAGGGGGATCTTCCCCATGCAGAGGCAGCCATTTTGAATACGAGAGCCGCAGAAGGACATTTGGGCTCCGCCTTCGGCAAGGCTCGTGGTAGCACCGGAGGCAAAGCAGGCGGAGCGCTCGGCGCGCGCTGTGCAAGAGAGAGGGAGAGAGGTGCCGGTCGGGGGGGGCTCGTGGTTTTGGGTAAACAACAAGCCTGCTGCTGTATCACACGTCGTAATGGATCTAACACGTATTTTGGACTAAATTGTTTTAATGGATTTTATTCTCTGGATCCTTACGGACAAATTGATACCAAGCTTGTGGTGAAATACTGAGTTTGACCTGTGCAAGGCCTTCAAAGGTAAGCAAAGTAACAAACCTCGTTTTGCTTTTCCCTATAAAAGCCCCATGTGCTCGGGGAGTGATTGTTGTGCCGGGAAATGAATTGCATAGTCAAAAAGAGGAGACTGTAAGGTTTCATTTGATATGTAGATTGTCATGGCACATGATCGGGGATGTGTGTTTTCATGCGAAAAGAAAAAAAAACAGTGAACTGGAGACCGCGTTTTATTAATACCTCGCAGCGCGGGTACGCGAGCTGTCCGCTATGGCGCGTCCAGGTGACCCTCGAGGTTTGCCGTAGCTAAAACAGGAAGTGCCATAGCCACTATCCACCTATGCGCCACGAATCTTACACACTGGACCTTTAAATAAAGTAAAATATTCTTCATTTAAGTCATTTTAACTTACCTAGATGTTGCTTTTTGCAATATAAAAGCATTTTTAACTCACTGCCTGAAAAGTAGTTACTTGAGGAGGTAATGTTTGTGAACATGACATCAGTTAGGGTGATTCAAGTGACAAACACACTGGTGGACAGCAGATGATTTAAATCTGTGTTTGTGCTGACAACAGAGCAGATAAAAGAATCATAAATAAAAGTGGTATATTTAGTGCGAAAACGGGATTTAGTTTGTCGCTCCCTTTGGCATCAATCAAAGAAGCGCTTGTCGAGATAAAAACAGAATTGAATCTCCGGCGAGTTGAGTTGTTAAAACCAAAATTGGATCTGGAATAATGCAGCGTGAAATAAGACTACACAATGCATATTAAACCGGCGGATTTGAGGCGCATTGATCTTTAGGGGCAATACCAAGGTTGTACCGGGGAATGGAGTGTGTTTATTCAACTTTTCAACCACAACTGTTTGTAAATTATTCAGTGCTGCCCTGTATGTGGTATATGTGCTTTGAACGGCTGGGGCCCGGGGTGCGCTTCACAGTTAATGACTACACTGGTGCTGCCGTGTGATGCTGCGGTAATGACCGCCGTTAGCCCCGCGCTCATCTCGTATGCATTTGTGATTTACATATTTCCCAGCACCCCCCTGGGCCGCCAAACTGTGTGACCTTTTTGATGTAGTGTGCACACAGATGCTCACAAACACACGCTCAAACATTAGCCATCATTACATGTGCTAAAAAGTGGAAATGTCTGGGGGTTATATGCATTTGTCGCAGTAATATTTTACACTATTAGTGGTGGTGAGCTATTGACAGTGACTGTGGTGACACAAGGTTAACAGTGAATGCACAAAAGCTGTGAAAGTGAAATACTTTATTATATACTATATTATAAATAATACTATATTGCTCACATAAAGTACACTTCAGGCACTCATCTCATTTTTATGTGGAGTGTGCAGGTGTGAAGGCACCCCAAAAGTCCTTAAAGATTTTGTGAACGTACTATAATAATGTTAATATTAGTCCACATTATGAAAGTAGCGTAGCATAATGCAATACAATATCTCATCTCTGTCTAATACTAATCATTTCTTTTTAGCTTCGTAGTATCCGACTATGGAGCTCAACAGTCACTACCCACTCCGGTTCCAGAAATACATTTTCCATAAATTTTTCCCATAATTCCATTTCAATACAATAATTTTAATATACTTTTTTCCCCCCTTAAAGTCTATGAGACAAATGAATAAGAAATTTACTTCTGGAACTGGGGGATGGACAGTCAGTGTGGAGCTGACAGCATTTGTGCAATAGTGAATATACAGCTCTGGAAAAAAATAAGAGACCACTGCATTTTTTTCTGAAATCAGCATCTCTACATGTATTACAGCCATTCCATTCCAGCGTCTGTTGAATTCCAACACAAACACAAAGCTGAGCTACTTCAGTTCTAGTGGAATAAAGTCACCCAAGAACAATGTGAAAGACTTGTGGAGAACATGCCAAGACGCATGAAAGCTGTGATTAAAAATAAGGGTTATTGCGCGAAATATTTTGCCTGGTTTACACCAGACCACATCACAAGTGAGATATGGTCTGGGAGCCACCTTCGAAATATCTCGTAGTGGAGGTGTGGTTTACGATCGCCAACGTCCGTTTATTGGGCATTACGAATGTCTATCATTTGGTGTGTACGTAGCCCATAGCCAATCATGTCAGTTGTCAGTTCAAACTACAAGCTTCCGTTTGTCACGTAGTACGCGTCACCGTCTTGCCACCCCTCCCCGCTCTCTGACTGGCTCCCAGAATCAGGAGAGCTCGCTTGCCATAGTTGCCAGGCTGTCTTTCAGATCGGAACGAACGAAAGCAGCCTGGGATTTCGCAGGTTACCAAATATTTAATATATTTCTGAACTCTTCTTAAGTGTAAACATTAGTATTATGTTGTTTTAAAATGAATTTGATCTTGTTTCTTTGCATTGTTTGAGGTCTGAAAACATGTATCTTTTTTGTTATTTTGCCCATTTGTCATTTTCTGCAAATAAATGGTCTAAACCAGGGGTGGGCAATTATTTTTCCCCAGGGGCCAAATGAGAAGCAGAAAATGTTGTGGAGGTCCGGGCCAAAAGTTTGAAGTCTACTCTGGTTATTAATTTTATTTCTACGTTGAAATCAGTAAATGTCATTGTTTACAGAAGCTGGTAATTTCTGTGTTATTATTAAGTAATAAGAGAGTGAGGTTTTATAAAAACTGAATTTATTCAGTAAAATAATTCAAAACAATGGTAAACGTGAAACATTTGTAACTCTTTTTCAGTCACATTAACCCCACAATGCTTTCTGAGTTTAACTTTCTTAACTTTGTATTAAGACACCACAATGTCTTTGTTTGCCAAATAATAGAATACAAGATATGTCACAACAAAAGTCAAAGTTGGCATATTTAGTGTTTTTTTCTTGATCAGTGAGAGAAATCTCGCCTCTGTTGAGCTTTAACAAGTGCATCAAAGTCCGGTTGCATGTTTGAGGTGGAGATGTGAAGTCCGACAGATGATCATCAGTACAAATACATCAGTACAAATGCATTATGTACAATTTTGAAAGTAGGTTTTATTTTCTTAATTCCAAGCAACTGTTCGCGGGCCGGTCAGAGCCAGCTCGGGGGCCGTATTTGGCCCCTGAGCCGTGAAATGCCTGAGTCTGCTCTAAACTATTATATTTTATTTGGAGTTTAGGGGAAATGTTGTCAGTAGTTTTATAGACTCAAACAAAAATGTTTCCCCAAACACATACCTATAAGTAGTAAAATGAGGAAAACGAATACTTTTGCAGTGGTCTCTTATTTTTTTCCAGAGCTGTATATAGGTGTGTATGTGATCACACCATCTTACTCCGTGTCAAGCGTGTGCAGTAAAGAGCCACACACACACACACACACACACACACATGCTGCTTTGAGTACAATACCTGGGATGAAGTACTGTTCTCTTGCTAATAGAGACAGAGACAGAGAGTGAGCACATCAATAAGGCACTAATGCTCTGAGCTTATGAACAGTTTGTGTTCAGGTTAGTAGAGACTTAAGGGAAATCCCACCAGGAACACACAGAAAGTGAAGGAGTATAGAACATTCTGTCATTTAAGTGTGTGTACTTTTTTTTTTTTTCTTACCTGAGCAGCGGAACTTCTTGCTCTTGATCTGCCCGATGCGTTTGTTGGCGAGGCGTCGCGGGCTGGTGCAACGTGCTCCACTGGTCTCTATGGGGTTGTCCTGGAGGTAGTCCGCCAGCCACTTCAGATGGCAGTCACAGATGAAGGGGTTCTGGGCTAAGTGGCTACGTGTTTCAGAGGACAAATAAACACACAGAGATAAGTGGTCGGACAAATGTGGTAAGAATAACAATAGCTTGCATCCAAACTATTAGCGCTGGATCAATACAAAATGGCTGAGTTGATTATTTTATTGAGGAATCGTTTCTTTATAGCCCCACTAACACAATTTTGTGCTAGAAACTGATATAAAATATAAACAATAGTAGTCTATATAAGAGGCTTATTTAAAAAAAGAATATATTTAAAAAATGTAAAGTAAATATTATGCCTCTAGTATAAATGCCATCATGTATCATAATGAATGGACCCATATTACACTATTTTCTGATCTATGTTATAATGCTGTTCCCTCATCAAAAACATACACGGAGCTGTGTTTTGTTTCATTCACACATGTTTACACACTCCGTTCCACTTTGTGATGTCATGTGGTAATACAGGAAGTGCTCCACTATGTTTTAAAACTCCATACGCCTTCACTAGAATCATGTAAATAATTTCAGTCCTGAAATTGCAACAGAACTGAAAGTAAAAGGTAGCTGTTAGCTTGAAAACCACCACTACATAACATCAAAAGGTGGAACAGAACATTTTGAGCTTTGGAGATATAAATAGACTAATAATTAAAGGAAAAGTAACATTTTTTTTTACAATCTGAGCCTTCTTTCGGCAATAAAACAAGTAGTTTTACTCACCCATAGCGCTTTGGTGTCAATTGGAGTGGTACTGCAGAACTTATGTTGGAGACGTTCTGTTCTACTAATGATCCCGTATCTGTTAGCGTGAGTGCTCGGGGCACTGCTTTGCACTCTCCAAATAACACAAACTTTAGCACTTTTCAAATCACAGAAGATCGCTGTGTCAGGGTAGACTTTTAGTAGATTCCAAAACGGCCTGAAACCCGATATCGCAACAGAAAAGTAAAGTTCAGAGTGGTGTTAGCTTCTTTCGGACTAGCGGTGTTTATAAAACAGCTGAGTTCACGCATGCGCACTGTCCTCTCTGATGACGTCATCAAATGAAACTATAGCTGGATATCGGGTTTCAGGCCGTTTTGGAATCTACTAAAAGTCTACCCTGGCACAGCGATCTTCTGTGATTTGAAAAGTGCTAAAGTTTGTGTTATTTGGACACCGCAAAGTAATGCCCCGAGCATATGATATGAGCACTCACGCTAACGGATACGGGATCATTAGTAGAACAGAACAGCTCCAACATAAGTTCTGCGATACTGCTCCAATTGACACCAAACTGCTATGGGTGAGTAAAACTACTTGTTTTATTGCCGAAAGAAGGCTCAGATTGTAAAAAAAACGTTACTTTTCCTTTAAGGATTACTTGAACATGAGTAAGTGAAACAAAACACAACTCCAGCTATGTTTTTGATGAGGTAACAACATGGTTTAAAGCTCACAATTTTACATACAGGTCTTGCAGTGTGTTATGATATTTTGATGTTATAACTTTTACTATGATGCTGTATACTGTATATTCAGACACAAGACTAAACTGTAGCTGTTATGGTGATAAATAACTCTAAAGAGTAGCCTGTTTAGTAAAATAGTCAGACACTTAATGTTCCCCCCTCAGCCTGTACAAATCCAAACTCATTGTGAGTGTAGTCTGTGCGTACAGCGTCTGTATTGCCCGCAATGATGAGAAGGTTCCCTTGGCGATGGTCTGAAGCTTGTTGTCATACAGCGAGAGCAGATTGAGGTTGTGGAGGTCCTGGAATGCATCTACTCGGAGACAGGCGATCTTATTAGCATTCAGTAACCTGCAAGACACGGTGAAATGAAGAGACGCCTTATCCTCTTATCATGATTAGACGAGTATTTCCAGAGTTACAGGTCAGTGGCGATGGCTCAATCACAATTTCTCCACACCCATAAGAGAGTTTTAAGTGAGAAATGTCACTGTGAATAATAATAAAATGTACTTACAATAGCTGCAGAGAGAACAGACCCTCAAACAGGCCTTTTGAGATCTCTGTGATCTTGTTTCCGTACAGCACACTACAAAATAATTAAAGTTGGAATGTTATTTATGGGGAAAATCACATGTACTAAAAGCAGTACCGATTATCCTGTATAAAACCGCATCATTAAAAGTGAACTGCAAGAAATAAATAGCTAAATAAACCACAAATGTGCTATTTATTCAACCTTCTACAACTCAAATCTTACCTTATTACATAAAAATGGCAGAAATCTTTCTACTATTGCAGAGAAAATGCACCCATGATAAATACTGAGCCCTACATTATAATATTCAAGCTTTCATATTGAACAATAAGTTGATATAGTAATTATGACAGGCCTAATCATGAGGCATTTAATGTGCACTGTGTAACTTTTTGGTTGGGGGTCTGTCACCTGCTTGTTTCTCTGCATAGATCATTGCTCTTCCTGGAATGTTCCACAGTATGACACTAAACAGCTCTTCCTTACGTTTATTAAATTACAGGTGGTTTTATAGATCAAAAATACCTAGAAAAACAAACATTCAGACTGTGAGCGGGATCGCCTCTCCACAGATCTGACCTGTAAGTAACATGGTTTGATTTGTTCTCCATAAAGATAGAAAGGTTTAAAGGAAAAGTAATGTTTTTGTACAATCTGAGCCTTCTTTCGGCAATAAAACAAGTAGTTTTACTCACCCATAGCAGTTTGGTGTCAATTGGAGCAGTATCGCAGAACTTATGTTGAGCCGTTCTGTTCTACTAATGATCCCGTATCCGTTAGCGTGAGTGCTCGGGGCACTGCTTTGCGCTCTCCAAATAACACAAACTTTAGCACTTTTCAAATCACAGAAGATCGCTGTGTCAGGGTAGACTTTTAGTAGATTCCAAAACGGCCTGAAACCCGATATCGCAACAGAAAAGTAAAGTTCAGAGCGGTGTTAGCTTCTTTTGGACTAGCGGTGTTTACAAACCAGCTGAGTTCACGCATGCGCACTGTCCTCTCTGATGATGTCATCAAATGAAACTATAGCTGGATATCGGGTTTCAGGCCGTTTTGGAATCCACTAAAAGTCTACGCTGACACAGCGATCTTCTGTGATTTGAAAAGTGCTAAAGTTTGTGTTATTTGGAGAGCGCAAAGTAATGCCCCGAGCACTCACGCTAACGGATACGGGATCATTAGTAGAACAGAACGGCTCAACATAACTTCTGCGATACCACTCCAATTGACACCAAACTGCTATGGGTGAGTAAAACTACTTGTTTTATTGCCGAACGAAGGCTCAGATTGTAAAAAAAAACATTACTTTTCCTTTAATACCATACCGTGAAACATTCCAAGTAAAGCAATAACATCTCATTTGACACATTGACGGATCCTCCACCAAAAAAGCTACACAATGCACCTTTAAATCATAGTCGCAAACCAAGAATTTGTTCAAAATGTCCTTTACAAAACACATTCTAAATAAAAATTCTCATTCTGAAAATGTCTGGAATTAAATTTTGCTGATTGCAGGTTCCGGTATTAAAAAAAAAAAGAAGGAAAACTGCTAAATTAAATAGTTTGTTTTAACAGGCTGTGAGCTTGAAAATGATAAATCTAAATGGTCAGAACTGTTTTATCCCACTGAACATAACACAAGCTGAAGTCAAGTCCTGGGAAAAAAGCAAACACATTACTGATAGGACTTTGATGGAGAACAACACAAGTCTCTTTTCTTTTGGCTCAACTTTAAAGGCCCCAATAAAACACTACCGGAGAAAACATTGCCTCTGACTTGCTGCCAACACACAGCACATGAAGCATAAATAGTTATGAACATGTTTCATTTAAATGTCAAAGCCAAATAAAAACTTCATAAATCTACCGTCGGAGGAATGTGCTGTGTTTCTGTAGGAGACTTTTTCAAATACATCAGATTGCATCCATAAGCAGGTCGGGGCTGAGCTTGTGCCTGGTGTTAAGATATCAAACATTTAATGCTTTAAGCTGAGTCAACCTTTGTATTTAAAGGGCCAATGCTCTGCTATTGTGAGATCTGTGTTATAATGTTGTTTCCTCATCACACTTCCTCATGGAGTTGTGTTTTGTTTAGACAGTGTTCTTCTCTCAATCAGAAAACACTCTGTTCCACCTTGTGATGTCATGTGGTAATACAAGTGCTCTACTGTGTTTTTAAAGATCCCATGACATGGTACTTCTTGATGCTTTTATATGGCTCCTTAATGGTTCCCTAATACTGTAAATGAATCCTTCAAAATCAACACTCAGTGCATGAGAAACAGAGATAAGATGAGAAAGAGTATTTTTTCTCTCTCTGAACAGTCCATAATGGGCGTTGTTGCTTGAATGCAAATGAGGAGAAAAGAGCTGGCCTATAGTAGAGGGTGGGGGCGTGGCCAAACTCTCCGCTCTCGGGTCTGAGCTCTCAGCTGATCCATTTCCTTGTTTTTGCACGGGGGAGAGATTTGAAGCGTTCCATTGAAAAATAAACACATTTCCACATAAAATAAAATTAAACCACTGCTGTTCAAAGGTCCAGAGGCTCAGATAAAGGACTTCCGAGCCTAGAAACACTCGGATGTGCCTCCAGGCAAATAAAAAAACGCATTTCACATTGCCTAGAGCATTCGCAGTCCAAACTCTCTGGGCGTGATTTACAGAGACGCTGAGTACAGACAGACGGGGGTAGAACTGCATTTGCATTTCTTTTTTCGATCTGACGTCAATAAGGTGCCTTGTTCAAAATCGCCCGTTTGAGCTCTGATTTTTTGTAACCCAGAAAAGGATCGCAAATACTCAGTTTAGACATTTCGCAACTTTTAACCATGGGGGGGGGGGGGGGCTAAACAGGGTAGGTGAGCTCACGTTAACGTTCAAAAACCTCAGAAAGTGAAAATTTCATGCCATGGGACCTTTAAACCCCATAAACCTTCACTAGAATGATGTGGATAATCTCAGCCCTAGAATTGCCAATCTCTACTGAACTAAAGGTGGCTATTAACTTGAAATCTACCACTACATGAGATCACAAGGTGAAATATTTTGAGCATTTTGAGCTTTGGAGATGTAAACAGACTAAGGCAACCTCCACACAACAACGTTCCTGGATTTTTTAAAATGCGGGTTGAAAAAAATTTGCGTTCACACACGTGTCGGATCAGTAAATATTCGCGTCCAGACGAAAAATGGAGTGCAGAGTAAAAACGATGTAATACATATGCCACACCGATATGTGGTGCTGTAAACAGGAAAAAGCCAGAGCCACCAGAAACGCAATACCACAAAGAGTGCATCCGCATAAAGTCCTTTCTCTTCTGGTCACGTGATGATGACGGAATCACGACGTCATCCTTTTCTAAAAGCTGTGTTTTGCTCGTCCACACGACAACGCAACCCCAGTTTTTACCCATCCAAAACGCCGGCGCCATGTGGGCAAAAGGCCAAAACAAACTTCTCAATTTCCACCAAAAAACATTGTTGTGTGGGCAGGTCCTAATAATAAAGCTTTACTCAATCATGTGAATGAAACAAAACACAACTATGAGTATGTTTATTGATGAAGTAAGATGCGTGAAAAGTCCCTCAGTCGTCCAGGTAGAATCCATGATAAAAGGAGAAGTTCAATTTGTCAACTGGACGAAGTTTGTTTGGTTGAAGACGTTTCGTCGCTCATCCGAGAGACTTCTTCAGTTCTGGTTCTAGTGCTGGTTAGTCCCTGTTTATATCTAGCTGCAGGGCGGAGCTCACTACACTGAAATCATTCTGAAACTATCTCAGCTAATTTGTATCTTTTGTTTCCCTGGCGTCTCGTTTAGCATCTCTATTTAGCCCTATGAGGAGCTCACTGCTCTGAAATAGCTCTGAAACTATCCCCTCATTTTGAGGGGATAGTTTCAGGGCTAAATAGAGATGCTAAACGAGACGCCAGGGAAACAAAAGATACAAATTAGCTGAGATAGTTTCAGAATGATTTCAGTGTAGTGAGCTCCGCCCTGCAGCTAGATATAAACAGGGACTAACCAGCACTAGAACCAGAACTGAGGAAGTCTCTCGGATGAGCGACGAAACGTCTTCAACCAAACAAACTTTGTCCAGTTGACAAATTGAACTTCTCCTTTTATCATTGATGAAGTAACAACATTCTAAAAAAAGGTAGCTGTTAATTTGAAAGGTACTGCTTCATGACATCACAAAGTGGAACAGAGCATTTTGAGCTTCAGAGATATAGAAAGACTAATAATCCAGGATTACTCAAATATATGATCATGTGATGAAGTAAAAACATTCTAACCTGGCTTAAAGCTCACAAGAGTCAATTTTGTGTAATATAGGACCTTTAAGGCATGTGTTTTCGATTGTCTTTTGATTTCATTGTGCTGAGTGGCTGTCCCTCGGAGACATGGAGTTAGCAAACACACAGCACAAGCAGCGAACGCGTCATTTCACCCGAACGTTAGCGCGCACACACAATCGATGGCTCATTTACATCGCCCTAATACAGTGGATCTTAAAGTCAAAGCCATACACTGAGGTGGTGTGTCAGCGCAAATCTGTGTCCTATTCTCTCTGTGTTGAATGTGTAATGAGGTGGCAGAAACCTCCATTCAGCAAGTCAGCGTTTATGAATTATTGACTTTGGACGAGACTGGGGCCTTAATATAACTCCGCTGTGAAATAACTTGACGATGCCCTACCCCTCTGAGACTCCTGCAGCCAACCACCTTCATACACTGTTACACGGAAAATGGCTTGACCTGAGTCCAAACTGTGACTTTTGAAAACTTATTTTCTGTCTTTACGGTGCCATAAATGATTGTTTATGTAAGTCATTAAAGGGTTTATATGATTTTATATCGATGCTGTAAATCTTCAGTTACATATTCCTAGTATATAAACAAAAAATAAAAGATGTAATAGTACCAAAGGCTAGAATTGTGACATCAACAGAATCAGCATCAGAGTTTAGTAAGTTTGTAAAAAGGTTAGAATTCACTTTAACTTACAAAGAAACTAAATCAAAACTTTAAATCAAGTCGACATTTATAAATCGGATCCAAATAGTACGTAGTTAATATGGCTATTTTTGCCTAAGGTGTATTGTGTAACTTTTCTGGTGGAGGGTCCTTCAAATACTTTTCTTCATGAAGATGTTATTGCTTAGTCTGGAATGTTTCACAGTATGTCATTAAAGGGACAGTGTGTAAGATTTGTACCCGTTAATTACTGAAATTGAAGATACCCATTCAAAAATACATTGTTTTCCAAGCCTTTTCACTTCCATCATGAAATCATAGTATTCTTTTGGACTTAGATATAGTCACATAAAAGGGGGATCTTCCTCATATAGAGGCAGCCATTTTGAATACGAGAGGCGCAGAAGGACATTTGGGCTCCGTCTTCGGCAAGGCTCGTGGTAGCACGAGCCTTGAGCAAGAGCAAGCTGCGCAAGAGAGAGGGAGAGAGGTGCCGGTCGGGGGGGGCTCTGTATCACACGTCGTAATGGATCTAACACGTGTTTTGGACTAAATTGTTTTACTGGATTTTATTCGCTGGATCCTTACGGACAGATTGATACCAAGCTTGTGGTGAAATACAGAGTTTGACCTGTGCAAGGCCTTCAAAGGTAAGCAAAGTAACAAACCTCGTTTTGTGCTTTTCCGTATAAAAGCCCCATGTGCTCGGGGAGTGATTGTTGTGCAGGGAAATGAATTGCATAGTCAAAAAGAGGAGACTGTAAGGTTTCATTTGATATGTGGATTATCATGGTACACGATCGGGAATGTGTGTTTTCATGCGAAAAGAAAAAAAAAAACTGAACGGGAGACCACGTTTTATTAATACAGTTGTTGTCGGCCGGGTGCACGGCGGGTGCGCGCGCGGGTACGCCAGCTGTCCGCTACGGCGCGTCCGGGTGACCCTCGAGGTTTGCCGTAGCTAAAACAGGAAGTGCCATAGCCACTATCCACCTATGTGCCACGAATCCTACACACTGGACCTTTAAGCCTTTCTGTTACCAGTCAGATCTGTGAGAGGCCACCCCCCCCCCCCTCACAGTCAGAAAGCCTGTTTTTCTAGATATTTTTGAACTATAAAACCACCTGCAATTTAATATATGTAAGATAGAGCTGTTTAATGTCGTACTGTGGAACATTCAAGGCAGAGCAATGACATAGCCATAGAAACAAGCCGGTGATGCCCCCTCCAACCAAAATTACACAATGCATCTTTAAATCAGGGGTGTCCAAGCTTTTCTCATCATGGGCTGCATAGACAAAGTGGAGGGCCGATCAGGGGCCATAGACTGGTGATCAGTACAGTGGAAAATAACAGCTTAGAATGAGTCACCAGACTTATATTAATGCTTAGATCCTCAATAGGACACGCTAAATATTTGATCTTAACTTCATCAAGGTAGATTTTTAAAAAATGCTGTAAAAAGTACAGCTTAAAGGAAAAGTAACGTTTTTTTACAATTTGAGCCTTATTTTGGTAATAAAACAAGTTGTTTTACTCACCCATAGCACTTTGGTGTCATATGGAGCATTTCCGGAGATGTTTTAGATTAGCATTAGGCTAACGCCGTTAGCCTAGCGCGACTTATAGCCATAGCTCGGGGCATTCCATGCATGTAATATGCCCCGTGCGGGCTCCAAATAACACAAACTTTAGCACTTTTCAAATCATAGAAGCTCGATGTCTTTAGTCTACGATTTCGTTTGGTCAAAAGTGGCCTGTAATCCGAGATTTATCCATAGTTTACAGCTTTGCGTTCCATGTTTGGGTCCCGGGAGCTGAGAGCACACTCCGCGCATGAGCACTGGCGTCCTCATCTACTGGAAACTATGGCTAAATCTCGGATTACAGGCCACTTTTGACCAAACAAAATCGTAGACTAAAGACATCGAGCTTCTATGATTTGAAAAGTGCTAAAGTTTGTGTTATTTGGAGCCCGCACGGGGCATATTACATACTCGGGGAATGCCCCGAGCTATGGCTATAAGTCGCGCTAGGCTAACGGCGCTAGGCTAACGGCGCTAGGCTAACGGCGTTAGCCTAACGCTAATCTAAAACATCTCCGGAAATCCTCCATATGACACCAAAGTGATATGGGTGAGTAAAACAACTTGTTTTATTACCGAAATAAGGCTCAAATTGTAAAAAACTTTACTTTTCCTTTAAAGAGCCTATAACTAACTTGTGTTACCTCAAAAACATACCCAGATTTGTGTTTCATTTCATTCACATATTTGAGTAATCCTTTATTATTAGTCTGTCTACATCTCCAAAGCTCAAAATGCTCTGTTCCGCCTTGTGATGTCATGTTGTGGTAGTTTTCATGTTAACAGCTACCTTTTACCTTTCGTTTAATAGAGATTGGCATATCCATGGTCGAAATTATCCAAATGATTCTTTTTTTTTTTTTTTTCCCCATTTTCTTCCGCTTTCTCCATATTTTCAGGTCACGGAGGTAACGGTCCAGGCCCGCTGCCCAGATCACAGCGCACCGGCCCCTATGGATCCCCCACGTGGGTGGTGGGTCCACGGTGGGTCCCACGTCGCTTGATGCACCCGGCCTTGATGTACTTTGTGTCATGGGATTGAATTTCTCCCTGTGTGAGATCAATAAAGTCTTAGCTTATCCTAGTGAAGGTGTATGGAGTTTAAAAACACAGAGGAACACTCCCTGTATTACTATATGACAGGGGTCTTCAACGTTTTTCAGGCCAGGGACCCCCAAACAGATGGCGAACTGGGCCAGGGACCCCCTACTATATATACGGCATAGAATTGTGTTTTATATTAAATTGAGCTTAGTGTCATGTATAAACATTGCTACTCTGTTATGGTACATCCAATACAAGGAAATAATACACAGGGTAATACTGTATTTTACACTATAAAATATAAAATTATATTATTTTAAAGTGAAATCAAAAGATTTCGCGACCCCCCTGCAGTACCTCCGCGACCCCCCTAGGGGGTCCCCTGTTGAAGACCTCTGATCTATGACATTACAAGGTTGAACAAGATCTTAGTCTAAATCTGCAGGGTTTGTGTGTTAAATATGTGTGAATGAAGCAAAACACAACTCCAGGTATGTTAGTGATGAGGAAACAACATTATAACATATCAGAAAATAGAGTAATATGGGCCCTTTAAAGTAAAATGGAATTCTGAGGGCCGAGAAAATGGAACCACGGTTTGGACATGCCTGACTCGATCATCTATTAGGATGGGACTGTATTCTCATAAGTTTGTGTATTATTAGCTCAACTTTGACTCTCTTGTGACAGTGATGTAAATAAACGGTTCAAACGAAGCCAGTACTCACAGAGAATTGAGGGAGCGCAGTCCCTGGAAAGCATCTGAAGCCAACTCGGAAATCTGGTTGTTACTCAAATCACTACAAAAGACCAAAAATTGACAGCGTGAAATGCAGGGGACAGTGTTGGAGGTGGAACACAAAGCAAACGCGTGTGTTTCTATACTCACATCCGCCGCAGCTTCTTATAGGGAGAAAAGGCCCCGGCTGGGATCACCTTGATGGCGTTCTGCTCCAATCGTCTGGAACCAAACACACACACAGCGGGCATTGAGAGGCCAGCCACATTACCATTCCCCATATCTCAGAGCTGTATCATTGACTGCCGCCCGCTCCCTGGGGTCCAGCTTTCCCCGATAAGGCCCTTTGATGACCCATGCCAAGGTCTGCTACATTCCTCTGATCTTTCCGCCTTTTTAGCTCCAAGACGTGCCCCCCAACCACCGTATACCCTCCCACCTATCCCACAGCCATAACTATCTGCTCAGTGTTCCGTTCAGTGCCAGTCTGGCTTGGGCGGTAGCGAGAAGAGAGAGCGTGAATAGAGAGTGTGAAAACTCAAGAGAAAACAAACCCAGAATCTAGTGTTGTTTAAAAAGATCAAATGAGCAGTGACGAGAGAAAGTGCAGGGATGTGATCTGCAAACCAAATATGTGCAACAAACTTATTTTATATGATTTTTATGGCGCCTCGGCTTGTGTCGTACAGAGAGCATTGTTGAACCAGTGTTGTACGTTGCAATTAAAGTAATCCAAGCCAATTCTTTGACGCCAGGCCTGAGTTTTCATTGCGCAATTTCACAGTACGCTTCCTACTCAGATGAGACTATGGAGGCAAATGTACTTCTGTTTTAGATTTGTGGAGTTTTTCATTAACTTTGCATTTCCTTGGGTGCACTGTGGCGTACTAGTGGGGATTGAGTAATTCCTGACATTTCAATTTGATTCACAAAATAACCTTGATACTCTTTGTAATTTTAATTAAAGGACTTAGATTATGCTATTTTCTGGTGTATGTTATAATGTTGTTTCCTTATCAGAAACATACCTGGAGTTGTTTTGTTTCATTTGTTTCATTCACAGGTTTAACACACAAATACTGTATATTTATTTATTTCTTCTATCAAACAGAATCAAATAGAAAACAGTCTATTCCACCTTGTGATGTCATGTGGTAATACAGGTGTGTGCTCCACCTTCACTAGAATCATTTGGATCATTTCAGCCCTGAAAATACCAATCATTATTGAACTAAGGGTACATTAAACACACATGTAACACACAAATACTGTCATTTATTTAGTTCTTCTATCAAACAGAAACACTCTATTCCACCTTGTGATGTCTTGTGGTAATACAGGAAGTACTCTACTGTGTTTTTAAACACAGCCCTGAAACTGCCAATCACTATTGAACTAACGGTAAAAGGTAGCAGTTAACTAGAAAGCTACCACTACATGACATCACGAGGTGAAACAGAGCATTTTGAGCTTTGGGGATGTAGACAGACTAATAATAAAGGGTTACTCAGACAAGTGTGAATGAAACAAAATACAACTCCGGGTATGTTTTTGAGAAGGTAAGAGCATTATAACATGGTTAAAATCTCAGAAGAATCCATTTTGAGTAATATAGGACCTTTAAGAAATATAATTGTTATAGCCTATATCATAATATTTCACTACACATAATTTTGTATTTAAAGGAAAAGTAACGTTTTTTACAATTTGAGCCTTATTTCGGTAATAAAACAAGTTGTTTTACTCACCCATATCACTTTGGTGTCATATGGAGTGTCATTTCCGGAGATGTTTTAGATTAGCGTTAGGCTAACACCGTTAGCCTAGCGCGACTTATAGCCATAGTTCGGGGCATTCCGCACTGGCGTCCTCATCTACTCAAAACTATGGCTAAATCTCGGATTACAGGCCACTTTTGACCAAACGAAATCATAGACTAAAGACATCGAGCTTCTATGATTTGAAAAGTGCTAAAGTTTGTGTTATTTAGAGCCTGCACGGGACATATTACATGCTCGGGGAATGCCCCGAGCTATGGCTATAAGTCGCGCTAGGCTAACGGCGTTAGCCTAACGCTAATCTAAAACATCTCTGGAAGTGCTCCATATGACACCAAAGTGCTATGGGTGAGTAAAACAACTTGTTTTATTACCGAAATAAGGCTCAAATTGTAAAAAACGTTACTTTTCCTTTAAGGTACAGTTTTATTGAGCTTTGTTAAGTTTAAAATGAGGTCAAGAACGTCTATTATAGCTTATTGAGTCAAAGGAAAAAACTTCAAATAAATATAATAGCTTTACAGCTTATCAAAAGAATCCACTGAAACACATTTGTTGTAGTACAGGCCCTGCGTTCTAACACCAGTGTTTAATTCAAATGCTTCTTATCCTTATCTTTCCGAGATGTCGCCCAGAGACAAGAGATATGGTCTGTCATGTCCTTCAGGATGATCTCTCCTCACCCCTCCCCTTCTTTCTTCTCTTAAGCAGTGAACAGCAGCATAGCAAGTCTCATTTCACTCTTACCTGAAATGAGTCTGCACCAAAGACATCTGTCTCAAGTAGTATTATCACCATTCAAACTCACTTTTGATACTAGGAAATAGACTCGATACAGATTCTGATATCACAGTGATAATAAAAACACTCTTAATTTAGACCACAGAATGTAATTTTTAATATTAAATTGTAGTACTGTGGGTCCATGGGCATATACTAGTCTATGTGGTCTTAGGCTGCGTCCCATTACTCTGTCTTACCCTCTTATCCCTTTCCCTTCCCGTACCCCTTTATCTACGTCTTTGTCTTGCCCCTCGATACTGAGCTGAGAGGGCTCGGGGTACGAATGTTCCCCTAAGAAATGGAACACCACTCGATTACCGTTTGCGTCATCATCCCTCGCCTCTACCTGGCTGCTACGTCTACAGAGGAGACAACAATTGACGCAAACAAATGTAAACAAATGTCAAGGATTATCGAGTACCTCAGCTCGACAAAAAAACTAGCTTGTTTATGCATGGAAGTTCGATGAAAACGATAACGTCGCCTAAACAGACATGACTACAATTAAAACAGCAACAACAGTTCACTAAAAGTAACGTAGAACATAAGCGTCATAATTGTAAACCGTGCTAAACTGTTAATCGATAATTACAACTGCTGAAAATACATTTATGAGACTCCTTGGCTGGTCGATGTGACGCTGCCATCCTGATCCCAAAACCTGCCTGAGCTTGTAGGCGTACCCCTTCGTTTCAAGTCTGGTTGAGAGCTTACGTCGTTTCAAGCCCTCGGTCATGGCCCGAGCCCTTGATCAAAATTAGAATCGGGACACCTCTTGCCCTCACATGAACGCGCAAAACCAAGGGGTAGGGGTAAGACGAAGGGGTAAGACAGAGAAATGGGACGCAGCCTTTGATTTCCTTTGATACAGCTGAAGATAATTTTAAAGCTATTCAGGAAAGGTTCATTTCTGTCCTGTGAATGTGCCTTTTTAGCACTGATACCTGCACTAATGAGTTACTAGTTTTGATACTAGTTTTATTATCGATTAGTATCTGATTTTCAATACTTTTTACAACCCCAGACAAAATGGTGTGTCCCTTACATCTCAGTAATGGTCTCAGGTAAGTTGGTGGGGATCTCTGTCAGGCCCTTCCCCCGACAGTCCACGATGTTGTTGCTGCACGTGCACGACTCCGGACACTGGATCACACTGCACGAGGCCGCTGACGACTGGTGACCTACATGCACGCAATACATTAGACACATGGGCATAAGAAAGAATGATGTCATAAAGTAATCAAAGCAAAACAATGACTCTGTAATTGTCAAAAATCGTGTTTTTGTAGCTCATATATGGACTGTCTATATGTAAAATGCACTTATGTCAGATATTGAAGATAGATTTCCAGGGCTCTCAAGTTTTGAGCGGGGTCGTGCGTGAGACTGCGTAATTTCCGAGCTGAAAACGCGCGGTGCCTGCATTATCTAACCGATTTTCTGGGCACAGAAGCGCTGTGCGTGTGAACACGTCGAATTGCGTGTGTCACACTCTCAGTGCGTGAGACTTGAGAGCCCTGATTTCTATAAACTGAGGTATGAAATCATGAATACTTGCCTTCATCCCATTCTTGAAGGACAGTACAATAACAAAATAAAGCACAGATGTTTTATTGTTCAGAACACAGAGATTACACAATCGTATGACGCACACAGATAATCTTACCTGAGCAGACAAACTCTTTCTTCTGCACCTCAGCCACATTGTGCCCTCTGAGGTGTGGCGGAGACATGCACTGTGTGTAAAGACCCAGGCGGGGGCGCTGTCGCAGCCACTCAGACAGCCAGGCCACATGACAGTCACACTGCAGGTTGTTGGAGTGCAGGCGGCTGTGGGGACAGGGTGACACGAGGCAGATAAGTGATGGAGATGGAAGATATGAGGACAATAGGATGGGGAGGGACACAAGGACATATCGATCACACAAAAGCAGATGAGAGATGTCCTTTTTACGGTGGCGTAGACGGAGACACTTACAAGGTACGGAGTTTGGGCATGTGGTTGAAGCTGGCCACGGACAGACGGCTGATGTTGTTATTGTTGAGTGTGCTGTAGCGAGAAAATACACAATTATTACTAGATTTTAATTACAACCCCTGGTAACGGTGCATGACTTCAACTGGAATTTGGCTCTCTTGACACTGAAATAAAATCATTTGAGTGAGCTGCCAATTAACAAATCTGTCAGCCTTAACAAAACCTCACAATTTCAACATTATTCACAGTCATCCCAAATGGACTACAATCATGCTGTTTGGATCTACAATCAATTTAGTTTTGATCTACAAAGTGACATGGATAAATTAATGAATACTGTCAAACTTGCTTGTCTGTGGGTGTCTTTTATTACAAGGTTAACTAAACAAAAACTGTTACTTACAGAACCTCCAGGTCACGTAAAGCTCGGAAAGCTCCATCTTCAATGCAGCTGATGTGGTTGTAGTCTAGCTGGCTGCAGACATAAGTGAAAGAGAAAAGAGATTTTCTGTACTGTAAGTAGATTTCAATCAAGCCACAATAACACCTACCGATAAGGCTGGAATAAACCCTTACCACACTCTGATCCTTTCTTTCTAGATTCCGAGTATTTTAATATCTTGAACCATTTGCCTTCCTCTTCTCTTCTACAGTATCTGATTTGTATGCACTCCTTTTTACCTCTTTCTCCAGCTCTCTCTCCCTCTCTTTTCAATCGCTTTAGTGAAACAATTTAATTAAGACATAAGGACAGTAAATCATACGCTGTCACCCGAATGCTAATGCACACACACACACACACACACACACACACACACACACACACACACACACACACACACACACTGGCCTTGTCCTTTTACAATAATTGCAGGCATTTCAAAATAATATCTATAGGAGAAAAACAGGATGCAGCAAAACAGTTGGGAAATCCATATTTATAGAATTACCGGTCGGCAAATACTTTAGCTGCGAAAATGATCAACGATTATCTTCAATCATTCGACAGAAGCCAAACAAACAGAGAGCAGAAATGCCAGAGGAGCGACACCAACACGCACACACTAGGCTAACGAGCGGAGGTGCCAGTCAGTATGGCAAGCAGGGAGGCACATGACATTTAGCACAATGAAATATTGATGGCCGCTCGCGCAAGGGGGCAGTGCGCATTTGCAAACACTGTGGGGAAAAAGTGCACACATGTGGAAGAAGAGATGTGACGTGTGAAAGTGCAACTCACAGGTTCTTGATCTCAACAGCTCCTCTGAAGGCCTTCCGGGGGACTCCCTGGATTTGGTTCTCGCTCAGGTCACTGCAAACAGAAAAAAAGTTGAGATACATCAGAAATTCAGATGTTTGGACACATCTCTCATTCCATGTTTACTACTTTCTACATTTTATATACATACAGAAGACATCAAATATGTGAGATATACAGAGTTATGTAGCCAAGAAAAAAAGTTTCATAACTCAACACATTAAAAAAAAAAATATATATATATATATATATTTTATGACGAAATCCGCAAATTAGACCCCCTTTGCTTTGTCGACAGTTCCGCAAACTCTTGGCCTTCTCTCAGTGACCTTCATGAAGTGCTGTGCTGTGCCTCGTCAAGGTCAAGAAATGCCAGAAGTGCTGATTTTTTTTTTTATTTCATTTTTTGTTTGCTGCATTTTATATGTGTTCATTCGTAGCTTTGATGATTAGCCAAGAAAACAAAGAAGAAACATAAATTAAAAGTCGTGTCTAAACTTTTGACTCGTAGCGTGGGTCATTTCAGTTCAGCAACGTGATGTAAAAGCAAAATGGAGTGATCGCTCTGGCATGTCTGAGCATAAAATTAAGTTTCCTTTTCAACAAAATCAATAATCCTCTCCAAGTTTTTCCTGCTTTGAACTTCGCTTCACGGCAGGTGTCAAAAGTTTATCTACTCGCACTGCCTGTAGGGGGCAGCGATGCTCTCCACTTTTCTCCCGTTTACCCTTCTCCCATAAGACGGCACACATCAGAATATACAGACACAAGTTACACATAAATATCACTACAGAGCTCCAGTAGCCAGTGCAATCAAAATAATGTGGGGTATTGTTCATTTAAATCCGAGCAGAGGGAGCCAATTTGAATGCCTCCTAATTTGTCTTAAAGCCCACAAAACACAATTTTGTATTGTATTATATACAAGTTTACTGTACTTTTGTTACAGGTATATGTGATGTTTTAGTCATGGTGTTTATTGTGTTGTTTATCAGATGTTTTCTGTTCACTGTTGGCCTAGGGAGCGCTGAAAATTCAAATCCTGTGTGTGCAACCTGTACATATGGTTTTTGAAAATAAAGCTGACTTTTAACTTTGAACTTTTGTGTAGTATAAGATCTTTAAATAAAGTAAAATAAATATAAATGTAATAATGAATGAATGAATAGTAAACTGCCAACAAACACCCGAATTAAAGGGGCCCATAGATGCTAGAACATATAAACTACAGCTGGTAACGTTACTTGATTTGGTTCAGTTTGTCTACAGCACTAAAAAAGATTTCAAAAAAAGAAGATTTCAGAGAACAAAACCACATTAAAAAATTTGGTTGCAACTAAATAGGCAGGTCAACATTCTTTTTGACAGTTTGATTTAATAATGTCATTATTTTCCTGATAAATTTTCTTTTTGGCATGATGTGTAATCCAGATAATGATATAAAAATATGTTTATGGTTAGTTTAATAGCTAGTCAACTAGTCACAATTTCTTACATCGATTCTTACATTGTATTTCTATTGTTTTTATAGTGAAAGATAATCAACCGTAGCCCCAGTGTATGTTTGAATCACAGACTGTATACAGGGAGTCCTCGGGTTACGACGTTGATCCGTTCTTAAGACGCGTCGTAACCCGAATTTCGTCGTAAACCGGATTTTGCCTTTGATCTTCCAACCAAAGCACCAATAACCTTTCCATCTCAATAATTAGACCACTACGATGCTTGTTTATCACTGCCGCTTTCATAGGAGCAGATCAGAGCCCACATCAGGTACTTCCGCCCACATTGGGCACACACACGAGGCTGTCTTCTTCTCCCTACAACCACAACAGAGCGTATTCTTCCGCCGTGCGCCGCGCGCCGCGTGCGTTTGTTTACATCTTTTACCACGCTAAACCGTGTAAGACGGAATGACGCGTAATATATACATATTTTTTTTAATGGGGGCGCGTTCGTAACCACGAAACGTCGTAACCCGAGACCGTCGTAACCCGAGGACCCCCTGTATATATAATTAGACAGAGCTAACGAGTGCTACAAATAGGAAGTGAACATGGGTCCATCGATTATTAAAAAGTTTGTATTAACCTGCTCTATGGGTGATTCTGGTGTTCTTTTTTCATTTCACTATTTTGTTCGTAAACCAATTCCTACTTGTAATATGGAACGCCACATTCGCTCTTATAACTGCCAACCTTGTGAGCTTCATTTGACTGGAGACGAACGAAGTCTATGGTTTGAATGTGCCCCTGTTCCCCCCTGTGTGTTCGTCCTCAACCACCTGTTTGACCAGTCCATGGATCCAGACAGCTTCGATCGTTCACCCTTGACCTTCCAGCTCTTGACCCCAACTTTAGCTCCATGACCCACAGCATGCTAATCGGCTAGAAGCGAATACATTCCTGAAATTCCTCCGAAGACATAATTTCATGCTGTTTTCCTGGTGGATACAGCTTCCACAAATCCCTTTTCACAATAATTAATAAAGCCTAACAGGATTAACTTTCCAGATGAACATTTCCCGAGCGTGATACAGCTAATTAAACAATATTATTATAGAAACTGGACATTGTTTGCTACAGTCGAGGAAAAATCTATTTGGCTTTGATTAATGATGACTTGAGAGGGACACTAAAATAAGATCTTCAGAAAATATGGGTTTTTAGAACACATCTTCAAGAATTTTGTCTGAAAAGGCCTCCGCTATCAGACTATTCATTCTTGATTTAAAGGGACAGTGTGTAAGATTTTTACCCGTTAAGTACTGAAATTGAAGATACCCATTCAAAAATACATTGTTTTCCAAGCCTTTTCACTTCCATCATGAAATCAAAGTATTCTTTTGGACTTAGATTCTTTATGTGACTTAGATATAGTCACATAAAAGGGGGATCTTCCCCATGCAGAGGCAGCCATTTTGAATACGAGAGCCGCAGAAGGACATTTGGGCTCCGCCTTAGCCTTCGGCAAGGCTCGTGGTTTTGGGTAAACAACACAAGCATGCTGCTGGATCAGACGTCGTAATGGATCTAACACGTGTTTTGGACTAAATTGTTTTACTGGATTTTATTCGCTGGATCCTTACGGACAAATTGAGAGCAAGTTTATGGTGAAATACAGAGTTTGACCTGTGGAAAGCATTCTAAGGTAAGCTAACCTCGTTTTGTGCTTTTCCGTATAAAAACCCCATGTGCTCGGGGAGTGATTGTTGTGCAGGGAAATGAATTGCATAGTCAAAAAGAGGAGACTGTAAGGTTTCATTTGATGTGTAGAGTGTCATGGTACATGATCGGGAATGTGTGTTTTCATGAGAAAAGAAAAAAAACAAAACAACCGGGACCGCGTTTTATTTATACAGTAGCGGCGCGCGGCTCGTGCGCGGGTCCCTCGAGGTCTGCCGTAGCTAAAACAGAAAGTGCAATAGCACCATCCACCTATGCGCCACGAATCCTACACACTGGGGCTTTAAAGGTCCTATACTATATTACACAAAAGTGACTTGAATTTATTTGAATCTTTTAACCATGTTAGAATGTTGTCATTGTATTGAGTTGTATTTTGTTTCATTCGAACATGTCTGAGCAATCCTTTAGGCCAGAGGTCTTCAACAGGGGGGTCGCGACCCCTAGGGGGGTCGCGGAGGTACTGCAGGGGGGGTCGCGAAATCTTTTGATTTCACTTTAAAATAATATAATTTTATATTTTATAGTGTAAAATACAGTATTAACCTGTGTATTATTTCCTTGTATTGGATGTACCATAATAGAGTAGCAATGTTTATACATGACACTAAGCTCAATTTAATATAAAACACAATTCTATGCCGTATATATAGTAGGGGGGTCCCTGGCCCAGTTCGCCATCTGTTTGGGGGTCCCTGGCCTGAAAAATGTTGAAGACCCCTGTTTTAGGCTATTATTAGACTACATCTCCAAAGCTCAAAATGCTCTGTTCCACATTGTGATGTCATGAAGTGGTAGTTTTCAAGTTAACAGCTACCTTTTACCTTTAGTTCAGCAGAGATTGACAATTCCAGGTCTGAAATCATCCAAATGATTCATCCAGTGAAATGTATGGAGTTTAAAAACACAGTGGCGTGCTTCCTGTATTATCACATGACATCACAAGGTGAAACAGAGTGTTGTTGTTTTTTTTTCATTTGATAGAAGAACTCAGTTAAACATGCAGGATTTCTGTGCTAAACATGTGTAAATGAAAGAAAATCCAAGTATGTGAAATTTTTAATTATAACAGAAAAATAGATCAGAAAAATAGTATAACGTATGTGGCCTCTTTAAGTTTGCATCATACACAAAGGAACCAGCATAAAAACAATTTGCCAACAGGCCCTAAAAGAACGTTCATACACTCAAAATAAACAATGTAATCTGGTCCATAAATGCTCCATCTCCGTCCACTCACTCTAACCTCACCCACCAAATCTCTGTGATTCGCGGATCAATGCTTGTGATCCGTTTAAAGCTTGTACAAACATGAGTCAGATGAAACGGACTTTACCTTTTCACTGTTTTGCGCAGCGGCTCTCACCCCCACACCTCCCAGCGCCTGCTCCGAATCAACTGAACTGTATCCTGATACTGTTTTTATAAGGACGGAGGGGGTCTGGAAAACGGCCATGCTCTTTTAACTGCTGGAACTCCAAATCCAAATAAATATGATGAAAGTGCTCCCTACACACCAGCTTAACATCTGTTTGTGTCGTGTAGGATCTGCCAGCGGTTCGTAAGAGGGGAGTTGACAGGCTGACAGCGCTATGTGCTTTGCTAACCTCACCACGTATAGTTACACGGCTAACTCGTCCCAGGCCAAGTGTGCGGAGAGTCATTTTATTCAGCAGCAGTGGTGGAAGAAGTACTCAGTTGTGTTACTTGGGGATGCGTCATTTTCTCATTTCTATGGATATGTCATTGCTCTGCTTCAAATGCGCCACGGCTTGACAGTTCTACTTTAAATTTATTCAATTACAGGTAGTTTTATAGCTCAAAAATACCTACGGGAACAGGTTTTCTGACTGTGAACAGGGATGCCTCTCCACAGATCTGTCCCCTAACTTGGCCTGGTTTTGGTCTCCATAATGATAGAAAGGTTTAAAGGTTTACTGCCATACTGTGAAACAATCTGAATGGAAAAAAGCATTTGACGACCCTCCACCAGAAAAGTTACACAATGCACATTTAAGTAAATAAAAAAAAGAGTAAAAAGTAAAAGTATTTTGAACAAATTTGAGATCTAATATAGCTTCAAATGTCATTTTTATAAAAAAAAGTGCTTGAATTTTGTTTTTGTTTTAGCTGTTTTTATTTGTATTTTTTGTTTGCTCAAACTAAATTTAATCCCCAGCCTTTTCTCCGAGTCTCAGAGTAAAATAAAAATACTTATCAGTTCTTTTCAAAAATGTAGTGGAGTAGAAAGTACAGATACCAATTCTCAAATGTAGTGAAGTAAATTAATACCTACATTTTTTTTTTAACTTAAGTACAGTACTTTACTAAAAAAAAAAAAAAAAAAAATCTGCAGTGGTACCTCACCTTACGAAATTAATTCGTTCCAGAAGTGGTTTCGTAACGTGAATTTTTCGTAAGTTGAGTAGCTATTTCAATGGAAAAAACCTGATTCGTTCCAAGGTTTATTATTATTTTTATAGTGTAACATTGTTTTTTATAGTGTAACATTGGTTCTGCGTCCTGATTGGCTAAGAGACTAGACCAGACTAAACGTGGACTAAACCAGGTCTAGACCAGAACTAAACCAGGTCTAGACCAGGTCTAAACCTGGACTGGACCAGGTCTAGACCTGGACTAAACCAGGATTAAACCACCACGTGTCGCTCTTTGCTGGTTTCGTGCGGCTGGTTTGTGGCTCCGGAGGACGCGGTCCGGGCGCCCAGGGTCTATCTCGTGCTCGCAGCCCCGGTGCCGGTCGTGCAGACCAGGACTAGGGGTGCTCCTTGCGCGGTGCCGTGCTCCTCGCCGCGCGGTGCCGTGCTCCTCGCGCGGTGCCGTGCTCCTCGCTCCTCGCCGCCCGGTGCTGTGCTCCTCGTGCGGTGCGTGCTCCTCGCGCGGTGCGTTCATGTCTCCGCTCTGCTTCCGGAGTCGTGTCTCCCCCCACGCTTCATTATTTAATACATTTTGTTGAAAATCTTGCGTGTTCGGCGCTAGAGCTAAGAGGCCGAGAAAGGTGCTTTTTGAGCGGGGATAACAGCGGGGCGTGCATCTGAGAACGCATTATTCGAATTTTTGAGATTTCGCGTTTCGTAACTTGAATTTTCTTTCGTATCTAGAGACCAAAATTTAACGTGAGGGCGTTTCGTAACTTGGATTTTTTGTATGTAGGGTCTTTCGTAAGGTGAGGTACCACTGTATTATGTACACTGAATGTTATGTCTGTTTCCCCACTGTTTATATGTAAGATATATTGCATTTAAAAAAAATATGACTGTAAGTGAAGGAACATGTGACCAGATGGTATTTAGTCACACCTGGCACTAATCGGGCAAACCTGATGGCGCTGTAGAAGCGGAAACGCGTTGTTCGCTCTAAACCCAATAAAGGAATAAGAGTAAAGTCAAGTGAGTGTGCGGTAAATTTCTTTTTTTCTACAGTACTTTACTACTTTTACTTCATTACGTTTCACCACTGTTCAGCGGGCTCTGTATGTATGAGTCGACTCATCCATAACTCATTTTACTTCCAATAAAATAGCCAGTATAAGTCAGAAAAATTGTATAATGCGATGAACAGACATTACCTAAAAAATACACTGTAATTTTAGCTTGTCACTTGAAGATGTTAATTTCTCTGCCTGAAATGTTACGCCTATCACAAAGTGGTGCTGTTTTAGTGGCATTTCTTTGGTTCTGGATAAAGTGATGTAAACTGTCAATCTTGCTTGTCTATGGGTGTCTTTTATTACAAAGTTAACTGAATAAAAACTCACAGGATTTCCAGGTCACGTATTGCTCAAAAAGCTAATTTTATCTTGTCACATGAAGATGTTATTGCTGTGCCAGAAATGCTACACCTATCTTTAATTGATCAATTAGAGACTTGTTCTTCTGTTTTGCAAAACAAAAAGAAAAAAAACAAAACAAAACTGAAAAAGATTATTTTGTACTGTGAGCGAGTCTCTATGGATATGACCTGTAACCACCCAGCACCCCCCACTGTCCATCAATGGTGCTGCTGTAGAGAGGGTGAGCAGCACCAAATTCCTGGGGGTGCACATCAGTGAGGACCTCTCCTGGACAGTGAATACTGTATCACTGGCAAAGAGGGCTCAGAAGCGCCTCTATTTCCTCTGCAAACTGAGGAGAGCTGGAGCCCCCCCACCCATCATGACCACCTTCTACCGAGGCACCATTGAGAGCGTCCTGACCAGCTGCATCACTGTGTGGTACGGGAGCTGCACTGAACAGAACAGGAAAGCCCTGCAGCGCATACTGAATGCAGCTGGGAGGATCGCTGGTGTCTCTCTCCCCTCCCTCCTAGACATTTTTAACACCCGGCTCACCCGCAGAGCGTCCAGCATTGTGGGTGACCCGAGCCACCCCGCACATAGTCTGTTCAGCCTCCTGCCCTCGGGGAGAAGGTACCGGAGTCTCCGGGCCCACTCCACCAGGCTTTCAAACAGCTTCATCCACCAGACTGTCAAACAGCTTCATCCACCAGACTGTCAAACAGCTTCATCCACCAGGCTGTCAGGAGGCTGAACTCTCACCTGAACTCTCACCTTACCCATCTCCCACCCCCCACCCCCCATATTGGCATAACCTGTATTCCATAAAAAGACACATCACTCTAGACACTTTAAAAAACTACTGTTGCACTGTTGCACATTTACATTTACCACTGGAATTTTACTCCTGTTGTACTGCTGTTTACTCCTGTTATTGCACTAGAATTACTACTGTTGCACATTTATTTTATCTCAACTCCAATGCACATTCTATTGCACATTACCATTTCACTGCTGTATCTTCCATTGCACATTTTTGACGCACACTGCACACTTTGGAAATCTGTATATAGGTATTTATTTATTATGTTGCACTGCTTTAAGATTTTAGATCTTAGACTCTAGTTTAACTTTAGATCTCTGTCTTAGATATTTTTTGTTGTGTTTTGTCTTTATATTGTATCTTGTACACTGTCTTTTTGGCCAGAGAGAAACGAAATTTCGATTCACTGTATGTTGAACACATATGGCAGAATTGACAATAAAGCTGATCTTTGATCTTTGATCTTTGAACTTGGTCTCGTGGAGCCACTTAAATGTCTCCATAGAAATAAATACATTTTATACCATAATGTGGAATTTTCAAAAAGGCAAATCAAAAACTTCTTCATGTGCAAAGTTAAGTGGTGCACCGGAAAAAAAAAAAAACACAACTAAAGAGTTATTATGCAAATTGTGTTAAAGTGTCATAAAGGTAAATGTTTAGTTTTCCAGGTAAATGTTTAGTTCCACATTATTAAGCAGAGCAACATTTTCAAGCAATATGGGAAAGAAAAAGGATCTCTCTAGTGCCAAAAAGTGTGAAATAGTTGAATGCCTTGGACAAGGTATGAAAACCTTAGATATGAAAACTTCAGCGTGATCATTGCACTATTAAGAGATTTGTAGCTGATTCAGAGCACAGATGGATTCGTGCAGATAAAGGCACAATGAGGACGTTTTTTGCCAGACAAATATATTGGATTAAGAGAGCAGCTGCTAAAATGCAGCAAACAGGTATTTGAAGCTGCTGGTGCCTCTGGAGTCCTGCGAACATGTGCAGGATCCTCCAGAGGCTTGCAGTTATGCATAAACCTCCTATTCGACCACCCTTAAACAAAGCTCACAAGCAGAAACGGCTCCAGTGGCCCCAGAAATACATGAAGACTCATTTTCAAACAGTCCTGTTCGCTGATGAGGGCCTGCATGGTCCACCATGTCCCAACAAAGCTGCCACGTCAGCAAGGAGGTGGCAGAGTCATGTTTTGGACCAGAATCATGGCGAGAGAGTGGGTCAGCCCCTTTAGGGTCCCTGAAGCCGTGAAAATGACCTCTGTAAAGTATGTGGAGCTTCTGACTGACCACTTTATTCCATGGTACAAAAAGAAGAACCATAGCAAAAACATCTTCATGCATGACAAAAGGAATACCTCTGCATGGGCATAAAAGAAGAGAAACTCGTGGTGTGGCCCCATCCTCCCCTGACCTCAACCCTTTTGAGAACCTTTGGAGCTCCTCAAGCGAAAGATCTATGAGGGCAGGAGGCAGTTCACATCCAAACAGCGGCTCTGGGAGGCTATTTTGACATCTCGCAAAGAAATTCAAGCAGAACCTCCACAAACTCACAAGTCCAATGGATCCTATTAAATAAGGACTCCTATGTTAAAATGTAACTTGACCTGTTAATATGTTTTGATTGAAATAGCTTTAGATTTCAGTAATATGCTAATGCTTCTAACTGAAAAATAAACAAATTTTCAGTTCATTTTCAGTTCTTTACAACAATAACATGGTTTGAAACTCTGTTGTGCATAATAATAATAAGTTGTGCATTAAAGTTTTTATTTTTGGGAAAAAAAAAAAATCATTATCACTGGGAGGTTTGTTCAGTAACATTGAATTGTACTCTAAAGGTTGATGACTTGAAAATGATCATGACTGTTATTTATATTGACAATTTGGGAAAATCAGAAATCCAAATATAATTTGCATAATAATAAAGGGCCGCTCTTGCCTACTTTTTTCATACTCACTGACAAACTGGGCGACAGCTTCGATTAAATATCCTCTGTTAAAAACACAATAATAATAATAATAACTATAAAAAGGTTTTATTTTCAAGATAAGTTACCGTACGATAAATATGGGCATTCCACATGATTTGGTCACATTTCATCAATATGAAAAAGTTATGTTTGTGTTGCGAAGGGGTATTTAATAAGTTTGAAAACCTGAGCATAGTTTTATAGGTCTGGCATGTCTGAGCATAAAATCAATCCAGCAAATCCAGCTACTTTTTTCTTTCAGTGCCATAAACATACATTTGCCTTTCTTTTGGGGCGGAGTTAAACACCATTGGGACGCCTCTTTCTCACAGAGGAAAAGAAAACATGACACTTTGGTCTGTATGTGATGGTGGACACGATAAGAGCACACATGTAAGTACACAGAGCAGCACCGTTCACACACTGGTGATTGGCAGGTTGGCTTTACTCGAGGGCTCTTGAGGAAGTTCAGGACGTCTCTGTAAACCTTTCTCATCACTGCAACCACCTGAGACACACAGCCAGAGAGAGAAAATAAATCCAACTTTTAGCCCAACTAGGAAATTGACTTCTTAGGGACTTAGAGAGTGGATTTAGTTCCTCTCTTTACTGCCAAGACAGCTGATTCGATTTCATCTTTAGTTAAATCGTTTGTTGGAAGTTCCACAAAGAGCTTTCCCTTTCTCTGTTTTTACTCAACTGTGTCCTCCTCTTCACCCAAATGGTCCTTGTTGGTGGACTTCCCTAAGGTTTAACCCTTGACCTCTGAACCAGGAAGTGGCATTCATTAAAACAGACTCCAACTGAGCAATGTGCATTTATGTATAGACGAATCTGTTTTCGTTTGAAGAGGCCGGAGGTATTGAAGCCACACAGGAACTCTGGGACTGTATCACGCTGTTCGGTGGGGAGCCATCAGAGCACAGTTTGACAGAGTGCAACGCAAAACTGACAGCTGACAGAGGGACCTGCTAGAAAGTGGGAAAACAGACGCAAAACTAACTACTCACAGGTGCTTCTGACCAACCAAGCCCTTCTGGTGGTGGGGGAATACAATACAATACAATACAGTCCATCTTTTAATACCAGATCAACTACATCAACATTCATTCTCTTGTGCTCCACAATTTAAAAACACCGGCTGGCTTCAACTCAAAGCCTAGTACAGACTTTTGAAACCTGACAGAGGTAATTGTCTCTAAGCGTTGAGAAAACATCTCTTCGATATGATTGTGTCATTGCAACATTCTGAAGCGATTGAATAATCTGCAGCTGATCCACAAATCACACAATATGGGGCTCTACTGATCCACTTTGGTGAGTATGGTGCATTCTAATATAGTGTTTTGAGCATAATGGTGCATATAGATGAAGTAAAAAGAACACTATTCATGCTTTGTTTTGTTACTTTTCCTTGCGGTGATGAGGGCATAGTTTTGGCTCTGAGTGCCCCATTGTGCGGACGCCTCACCTCTGGTGGCCCAGGATGTGTGCATGACAAAGTCAGGTCTGCAGTGTTAAGAGCTTAGTGCTGCTTTTCTGTGGAGCCCTTTCACAGTGAGAGGAGCTTTTGACGCCCTGAAAAAGCAGTTCTCCATTCTCCACATGCCCCCAGCCCCTCCCTCCTGTTCTCACACTGGACACACACGCTCTCACCTACTGTCCAGCCCAAAGCACAGAGACTATTGTGCCTCAACCTCTGCAACAACATTCCTCTAAATCCTCCAGTGGGGCTCCCCTCACTGTTTAGGCCCAGAAAATTGGCTCTGGGTCAGTGTTGGCAGAGCAGTAAACTAATCATCTTCTTCAAATCCTTAATCCTATTAAGAATAAGATGTGGAAATTGAAACAAAAGGCAAAAATATTAAATGAATTTAGCTGAATGGGGACAAAGGCTGAGAATGAGATTTTGCTTCTGTGGGAAGAATAGATCCTTCATATAATTTAGGGAGCTAAGGGATGAAGTGAGCCCAAAAGATCACAGTTGTGAGATAATTAGGAGGAAAACCCCTAAAGAAAAGGAGAGTGGAGGAATGAGCAGAGCGGCTTTTCAAGACAATGGATTACAGAGCCACTGAGGAGACCTCCACGTGGGAATATGTGTTTTACATCTTAAACCGAATATATATAAGGCGTCTGCTGTTCTGAGAGCATTTTATTGTGAAGTTATGCAGAATCAGGGAGCGTCCCACACACTCCAGCAGCCTCCTCTAAACTAATATTGACTGTGCTCGTGAATGACACCTCTGCAGCGTCTCATTGTCCGTTCCATCTATTCATGGTCACGCCTCGCACACATATTTTAAATGCCAGGTGAGGCAGTTGCCATGGATACGGACCCTGGGTGGACACCTCTGTGGACATGATGGAGAGTAGGTCTCAGGGGTGTGACAGTGTAGCAATCATTCAGAAAGGTCCCTCATAAACAGCCACCTGTGCCCAGTTTACCCAACCATTTCCAACTTTAGCAGCTTGTCCAAAAGTAACGCTATAAATCAAGTGAAAATTAAGTTATATTTGTAAAGTTAATTTAACTATTTCCACGGAGACAAGCAGGCCACATCACCAGACCAAGTTACAGGTCAGATCAGTGGAGAAGTGGGCCCGCTTGCAATATTAATGGATGTTTGGCGAATAGAAACACCTGTATTTGAATAAATACAAGATATATTTGTTTAAGGCCATAGTGTGGAACATCCTAAACAAAGCAATAGCATCACCACAGAGACAAGAACCATCAGAACCCCCAGAAAAGATACACAGTGCACCTTTAATATCAAAATTGAGTTTGAAATGTTAGTACAGTGTAAAAAGCAATATCTAGGTAAGTTAAAATGAAATTAAATTAAGAACATTTTACTTTAAGTAAGTTCAACTTGACAAGTAAAATTATCACCAATGGAATAAGTGTTTTCTTAATTCAAGCAACATTAGATTTTGTTTTTTATTTTATCTTAAGTGTAGCAAGATGTATTTTCATATCTTAAAGCCCCAGTGTGTAGGATTCGTGGCGCATAGGTGGATGGTGCTATTGTACTTTCTGTTTTAGCTACGGCAGACCTCGAGGGTCACCCGGGCGCGCGCACGAGCCGCACGCCGCTACTGTATAAATAAAACGCGGTCCCGTTTTTTTTTTTTTCTTTTCTCATGAAAACACACATTCCCGATCATGTACCATGACACTCTACACATCAAATGAAACCTTACAGTCTCCTCTTTTTGACTATGCAATTCATTTCCCTGCACAACAATCACTCCCCGAGCACATGGGGCTTTTATACAGAAAAGCACAAAACGAGGTTAGCTTACCTTAGAATGCTTTGCACAGGTCAAACTCTGTATTTCACCATAAACTTGCTCTCAATTTGTCCGTAAGGATCCAGCGAATAAAATCCAGTAAAACAATTTAGTCCAAAACACGTGTTAGATCCATTACGACGTCTGATCCGGCAGCATGCTTGTGTTGTTTACCCAAAACCACGAGCCTTGCCGAAGGCGAAGGCGGAGCCCAAATGTCCTTCTGCGGCTCTCGTATTCAAAATGGCTGCCTCTGCATGGGGAAGATCCCCCTTTTATGTGACTATATCTAAGTCCAAAAGAATACTTTGATTTCATGATGGAAGTGAAAAGGCTTGGAAAACAATGTATTTTTGAATGGGTATCTTCAATTTCAGTAATTAACGGGTAAAAATCTTACACACTGTCCCTTTAAGTGTAGCAAGATGTATTTTCATATTTTAAGTACAAAAAGTCTTATTTCACTGGCCGATAATATTACTTGTCAAGTGAAATTTACTCAAATCATGATAAAACTTTCTTAATTCAAGCAATCTTAACTTAACTAGATTTTAGTTTTAGCAGCGTATCGTGGCAACACTACTTCTTAGTACGTGGTTTCTTGTATTACACCAAGAAAGTGAAGAGCATATTTGATGGTAGTACAACTTTCTGCCTACTGCCTCTCTCATATAAATAGGTCTTTTCAACCCTCATTGTCTTTTTGCGAACGCCGAAACAAAACCTCTGCACACCGCTCGCCAAACATGTAACACAACAACTCGTCGCCGCGGAGACAACAGATTTTAATCACATCTATCTGAAGCGATCCAGCGTAACACATTGAAAACACAGCTGCACGTTAAGGGCCAGGCTGATTGCAGTGGTCTCTAGCCTATAGAAACAGATTGGTCAGCGAACTGGGACCATGACTTCATCACAAAATGTTTACACGAATAATTATAGACGAGTGATGAATGGGCCGCACGCACACACACACACGCACTGAGTGGATAGACAGTAATGCAGTAATTACACATGAGCACAGCAGAGGAGCACTTAACAGCAGGACATGGCTTTACTCAAAACATGTGAAACTTCTGATACTTACATTTACGGACAGTTTCGGCACTGACAAAACTGCGCACCTGCGTTTCTCTCCAACTTATGTTTGGAGTCGTCCAGGTTACAAGCTGTACGAAGCTGTTATTTTGAGAAAGAACACTTAGTCTGACTGTTTTGGCTCAATTAATCATGGTGTAATCTTATACATTTCAAGTCCTTAAACTGTTGGCTTTTGGGCTCTGCAAATCACCTCTGGACACAGCTGATTTTACTGTTATAACTGTTTTGCTATGTTCTTCTACTAATGGAGGACAACATCTATTCTAGTAACAATGACAGTGAACGCCCACCCCACTGGTTCTGGAAGTAAATTTCTCATTATTTTTCCCATAGACTTTCCAAAAAATAAAAATAAAGCTTACTCGGGGGTATTATGTGGCCAGAAGAACTATAATTTTATTTTAATCTGATCCTGAAACGTAATAAACCGTAATAAAAGAATAAAATCAATAATAAAGTAATAAAAGTTATTGAAGCATTTTGCCAAATATTGTGTTTTAAATGTGCTTTTTGGACTTAAAACTACCACATTACAGATATTAGTTACCATGGAGCCGGTGAGACTCCGTGAAGCCTTTGTTTGAACTCTTAATGTTAGAATATTTTGAAAAGTCAATGGGAAAATCAAATGGAAAATTGACTTCTGGAACATGAGCAGGCGGACACTGTGGAAATCCATGAGCTTTACACAATGTTCTCCACAAAGAGCAGTAGAACTCAGAGTTATCTAATCTTGTAATACAGGCACCCTTCTGACAATGATGTGATACTCAAGCACCTTTAGCAATCTTCTCTCACATCAAGACGCACCTGGATTTGGACAGGAATTTTGTGATTGTTTTGTATAGCATTCTCTGTGTCTAGAAGCTGCTTTTTGTTTCAACCAACAAACTAAAAAAGGCTAGGTACTCCTAATTGTCAAAAATATTGAAAATAAGATAAGAGACTAATTTGTGCAAGTATCAATACTACACTGCAAAAAAGATTGTCCAAAATTTAAGATATAAACACTTAAAGGAAAAGTAACGTTTTTTTTTACAATCTGAGCCTTCTTTCGGCAATAAAACAAGTAGTTTTACTCACCCATAGCAGTTTGGTGTCAATTGGAGCAGTATCGCAGAACTTATGTTGAGCCGTTCTGTTCTACTAATGATCCCGTATCCGTTAGCGTGAGTGCTCGGGGCATTACTTTGCGGTCTCCAAATAACACAAACTTTAGCACTTTTCAAATCACAGAAGATCGCTGTGTCAGGGTAGACTTTTAGTAGATTCCAAAACGGCCTGAAACCCGATATCGCAACAGAAAAGTAAAGTTCAGAGCGGTGTTAGCTTCTTTCGGACTAGCGGTGTTTACAAAACAGCTGAGTTCACGCATGCGCACTGTCCTCTCTGATGACGTCATCAAATGAAACTATAGCTGGATATCGGGTTTCAGGCCGTTTTGGAATCTACTAAAAGTCTACCCTGACACAGCGATCTTCTGTGATTTGAAAAGTGCTAAAGTTTGTGTTATTTGGACACCGCAAAGTAATGCCCCGAGCACTCACGCTAACGGATACGGGATCATTGGTAGAACAGAGCGGCTCCAACGTAACTACTGCGATACCACTCCAATTGACACCAAACTGCTATGGGTGAGTAAAACTACTTGTTTTATTGCCAAAAGAAGGCTCAGATTGTAAAAAAACGTTACTTTTCCTTTAAATCTATCAGAAAATTACTTCAAAGTAGTGAAATTATCTGTCCATGCAGCAAGATAATTTTACTTGACAAGTTATCTTAAAATAGTAAGTAAGTAAAATAGTAAGTACTAGTAAGTAAATAATAAATCTGAAAACAAGATTAATAACCCGATAGGAGTTTTAAAATCTTGGCCAGACCAGAGAAATTTGCAGTGTAAAAAAAGTCACACCGGATGGAAATTAACGTTTCATGAATATCTTTAGAATGATCTTGAGCTGCATCAAAACAAATATAAGAGCACACAGACTAATTTTCACCCATGACCACTACGGAACCCATCTGGGCTACACAGATACAAGGCCACATGGTAATATAAAATAAATTACTATTATTTAATGTTGAAAATGACATTCTATTGTCTAAAGTGTGAGTGAGTGTTTTTATTATCAGTTAAATTGGCATCAATGTTGTGTATCAGGTCTTATCTTAGCATCAAAATCAAGTTTGAATTTTAATATTTTATTTATTTTTATATTATCTTTATTTTCTATGCACATTTTACTGCACATTTCACTGCTGCATCTTCCATTGCACATTTTGGACATCTGTAAATAGGTATTTATTCTTTGCACTGCTTTTATTACTTTTGTCTTAGATAGTTTTTGTATTGTCTTTATATTGTATTTTGTATATTATCTTTTTGGCACTGCTTGGCCAGGGAGAAACGAAATTTCGATTCACTGTATATCGAACACATATGGCAAATTGACAAGAAAGTTGACTGACTTTTTGACTTTTGACTTAATATCTTGACAAGACTACTCCTGACTTCACATAACTTTATCTGAACATAGAAGAAACATGCTATGAGAAGGCTAACCACTCTGCTAACCACCTGTTCTAACTAAGTTCCTTTTTTCATTTTCAGCCACAACCGCAGCTTCTTGACTTTCTCTTGCGTCACTGTGAAAAATATGAGATGTTTTATTCATTTTTCATTTACTTGTGTGGATTTGGCACCGAACCCATGCAGCAAACTCTCCCAATACATCTGCATCCTATATTTAGCATGCTGTAATCAAACTTTAGGATGTACCCTCTTCCACTTCTCTCGCTCTCTTTCTCTCTCTCCCTTTTTTTTATTTCCTGAACCGTTACACTGCGGCCCTGTGCCCTCCTCTGTGTAATGAGTCTAATCCATCAGGCAGACAGTATTAATCGTATTCCGATAGGAGCTCGTTCACGGACTGCTCGCTGGTGTCTTTGTCTCTATATGAGTCAATAACCCCCAGCTACACCTAAATACATGCTCTATGACAGATAGAGGCCTAAACATCTGTACAAGAGAAAACTAAAATGACTTGAGCTAAGAATGTTTTATATTGATTTGAGTAAATTTTGCATGATGAGTGAAATTATTTACCAGTGGAACAGGTCGTTTGTAGTTTAAAGATCCCATGACATGGTACTTCTTGATGCTTTTATATGGCTCCTTAATGGTTCCCTAATACTGTAAATGAATCCTTCTTCAAAATCAACACTCAGTGCATGAGAAACAGAGATAAGATGAGAAAGAGTATTTTTCTCTCTCTGAACACTCCATAATTTACCTGGCCAGCCAAATGATATCTCTCTGTATTTGCTATACAGCGCAATACCATTTGGACACCCTCCATCCACGCTCGCTCCTCCGGTTACAAACGGACTCCGCGATTCTGATTCGTTCAAAGATGGTGACGTCAGTGCCCCCGCCTTTGCCCGCAAAGTCACTCTTAGGCAGCGGAAGTTCCGCCTCAGTTTTGAATCAAGATGGCGCAATCTCTGATTGGTTCACTTAGCTGTCTGTCTACGCGCAACCGCAGCGCATTTTGGACCAAGCGTTACCAGACTCACTCGCTGGTACAGCGATGAGTCATGGATTCTTCCAGGCAACTCCATAATGGGCGTTGTTGCTTGAATGCAAATGAGGAGAAAAGAGCTGGCCAATAGTAGAGGGTGGGGGCGTGGCCAAACTCTCCGCTCTCCACTGATCCATTTCCGTGTTTTTGCACGGGGGAGAGATTTGAAGCCTTCCATTGAAAAATAAACACATTTCCACAGAAAATAAAATTAAACCACTGAAGTTCAAAGGTCCAGAGGCTCAGATAAAGGACTTCCGAGCCTAGAAACACTCGGACGTGCCTCCAGGCAAATAAAAAAACGCATTTCGCATTGCCTAGCGCATTCGCAGTCCAAACTCTCTGGGCGTGATTTACAGAGACGCTGAGTTCAGACAGACGGGGGTGGAACTGCATTTGCATTTCTTTTTTCGATCTGACTTCAATAAGTTTCCTTGTTCAAAATCGCCCGTTTGAGCTCCGATTTTTTGTAACGCAGAAAAGGATCGCAAATGCTCAGTTTAGACATTTCACAACTTTTAACCATGGGGGGGGGGGGGGGGTAAACAGGGTAGGGGAGCTCACATTAACGTTCAAAAACCTCAGAAAGTGAAAATTTCATGCCATGGGACCTTTAAAAATAATATTTATATTTTGAAAATATTTAACTTGCACTTCTTTATCAGTCAAGAAATAAACAATAAATATCTTAAGACATCAGGTGCACACAATTTCGAGGCATCTCTCTCATGTGAAATAAAAAAATATTTTACAACTGTAGACATATTAAAATGAATGTATGTGAATGTGCAGACAGGCTTTCAGATAGAACTGTTGCTTGTAGACACACTGTACCTTCTGATAAACTACTGTTTTTGCCTTATTTTGCATAAATTTCCTATTTTGACCCAATATTATATCTTGGAAATTATAGCCAATCAGCACTTCTGACTTACTTTTTCTTTATTATTGACCTAAACCAAGAAAAATGTCACTACTTTTGTTCTGGAAGCATTTTGCTTGTAGACCAGTGAAATAAAAAGCAAGCTTAATGCTATACTGTGGTACATTCCAGGCAAAGCAATCTCCTAAGCGTATCTCCATGGAATCAAGCAGGTGCTGGACTTGTACCAGCAACCTTACATAGTGCACTTTTAAAGCTTGTTAATTTGAGTCATGTGAATTTCCTTTATATTACATTTTGCGGTGTATATGTGTAAATGCGTGGTCATTCATGTTCCTCCTGCTCAGCGTTACATGAGAAAATTGATGGAAGTTTGGGCCTGGGAGGACTGTCCAAAACACACAGCCCGGGCAGACACCGCAGCTAAAATGACCACTGGACCGGACAAAATGCCAGACCACTCTTAAGCCACAAGTGACATCATATCCACTTCCTGTTAGCATAGCGTTACACTACAATAATAAATAGAACACAAAGATGGGAATTTGTATGTGTCTAGTCAGTGGCAGTACTCCCACCTCTTTGACCTTCTGTAAACTCTATGACCCACTAATCCAACGTCTTGTTTTATTTCAAGCTAAAAAGTTTTCCAATAATCATATACGTTATCAACAGACATGCAACAAGTGTGGGTGGGTGATAATGACAAAAAAAATAATATCACTTATTTTTTTTTATATTACTGTATCTTGATATTTTTACAATGAAACAAAAATGTGCTAAAATGTTTCTTGATTTAGGTTTGTGTATCAGTCTAGTTTTGCACAATGGTGACATACACAGAATCCCATAAACCAATATTTGTGTTGTTTTGGTTCACATCTGACACCGGAAGAGGACATCCTGTGCTACCTGCTTATGTTTTTACTGTTTTACAACACAGTTCTATGGATTACACACATTTCTGTATGGGAAAAAGTGACTAAAAGTACTACAATAATCAAAAGAACTACAAAAAACTACAATTATCCCTTACTTTGTCACTAGTTACACTAGTTACACTTACACTACCATACCCTGGTTTAGTAGAATCTGACACTTTTGCCTCCTTTTTAAAAGTCTTTAGTATAGACAATATATTCCAGGGGTCTCGAAAAGCTAATAATTTTAGAGGGTAAATATAAGATCCACTGCCTTATGGGGAACAGTTAGTGCACAGAGTTAGGCCTCAAAATTGTAATTATTCAGCATAATATGTATAATTCAGAAATCCTTTTAGTGAGCTACTTGGGAGGAGGTGGAGGTGGCTACAGGTATCTACAGAGTGGAGATCCTTAAAGGAAAAGTAAAGTTTTTTTTTACAATTTGAGCCTTATTTCGGTAATAAAACAAGTTGTTTTACTCACCCATAGCACTTTGGTGTCATATGGAGCATTTCCGGAGATGTTTTAGATTAGCGTTAGGCTAACGCCGTTAGCCTAGCGTGACTTATAGCCATAGCTCGGGGCATTCCCGAGCCATAGTTTCGAGTTGATGAGGACGCCAGTGCGCATGCGCGGAGTGTGCTCTCAGCTCCCGGGACCCAAACATGGAACGCAAAGCTGTAAACTATGGATAAATCTCGGATTACAGGCCACTTTTGATTCAAACGAAATCGTAGACTAAAGACATCGAGCTTCTGTGATTTGAAAAGTGCTAAAGTTTGTGTTATTTGGAGCCCACACGGGGCATATTACATGCTCGGGGAATCCCCCAAGCTATGGCTAGAAGTCGCGCTAGGCTAACGGCGTTAATCTAATCTAAAAAATCTCCGGAAATGTTCCAAAGTGCTATGGGTGAGTAAAACAACTTGTTTTATTACCTAAATAAGGCTCAGATTGTAAAAAACTTTAATTCTCCTTTAATATATTCTAATTTCAACAACAATTTCTCTATATTTTTCTCCCACCTCTGCAACAAAGACAAGCATATTTTTTGTGCATCCCCTGAAAGCTTGATCCTTTCAGTACAAACAACTAAATAACAAACAAAATAGTACTGAAAATATATCTGAAAGTACACAACAGCATAACAGTTGACATAACCTACAAAATTCCTCACGTTTCTCACTCATTTAAACCCAATAAATGTATTTATTTTTCAATTTCACCCATCCACATGTTTTACCAATCAACCCTTTGCCGCACTCTTATGGCTCAATCATTGCATCACCCATCAATCACCCTTCGTCAGAATCCTGCTCGTGACCGGAAACGATGAGAAAAAGATGTAAGCGTGGCAAAAATATTAAAGAAACTCATCCAGGAGGTGGTTATATTAGACGCCGATAAATTCCTCTCATTAAACACTAATAGCCCATCTGCTGCTCGGTCTTTCTTGATGCACCGACAAAACAAGCAACCATGACACGGACGTCAACAACAAAACGTGGCCATTAATAATTCAGCGTGTTTGAAAAATGGAGGTCGTTTATTTCTTCTGACAATGCTGTTTGTTGTGAATGGCAAGTCGGTGCTCTGGATCTATGCGGTTGGGAGGAAAAGGGGTGATGTTGTATGTCAGTGGATGATGGCTTCCTCACCCTGGTGTCATTATTCACACTTTACAAACCGTGACAACACTGACAAAGACCGCGCAGCACTTTACACTTTAGACACACGCTCGCACGCACGTAGACGCAACTATCTGCGTGAAAAAAAAAGTCTGCGGGCGGTTTTGGCTTTCCATGCCCGTGTTTACCCAGCAGTTCAGAGTGACAAGTGGGAGTGGCTATCTCCGAGATGCTCAAAGAGAAGTGAAAACAACTGTAATCTAATCAGCTGGAACCAATAGGGTTTGTTCACTTCAAATATGTTGGAAAAAACTTTTGAAGGAGCAATTTCCTTACAGCATGGACAGTGAAAACTTTTGGAATTGAATTTACTGACTTATCCAAGAAGATTTGTAACTCAGAAATCCTGTAAACATATGTGAATTGTGTTGTAACTTGAATACCATCTCAATAAATCACTTTGTACAGACATCACACTGCAAAAAGCTTGGCCAAAATTTAAGATATTGACACTTAAAGGGAAAGTAACGTTTTTTTTTACAATCTGAGCCTTCTTTCGGCAATAAAACAAGTAGTTTTACTCACCCATAGCAGTTTGGTGTCAATTGGAGCAGTATCGCAGAAGTTATGTTGAGCCGTTCTGTTCTACTCATGATCCCGTATCCGTTAGCGTGAGTGCTCGGGGCATTACTTTGCGGTGTCCAAATAACACAAACTTTAGCACTTTTCAAATCACAGAAGATCGCTGTGTCAGGGTAGACTTTTAGTGGATTCCAAAGCAGCCTGAAACCCGATATCCAGCTATAGTTTCATTTGATGACGTCATCAGAGAGGACAGTGCGCATGCGTGAACTCAGCTGTTTTGTAAACACCGCTAGTCCGAAAGAAGCTAACACCGCTCTGAACTTTACTTTTCTGTTGCGATATCGGGTTTCAGGCCGTTTTGGAATCTACTAAAAGTCTACCCTGACACAGCGATCTTCTGTGATTTGAAAAGTGCTAAAGTTTGTGTTATTTGGACACCGCAAAGCAGTGCCCCGAGCACTCACGCTAACGGATACGGGATCATTAGCAGAACAGAACGGCTCAACATAAGTTCTGCGATACTGCTCCAATTGACACCAAACTGCTATGGGTGAGTAAAACTACTTGTTTTATTGCCGAAAGAAGGCTCAGATTGTAAAAAAAAACGTTACTTTTCCTTTAAATGTATCAGAAAATGACTTAAAAGTGAAATGATCTGTCTGTGCAGCAATATAATTTTACTGGACAAGCTATCTTAAAATAAACTACCTCTGGACTAGAATTAATCTGTTTCTGAAGTAGTAAGTAGACAATAAATCTGAAAACAAGATGAATAACCTGATATAAATCTTAAAAAAGAAATTTGCAGTGCAGTTTCCACAGTAAATAAACAAGACTTGTCAAATTCAACCCATATTATACATTTGTACAGTGTGGGGATAAACGCTTTTAGTTGTTTAATCAATCATTAATCAAATTATTATTAGGTTTAAAATGATTTTATTGACAACAGCAGAAAGGAGAAGGCATTAGCTGAAGTTTGACTGCCTGAAGTTGCTATTTACTAGTACTTGTCTGTGTACATCGTCGTTTTTGAGCCCTTGTACAGTCTACTGATTATTTTTACAAACTTTCCCAACTTATTTTGCAACCTTTTTTATATTACAGTATTTATGCGGGTCAAATGTACCTCTTTAAGCTGTTTTCATGCAGTTTTAGCATGCAGTTTACAGTTTATCTCCAACAGGAAAAAGCTGTGGCGTAAATTGGTACAGTTGAATAAGACGGCTGTGGATCTGATTTCTCCCTCCAGGCCACATTTGAGAGTGTGTGCATGTGTGTGTGTGTGTGTGTGTGTGTGTGTGTGTGCGCAGTGACAGTCTGTTTCCTCCCCTAAGGCCTCTCACTTGAACTCGTGGAGAATGAGGCTCTTGTCAGTCGTCTCCTTGGGCCTGTTTAAGGAAGTATCGCTCTGTAACCACGGGGACGGAGGAGCCGGGACAGGGGTTATGCTACAACAGATGCCCCTAAAGGAGTGTTGATTTATGTTTTGATTTGGATCAAGTCCCTGTCGTAACGCAACTCTTATGTAGGTCTGGGATTTACACAAACTCTTCTTAAGTGTAAACATTAGTATTATGATGTTTTAAAATGAATTTGATCTTGTTTCTTTGCATTGTTTGAGGTCTGAAAACATGTATCTTTTTTTGTTATTTTGACCACTTGTCATTTTCTGCAAATAAATGCTCTAAACGATAATATTTTTATTTGGAATTTGGGGGAAATGTTGTCAGTAGTTTATAGACTCAAACAAAAATGTTCCTTTTGCCCAAACACAAACCTATAAGTAGTAAAATGAGGAAAAACTGATAATTTTGCAGAGGTTTCTTTTTTTTTTTTCCACAGTTGTATATCTGTTCTTACTTTTAAACACTGTTCCATAAGCAAAAATAAAAAATAAAACATCTTTCCATATTCAAAAGATAAAACATACATTATATTTTGTTTTAATTTGTTAATTGCTATGGCAACAGTGCTATTTTTATCATTCGGAAACCCATGGGTAGTCGCCATATTTCTATCACAATAATAACATTTCAAACTTTATTTAAATATAGGGGGAAAAAATAGGAAAAGACTCAATTAATCAATACATATACCACACATTAGTACTTAATTTTTTCTATGTGTCTTGATATTGGCCTGTCATGATTAATTACTTACCGTATTGTGATTAACTACTGTCATTTATACACTCTTAGTTTTAAACATGGTTCCATATGCAAACATTTTTCATGCATTTAAAAACAAGTTAGTGTTAGCCATAATCTTGGCTTTCAGCTTCCTATGCGATATTTTGAGGATTTTCCAAAAGAGTCAGTGCTCAATAGTAGTTTCCGTAGTCAGATTAGTTTAATATTTCTATGTGGTTCTGATATAAGCCTTGATATTGGCCTGTCATAATTAAAGATCCCATGACATGGTACTTCTTGATGCTTTTATATGGCTCCTTAATGGTTCCCTAATACTGTAAATGAATCCTTCTTCAAAATCAACACTCAGTGCATGAGAAACAGAGATAAGATGAGAAAGAGTCATAAATATCTCTCTCAAACACTTTATTCTGGGCGTTGTTGCTTGAATGCAAATGAGGAGAAAAGAGCTGGCCTATAGTAGAGGGTGGGGGCGTGGCCAAACTCTCCGCTCTGGGCTCTGAGCTCTCAGCTGATCCATTTCCGTGTTTTTGCACGGGGGGAGAGATTTGAAGCGTTCCATTGAAAAATAAACACATTTCCACATAAAATAAAATGAAACCACTGCTGTTCAAAGGTCCAGAGGCTCAGATAAAGGACTTCCGAGCCTAGAAACACTCGGACGTGCCTCCAGGCAAATAAAAAAACGCATTTCGCATTGCCTAGCGCATTCACAGTCCAAACTCGCTGGGCGTGATTTACAGAGACGCTGAGTACAGACAGACGGGGGTGGAACTGCATTTGCATTTCTTTTTTCGATCTGACGTCAATAAGGTGCCTTGTTCAAAATCGCCCGTTTGAGCTCCGATTTTTTGTAACGCAGAAAAGGATCGCAAATGCTCAGTTTAGACATTTCGCTTCTTTTAACCATGGGGGGGGGGCTAAACAGGGTAGGACATGGGACCTTTAATAATTATGTGGATGTTGACCAACTACTAATAAAGAATAAGGTTGAATGTGGAAAAAAGGAGGAAAAACAAAACAAAACAAAACAACAATCAGAATTAAAAACTAAGAACCCTCTTTTATCGCTCCCTCTTTCTATTTCTCTGGCTGCAAATCTATTCAACGAGGACCCCCCTTCGGCCTTCGCTCGTCTGTTTGCCAGCTCTCCGGGCAATTGCAAGAGAGACGAAATATTCCTCTTCAAACAGTGTCTTTTCAGTCAATGTTGCCTTTCTTTGCTTTCACCGCTGCAGAGACCAGGGTCACACACTCTCGTCACTGTGAACCAGCTGTCCTCTGCCATCTGTCCACTGTCCACTCCACTCTCTCACACCTACGGCTCCAGGCCCGGGCGTATGGCGTACTGCTCTCCGCCAGCTACCCACAGCTTGAAAACCATTTATGTTTACTGGACTGTGTCGGAATAAACAATGAAAGTGAACAGGAACATAGCCATAAGCTGTCACGACAATATATCAACTTCAGTATGGTCAGTATTTATCGTGTGTACATTTTCTTTGCTCTACTAGGAAACTTTTTTTTTGCCATATGATGAGATTTAATATGTAAAAAGTTGAACTATGTCTACAATGCAAAAAGCAATATCTAGGTAATAATGACTTAAATTAAGATCAAATATATTCAACTTACAATTATCTACCAGTAGAAAGTGTGTTTTTTTAGATTTTTTTTCGTATTTTCAGCAAAAAGTTGTTTTTCTTTATCTTAGCAAGATGTATCTCTTCATATTTGAAGTAACAAAAGTTCCATTTTTACATGTCAAATAAGATTTACTCAAATCCTGATAAAACTTTCTTAATTAAAGTAATCTTTTTTCCAGTGTAGGCCTGTCAGGATAATTACTATATCGATTTCAACATATGAAAGCTGTCGGGGTCAATATTTATTGTGTGTACATTTTCTTTGCACTTTTGGGAAACTTTTTTGATAAGATTTAAGATGTGAAAGTTTGAATTAATAACTTTTACAGGGCAAAAAGAAATATCTAGGGAAGTAAAAATGTTTTAAATTAAGAACATTTTACTTTATTTCTCAACTTGACAAGTAAAATTATGAACTGGCATGAATTAGTTTCAACATTATCCTTTATATTTACTTTAGCAATATATCAAACTTATAGGTGTATCATGTAACTTTTCTGGTAGAGGGTCCGTTACCTTTTCGTCTTGTCCAAACTTGTCCAAAATTGTCCAAAATTTAAGATATAAACCCTTAAATCTATCAGTAAATGACTTAAAAGTAGTGAAATTCTCTTAAAATAAACTACCTCTAGACTAGAATGAAGTCTAGTAAATAGATAATAAGATGAATAACCTGATTTAACTTTTAAAATCTTGGCCAGATCAGACAAATTTGCAGTGCAGACCTTCCACCAGAAAAGTTACACAATGCACCTTTAATGTGTTATCATGACAGGCCTAAACACAGATAACTTCTCAATGAAATATATCTATATCCACCATGTTATGCCTGGTTAAGTTTGCATTATCTAAATACCACATGTGTTGGTTATTGTGTTAGAGGAATAAATTAGTTTCAACATTATAATTTATTAAACTTCCAAACACAGCTAACTCCTAAAAGAAATCCCTATTGCTTTGGTGAATATGAGAGATTCAGCCCGATGTGCTCCACTTGTACCATGTTATGCCTGGTTGTTTGGGGAGTTTTGTGTGTTTGCATTATCTAAATACCATATGTGTTGAAGTGAGTGAAAAGTGCTGTGTGCCAGGGTAATGTTCTGCATTCCTGGGAGCAGTGAGCTGGAAACACAGTCAGCCACTGTGTGTCCTGGATCATGGCCAAAGACTCATACATGCAATAATATATATGTATACAAGAGAAGAATATCCTTTACATCACAGGGGCTGGCTGCATGAGAAGCAATTAATCAACAGGCTCTATTATGACAAATGGAAACTGCAGATTGAACTGTGGACTATTCGTATTTGAGAGTTTTGCCAGGGAAAACCTTGTCTAACTTTGAACATTTAAAGGGACAGTGTGTAAGATTTTTACCCGTTAATTACTGAAATTGAAGATACCCATTCAAAAATACATTGTTTTCCAAGCCTTTTCACTTCCATCATGAAATCAAAGTATTCTTTTGGACTTAGATATAGTCACATAAAAGGGGGATCTTCCCCATGCAGAGGCAGCCATTTTGAATACGAGAGCCGCAGAAGGACATTTGGGCTCCGCCTTCGCCTTCGGCAAGGCTCGTGGTTTTGGGTAAACAACACAATCATGCTGCCGGATCAGACGTCGTAATGGATCTAACACGTGTTTTGGACTAAATTGTTTTACTGGATTTTATTCGCTGGATCCTTACGGACAAATTGAGAGCAAGTTTATGGTGAAATACAGAGTTTGACCTGTGCAAAGCATTCTAAGGTAAGCTAACCTCGTTTTGTGCTTTTCCGTATAAAAGTCCCATGTGCTCGGGGAGTGATAGTTTTGCAGGGAAATGAATTGCATAGTCAAAAAGAGGAGACTGTAAGGTTTCATTTGATGTGTAGAGTGTCATGGTACATGATCGGGAATGTGTGTTTTCATGAGAAAAGAAGAAAAAAAAACGGGACCGCGCCCGGGTGACCCTCGAGGTCTGCCGTAGCTAAAACAGAAAGTGCAATAGCACCATCCACCTATGCGCCACGAATCCTACACACTGGGGCTTTAAATAACTTTGAGCTCTTTATTTGACACCAGTCTCTTCCCATTTTCAAAGTCAAAGTCAAAGTCAACTTTATTGTCAATTCTGCCATATGTGTTCGACATACAGTGAATGGAAATGATGTTTCTTCCTGGTCAAGCAGTGCAAAAAAGACAGTGTACAAAATACAATATAAAGACAATACAAAAACTATCTAAGGACAAAAATCTAAGAGCAGTGCAAAGAATAAATAAATACCTATTTACAGATGTCCAAAAATGTGCAGTGTGCATCAAAATGTGCAATAGAATGTGCATTGAAAAATAAAGATAAAAATAAATGTGCAACAGTAGTCATTTCAGTAGTAGTAATAATTTTGAGTATTTAAATAATAATACATTTTATTTATTTATATAACACTTTTCAAAACACTCAAAGATGCTTTACAGAACAAATATTAAAACAGTTAAAAGAGTAATACTGTATACAAATAATACAGGAAAGATCAAAACTGTGAATCATACTGAGAAAAGTAAAACATTAAAAGATCAATTAATTTGAATTTATTATTGCGATTTATATTGCTGCTATTGTAATGCGTGAGCTACTGTGTTCAAATAATTTCCCTAGTGGATCAATAAAGTTTGTCAAAGTCTAACATTCAAATGAGTTTTTCAAAAGATTAAAAATGTATCCAATCCGAATCACGTCAAATCAAATCAAATAAATGAAAAGTACAATAAAAAGTAAAGGCAAAAGGAGAAGTTCAATTTGTCAACTGGACAAAAGTTTATTTCAACCAAATAAACTTTTGTCCAGTTGACAAATTGAATTTCTCCTTTTGCTTTTTGCCATGGATTCCACCTGGACGACTGAGGGATTCTATACACAAATCAAATAAAACAATATGTCATATGAATAAAAAGAATAACATTTACTCCAATACATCTGTCTCAAAATATAGGCCTGTATAAGGATTTGCATATCTCTGCAACAATTTATAGTCTTCTTAAAGCAGCACAGTGTAACTTTCTGGAGTAAAAGGTTTCTGGATTAAAAGGTTAAAACCTTACTTCAGAGTATTCTCCATGAATATAAATACAATCAAAACTTTCAGTGTCATCAGAACATCCAAAAATAAAAAGCTATATCTTTTTTGTCTAAAAGTTATGCAGAGTTTTATTTATTTTATTTTTTTAAAGGTCCCATGGCATGAAATTTTCACTTTCTGAGGTTTAATGTGAGCTCCCCTACCCTGTTTAGCCCCCAATGGCTAAAAGTTGCGAAATGTCTAAACTGAGCATTTGCGATCCTTTTCTGCGTTTGAAAAAAAAAACACCGCTCAAACGGGCGATTCTGAACAAGGCACCTTTGTTACGTAACATCAAAAAAAGAAATGCAAATGTACTTAAAGAGTAGAAAGTAAAAGTATTACAATTAAAGGATGAAATGTACTGATTTTGACAAAGAATTTCGCAGATTTTAACTAAATTTTTAGCTGTTTTTATGTATTTGGTTTGCTCAAAGTTGGGATGAAAACTCAAATTAAATGTGATTAAAAAAAAAATAAAGTACCCATAAAAAATGTACTTAAAGAGTAGAAAGTAAAAGTATTACAATTAAAGGATGAAATGTACTGATTCTGACAAAGAATTTTGCTTATTTTAATTCAGTTTTTAGCTGTTTTTGTGTATTTGGTTTGCTCAAAGTTGGGATGAAAACTCAAATTAAATGTGATTAAAAAAGTTAAATAAACCCAGACATTTCAGTAGGTCTCAAACCATGATGAAAAGTACGTTTTACTTTACGGTCCAGATCTAAAATGTAGCGGAGTAGAAAGTACAGATACATGCTCTCTAATGTAGTGAAGTGAAAGTAAAAAGTATCCACTGTAAAATGTACAGATACCCTAAATTGTACTTGTAGCGGGAGGGGGGGCCCCACCCGCTCCTCTAACCCAATCTCTGTCCTTCTCATTTGCATTCAAGCAACAAGGCTCAGAGAGTTATTTTTTGACTCTGACTCTGTACATGTGTCTTTCTCATGCACTGAGTGTTGATTTTGAAGAAGGATTCATTTACAGTATTAGGGAACCATTAAGGCACCATATAAAAGCATCAAGAAGTACCATGTGATGGGACCTTTAATACAGACATGAATTTAGATGTAAGATAATGAAGACATGCTTTCATAACCTTGCCTGTAGTAGATGATCTACTGTAAACCCAAATCCTTTTAAATGATTCTTCAAATTGAACTCTGAATTGTTTACACTTGCAAAATCCCACATAAACGACCCGACAGACGAAACCACAAATTCTTGTTTTAGTGTGAGGAAGAGCAGCAGTGCATTGTGGGATTACAGTTAGTACAGTGTGGTGTGCATGGGTGCTTCTCGTCTATCGTCACTGGGATTAAGCACAGGCCTTATTACAGCCTCATTACATCAGGCTGAGCTTCTTCCATTACACCCTTTTTCAACATATAGACCCAGACAAGAACGCATGTCCATCTCCTCATGGGTTCAAACCAGCGCTGGAAGGTAATGAAGTACAAAAATACTAGTACAATTTAGGGTATCTGTGGATACTTTTTACTTTCACTTCACTACATTAGAGAGCATGTATCTGTACTTTCTACTCCGCTACATTTTAGATCTGGACCGTAAAATAAAACGTACATTTCATCATGGTTTGAGACCTACTGAAATGTCTGGGTTTATTTAACTTTTTTAATCACATTTTAATTTGAGTTTTCATCCCAACTTTGAGCAAACCAAATCCACAAAATCAGCTAAAAACTGAATTAAAATAAGCGAAATTCTTTGTCAGAATCAGTACATTTCATCCTTTAATTGTAATACTTTAACTTTCTACTCTTTAAGTACATTTTTTACGGGTACTTTATTTTTAAAAAAAAATCACATTTAATTTGAGTTTTCATCCCAACTTTAACCCAAATACATAAAAACAGCTAAAAATTTAGTTAAAATCTGCGAAATTCTTTGTCAAAATCAGTACATTTCATCCTTTAATTGTAATACTTTTACTTTCTACTCTTTAAGTACATTTTTACAGGCATTTTACTTAGTAGATTTTACTTTTACTTACTTGTACTTTTGCTTAAGTAACAAAACGTGCGTACTTTATTCATCATTGGTTAAAATGGTATGCCTACTACATTAGAGAGCATGTATCTGTACCTTCTTCTTCTTCGACTGTAAAGTAAAAAGTACTTTTCTTTATGGTTTAAGACCGACTGAAATGGCTGGGTTTATTAAATTTTTTAATCACATTTAATTTGAGTTTTCATCCCAACTTTGAGCAAACCAAATACACAAAAACAGCTAAAAACTTAATTAAAATAAGCGAAATTCTTTGTCAGAATCAGTACATTTCATCCTTTAATTGTAATACTTTTACTTTCTACTCTTTAAGTACATTTTTTACGGGTACTTTATTTTTTTTTTTATCCCAATTTTGAGCAAACCAAATACACAAAAACACAAAAACAGCTAAAAAAAATTAAGAAATCAATTGAATCACTTAAAATCAGCGAAATTCTTTGTCAAAATCATTACATTTCATCCGTTAATTGCTCTAAAAATCTCAGCAAAATACTTTAACTTTTTATTCTTTAAGTACATTTTTAAATAGATACTTTAATTCTTTTACTTAAGTGGATTTGACTTTTAGACTTAGACAAACTTTATTGATCCACAAGGGAAATATTATTGTTTTGTGTACAGTAGCTCACTCATCAAATATAATATATAATATAAAACAGAGGGGAACAAAAATAGATGGAATAGCAACCATCTATTTGGATGAGACATAATTATAAAAATAAAAATAATGATAATAAATATATATGTACAAATCAAAATTAAAAGTACATTTTTGCCCCTGTATCTGTACGTTTACTTAAGTAACAAAAGTGTGTACCTCATTCATGATTGATTAAAACAGTAACAAACTAATGCTAATGTGTTAATATGTGCTGTGGTACGCCTGTCTGTCCATGTCTCTGTGCCACAGCTGCTCGCTACATTACCGACTAATATGACACTCCTAGTACGGCCGCAAACACCCGCCCTGCTAATCTAATTCAGCTAACAGCAGTAGCCTCCTCTATTGATACTTTGCACTGACCTCACGCTGGGGGTGTTCTATATGCGTCTCTATATTGGCAGCAATGTTCGGTTACCATGGTGACGCAATGCACACGGTAGCAGGCGGCGTCAAAAAAAGTTATAAGATCGTCGGAAAACTCCAGAGAAAACACAAAATGGATTTAAACATGGATTTTTACAAACAATTTCCCATGTGAATCAATAAAGATTGTCTAAGTCTAAACAGCTCATTTATTGTTTTATCTGGATTATTTCACACTATGGCATTGAACCTTCATGGAAACCAAACCAAACCAAGTGACAGGTCAGATCTGTGGAGAGGCAACTCCGCTCACAGTCAGAATGCTTGTTTTTTTTTTTTTTGTTTTTTTTTTTGAGCTAAAACCACCAGTAATTTAATAAAACAGGACTAAACCAGGACCAAAACAGGACTAAAACAGGACTAAACCGGGACTATAACAGGACTAAAACAGGACTAAACCAGGACTAAACCAGGACTAAAACAGGTCTAAACCAGGACTAAACCAGGACTAAAACAGGTCTAAACCAGGACTAAAACAGGACTAAACCAGGACTAAAACAGGACTAAACCGGGACTATAACAGGACTAAAACAGGACTAAACCAGGACTAAAACAGGTCTAAACCAGGACTAAAACAGGACTAAACCAGGACTAAAACAGGACTAAACCGGGACTAAAACAGGACTATAACAGGACTAAAACAGGACTATAACAGGACTAAAACAGGACTAAACCAGGACTAAACCAGGACTAAAACAGGTCTAAACCAGGACTAAAACAGGACTAAACCAGGACTAAACCAGGACCAAAACAGGACTAAAACAGGACTAAACCGGGACTATAACAGGACTAAAACAGGACTAAAACAGGACTAAAACAGGACTATAACAGGACTAAAACAGGACTAAAACAGGACTAAACCAGGACTAAAACAGGACTAAACCAGGACCAAAACAGGACTAAAACAGGACTAAACCGGGACTATAACAGGACTAAAACAGGACTAAAACAGGACTAAACCAGGACTAAACCAGGACTAAAACAGGTCTAAACCAGGACTAAAACATGACTAAACCAGAACTAAACCAGTATTTAATCAAACTAAACCAGTATAATACATTTCATATTGTACTGTATTAAATTGAAAATACATGTGATTTTGACTTAACATATATCCTGTGTATTATTGATTATTGAATGATTATACAGACTTTTTGTTATAAAAGCATTTCCATTTAAACAAAGTACCTTCTAATTCTGGCCTACCATGAAACACCACACCTCAGTGATGTCAGTGATGGGGGAGGGCTTAGCTTAATGTCATGCAAATGAGTTCCTTTCTGTTCCACAAGCAGATCTTTAACCGGGCTTTTCTCAGCTTTGTCTTTCGAGATGTGCTGCTTTCAAATGGCCACACATTCTTCAAATGTTCTCAGATTTCCATGTGTAAGGCATCGTTGGAAAGCTTAGAAACAACACTAAGAATCTGTGAATAACTCAAAACGCCTCCAGGACGACTTGTGACTGTGTTTTCCGTGGCCGGTCACAAATGTAAGGTAGAGCTGTTTAATGCACATAGTTACAGCACAAGTTACATATCCGTAGAAACAAGCAGGTGACGGACCCCCATCCAAATTGAGTAACAGAGCTTCTAATAGAGCAGCGCTTTCACCCCCAGGAAATTATGATGACGTCAGCTGCCAAGTATCTTTTGGGGATCTGCTGGTACTTTTCTCTGAGGAACTGTAAGAGTTGGCCCAAAGTGGTGTGTTCGGGACTTAAAAGGACATAAGTGTGGACATTTGAGGTTCATATTTCTGTCGGACAGCTCATGTAGCGCTGTGGTTGGTGAATGGAACAGAAGCATCATCGCACAGGCTGAACTCGGGGGCTGGTCGTGTCCAGTGGAAATGTAATGTGCCCGGCGGAATTTGAGGATCAAGGAGGATAGACATTCTTGGATTATTGCTACTGTACTTTAGAAATAGAACCAACTTAATGTAATAGACTCAAGTTTGTGTAAACTACTGGGTAATATTATTTTAAATCGACTCTTGTGAGCTTTAAAGTGTGTTAGAATGTTGTTACCTCGTTAAAAACATACCTGGAGTTGTGTTTTGTTTGAATAATCCTGGTCTACATCTTTAAAGCTCAAAATGCTCTGTTCCACCTTGTGATGCCATGTAGCAATTTTATTTTTTATGTTAATAATTACCTTTTACCTTTAATTCAGAAGAGATGGCAAATTCCAGTGATTCCAAATGATTCTAGTGAAGGTGTATGGAGTGTTTTCTGTATGAGAAAACTCAGCCTAAATATGCAGTGTGTGTGTTAAACAAGATTATAACAGATCAGAAGATAGTTTGTTAAACTTAAAGTGTTGAAAATGTGTGATATTGTTGAATTAAGTATCCTCAAAGTCATGTATAAAGCAAAGTGCAATGTGTTACAAGCCACTACAATTAAAAAGGAACCGACATGTTTAAAAAACCCAGATTCAGAACCAAGGTTATGGAGCGAAGTGTCCCTGTGAAAGGAGTTCATTTATGGAATAATCTTGACAAAGATATCAAAGAATCAATTACAATAATGGCATTTAAAAATACATAAAATTCAGTGTAATGTGTATGTATGAAAAAGAAAACTAGGTTGTGCATAAAAATGAAGCTTTCTGTTTACAATTAATTAATAATTGTGATTGAAATGGAATGTATTGATGAAATGTTTTATAGTCACTTTCTGTGTTAATGTTTTGTCTGGAAAAGGGAAGAGGGGCAGATAACATAAGATTACTCTTCTTTCTGCTCCCCTTCATTCAAAATTTTTGTATTGTTATCACACTGTTGATGTCTTTTTATACTTTATGAATGAAATTCTTTATGAATGAAATTCATTCAAGAATAAATAAATAAATTAATAATAATAATAATAATAATAATAATAATAATAATAATAATAATAATAATAATAATAATAATAATAATAATAATAATAACGTAATATGGGCACTTTAAAGGGACAGTGTGTAAGATTTTTACCCGTTAATTACTGAAATTGAAGATACCCATTCAAAGATACATTGTTTTCCAAGCCTTTTCACTTCCATCATGAAATCAAAGTATTCTTTTGGACTTAGATATAGTCACATAAAAGGGGGATCTTCCCCATATAGAGGCAGCCATTTTGAATACGAGAGCCGCAGAAGGACATTTGGGCTCCGCCTTCGCCTTCAGCAAGGTTCGTGGTTTTGGGTAAACAACAAGCATGCTGCTGTATCACACGTCGTAATGGATCTAACACGTGTTTTGGACTAAATTGTTTTACTGGATTTTATTCGCTGGATCCTTACGGACAAATTGAGAGCAAGTTTATGGTGAAATACAGAGTTTGACCTGTGCAAAGCATTCTAAGGTAAGCTAACCTCGTTTTGTGCTTTTCTGTATAAAAGCCCCATGTGCTCGGGGAGTGATTGTTTTGCAGGGAAATGAATTGCATAGTCAAAAAGAGGAGACTGTAAGGTTTCATTTGATGTGTAGAGTGTCATGGTACATGATCGGGAATGTGTGTTTTCATGAGAAAAAACAAAAAACAAAAACGGGACCGTGTTTTATTTATACAGTAGCGGCTCATGCGCGTGCCCGTGTGACCCTCGAGGTCTGCCGTAGCTAAAACAGAAAGTGCAATAGCACCATCCACCTATGCGCCAAGAATCCTACACACTGGGGCTTTAAAGACAATTATTTTTGAATATTAGTGAAAATTCCCACTATAGGGATGCCACGATATTTTAAATTTTTTTTTACATTTACACAAATTTTAACATCACTATTGAACCGCATTACCGAATATTCACAGTTGCTGACATGTAACAAAACAAAAGTGAAATCCTTAATTTTCTTTCATTCTAATCCATTCTGAATGCAGTAATTCTCACGTTTTACCCTCCCTTGTATGCCTGCCTATAGTGCCACCCGACCTCCTCTACTCCTCTATCTCTCTCAGTGGTTTCCTTCCTGATCTTTGTATTATTCCAATTCAATCCCACCCTTCCTCTTCCCTCTGCTCCTCCCCTTTCAATGTTTTGGGGGATAGAGTCATACGTTACATGGAACAGAGCAATATAATACCAGCCAAACATACAGATGAAGCTGCTTGTTATTATGTTATGTTTATTCATTATTAAATACATTTCATTATGAACCCCAATACATTCATTTTAATATGTCTAGAGTTTTAACATATATCAATATATACTGTAAATATATATTATTTTTTATATCATTACATATCTTGAATTAGCTAATCAGCACAGTTATCAATTGATTTTCAGTTCATCTTATCAATATAAATGAGATTTAGCCACTTTTAGCAGATCGAGTCCAAAAATGTGTAGATATCTGTGCTAAGGTAAAACAACCAGGTGGGAAAAATGGGTACATTTGTAATTTTTACCCACATAATTACATTTTAGTAAGATTTACTAGTAAGATTTATTTAGGTTGGTCCAAAGCCTGGATAAACGTAAGGCTATCTGGACTAAACGCATCATTAAAACAAATCACTGGACTCTTAAGAGAAAAAAAAAATGAGGAGGAGGAGAGGCTAAGTATAAGAAGTGTTGCTGTGTGCACTTTTCTATATCAACAAACCATTTTCTGTTCTGTTTAAAGTAACACGAGAGAAGTCTACTGTTGCTTGAAAGAGCTCCATTTCCCAAAATTCAGCACATTGACTTGGAAACAGTAAAACTATGCTAAACAAGAGACGGCGTGTGGGGCTGGGAGGGTGAGCAGGTTCAGCTGTGGTTTTTGACTGGGCACAGGCCTGAGGTAAAAAGTTGAGGAGGATTATTTAACAGAAATCTTGGCAAAAATAAGAAGTTTAGCTCTTACTCTCAACTGAAGTCACCAGAGCTATAACTTATGAACGCTTGACCTTTGACTGACAGGTGATCTTGAGGTGTAGAGCCAAACCCGACGCTGAAATAACCTAGCATTTAAAGCCTCACTTGAACACAACACATACCACTTTACAGTTACATTGTGCAATCACTCCGCGCGGCTATTCTTACTCATTGTGCTGTTGCTGGCCACAGAAAAGCGCATTGAATACTGACAGGCAGTACTTGAGACAGAGTTCAGGGGTCCTACTGATCTATTGTATTAACATAACAGGTTAACAAGCACCCTTCGACCTCATACAATTTACTTTTTTTCCTTTATAAATCGTGCTCGAGAAAAGAAACACGCTGAAGGTGCATTTTGTAACTCTTCTACTGGAGGGTCCGTCAAATCAAACGCTTTCCCCCATGAAGATGTTATCGATTTGTCTGATGTTTCACAGTATAGTGTTAAACATTTCTAGCTTCACGGAGACTAAATCAGACCAGGTTACAGGTCAGATCTGTGAAGAGGCAATCTCACTCCCAGTCAAAATGCTTGTTTTTTAGGTATTTTAACAACCTGTAATTGAATAAATGTATAATAAATTTATATGATGACGGTCTGAACAGAAGATGCAAAAGTGGCGTCACGTCTTCACTTTTTATTTTGCGTTTAGACAAGCGTTTTCTGGAGGAAATCTGCGTGCATACAGTGATGCAAATGTGTGTGGAATTCGATTGGGTATGCATACCAGGCGGCTAAGTGGTGCTGTGATACATTATCACTATGTCCACGCACATGCGTAGAATCTTCCTTCTTCTCATCTGCACCGCGAAAAGCAAAACAAAACATGGCTACCGCTATAGCAAAAAAAAATTGTGTGATCAGACAAAAACATTCAACTATTGCTTCAGATCACGTTAGACTACAAAGCAACGAAGGCACAACAAGGGGTGGACTGGGAGTCCTGCCAAACAAAGTTCACTGATATATCAGACCCTCCAGGAATTTGCGATGTTGCAATTTGCAACTTCAACGCAACTTCAGCCAATCCCCGTGAATTCAGGGCGGTGTTGCAATTTTGACCAATCACCGCAACTTTCCCGCAATTTTGACCAATTTTGACCAGTCATCGGCGACGTATTGAACTCACGTCGACCAGCTTCCTTCTGCCTTACTTCCGTGTGACGAAACGAAACTGTGGCCGTGTCCCCAGTTCAGAGTGTGGTTTGAAGGGGGCTCAGACTGCAGTCAAGACTGTGCACACTTGCTCAGCCTTGAGTGCACTCCGCGGACCGCCTGCGAAATGCAACAGGTCTCGCAACTACGGGAAGCAGCCGCCGACTCCATTTTCTCCCGTAGAAGAAGTAGCGCGCGGTGCATGCTGGGATATATGAGTGCGGCGAAGCGTGCATTTTCACGTGCTTGGTCCACGCCCCGATTTCCATGGAAACGACTGCGGTCTTCGGACCGTGTGTTAACTACGTATGGGACAAAAAAGAAATGACACACATGCTCTTCAAACCACGTTCCGAGCTGTGCACTCTGGGAATTGGGACACGGCTTCTAATGGCAAAGAAACATGTCTGCAGCGCCATTTGCCCACAAAAATAACAGCAAAAGACCGAGCGAAACAGTTCCCCTCCTAGTAGTAATTTATTTTCAATGTTGGTAAGGTTGTTTTAGGACCATATCTGTGATCTCTGTGTCCTTGTATTATTCTTTGTTAGTAATAACTCAGTATTCAAAATATTACTCAATTTTAATTACAAAGAGGGAAAATCGCAACTATTTATCGCAACTTTCACTTTCTCCCGCAACAAAATCGCAACAAAAAAGCACCGCAAATTATTGGAAAAGCTCACGCAAATTCAGACATTTTAGCCCGCAACAATCACAAAAAATGCCCGCAAAATCCTGGGGGGTCTGATATATGGACCGATGTGATGTAAACACGTACGCGACGTCAGCAGGTTTGACCAGACTTTTGCTCTTGGACAGTGTAGACGAAAATGCTATGGCGGAGTGTGGTTTCAGTTTTTTGCATTTTTAAGCCCTCAAAACACAGTCACCGTCTAAACGAAAGGCACTTCCGATCAAATATTTTGTTGTTATTACCCGTAAGCAGTCTCATGGAAACAGGCCCCCAGGCAGAGCAATGACACATCCATAGAAACAAGCAGGTGATGGACCCCCCAACCAGAAAGTTACATAGTGCACAGTTATTGTGACTTGATTGAACTGAATTACTCTTTATGTGGCCCATTTGAAGCCTGATGTCTCCCCTCCTTCTTCACAGTGTCTTTCTTTTATGTCTCCCACCCTCTCTTACCTTCTCCCAGGCCTATACAGTAATTCATAAGGCTAGGGTTATCATTTCAAAGATAACCCCAGACTTTCAATTGGAGCCATTGCAGAGAAGCATGAAAAAGAAGCAGCCCCCGAGGCACGTTATGACCACGTGTCCATGTAGATTCACCTACAGCTAGCACAAAGAATAATATAATCGGCAAATACATGTAGCAAATAGATTACATATAACATACAAACTCATATATAACAATTTCTTTTTTTAAAGATCCCATGACATGGTACTTCTTGATGCTTTTATATGGCTCCTTAATGGTTCCCTAATACTGTAAATGAATCCTTCTTCAAAATCAACACTCAGTGCATGAGAAACAGAGATAAGATGAGAAAGAGTATTTTTTTTCTCTCTGAACACTCCATAATGGGCGTTGTTGCTTGAATGCAAATGAGGAGAAAAGAGCTGGCCTATAGTAGAGGGTGGGGGCGTGGCCAAACTCTCCGCTCTCCGCTCTAGCTCTCAGCTGATCCATTTCCGTGTTTTTGCACGGGGGGAGAGATTTGAAGCGTTCCATTGAAAAATAAACACATTTCCACAGAAAATAAAATCAAACCACTGCTGTTCAAAGGTCCAGAGGCTCAGATAAAGGACTTCCGAGCCTAGAAACACTCGGACGTGCCTCCAGGCAAATAAAAAAATGCATTTCGCATTGCCTAGCGCATTCACAGTCCAAACTCTCTGATTTACAGAGACGCTGAGTACAGACAGACGGGGGTGGAACTGCATTTGCATTTCTTTTTTCGATCTGACGTCAATAAGGTGCCTTGTTCAAAATCGCCTGTTTGAGCTCCGATTTTTTGTAACGCAGAAAAGGATCGCAAATGCTCAGTTTAGACATTTCGCAACTTTTAACCATGGGGGGGGGGGGGTAAACAGGGTAGGGGAGCTCACATTAGCGTTCAAAAACCTCAGAAAGTGAAAATTTCATGCCATAGGGCCTTTAAATTGTGACATTAACCTGTCCAGATTGTAAGTGGAAACTAATATTTTTCCTAAAACCTGGCAAAAATCCATGATATATTTTTTGTTTTTATATGGTTAATGTTTTTTTAATTATTATATTATATTATTTAATCTTATATTATATTATTTTATTATATTTTTTTTTTTATTTTTTTATCAGTTATATTATTTTCAACACTAAAGAATGGTACTATTTTTTTCTTATACTACTTCTGATATTAGAGTAAGAATATTCTAATTCTATACTATTTTTAGCATCTGTCTTTAAATTTAATGACAGCTTTGTTTAGTCCATACAAATCTAAACAAACAAACCAATAAATAATAATAATAATAATAATAATAATAATAATAATAATAATAATAATAATAATCCATTAATCACAGAGTAGCTGACATTTACAACAATTTTTAGCACCTCCCTGAAACAAGTCAACACAAACTTCCACAAGCCTTGGCACAGAGAGGAAAAAAACTCCACATGCACATGGAACATTATGCAGTAAAAAGATAAAGCCATTCTCTTGAGATAAATACAGCAACGCTAAGTGCTATCGGGCGACGCCAGTAATTGCACACCGCAAATCAACAAGGGGAATCCCAAGGTGAGCTTAAATAATTCTGAGCCAGAGAATTTTGCTTTATAGCCTCTTCTTCATGCCCTCGCCTGGCTGCGACGCCGTCATCGCTCCCTGTTGCTCCGGCTCTAAAAGCTCCAGTCTGCCCCCGGGGTCTGACTTATAGTATTACAATATAGACTCTGCCTTTTTTATTCACATAATCAGACGCTATGTATGTCTATAATGGAAGATTGGTGAAGTACAATGGCGTCGCTGTGTACGCGAGGGACACATCCATAGCGGCTGGGGTCAGGTTAAAGCTTTTGGACAGTAAGCTTGATAATGCATGCAAGAAGTGGCGTGCGCGATGACAGTGAATGCATATGAGGTAATTAGGATGCCACTGGGGTAAGCAGATTTAGTGCTGTGGTTGATGTGGGAAATCCAGAAGAAGACAACAGATCCATAATAAAATGTGTTTAAAAGTTTACAAAAGAAGTGAATGGAAAATAGTAAAACCGGAACATCAACTGGAACACGTGATCTCCACGGAGACAAGCAAGTCCACTACCAGGCTGAGTTGCCGGTCAGATCTGTGGAAAGGCGACGGATTTCAAGTAATTTCTTGCGGAATAAAAACGCCTCTAATTGATAAAATACACAATACATAAATTTACTGACATACTGTGGAATATTCCAGGCAAAGTCATGATATCCCCATGCGACAATGAAGAAAAGATACAGTACATAAGGCACCTTTAATGTTCTAAACTGTTTTTAATGTGTGTAGACTCTTCTTCTTCTTCTTTTTAGTGTGATACCTGAAATGTAACTATACAAATTTTAGCACATTTATGATAGATTTGATTAATATTGTTATTGGAATAGTAAAATAAAATATGCTAATATGTCAGCATTACCCTCACCTGCTAGTCTCCATAGAGATGTGTCCAGAATGTTCCACAGTATGGGCATAAACTTAAAAACCTACATGGAGACTTGTAAGCTAAATTAAAGGTTAGATTTGTAAAGAGGCAACCGCACTCACAGTAAGAATTAATGTGTATAGATATAGACATTTTTGAGCAATAAATAACATGTGTAGTTGAGTAAATGCAATAAATAAATGTTGGTTTAATACCAAACAAGTTAAACTAAAGCATGGACATCTCCATGGAGACACACAGGTTGCAGACTCTAGACTCCAACAGATTGTCCAACAATCATGGAAAATACCTGCCATTCTTGTCAATGACCTCTATGTTGTTGTGTGTAAAGATAATGTGTATCTGCTTACAGAAGTGTGGCGGGGCGTTGGGGACCGCTCTATTGATGAGAGAATGAAGTCATTTTTCAATGTGGGGTTAAGCGCTGTATTATTGCCGCCTCATTTGGCTCCTGTGGGCCACCATAGCACCTCCCGTCTGGTTTCCATGGCACAGGAGAAGAACAGAGAAGGGAATGTCCCTGCTTACCAGACTGCAAGTTCATCCATCACACTCACACACATATACATTTACACACACACATGCATATGCACACGCACACGTACACACACACACACACACACACACACACACACACATGCACACACACATGCACACACACTCACACACACACGGGGACAAGCAATAAGAGCTCATCCCACTCGCACATAACGTTCTCGCAAAGTTGCAACAAATCAAGAGGAGCAGCGCTGAAGTCTCCTAAAGCCAGCCAATATCACATTATACGCTATAGTTGTTTCTTGGGTATACAGAGTGGTGTGTGGCTGTAAGAAACAATTTTACTCAGATAGAGTTTCTGCTACTGCCCTAGTTTAGAGGGAACCAACACGCTCCATTGTAAATACAGGAAATCTGCTCTGTAAAACTTGTATGTTTAGATGTTTCCAGTTGTACGCAGTGCCTACACAGTCTAGTGTATGGAGTGTGAATGGGCGCTGAGCGTGTGCCAAGCATGTCAGCGGGTATTGAAAGTGCCTATAAAAAAATGACGTTCCTGCTGGCATATTTTACAGCGCACGTACAGACTGAAGATGAATGAAGTGTCCAAGATTATGACTTCAAACTTTGCCAACTTTCTTAAGCTCCATACTCTTTCAGAACGGAGGTCCTGGCCGCTGTTTACTGTAAACATCTCCATGTATCACTGTCATATCAGCTCATTCATCCTCTGTAGTAGGCCGCAGAGCCCACTGAGTGCCTTTCACCAACACAATGTCCATAAAACACACACAAGAGAAAGAGGCACCGACTTCTGCAATCTAATAAAGAACTGACTTTCACACAAGCCATTCATCATCTTAACATAATGTGTATGCGCTCACACACTCAAGCTGTTACTTCAAGTCTATTACAGGCCTGTGCACTTAATCACCGCAAATTTGTAATGCGGCTGATATCAAAACAAATGGCTGAACTTCTACCATCATAAAATGTAATGGGGTCGAATGCAAAGTTGCAAGTCATGTGAAATGTATTTAGGAACTACAGCTACAGCATGAAACCTGTTATATGATACATGTTAAAGATGCCCTATGCAACAGTCACTTTCTTGTTTCTATGTATATGCAGCTCAGGAAAAAAATAACTCCACTGCATTTTTTTTCCTGAAATCAGCATCTCTACATGTATTACAGCCATTCCATTCCAGCGTCTGTTGAATTCCAAAACAAACACAAACCTGAGCTACTTCAGTTCTTGCACCAGGAGTCATCCAAGAACAATGTGAAAGACTTGTGGAGAGCATGCCAAGACGCATGAAAGCTGTGATTTAAAATAAGGCTTATTGCACCAAATATTGATTTCTGAACTCTTCTTAAAGGGATAGTGCGTTTTTTGTTTTTTGTTTTTTAATGTTAATCTGTATGGGGTTCCTTCTAAAAGTTACGTGTGTTGACACCGGCTTACCTCTGACAGTCTCAGCTGATCCCGGTTCGGCTCGCTTTCTGGAGCCCATGTAAGTAGGTCCGGTAACTTCCCTGGAACATGAAATAAAGCTTGTTTTTCTTCTCAAAACAAAACATTTTCAGAAAGGTGATATATTTGCGTCCGAAACAGTTGTCCACGAAACATCCAGCAGCGTATTTATTGTCTCTCTCCACTCATATCACTACGCCCATGTTAACTCTATCAGCTTGTTCACCTTCAGCGGATGTCTACGCCGAAGTTTACAAGTGAACAGGCTGATAGAGTTAACAGGGGCGTAGTGATACGAGTGGAGAGAGACAATACGCAAATGCGAAATACGCTGCTGGATGTTTCGTGGACAACTGTTTCGGACACAAATATATCACCTTTTGGACAAATGTTTTGTTTTGAGAAGAAAAACAAGCTTTATTTCATGTTCCTGGGAAGTTACCGGACCTACTTACGTGGGCTCCAGAAAGCGAACCGAACCGGGCTGAGTGGAAACTGTCAGAGGTAAGCCACGTAACTTTTAGAAGGAAACCCATACAGATTAACATAAAAAAAAAAAACACACTATCCCTTTAAGTGTAAACATTAGTATTATGTTGTTTTAAAATGAATTTGATCTTCTTTCTTTGCATTGTTTGAGGTCTGAAAACATGTATCTTTTTTATGTATCTTCGTTATTTTGACCATTTGTCATTTTCTGCAAATAAATGCTCTAAACAAAACTGTTCATTTTGCCCAAACACATATAATTTTGCAGTGGTCTCTTATTTTTTTTCCAGAGCTGTTTCATTGCTCTGCCTGGAATGTTCCACAGTATGACATTAAACAGCTCCATCTTATACTGTATTTATTAAATTACAAGTGATTTTACAGCTCAAAAATACATGACTGTGAGCTGTGAGAAAGATTTAATACCATCCAGTGTCCATCAAAGTCCTACATCTTTATTGTTTAAAGAAGACAGTGTGCTTTTTTCCCTGACATTTTAAAAAACATACATCTTTAGCTTATAATTTCAACAATAAACTAGCTTAATAATAGAAACAGGTCCACTGACTTCCTGAGCTTCCTCTCTAAACCTAGGAGACCCCACCTTAATGGCATTTCACGTTCACAGCAGTGTTTCATTTACGTATTTAAATAGTTGAAAATAGCTCAGTGACATTTTTGAATCGTATATGCCGGTGTCTGTATGTATTTTATCAGAGTCTACAGTGGTGCAAATGAGGGCAATGCAACCTTAAAGGCCCCATATTACACAGAATTCTGTCAGATTCTTGTGAGCTTGTAGCCATGTTGGAATGTCATTACCTCATCAAAAACATATCTGTGTGTTTTGTTTCACTCACACATGTCTGAGTAACCCTGCTTTATTAGTCTGGCTTTTCAAGTTAACAGCTCCTTTTACATTTTGTTTAGTAGAAATGGACAGTTCCAGGGGTGAAATTATCCAAATTATTCCAGTGAAGGCCTATGGCGTTTAAAAACAATTTCTGTATCGCCACATGACATCACATTCTCATTTTAGAGAAAAGAACTCAGCCTAAATATTCAGGGTTTGTGTGTCAAACAAGTATGAACGAAAGAAAACACAACTCCAGGTGTGTTTGTGATGAGGAAACATTCTAACAGATCAGAAAATAACATCATATGAACCCTTTAACATTGTATTTGACATGTTTACAGTAATAACAGTGGGTCGAAAGGAGTTATTTGATCAGGATTAGGCAGTAAATCAGGAGAGGCCTCAGATATGAACCCTGTAAAAAAAACAATATGCAAATCTCTGCACAGACGGTGGTTAGTTTGAACTTTTAGGGAGATGGCGTTTGGCAGACAGTGAGGTGGAGGCGGGAGGGGTCTGGAGGTGATCCCATTGGCCTCCGCACTACTTCCAGAGTTTCTATAAAAAGCCCGGTGTCATATACTGCGGTGTGCCTCTCCTGGGCAGACTCTGTGATGAGGTGACAAGCCCTCTCAGCTGCACCTGACACAAGAGACACATAGCTAACATCTTCACTGCTGTTTATCTGTATGCATGTTGTTTTTGTTAGCACCTCCTTATGTGGTTTTCAGGGTTTGCTTTTCATATTTGTACATAGGTTTGACAAAAGTATTGAAAACCTGATGCTAATCGATACTAAAAATCCAAACTAGATACGCATTTGAATGTATTTATACTAAGACATTCATTCACAGGACAGAAATGAACCTTTCCTGACTAGCTTTAGAATGATCTTGAGCTGTATCTGAACAAGTTTAGGGGCCTGTTTACACAAGAACGCTTACAGGTAAAAACGACAAAATATTTACTTGGGAGTGGCTTTCATTTAGACGGTGACGGCGTTTTGGGGGCTTAAAAACGCAAAAAACTGAAACCGCCCTCCAAAGTGGAAAACTTGAATACGCTGCGCCGTAGCGTTTTCGTCTACACTGCCCAAGATGCAAAACTCTGGTCAAATCTGCTGAAGTTGCGTACATGTTTTCATCACCATTTCTGGATATTTATATTTCTAAAGTAAATTAAGTTAAATAAATTAAATTAAATTAAAATAAATTAAAAGGGTAAGTTTAAAAAGGTAAATTAAATTAAAGATCCCATGACATGGTACTTCTTGATGCTTTTATATGGCTCCTTAATGGTTCCATAATACTGTAAATGAATCCTTCTTCAAAATCAACACTCAGTGCATGAGAAACAGAGATAAGATGAGAAAGAGTAATTTTTCTCTCTCTGAACACTCCATTCTGGGCGTTGTTGCTTGAATGCAAATGAGGAGAAAAGAGCTGGCCTATAGTAGAGGGTGGGGGCGTGGCCAAACTCTCCGCTCTCTGCTCTGAGCTCTCAGCTGATCCATTTCCGTGTTTTTGCACGGGGGGAGAGATTTGAAGCGTTCCATTGAAAAATAAACACATTTCCACAGAAAATAAAATTAAACCACTGCTGTTCAAAGGTCCAGAGGCTCAGATAAAGGACTTCCGAGCCTAAAAACACTCGGACGTGCCTCCAGGCAAATAAAAAAAAAAACGCATTTGCATTTCTTTTTTCGATCTGACGTCAATAAGGTGCCTTGTTCAAAATCGCCCGTTTGAGCTCCGATTTTTTGTAACGCAGAAAAGGATCGCAAATGCTCAGTTTAGACATTTCGCAACTTTTAACCATGGGGGAGGGGGGGGCCTAAACAGGGTAGGGGAGCTCACATTAATGTTCAAAAACCTCAGAAAGTGAAAATTTCATGCCATGGGACCTTTAAGTAAATAAATTAAGGAAGATTCTACACATGCGCGCGGACATGGTGATAATGTATCACAGCGCCACCTAGCCGCCTGGCATGCATACCCAATCGAATTCCTCACACTTTTGCGTCACCATATGCACGCAGATTTCCTCCTGAAAACACTTGTCTAAACGCGGAATAAAAAGCGAAGATGCGACACCACTTTTGCGTCTTCTGTTCATAAACATAGCCTAAGAGCACATAGACTATTATACAACCATGGACCACTATCAAACCTACCTGGACAACTGAGGGATTTCACAGATATAAAGCCAAACGGTAATATAAAAGAAAGTAATATTATTTAATGGTGAAAATGTTATTTATTGTCTAAAGAAAAGGTGTTTTATATTATCATTGCGGAAGAGATATTGAGTTTTGAGTCTATTCCTTAGTATCGAAATTGAGTTTGAAATTTCAGTCTCGTAACACTATTTGAGCCAAAAGAGTCAGCATCTTCCATTGTCAGGCCTTTTTAATCAATCTGAGTAGCATTTGGTCCAAGTCTATAGCAATGACAATTAGAGAACCCCATGTTATGCCTCCACCACAACCCCAGTCCACCATCTGTACAGCACCATTCAAAACACAAAACTTTATTAACTCCCACTCAGCGTGACGTGTCTCCAGACGCAGCGGGCCTCCTGTCATACCGATATCATAACTTTATTAGTCTGCTATTGACACAGCCCCAGACAGACCCAAGCTATACAGCGTCATTAAGTGAAACAAAAGCCCAGCAAAATAATGTTATCACGAGCTTGGCACAGTCTATAGACACAGTAAACTGTCCACTTGTGTTAACACATTATAGACAGAGACACAAAACCATCAGGGAATCTACTGAACTGAATCATTTGTTGCTTAGAATTAGGGCTGTTATCCACAAAAAAAATAAATAAAATCTTGGTTGATGTATTTCTGTTTCTGACCCAAACAACACTCAACACTACAACTGCACGGGAGTTTGGGAGTTCAGGAAAAAGTATTAGGAAACATAAAGACAAATTAAACTTGTGAATCAACATATAAAAAAAACAAACAACAATTATTTTATTTGCCTGGAGGCACGTCCGAGTGTTTCTAGGCTCGGAAGTCCTTTATCTGAGCCTCTGGACCTTTGAACAGCAGTGGTTTAATTTTATTTTCTGTGGAAATGTGTTTATTTTTCAATGGAACGCTTCAAATCTCTCCCCCCGTGCAAAAACACGGAAATGGATCAGCTGAGAGCTCAGAGCAGAGAGCGGAGAGTTTGGCCACGCCCCCACCCTCTACTATAGGCCAGCTCTTTTCTCCTCATTTGCATTCAAGCAACAACGCCCATTATGGAGTGTTCAGAGTGAGAAAAAATACTCTTTCTCATCTTATCTCTGTTTCTCATGAGTGTTGATTTTGAAGAAGGATTCATTTACAGTATTAGGGAACCATTAAGGAGCCATATAAAAGCATCAAGAAGTACCATGTCATGGGATATTTAAGAACAATCTTGGTTGACACTATTGACCAATTAATAGGACTACAGCCCTTCTTGGAACATTGTTGATTTGACGAGGGATATTGTTTTTACCCTTTATTGCAACATTCCCTGGGGTGATCTCAAGTTAGACTTTAATCTTAGAGTTTTTATTTTAAACACAGTCTGACCATAGAAGATGATCACAGTCTCCTGAAAATATATTGTTTAACCTTTATTTATTTTTTTACTTGAATTAAATCTTTTTTTTGTGTGTCACCATGGTAACTTCTGAACATTCCCTCATAAACAGGCAAAAAAAAAAAAAAAAAAACAGCGTGTCACAGTTAAGAATCAATACAGGGGTTATGGGCGTTTGAAGCAGTTATTGTTGATTAGTGCACCATCGGAATCATTTTACCCCGAATATTTTCACCCATCCAAAAGAGAACACAGAGATGACTTCAGACAGTTAATCATTCAAATGAACTCTGTCCGGGAGCGCTACATGTGGACACTCTCTGTAGGATTCCTGGGCTCGGTACCATGTGGCATTTGCTTATTGAACGGAACACATTCATAATTTATGTGGCGAGAGTCTGCACTGCCAAGCCAACCCCCTTTTCTCACACCTCTCCCTCTTTATTTACCCTCTTCCCATCCAGACTGTAGTTTTTAGTCGCAGTTTTAATTAAAGTGCCCATTTTACACTATTTTCTTTGATCTGTTATAATGTTTCCTTTTTTATTCACACATGTTTAACACACAAACCCTGCGTATTTAGGCTGTGTTCTTCTCTCAAATGAAAACACTTGTGATGTCATGTGGTAAGACAAGAAGAGCTCCACTGTGCTTTTAAACTTCATACACCTTGTAGGAGATGTAGAGGGACTAATAATAAAGGATTACTCAAATGTGTGAATGAAACAAAACACAACTCCAGGTATTTTTTTGACGAAGCAACAACATTCTAACATGGCTTAAAGCTCACAAGAGTCATTTTCTTTCTTTCTTTTTTCTTTTGTAATAAAGGACCATTTCCTAAAAGCGTCATGCGAAAGAGTTACCTTGAAAGACTAAACAAAACACTTTGGTCACAGACACCCAATATTATCAGTTTTCATTTCCGTCTGTGTTTCTATCGCTTTTCTCCAGGGGATTTTAGTGAAAGTGATGTTACTAATTGACCAATCAGGTTGCACTAACAAGCCTGTCAGACCTTGTTAGCGTCATGGGCCAATCACGGCCTGCTGAATCGTCTCCCAGGGCAACTGTTAGCCAATGACCTGCAAGAAATGGACTTTACCACAGAAGCTGTTGTGGGGAGCTTAAAGGGAGCTCTGAAAACATACACAAAGTAGAATCCTGGAGTCATATAGTGGGTAATAATAAGTAAGTGCGTGCGCCGCATTGCTCAAAACCCATGCTGATCTGGAACAAAGCCCGGGCTGCCCATTAGTGACCAAAAAGCTTGAGGCTAGAAAAACACAAAATGAACACTATGTCTATGGCCCCTGCCTTTTCATGCCACTGTAGTAGACCACTATACAAGCCAATCTTTTCACTTTATAACTTTCTTTTTTCTTCCGTCTTTCTGTTTTCTCTCAGTTTTTTTGTATTGCTGCAACATTCTACATTCCAAGATGAAAAATGTTGAGCTTCACAGTTTAATTTTGGGCTCAGTATTTCTCACCTGTACATTTTCTTTGCAATAATGAGGAGATTGTTGTTATTTTAGTTGAATATAAGGTTTAAAGGTGCATTGTATAACGTTTTTGGTGGAGGATCCGTAAAATGTTTTTCTCCATTGCTTTGTCTGGAATGTTCCACAGTATGGCATTAAACCTTTCTATCTCCATGGAGACCAGACCAGACCAAGTTACAGGTCAGCTCTGTGGAGAGACGACCCCGCTCACAGTCACAATGCCTGTTTTTCTAGGTATTTTTGAGCTATAAAACCACCTGTGATTAAACACATAAAAGGTAGAGCTGTTTAATGTCCCATCTAGCCACGTTAACGTACTGCGGAACATTCTAAGCTGTACAATGACATCCATAGAAACAAGCAGGTGACAAAACCCCAACTAAAATGTTACATGGTGCACATTTAAGATTTAAGCTTGTATGTCTACTTAAAGCCCCAGTGTGTAGGATTCGTGGCGCATAGGTGGATGGTGCTATTGCACTTTCTGTTTTAGCTATGGCAGACCTCGAGGGACCCGCGCGCCGCTACTGTAATAAAACGCGGTCCCGTTTTTTTTATTTTTATTTTTTTTTTCTCATGAAAACACACATTCCCGATCATGTACCATGACACTCTACACATCAAATGAAACCTTACAGTCTCCTCTTTTTGACAATGCAATTCATTTCCCTGCACAACAATCACTCCCCGAGCACATGGGGCTTTTATACGGAAAAGCACAAAACGAGGTTAGCTTACCTTAGAATGCTTTGCACAGGTCAAACTCTGTATTTCACCATAAACTTGCTCTCAATTTGTCTGTAAGGATCCAGCGATCCATTACGACGTCTGATCCAGCAGCATGCTTGTGTTTACCCAAAACCACGAGCCTTGTTGAAGGCGAAGGCGGAGCCCAAATGTCCTTCTGGGCTCTCGTATTCAAAATGGCTGCCTCTGCATGGGGAAGATCCCCCTTTTATGTGACTATATCTAGGTCCAAAAGAATACTTTGATTTCATGATGGAAGTGAAAAGGCTTGGAAAACAATGTATTTTTGAATGGGTATCTTCAATTTCAGTAATTAACGGGTAAAAATCTTACACACTGTCCCTTTAAAAAACAGTTTACTGGGATAATCTTGTTTTTTTATATTATGTCAGTGGCTTTAAATAGTTCAATAATATCATGTATCTCAGTAATCTCTGTAGCAATACATCATGCTTAAAATGTTCTTATAATGACAAGCCTAGTTGGTCCTTACAGGCCTTAACGTGAAATGGTAGTTAGACATGTGTTAAGTGGCCCAGTTGTGGTCAGTGGAGCTTGCATTGGTAGACTCACAGAGCAGGCTTTGGCTCCACAGCTCACACACATATGCAAAGGCTGCTCGTTAGTATGTTAATTTTCACTGTGCATATGAATGATCATCTGAGCGCAAACAAACACAGGGGCCCATCTGTTCCGCCTATGTGATTTCTGAATTGAGGTCTGGCAAATTAAAGCTGTATCAAGTGTTTTTGGTAAAATGTTATTGTTAAGGATTGCAATAAGGTTTTGGATTTTGTTACTGCAGCGTGTTTAAAGGTCCTGTATTAAGTAAAACAGAGTCTTGTGAGCTTTAAGCCATGTTATAATGATGTTACCTTATGCGTGAAGAGTCCCTTAGTCGTCCAGGTAGAATCCATGATAAAAGAAGAAATTCAATTTGTCAACTGGACAAAGTTTGTTTGGTTGAAAACGTTTCGCCGCTCATCCGAGAGGCTTCGTCAGCTCTAATTAGAATGCTGGTAAGACACTTGCTTGTATCTTGCTGCAGGGAGGAGCTAACTAGCTAACTACTTTCCGAAACTATCTCATTGGTTTCAGTCTTTTGTTTCTCTGGCGTCTAGATTACCATACCTATTCATCCCTACAACGACTGTTTTTCACACCTCTGGCCCTGACCTGGCTAGCCCTATTGTTCCCCTGTTTGCTTGATCTAGGCTTAAGAATGGAATTATAGATGGGAGACAAATTATGTCTGACTCCACCATTTTTGTTTAAAGAAGGATTCTCTTTTTTGACAAAAATTGCCTCTTTAACTCCCCTCTCAAACCAATTCTTTTCCCTGGCTAAGATCTGAACCTCACTGTCCTCAAAAGAATGGCCCATGGCTTCTAGGTGAAGATGAACGGCAGATGAAGGTCCACTTTGGCACGCCCGTCTGTGTTGGTACATCCTCTTGTGAAGTGGCTGTTTTGTTTCTCCAATGTAGCGCTCACTGCAGTCTTCACTACACTGAATGGAGTAGACCACATTGCTTTGTTTGTGGCTCGGTGTTTTGTCCTTTGGGTGGACGAGTTTTTGTCTTAAAGTGTTTGTGGGTTTGAAACCAATGAGATAGTTTCGGAAAGTAGTTAGCTAGTTAGCTCCTCCCTGCAGCAAGATATAAGCAAGTGTCTTACCAGCATTCTAATTACAGCTGACGAAGCCTCTCGGATGAGCGGCGAAACGTTTTCGACCAAACAAACTTTGTCCAGTTGACAAATTGAATTTCTTCTTTTATCATCGATGTTACCTTATCAAAAACATGCCTGCTGGAGTTGTGTTGTGTTTCATTCACACTTTATTATTAGTTTGTCTACATCTCCAAATCTCAAAATTCTCTGTTCCTTCTAAAAACACAGTGGAGCACTTCCTGTATTACCACATGACATCATAAGGTGGAAGAGAGTTTTTTGTTTGAGAGAGGAGCTCAGCCTAATTATGCAGGGTTTGTGTGTTGAACGTGTGTGAATGAAACAAAACAAAACTCCAGGTATGTTTGTGATGAGGAAACATTAACACAGATCAGAAAATAGCACAATAAGAACCTTTAAATCAAGTAATTTGTGATTTGTTGTTAACTATTCCAGAGTTATGAAAAATTGTACAAGTTCCAGGAGAGCACTTTATATCACAATCCCCCTGGTTAAGGATTAAAAAGTTTACACAAAAACTTCAATTTTTACAGCAATCTTAGCGTGAATAATCAAAAAACCCTCTCAAATACCTTGCATAGACCTCCCCAACAGTACTATAAACATATACAGTACAGAAGGGCACTAATCCGGAATCACACTCCTACAAGCTAGACAAACCAGAGCCCTGGCATCAGCGGAAAAAGCAGGGAGGGCATGGGGCTGGTCGACATTCCCGGGAACGTTGTAATAGCTCATGGCAGTGTGGAACGCCAGAGCTGTAAGGCAAGAGAGGCTCACGGAGGCAGATGGAAGGGTTATCCCAAATTCATCTTTTCAGGAGCAGAGTGGATTAGAGGATCAAGACAGTATCATGACAAGATTAGGAAAGACACCAAGCGTTAGTGTTCTAAGCCAGTTACTGCCGGAGCTGGCGTTTTGTGCAAATGAGTGAATGAATAGGTGACAAAATGAAAGTGTCTGGAGGTAAAAGAGAGCAGGGAGCAGGGGTGACCACAACTTCTATATTAGTTTTATATTTTCAAAGCTTAAAGGTGCATTGTGTACCTTTTCTGGAGAGGGTCCGCAACCTGTTTGTCTCCATGGAGATGTTAACCCTTTGCTTTAAACTGGTTTAAACTGTCCACAGTGTGGTATTAAGCTAATCAGTTTTGCATTTATTCAACTGCATGTATTATTTATTGCTCAAAAAAACTTAAAGGTCCCATGGCATGGAATTGTCACTTTCTGAGGTTTTTGAACGTTAATGTGAGCTCCCCTACCCTGTTTAGGCCCCCCCATGGTTAAAAGTTGTGAAATGTCTAAACTGAGCATTTGCGATCCTTTTCTGCGTTACAAAAAATTGGAGCTCAAACGGGCGATTTTGAACAAGGCACCTTATTGATGTCAGATCGAAAAAAGAAATGCAAATGCAGTTCCACCCCCGTCTGTCTGTACTCAGCGTCTCTGTAAATCACGCCCAGAGAGTTTGGACTGCGAATGCGCTAGGCAATGCGAAATGCGTTTTTTTTTATTTGCCTGGAGGCACGTCCGAGTGTTTCTAGGCTCGGAAGTCCTTTATCTGAGCCTCTGGACCTTTGAACAGCAGTGGTTTAATTTTATTTTCTGTGGAAATGTGTTTATTTTTCAATGGAACGATTCAAATCTCTCCCCCCGCGCAAAAACACGGAAATGGATCAGCTGAGAGCTCAGAGCCGAGAGCGGAGAGTTTGGCCACGCCCCCACCCTCTACTATTGGCCAGCTCTTTTCTCCTCATTTGCATTCAAGCAACAACGCTCATTATGACCTGTTCTGAGGGAGAAAAAATACTCTTTCTCATCTTATCTCTGTTTCTCATGCACTGAGTGTTGATTTTGAAGGACTCATTTACAGTATTAGGGAACCATTAAGGAGCCATATAAAAGCATCAAGAAGTACCATGTCATGGGATCTTTAAAAAACATAAATTCCACAAATCTAGCCTGTAATTTGGCTCACAATTTTATGGTCATACTGCGAAACATTATAAGCACCATGGAGACAAGCAAATGATGAACCATCCAGCAGACAAGTTACACAGTGCACCTTTAAGTAAAATATAACGCAAGCAAAAATAGCAGTAAAGTGTCATTGATAAATTACCTTTGCAGCAAAGAGACTGACTAAAAAAATAGTGGAAAATACAAAAAGGATACAAAAAAGTCTTATTATTCAAAGTAATTACTCAACAAATGGAAAAAAGAAGGGTCAAATTACAAAATAAAATGTAAATATTTACATTAAAATAAAACAGAACTAGAAAGTTATGATATTACACTGTGTATTCAAAGTAAAAAGTACGCATGAGTGTGTATTGTGTTTGAGTGTGGTAGAAGGTGCATGCCGGGACATGGGGTTCAGATGCATCTCAGAATGCTTCATACCACATATGGGTCATTGCTGCTGTCCCTGCGGGCTGTGGGGGGCAGAGGGGTGCAGTGAGGGGTAAAGGGGGGCAAAGGAAGGCAGAAGGGGGCAAAGGGGGGCAGAGGAGTGCTGTGGGGGTGCAGTAAAGAAAGGGGGTTTCTTACCACAGGGGTATAGAGACATGAACCATTAATCAATTTAGATCACCATTTGGAGTAGGCCTGTCACAATAAATACGACATCAACTCACTCAATATATAAAAGCTGGAACAATATCATTTTGTGCGCAATATTTATCGAGTGTTCGTTTTTGCACTACTGGGACATTTTTTGTCATTTTTTATTATTATGATGTTATATTATGTTTTAATTTAAGGTACTTTATTGTCCCTATAGGGAAATTTGTCCTCTGCATTTGACCTCTTCCATCCGCCGGGACACCTCAGGAGCATGTGGCGAGCCCAGGGATCCATCTCTGTGATCTTCCTCCTGAGCTTGGTCAGGATTACACTCGCTGGGGGATTTGACCTGTGGAGCATGTTTTGGGTTGATGGGGAAACAGAGTGCCCAGAGGAAACCCACACAGACACCGGGAGAACCACGCAAACTCTGCAGAGAAAGGCCCGGGTACACAGGGATAGAACCTGAAACTTTTGCTGTGAAGCCACTCGGCCACCATGTCGCCTGTATGATAAGATTTGACCTGTAAAAGGTTGAATTAATAACTTGTATAACTCAATACAGACGCAAAGTAAGCACTAAAGTGTTTCATTCTGCGGTTTATTTATTGCTGCCCATGATTTTGCATGTATAGCATTGTACATTTAAAATAGTTTTTGTGGTTTAAACCTGCTCTTTGTGTCAGTGGCATGAATTTGTTGCAGTATTATTGTTTATCATCTATATATATTGTTCTTGAAAATGTGTTATCATGACAGGCCTAATAAGGAGTAGTAGGGCGCAGTGAGAGGGGCGGGAAAGAAAGGGAGCTTCTTACCACAGGGGTAAAAAGACAAGAAGCATCAGTCGCCTCAGATCACCATTTGGAGTCAGTGAGGTTTGCAGTGAGGAGTAGTTTGAAGCCCGCTCCAGTCACTCATGAGTAAATTGCAATTACGACGGGCAAATGGAAGCCAGTAATGAGCCAGTCTGCAAATAGGAAACAGACTGTGGAGAGCCAGAGGATAGAGGAGTATGGCAGAGATTTGGGATAGAAATGAGTAGTGAAGTATATCTCACCCTTAACAGAAACACCTGATGTCCCATCAATCATCATATCATCTTTGCACTGTTCTGATTACTATTGTATTAATATATTTCTATAATGTATTTTTACTTGTAGATATACACAGTACTCGAGTTGAGTGGGGATTGGGGGGGGGGGGGCATCCCTTCTTCCATCCCTTATGGCATTTTATCAATCAGGCATGAAAATCCCTAAACTTTTGGCGAATTTCGCCGTTTTTAAGTCAAAATGGCCAGTGCGCTCCAGCTTCCAATCATGTTGCAGCATAATTACGCACCGATACGCGCTCCCGCCAATCATGACGATTGCCGCTGTTGTGTTTGCGCCTGTTCGCCGATCAGTTGTGAGCCTGATATTTACGCGGCATTTCCAAGAGAAGAAGAATCCTTAACTTGCTACGTTAATGCTACATAAGAAGGAACTCTCGCCTCGGGACACGGGATACGTTCGGGATTATGTCCTTTTCTCCAGAGCTCCGGATTATTAAAGACAACACGGCAAACTGTTAGAATGGATCTGACCGCATTCTTATGGGTGAGTCATATTATCAGATTATTTCTGCATCTATTTCGGCACTAAACCAGGACTAAGCCAAGACTAAACCAGGTCCAAACCAGGACTAAGCCAAGACTAAACCAGGTTTAAACCAGGACTAAACCAAGACTAAACCAGGTTTAAACCAGGACTAAACCAAGACTAAACCAGGTCTAAACCAGGACTAAACCAGGTCCAAACCAGGACTAAGCCAAGACTAAACCAGATCTAAACCGGGTCTAAACCAGGACTAAACCAGGACTAAACCAGGACTAAACCGGGACTAAACCAAAACTAAACCAGGTCCAAACCAAGACTAAGCCAGGACTAAACCAGGTCTAAACCAGGACTAAGCCAGGACTAAACCGGGACTAAAACAGGACTAAACCAAGACTAAACCAAGACTAAACCAGGACTAAGGTGTGTGTGTGTGTGTGTACGTGTGTGATAACATATAATCCTGTGTATTATTGAATTATTGAATGATTATATGGACTTTTTGTGAAAAATTTCACCATCCCCCCTGGTTTCATTTTACAACTCAACTACTGGATATACATTTATATAATTCTACCTTATTTGACCTGTTACGATAATTACTATCGACTTATCGTTTAATATATTAAAGCCGAATATTTATCACATGTATAATTTCTTTGCAATAGAGATTATTGGGGAGATTATTGCCATTTTTATTTTATGTAATACAATACAATTTGAGCTGTAGAGGCAAAAACAAAAATCTAGCCCAATTAAAATGACTTGAATTAAGAATCTGAGTAGATTTCACTTGACGATTAAAATTATCTACCAATGGAAGAAGACTTTTTGTACTTAAAATATGAAAATACATATTTGCTAGACTTAAAATAAGAAACCAAATCTAATGTGGCTTGAATTAAGAAAACATTTCATTGCAATGGTAGATAATTTTGCTTGTCAAGTTGAATCTACTCAAATAATGTAAAATGGTCTTGATTTAGGTCATTTTAACTTACCCAAATATTACTTTTAGCAGTGCGGACAGGACTGAGAAGAGGGGTATAGATTCAGATAGGACTGGGTACATATAGGAGGAGTGCAGGTGCCCCCGGAGCTGTGAAGTTTATGGGCCATGTGAGAAGGCCAAAACCACGGGCTGCCCTGTTGTTATTTTTGGTCCGGACTTCTTAGGTAACTGATTGCCAGACAGACAGCAGGACATAGAGCGGGTTTAAGGGGATTAAGATGGAAGAAGGGTGATTTGTACAGTTTGTATTATATGGCAATTTCTAATATTAGATTATTAATACTATGAATCTTGTTACTCTGTGTTGCTGCTGGCATAAAAATTGACAAAATAATATACAACTGAAAACACTCTAGAAGACTGTAGAGGATTGCCAAGATAATCAAAATCTTAACACTCCGGCACCAAACAAAAAAAACAACATATAATTTAATTCTGGAAGTTTTTATTACATTAAAAACATTGAAAATATTTGCATTGGCTTGCATGTTCATAAACCTGACTCAAACCTGGCCTGGAGGAGGGCTTTAACTGCTTGTTGCCATGGAAACGTGATTGCTTTGGATAAAATGTTCTACCGTGTGACTTAAAACTAAATCTATTTGTTTATTTGTTTATTTTATTAGCTATACCTGAGGGACAGCTAGTCTCCCTGAGGTCCTGTATTTAAAAAAAACGAAAAAACAAAACACAAAACAAAAATCTCTATGGAGAACGTTCCGAAGTATGGTTAGAACTCTAATTACATGGAGTCGTGTATGTGCCAGTGATGCCACCACCAAAAAGTTACACCCTGTTCCTTTAAGCAGTCCTAAAAAAAGGAAAACCAAATGACATTTCCTGAGAAAAATCCAACCATCTGCTCGAACAAAACGCCTGTCTTGACAACTGCACATGAGGCGTGAGCTCTGGAGCCCTGTTATGACATCACCGCCATTAACCAGTTAGTGATGGTGGTGCCGGAGAGTGCTCCTCTAAAAGCTCCAATGTCAGTGACCTCAGGAAAACACAATCTAATAACAAACAGCACTGCTTCCTCTCATCCACTTCTTCTCTTTGGCCGTTACACTTGCGCTATGGGTAAGTCTGTCCCGATAACAAATTATGAAGCACAGAAATATTGTGATAAATGATAATATTGAAACTATTTTATGCCACTGACACAATAACAATAGTCCAAAATAAAAGTTTTGGCTGCAAATGATATAACCAATAATTAGAAGTAACTTATTCAACCTTCTACAGCTCAAATCTCATCGTATTACAATAAGAAAAAATCCTCAATTTCCCCACTTTCGCCAAAAAAAACCAACATACAATAAATATTTGGCCCAAAATATAACTATTATATTGACTTGTTGTTCAGTACATGGCAGATAGAACAATATTTTTTTCAATATTAGTACTTTTTCTACATACTAGCAAGAAATTATAAATAAATTATTATAAATTTTCTGTTGTACGATCAGATTTGAGCTGTGGAGGGTCAAATAACTAACTTAAAAAAAACATTACAGATACAAACTAAGTACGTAAGTGTTTAATTCTATTTATTGCAGTTTGTATTTAACAGTATTGTACATTTAGAAGAGTTTTGGACTATTGTAGTCCACGTTTTGGCTGCAACAGATATAACAAATACAGCTCAAATCTCATCTTATTACAATAAAAAATGCCCTAAATTTCCCCACTTTTGCAAAAAAAAACCCCAAACAAACAAAAAAAGGAAACATACAATAAATATTTAGCCCAAAATAAAACTATTATATTGGGTTCTTGTTCAGTACACGGTAGATGGAACAATATTTTTTCAATATTAGTACTTTTTCTACATACTAGCAAGAAACTTTGTAAATTTTCTGTTGTATGATCAGATTTGAGCTGAGGAGGGTCGGATAACTAATTTAAAAAACATTATAGATACAAACTAAGTACGTAAGTGTTTAATTCTATTTACTGCAGTTTGTATTCAACAGTGTTGTACATTTAGAAGACTTTTGGGCATAACCTTGCTGGAGGGTTATTGTGTCAGCGGCATAAATCTGTTTCAGTATTATTTTTAATCATCTATATTTTCTTCAACAGCTCAAAATTGGTTACTGTGACAGGCCTAGCTATGGGTACCTTTCTGAGTGTCTTATTCAGGCAAAGTTTTGGGGCCCAGACACTTATACCTCCCAGCCTCATATACCTTACCTCATAGTGTCAGAAACAGCAGCAGCACAGGAGAGGTTTGCTGATGGTGGCTGCTTTTCCACATGATCGGATTTGCAATTAGCTGTAATGACCCACGGTCGAGAGGTGAGAGTGCACAAGCATCTGGTTTAGAATGGCAATAGAAGGAAGGTTAAGCAACACTTCAGCCTCATTAAAGGGACAGAGCCGGAGAAGGGCTCAGGCCGAGGCACAAACTCATCCACTGTAGCCAATACAGCGAGCAGAGTTCAGTGTCCTGGAATAAAGATGTAACTGAGCTGATATTCAAAACTATTCAAGGTCTTACATCACACAAACTTGACTCTTGTGAGTGTTAAGCCTCTTCAAAGACATACCTAGTGTTTTGTTTCATTCACACATGTTCGAGTAAACTTCTGTTATAGGTCTGTTTACATCTCCAATGCTCTGTTCCACTTTAGGATGTCATGTAGTTTTCAAGTTAGGAAAATTAACGGTTTTTTTTACAATCTGAGCCTTCTTTCGGCAATAAAACAAGTAGTTTTACTCACCCATAGCAGTTTGGTGTCAATTGGAGCAGTATCGCAGAACTTATGTTGAGCCGTTCTGTTCTACTAATGATCCCGTATCCGTTAGCGTGAGTGCTCGGGGCACTGATTTGCGGTGTCCAAATAACACAAACTTTAGCACTTTTCAAATCACAGAAGATCGCTGTGTCAGGGTAGACTTTTAGTAGATTCCAAAACGGCCTGAAACCCGATATCGCAACAGAAAAGTAAAGTTCAGAGCGGTGTTAGCTTCTTTTGGACTAGCGGTGTTTACAAAACAGCTGAGTTCACGCATGCGCACTGTCCTCTCTGATGACGTCATCAAATGAAACTATAGCTGGATATCGGGTTTCAGGCCGTTTTGGAATCCACTAAAAGTCTACCCTGACACAGCGATCTGTGATTTGAAAAGTGCTAAAGTTTGTGTTATTTGGAGACCGCAAAGTAATGCCCCGAGCACCATGTTAACGGATACGGGATCATTAGTAGAACAGAACGGCTCCAACATAACTTCTGCGATACCACTCCACCAAACTGCTATGGGTGAGTAAAACTACTTGTTTTATTGCCGAAAGAAGGCTCAGATTGTAAAAAAAAACGTTACTTTTCCTTTAATCACTACTTTTACCTTTAGTTCAGTAGAGATTGGCAATTCCAGTGCTGATTCTAGTGAAGGGGTTTGGAGTTTAAAAACAGAGAGGAGCACTTCCTGTATTACAACATCACAAGAGTGTTTTCATTTTAGAACTCAGCCTAAATATGCAAAGTTTGTGTTAAACATGCGTGAATAAAACAAAATACAACTTCAGGTATGTTTTTGATGAGGAAACAACATTATGGCACGATATAGGCCCTTTAAAGAAGACGTTATGCTTTTCTTCTAATACTAAAACAAATTTATTTAGACTTAGACAAACTTTATTGATCCACAAGGGGATTTGTGTTGGGTACAGTAGCACACTTATCAAATAATTGCGTTTATTAAACAGTTACGGGAAATTGCAGTCACTATAAAATGTTGTATTTGTTTGTTTTTTTGTTCTCATCTGTGACACATTACTAAGCTGCTCCAACCACTTCTCAGTACTGCGACTAATTGTATTGTGCTGCTTCTGCAACCGCAATCCGAACCGTAATTACTCAGCACCATTTTAGTACATCTTTTCTTTCTCTTCCTCTAAAACAAGAGATCATTTTACAAAATACAAAATGTTTACAACTTGCTGGCCCCTTCAGTAAAGTCACCTGCACCTTTATCTCAATGTTTCTTATACAGTTTCGAGGAAAGCCGAGCCCCAGAGACACTGTGTTTGGGCCAAAGGATGAAATGAACTTACCACCTGCTACTGTGAGCGCCAACATCTGCCACCAGCACCACTCATGTTTGGCCAACAACACAGGAAATGTCCGGCTGAAGAGTCACAGCTCAGTTAAGCACTTAAGTTTCTCAGCCTCTGGTAGTTCAGTTTACATTATTATAACTCATCCATCAGCACAGACACAATCAGACCGTTTTAAGTGAGAAAACAAAGCAGACAGCCTGTGTAAAAGAAGTAAGAAGAGATCAAGTTCACCTATTTTCACTAAGCAAACTCGAACTTGTGAGTTTAAAAGTTTCAGATCTCTGAAGCATTTGTTTGCATCTGTTGCCTGTGCTAGTTAAATCCACACCCTGATTCTTGTCTTAATTAACAGCACATTTTTAGACTGACTCGTAACACATGCTGTTACTATAGAAACGTCAGTATAGGGATGGAGTTATTTTTCTTTTTTGGTTTTGTTTCGTTTTTTTGAAAAATATGTTTATTGCGTTTTAGATATGACAAAAACAAAGCACGTATAAGTACAGAAAGAAATACACAACGCTGCACTGCAATATAAAAACTATTTCTAGGCATTAAAGGTCCCATGGCATGAAATTTTCACTTTCTGAGGTTTTTGAACGTTAATGTGAGCTCCCCTACCCTGTTTAGCCCCCCCCATTGGTTAAAAGAAGCGAAATGTCTAAACTGAGCATTTGCGATCCTTTTCTGCGTTACAAAAAATCTGAGCGCAAACGGGCGATTTTGAACAAGGCACCTTATTGACGTCAGATCGAAAAAAGAAATGCAAATGCAGTTCCACCCCCGTCTGTCTGAACTCAGCGTCTCTGTAAATCACGCCCAGAGAGTTTGGACTGCGAATGCGCTAGGCAATGCGAAATGCGTTTTTTTATTTGCCTGGAGGCACGTCCGAGTGTTTCTAGGCTCGGAAGTCCTTTATCTGAGCCTCTGGACCTTTGAACAGCAGTGGTTTAATTTTATTTTCTGTGGAAATGTGTTTATTTTTCAATGGAACGCTTCAAATCTCTCCCCCCGTGCAAAAACACGGAAATGGATCAGCTGAGAGCTGAGAGCGAGAGCGGAGAGTTTGGCCACGCCCCCACCCTCTACTATTGGCCAGCTCTTTTCTCCTCATTTGCATTCAAGCAACAACGCCCAGAATAAAGTGTTTGAGAGAGATATTTATGACTCTTTCTCATCTTATCTCTGTTTCTCATGCACTGAGTGTTGATTTTGAAGAAGGATTCATTTAGAGCAGGGGTCTTCAACGTTTTTCAGGCCAGGGACCCCCAAACAGATGGCGAACTGGGCCAGGGACCCCCTACTATATATACGGCATAGAATTGTGTTTTATATTAAATTGAGCTTAGTGTCATGTATAAACATTGCTACTCTGTTATGGTACATCCAATATAAGGAAATAATACACAGGTTAATACTGTATTTTACACTATAAAATATAAAATTATATTATTTTAAAGTGAAATCAAAAGATTTCGCGACCCCCCTGCAGTACCGCCGCGACCCCCCTAGGGGTCGCGACCCCCCTGTTGAAGACCTCTGATTTACAGTATTAGGGAACCATTAAGGAGCCATATAAAAGCATCAAGAAGTACCATGTCATGGGATCTTTAAGAAAAGGAAACATGGTGGCATATTTTAAAAAGTTATGCCGTGCCATTATATTTTGATAAGTGATCCAGGAAAGGTTGTGAAATCTTGACAAAACTATCAACTTTAATCCTCCAAATAATACCAAATCTTCTCCATTTACAATATAGTGAAATCAGTTAATCACATCTTAAATTGAGGAGGTGTATCAGTTTTCCCTCATTTTTTTTGTGATTACCATTCCATTTACCACAGTGTGTCGTTCAGAGGAGCTCATGCGCAGAAGAGAAAGAGAATTCTCAAACAAAGCCATTTTGCTTCTGGAACTAAAGAGCATTCATACAAACTTGAATACCAATTAAAAATAACACGCATAGCAAAAACTCATCATGTACAAATCATGTAGCCAAGTTAAAATGACTTGAACTGAGTAAGTTTTATCGTGATGTGGGTAAATTTCACTTGACAAGTAAAATGATCTACAAATGGAACAAGACTTTTTGTACTTTAAAACATGTTGCTACGCTTAAGATAACAAAAACAACTCTTTGTACTTGAAATAAGAAAAACAAGTCTTATTCCATTGGTAGATCATTTTACTTGTCAAATTGAATCTACTCAAATAAAGTAAAAATGTTCTGAATTTACCTAGATATTGCTTTTTGTACTAGAAGTTTTAAAGTTTTGGACAGCAAATGAGTCAGTGAGCCCTTTGCAACTTTACAACGGTCACTATAGGTACAGCGGTAGGAAAAATGTTGTGCACTTTAGTTTTAGAATCATGAAGCCTGTGCAATACTTTGAATTGGATTAACTGATGCCTCACATTTATGGAACAGGACTGGATCTTGGCTTGACACTCCTCCCAGACATGATAATAGAGTTTCAAATAAACAAAAGCACAAACTTTTAAGATGATCCAGTAGTTCAGGGGTAAACTATTATATGTTCTTCCAGATGTCGCCGTATATATCCTGGTTTATCTGGGATTGCAAAGCTAAAGCAGTTTTTTGTTGTTGTTGTACATTAGCAAATGTTGTGAACATATTGTAAGAAGGAGCACTTTGTGAGAAAATGATATCGCTGCGCACTGTCTGCAGATAATAATAAACTATTTTTATTTCTTGTCTGAAAAAAGCAGTTCTGAAGCTGCGAACGCTCCAGCAAATGAAAACATGTGGATATTAACAATGTGCTAATGAGTCTGTGAGAGCTACAGAAGAGTTAGATCCAAACAGCCTCCTTCTGGGCTTTCGTGAAGTGTATTGTTATATTTTTATTTCAATCTACAGAAAAGACAGATCCACAGGTTTCTTACACACAACACACTTCCTCCATGCTGCCTTTCAACTTTACGTGCTAATTAACATTGACCTGAAACCACCCAGCGTTTAATTGTTACTATGGAAACGTCTACTATGGAAAACCTTCTCTCTCTCACTCACACACACACACTCACACACACACACACACAGACACATGTACAAAGCGTTCAATTAAAGCCATCCATTCTGCTTGAGTAGCTGCAGTCATCGCCATAAGCCTGCCCCATATCACCTGCCTCTGTCTGTTTGGGACACACACGTACGCAAACTGAAAACAGCTCCTGTCACTACTATAATACATGTTTTAGACTGAAAAAATGTCTCTCATTGAACCAAGCTAAACAATTCAACTATTTGTACTATTTGTACAACGAACACTGTTTATATGTCATTCAACTTTATCTGCACTACAATATTCAGCTATACTCGAGAGTCTATTTTTAGGTCTATTTTTTAATTATTTAAGCCATTATTTATTATCTTATTTTATTGCATGCTATTTTTTTCATGCTGTTCTTGATCTGTGCGTTGCAACACTGGAATTTCCCCACTGTGGGACTAATAAAGGCATATCTTATCTTATCTTATTTATTTGAGTTAACCCTCAAGTTACTTTTTACATTTAGGTCAGACACAATGTGCAGGGTGTAATTATTTTCAATTACTTTACTTTAAGCTAAAGCGGATTTTTCACTGTTCCAATGCAGATTTACGTCTATGTCTGTGCCAACGCATCTGATGTCGTGTATGTACAGTATATTGCACTGCAACCTTCCCTTCTACCTCTAAGAAAAATTTCTCCCTGGTGGAGACTAATAAAGAAACCTAACTATTTTATATTTTATTACTACTTTTCTATTTAAATCTGATTTGTACATATACACTTATTATCACTATTTTTATTTGTGTGATTATGTCTCAACTGACACTGGTTTATTGCTCTTTGGTTGCTATTTCCATATATATTTTGTTTACCCTCACTGCAAAAATGCTTGGCCAAAATTTAAGAAATAAACAAAATGACTTAAAGGAAAAGTAATGTTTTTTACAATTTGGTAATAAAACAAGTTGTTTTACTCACCCATATCACTTTGGTGTCATATGGAGCCTTTCCAGAGATGTTTTAGATTAGCATTAGGCTAACGCCGTTAGCCTAGCGCGACTTATAGCCATAGCTCGGGGCATTCCCCGAGCATGTAATATGCCCAGTGCGGGCTCCAAATAACACAAACTTTAGCACTTTTCAAATCATAGAAGCTCGATGTCTTTAGTCTACGATTTCGTTTGAATCAAAAGTGGCCTGTAATCCGAGATTTATCCATAGTTTACAGCTTTGCGTTCTATGTTTGGGTCCCGGGAGCTGAGAGCACACTCCGCGCATGCGCACTGGCGTCCTCATCTTCTCGAAACTATGGCTAAATCTCAGATTACAGGCCACTTTTGACCAAACGAAATCGTAGACTAAAGACATCGAGCTTCTATGATTTGAAAAGTGCTAAAGTTTGTGTTATTTGGAGCCCGCACGGGGCATATTACATGCTCGGGGAATGCCCCGAGCTATGGCTATAAGTCGCTAGGCTAACGGCGTTAGCCTAACGCTAATCTAAAACATCTCCGGAAATGTTCCATATGACACCAACGTGATATGGGTGAGTAAAACAAATTGTTTTATTACCGAAATAAGGCTCAAATTGTAAAAAATGTTACTTTTCATTTAAAAGTAGTGAAATTATCTGTCCATGCAGCAAGATCATTTTACTTGACAAGTTATCTTAAAATAAACTACCTCTAAACTAGAATTATGCAGTCTTTGGTCTAGAAAGTAGATAATAAATCTTAGCCTGGGAATTCCCAGGCCGCTTCCGTTCGTTTCGAACTGGAAGGCGGCCTGGAAACTCGTCCCAGATTTAGGGCCCCAATCAGAGAGCGGGGGAGGTGTGGCAAGACGGTGACGCGTACTACATGACAAACGGAAGCTTGTAGTTTGAACTGACAACTGACATGATTGGCTATGGACTTACGTATACGCTCAATGATAGACATTCATAACGCCCAATAAACGGCCGTTGGCGATCGCTAACCACACCTCCGCTACGGGATTTTTCGAAGCGAGTTTCCAGACCCATATCTCACTTGTGATATGGTCAGGTGTTAACCAGACTAAATAAATCTGAAAATAAGATGAATAACCTGATATGCAAACAAATTGAAATACTTATGTATTACTGTATATATTTTTTGACTGTTTTTTAGGTATTTATTGTATTGTAATTTTTACCCTTGTTTTTAGGTGGACAGTATCTGCTGTCAAGGGACTACAGATGAAAAATAGCCTTTGGCTTAATCAACAGAAATGTTGATTAATATGCACTGTCCCTGAAATAAATAAATAAATAAATAAATAAATAAAAGTTTTAAAATCTTGGCCAAATCAGAGAAATTTGCAGTGCTCTGTTATATACTGTATTACTGTATATATTATATTTGATGAGTGAGCTATTGTACCAAAACAATTTCCCTTGTGGATCAATAAAGTTTGTCTAAGTCTATGTCTAAGTTTAACCTAACCTAACCAAAGATTTTATTTTATTTTTACCTTTCCACAATATGTATGATTAGAATTTTTTGAGCTAATCTTTTTATTTTCTGTTGGGTCAGTTGATGTAGTCATGGGGCGAAACACAATATTGACCTTGTATGCTATGATGCAATCTATTCATTACAAATTAAAGACAGGACACAACTTTAGAAAACATACATAAATACACTGCAGTCATATGAGAGCAGTTAAGTCATTTTACATGATACAAAATTAGCTATCACATGTTTTGGCGATCTAAAAATAACTAATGTTTAAATCAGTGGTTCCCAGAAAATGAGTTTGTTGTTATTGTTTTAACATTCAAATGAAATTCTTCTAAGCGTATGGGGTGATCTTCGTATCAGCAATATTATAGACCACGTTATGCTATTTTCTGATATGTTATAATGCTGTTTCCTCATCACAAACATACCTGGAGTGTTGTTTTGTTTCCTTCACACATGTAACACACAAACCCCGCAGGCTGAGTTCTTCTCTCCAAATGAGAAACACTCTTTTTTTAAACCTTCACTAGAATAATTTGGATGATTTCAGTCCTGGAACTGCCAATCTCTACTAAACACAAGGTGGAACAGAGCATTTTAATAACAAAGCGTTAGTTGTGAATGAATCAAAACACAACTATGGTTTGGATGAGGGAACATTATAATGTGGCTAAAAACTCACAAAAGTGGATTAAATTATTTTCATATTAGTACACAGCAAAAAAGTCATCCAAACCAAAAATTATCCAAAATTTAAGATATAAACACTTAAATGTATCAGAAAATGACTTAAAAATAGGAAAATTATCTATCCATGCAGCAAGATAATGTTACTTGACAAGTTATCTTTTTTTTTTATCTTAAAGCCCCAGTGTGTAGGATTCGTGGCGCATAGGTGGATGGTGCTATTGCACTTCCTGTTTTAGCTACGGCAGACCTCGAGGGTCACCCGGGCACGCTGTAACGCGGACAGCTCGCGTACCCGCGCATGAACGCGTGAAGCGCACCCGGCGCTGTGCGAGCCCTCGACAACTACGGTATAAATAAAACGCGGTCTCCCGTTCATTGTTTTTTTTTTTCTTTTCGCATGAAAACACACATTCCCGATCATGTACCATGACAATCTACACATCAAATGAAACCTTACAGTCTCCTCTTTTTGACTATGCAATTCATTTCCCGGCACAACAATCACTCCCCGAGCACATGGGGCTTTTATACGGAAAAGCACTTAGCTTACCTTTGAAGGCTCTGGACAGGTCAAACTCTGTATTTCACCATAAACTTGCTCTCAATTTGTCCGTAAGGATCCAGCAAATAAAATCCAGTAAAACAATTTAGTCCAAAACACGTGTTAGATCCATTACGACGTCTGATCCGGCAGCATGCTTGTGTTGTTTACCCAAAACCACGAGCCTTGCCGAAGGCGAAGGCGGAGCCCAAATGTCCTTCTGCGGCTCTCGTATTCAAAATGGCTGCCTCTGCATGGGGAAGATCCCCCTTTTATGTGACTATATCTAAGTCCAAAAGAATACTTTGATTTCATGATGGAAGTGAAAAGGCTTGGAAAACACTGTATTTTTGAATGGGTATCTTCAATTTCAGTAATTAACGGGTAAAAATCTTACACACTGTCCCTTTAAATTAAACTACCTCTACACTAGAATTAAGCAGTTTCTGAACTAGTAAGTAGATAATAAATCTGAAAACAAGATTAATAACCTGATAGGAGTTTAAAAATCTTGGCCAGATCAGAGAATTTGCAGTGTAAGTGACCAGGAATGGATCAAAACTGACTCTTGTACGTAGAGTGGTGATTTATATTACAGTTATGTTACAGTCTCATTAAAAAAAAAAAAAAAAATCAAGACAAGACAGCACAAAAGACTGTCGCCTACATCATCCGGGGTAAATTAAGCAACAGGATATAGTCTTTTAAAGCGCTGAATCCATGTTTTCCTCGAGTCTGTTCCCTTAACCACCAACCACTATATGACACAGCATGGAGCTATACCATTCTCCCACATACAGTAAGTTTAAATGAAGCCTGTAATTCTTCTGAACTCCCGAACCCTCTGTAACCTGCAAGAGACCACTGTGGCTTTGCCTGAGCATGCACGATGTCAGTGTGTTGTTGTTAATAGCCCTTTCCTCTCCTCCCCCTCATAAAAAGCTCATTCCAAATAGTTACTGGAGGTGATGAAAAATTTATTTTAATAGCCCGGTTTCCTGTGATTCAAATAAATCTCCCCAAACACGCGTTTCGTTAGCTAAAAGTCCAGGAATCCACCGGGTCAAATCTGTATCAGAAGAACATTAAAAACATTGTAAGTTGTCTGCCCAGAAGCAAAATGCAATGACGGCTGCTGTAAAACAGGCTGACATCATAGCCTGAGGAGGCTCATTTCCTCACCTCTTCTCTCGTCAACTTTATTAGACACAGATATGAGTGTGTGTCCAGGTGTTGTTCAGGCTGCAACTTTCACTACAGCGTCTGACTTTTAAAGACATTTAAGGCTGGAGAGTTGCAGTGGATTTGTAAAAATATCTTATTCTTACTATAAACTTTTTTGTAATTTAGAGGCCCATATTACGCTATTTTCTGATCGTATATTGTTGTTTCCTCATCAGCAATTTAAATGGAGTTGTGTTTTGTTTTATTCAGATGTTCAGCACACAAACCCTGCATATATAGGCTGAGAAAGAAAAGACTCAGTTCCACCTTATGATGTCATGTGGTAAAAAATACATGACAAATACAGGAAGTGCTTTTTAAACTTCATGTGTGAATGAAACAAAACACAACTCCAGTTATGTGTTTGAGGAGACAACAGAATTCTAACATGACTAAAAGCTGAAAAGAGTCAATTTGGTGTAAAATAAGATATGCCTTTATTAGTCCCACAGTGGGGAAATTCCATTGGATATTTAAATAATTACAACAAACCTCAGAATGTCACCAGATTTTAACAAAATGATAAATGCATAACCATGTAGTTTTTGTGCATGAATAAATATATCCAGTACGAGTGTTGTTTGCACCTAGTTACAAATCATATTTCTATTGACAGAATATTCATGCTTCAGAATACAGCACACGCTCACTCTTCCTTTATTCCTTTATTCACAGATCAGTTTGTGGCCCACCTTGTTGCAAAACTTTATGCCACATTGTAAAACAAAGGCAGGCCTCCTCCTCACAGGACCGGGAATACTGGCAGACAAGAAGAGACAAGACCAAACTTATTAGGTGTTTGTGTATGTGCGCGTTGTCTCGCGCTTTGAACCAAGTGCGAGAAAAGATGAGTTTAAGGGGTCCTATAAATGGATTCTTGTGAGCTTTAAGCCATGTTATAAAGTTCTTACCTCATCAAAACCATACCCGGGGTTGTGTTTGTTTCATTCACACATGTTTGAGGGGTCCAGTATTATTAGTCTGTCAAAATACTCTGTTCCACAAGTAAACAGTAACCAGTTATCAGCCTTTTACCTTTAGGTTAGTAGAGATTGGCAATTCCAGGACTGAAATCATCCAAATTATTCTAGTGAAGGTGTATGGAGTTTAAAAACACAGTGGAGGACTTCCTGTATTACCACATGACTAAATATGCAGGATTTGTGTGTTAAACATGTGTAAATGAAACAAAACACAACTCAACTGTTTGTGATGAGGAAACGACATTAGAACAGAAAATAGCGTAATATAGGCCCTTAAAAATACTGTACATCCTTTGTTGGCTTCCTCTTAAAGATCCCATGACATGGTACTTCTTGATGCTTTTATATGGCTCCTTAATGGTTCCCTAATACTGTAAATGAATCCTTCTTCAAAATCAACACTCAGTGCATGAGAAACAGAGATAAGATGAGAAAGAGTCATAAATATCTCTCTCAAACACTTTATTCTGGGCGTTGTTGCGTGAATGCAAATGAGGAGAAAAGAGCTGGCCTATAGTAGAGGGTGGGGGCGTGGCCAAACTCTCCGCTCAGAGCTCTGAGCTCTCAGCTGATCCATTTCCTTGTTTTTGCACGGGGGGAGAGATTTGAAGCGTTCCATTGAAAAATAAACACATTTCCACAGAAAATAAAATTAAACCACTGCTGTTCAAAGGTCCAGAGGCTCAGATAAAGGACTTCTGAGCCTAGAAACACTCGGACGTGCCTCCAGGCAAATAAAAAAACGCATTTCGCATTGCCTAGCGCATTCGCAGTCCAAACTCTCTGGGCGTGATTTACAGAGACGCTGAGTACAGACAGACGGGGGTGGAACTGCATTTGCATTTCTTTTTTCGATCTGACGTCAATAAGGTGCCTTGTTCAAAATCGCCCGTTTGAGCTCCGATTTTTTGTAACGCAGAAAAGGATCGCAAATGCTCAGTTTAGACATTTCGCAACTTGTAACCATGGGGGGGCTAAACAGGGTAGGGGAGCTCACATTAACGTTCAAAAACCTCAGAAAGTGAACATTTCATGCCATGGGACCTTTAAAAATACTGTACATCCTTTGTTGAGTCAAACTTAAAACAACTGTTCATGGCTGGAAAAGGCTGTATACAGTTGTAGTTGCCAGACAAAGACAACAAGAATGAGTAGGGAGGAGTGATCTGATCAGAGTCCTGACATGTCATTGCATAGTTCACCTCCACTGCTTTGATAACATGTGTTTAGTCCTGCATTAGCCCTCCTCTCCCGGCTCTGTGTGGACTGTTCCTGACACTTTCACAGAGGTCAGAGTTCCCGAGAGCAGCCGCCATTCGGAGGGGGCAACAGCGTTACCGTAGAGATGAGAGAAAACTGTAATTGGATAATGATATATCAGCATCTCAACCTGTTATTAAGCCAGTGCAGGTTTGATCGGCGTGTTGACTCTGAGCAAACCTGTGATTATAGAGCTGCTGATCTGTCACAGACCTAAAGCCATCACCTACAGCCTTATTTCAACATGATTCTATGACTTGTTTATAATAATATAAAACAGAACTATTCCTCATTAAACAATTGGCCTATATTGTTGTAATTAACAGTAGGAATATTGTGGTCTTTACTTAAACACTACCAAAAGTTTGGACACACCATCCCATTCACTGGTTTTTCTGTTCTTTATTTTTAATACTTTCTACATTTTATATACATACATTTTATATACATAAATGTCACATGTGGTGTAAGATGTATGGAATAATGTAGCAAACGGAAACAGTTAAATAACTCACAAAATATATATTATTTTTATATTCGTATATCCTTATATTCAATTATATACCAAATTATATTTGTTTTGTTGACAGTGCTGCAAACCCTTGGCCTTCTCTCAATGAGCCTCTTGATGAGGTCTCCTGAAATGGTTTTCACTGTACAACTGTAGAATGTCAGGGTCAAGAATTGTCAAAAGTGCAAATCAGGGTTAGGGATAAAAGATAAAGACTATTTTTTAAAAATCTGAAAATAAGTTTTGGGTTATTTTGAGTTTATTTTTACAATCCATATGTTTTGATTCATAGTTTTGAAGCCTTCAATGAGAATCTACAATATAAATAATCATGGAAATAAAGAAGAAAGAAAAGTGTGTCCAAACGCTTGACTGGTAGCATATGTGACAGGTAGTACCACAGATTGGGATCTTTGTTCATTCCAAGTTTGGTCAATAATTAGATTTCCACTTAAACTCTTTTCAAATGTGGTTTAAAGATCCCATGACATGGTACTTCTTGATGCTTTTATATGGCTCCTTAATGGTTCCCTAATACTGTAAATGAATCCTTCTTCAAAATCAACACTCAGTGCATGAGAAACAGAGATAAGATGAGAAAGAGTCATAAATATCTCTCTCAAACTCTTTACTCTGGGCGTTGTTGCTTGAATGCAAATGAGGAGAAAAAAGATGGCCAATAGTAGAGGGTGGGGGCGTGGCCAAACTCTCCGCTCAGAGCTCAGAGCCCACAGCTGATCCATTTCCTTGTTTTTGCATGGGGGAGAGATTTGAAGCGTTCCATTGAAAAATAAACACATTTCCACATAAAATAAAATTAAACCACTGCTGTTCAAAGGTCCAGAGGCTCAGATAAAGGACTTCCGAGCCTAGAAACACTCGGACGTGCCTCCAGGCAAATAAAAAAACGCATTTCGCATTGCCTAGCGCATTCGCAGTCCAAACTCTCTGTGCGTGATTTACAGAGACGCTGAGTACAGACAGACGGGGGTGGAACTGCATTTGCATTTCTTTTTTCGATCTGACGTCAATAAGGTGCCTTGTTCAAAATCGCCCGTTTGAGCTCCGATTTTTTGTAACGCAGAAAAGGATCGCAAATACTCAGTTTAGACATTTCACAACTTTTAACCATGGGGGGGGCTAAACAGGGTAGGGGAGCTCACATTAACGTTCAAAAACCTCAGAAAGTGAAAATTTCATGCCATGGGACCTTTAAGTATTAAGATTCACTCAGATCTACTGTATCTCTAGTGTGAGGCCTGAACATTTTCATTTTATATTTCTGAAAATGTGTTTGTATGACTTGATGTGATAGAAATAAAGGCGCTGTGGTTGGGTCTTGGCCTTGGTCCTCACATTACATAAACATAGTGCATTTTAATGAGGCCAGGTCGCTGCGGTCACCTCAAACACACTCGCCTTTTGGGGCAACAATACGACAGGCTCTAAACTTGTGTGCAGCATCTCTGGGACGAATCAGTGGTCACGATCCCTGTTTCCTGGTTTCTTCTACCCCATTAGCATAGTTAAGGGCCTTGCATAAGCCTCTCTAAACCAGTGAACGATGGAGGGGCGAGGTGGGAAGGCAGAAAAGACTCAAGAGCAATGTCCTGTAAAAAAGGAAGCAGCCATAAAAGAGGTGGTGGGACAGGGAAAGCCCAGGACAGAGCGGTAAATGGGGGCACGAAAAGACCAAGTGAGCAGGAGAGGAGGGGAATGGTGGTTCTTTGTCGCCTGGGCACAGTGACATGGGTGCCAATGGAGAAGTGGGCAATGACGGGCCCACTGGAGAATGCCAGCTATGCTACTGGAGTGGCACTAATGGAGCCAGCGCGGGGGATGCCGTTGCCTGCCCTGGAGGGGGATATTGTGCAACTGGACAAGGTGGTTTGACACAGAGCCAAAATGGAGGATTAGAGGGGAGGGGTGAATGTATTAAGAAAACAGAAAGACAGCCATGTTAGGTCTGCTGACTGGCTCACTCAAAGTCAACATTCCTGCTTTGTTTTTGGCCATCAAACATTCTACTTGTTCACCCACTGCAATACAGCTCTGGAAAAATATAAGAGACCGCTGCAAAAATGATCCGGTTTTTTTAGATTTTACTACTTATAGGTATGTGTTTGGGCAAAAGGAACATTTTTGTTTGAGTCTATAAACTACTGATAACAATTCCCCCAAATTCCAAATAACATTTTATCGTTTAGAGCATTTATTTGCAGAAAATGACAAATTGTCCAAATAACAAAAAAGATACATGTTTTCAGACCTCAAACAATGCAAAGAAACAAGATCAAATTCATTTTAAAACAACATAATACTAATGTTTACACTTAAGAAGAGTTCAGAAATCAATATTTGGTGTAATAAGCCTTATTTTTAATCACAGCTTTCATGCGTCTTGGCATGCTCTCCACAAGTCTTTCACATTGTTCTTGGGTGACTTTATTCCACTCCTGGAGCAAGAACTGAAGTAGCTCAGCTTTGTGTTTGTGTTGGAATTCAACAGACGCTGGAATGGAATGGCTGTGATACATGTAGAGATGCTGATTTCAGAAAAAGAATGCAGTGGTGTCTTATTTTTTTCCAGAGCTGTATGATCAGAAATTTGTGTACTACTTTTTGTGTCCATTCCAAGCTTGTACTGCAAAAATCAAGATGTAGATAAATCAAAATGACTTAAATTAAGAACATTTCACTTTGAATAGATTCAACTTGACAAATAAAATGGTCTACCAATGAAATAAGTGTTTTTTTTAGATTTGGTTTCTTATTTAAAGTGCAAAGAGTTGTTGTTTGTCTGCTATGTTTTACAGTATGGGATTAAACCTTTCTAGCATCATGGGCACCAAACCAGACCAAGTTACAGGTCAGATCTGTGGAGAGGCGACCCCGCTTACAGCCAGAATGTCTGTTTTTCTAGGTATTTCGAGCAGTAAAACCACCTACGAATTCATGTAAGATAGATCTGTTTAATGTCATACTGTGGAACATTCGAAGTAGAGCAATGACATATCCATAGAAACAAGCAGGTGACGGACCCCCAACCGAAAAGTGTGTAGTATTCTCATATTTTAAGTACAAAAACCCTTATTCCATATGTAGATAATTTTACATGCCAAAAGAAATGTACACATCATGTTAAAAATGTCTTAATTCAAGTAATCTTAGTGTGGATCAACGTGGAGAAAAGCATACAGTATGTAAAAACATCACAAATGTAGACAAAGGATTTGTCATGGCTCAAGATAAGGCAGAAATATTGTCCACACACTGACCCTTGCTGTGCTTTTGATGCTTTACGAGAGGGAAAAAAAGATAAATCTGGATCAAATGTTTAGCTTGACTGATTTGTGGGACACTGGATCCACATTTTTCGCAATTTTTTGCATTTCTATACCTCTTAATGTTCCTAAAGAATTCCTCTCAGGGGTTAATTCTTCATAACCTGCCTATCGACTTCCTCACACCGCACACAGGCACAAACACTTCCCCTAATGTTTTAGGATCAGAGTGAAAAGACCAGGATGGTAAAAATAATATTAGCTAAGTAGTGACTTAAAGGTGCACTGTGTAACTTTTGTGGTGGAGGGTCTGGGAAATTAAATAATTTCACAGTATGGCACCATCTTCATGGAAACCAAGCCGAACCAAGTCAGAGAGTATGTTTTTACACATATTTTTGAGCAGTAAAACCACCTGTAATTTAATAAATGTAAGGTAGATCTGTTTAATGTCATACTGTGGAACATTCCGGGCTGAGCAGTGACATATCCACAGAAACAAGAAGGTGACGGGCCCCCAACCAAAAAGTTTGCAGATTTAAGAAGAAAAAGGAAATGAAAATACAATTATAAATAAACCTAAGGGCCTGTTTACACGAGAACTCTTACGGGCAAGAACAAGAAAATATTTTATCGGAAGTGCTTTTCGTTTAGACGGTGACGGTGTTTTGGGGGCTTAAAAACGCAAAAAACTGAAACCGCCCTCCAAAGTGGAAAACTTGAATACGCTCCGCTGTAGCGTTTTCGTCTACACTGCCCAAGACGCAAAACTCTGGTCAAGTCTCCTGACGTCGTGTACACCTTTACGTCAAATTGGTCCATATATCAGTGTACTTTGTTTGGCATGACTCCCCGCGCGGACATAGCGATAATGTATCACAGCACCACCTAGCCGCTTGGCATGCATACCCAATCGAATTCCACACACTTTTGTGTCACCATATGCATGCAGATTTCCTCCCGAAAACGCTTGTCTAAACGCGAAATAAAAAGAGAAGACGCGACGCCACTTTTGCGTCTTCTGTTCAGACCGTCATCATATAAACGTAGCCTAAATATATAAATTTAAAGGAAAATTTACGTTTTTTTTACAATCTGAGCCTTCTTTCGGCAATAAAACAAGTAGTTTTACTCACCCATAGCAGTTTGGTGTCAATTGGAGCAGTATCGCAGAACTTATGTTGAGCCGTTCTGTTCTACTAATGATCCCGTATCCGTTAGCGTGAGTGCTCGGGGCACTGATTTGCGCTCTCCAAATAACACAAACTTTAGCACTTTTCAAATCACGGAAGATCGCTGTGTCAGGGTAGACTTTTAGTAGATTCCAAAACGGCCTGAAACCCGATATCACAACAGAAAAGTAAAGTTCAGAGCGGTGTTAGCTTCTTTCGGACTAGCGGTGTTTACAAAACAGCTGAGTTCACGCATGCACACTGTCCTCTCTGATGACGTCATCAAATAAAACTATAGCTGCATATCGGGTTCTTCTTCTTCTTCAAAACTGCTCCAATTGACACCAAACTGCTATGGGTGAGTAAAACTACTTGTTTTATTGCCGAAAGAAGGCTCAGATTGTAAAAAAAACGTTACTTTTCCTTTAAAAAAGGCAGTACGGTTATGCTGCACTAAGGTGCTCAAATTATTTTTATTTATTTATCTATTTTTAATTATGTGTGTGTGTGCGTGTGTGTGTATGTGTGTGTGCGCGTTGGGGAGGTGTGGGCTAGGGTTGGTGAGCTTTGTTAGTTTATGTTTTATGTTTTAGGTAGTGTTTCAGGTTTTTGTGTCTTGTTTTCATGTTTATTATGGTATTGTTAAATGTTACATTCTATTGTCCTTAATAAAAATAAATAAATACACAAAAGGAGCTCCCATAATGGGCTCACCTTTATACATAGGTGTGCATGACGCGAGGGTCAATTTTGCTGAGCAGCGGTGATTGGGACGAGCAGAGAAGCAGTGTATGATGAATTGTCCTGATTACGGCATAATTCCCCCATAATTCACAGAGGAGCCTGACTCATCCATCAATATACCCCGGCCTGGATCTATACCTGCACACACAGCCTGAAGAGAGGCCCTTCCGCTGGGGAGATGTGCAGAACTAAGGAGGCGCATCCATAGTGTTGCTAATGTAGTTATTATACAAAGAAAAGACAAGAAAGGAGAGGAAGCCGAGATGATCCTGGCTTTGGGGTTGTTGTTTTTTTAACAGATTTTGGAAGAGAAATCAACAAGAAAACTCATTCTGAACTGCCAAGTAAAGCATTTTAACTGTTGTAATGAATGACTCCTGCTGTATTTCACTTTTCATGATAGATTCACGTATTGATCTGAAAATGTGAATAAATATGTAAATAACTGTCTGCATATTTCTTTTCAGATTTAACTTTTCAGATACTTACTAGGTTAGAAAATGTATGTTAAGGTAGTATTTCTAAAATGTAGATTAAATTCTATGAGTTCTATACAATTTTTCAGTGGAACAATGAATAATGTAAGACAAAGATGCAATAAGTATGCATTGGCGTAGTTCTCCTTCTTTGTCATAATAACATATGTATATTTTTACTTGATATTAGTTATTAGTGTAACTTGAAGGGTCCATCACCTGCTTGTCTCCGTGGAGATGTGTCTAGAATGTTCCACAGTATGACCGTAAACTAAAATCTCCAAATTACAGGTTAGATTTGTGGAGAGTAAAGGCCGCCACGCACTACAGGATGTTTCAGTCTTAAACGATCTTTAAACATGCAACAAAAAATGCACGACACAGACACAAGGAGAATCATGATATTTTAAATCTGAGGATCACAAAGACAAAGCGTACCGCGGGATATGGCTGCGTATCACAGGCTACAGAGATGTGAGTGGACCACGCGTCAGCTGTTTCCTGTGTCGGGTCAAACGACTCGCGAGAGACTCTTAACTCATTCAATGCCGGAGACGTCTATTGACGTCCCCTCGAATCCAACCGTTGAGTGCCGTGACGTCTATAGACGTCAATTGCTTTTTTCAGCGGGGGTTGCTAGGTTACGGCCTGGAGCAACTTTTGAGGTGTAATTCACATCTCTCAACCTGTAGATGGCGATGTTGTATCATTATTAGCCGATCAGAGCCGGGGAAGAAAGGAGGAGTGCAGCGTGTGTATGGTGTATTGGCCAGAGTAGTAAGATGGCGAGGCCAGGGAACCCGGAAAAGCAGACAACTGTTGATCAGCGCCTATGGAGCGATCAGATTGCTCTTGGGACCCAGGATCCTGGATCAGAGGATCGCAGAGACAAGCCGGATCAAGCAGCGAGGTCTGAGCAGAGATCTGCTGTGCCCGAGGAGGGGGCGTGTCCTGTGTGCGCTGCACGGACCAGGGAGTCTCCTCAGAACTACGACAGCTCCAAAGAAGAAGTTTACTGACTTGGAGCAGTGAGCAGTGTATGGTAATTGTAATGAATGAAGTTGTGTGTGTGTGTGTGTGTGTGTGTGTGTGTGTGTGCGTGCGTGTGTGCGTGTGTGCGTGCGTGCGCGCGTGTGCGTGCGCGTGTGTAGCTGTGTGTGTGTGTAAAGGTTTATGCATGGGCTTGTGTGTATGTACATATATATGTGTGTGTGTGTGTGTGTGTGTGTGTGTATTAGTTTTTATTATGGGTCTGTACTCTGGGCTTCAGACAAATCCTCAACAAAGTTCTATTTTATAGGAAAAGATATTATATCCTGTAAACATCTCTTGGCACTATTGATTTGAACGAATTTTCAATTCACAGAGCCTTATATTCTTATATTTGTAAATAAAAAATGTACTTTGTCATCAAAAATCTCTTTCTCTGTTATTTTAGATGTTTGAGGTGTCACTAAATCAATAAATATTGATGTCAAAGTCACTGATCTGCTCGAAATCCTTCTCTGAACTAAACGGTCGTTTTCTCCATTTCTTGCTCAAAAACCAGTGTTTTTGCTGAAACTTCCCTATGTTCTACTATCAGTTATTTGAGAACCGAAAAGGTTAGAAACATAATTTTTTTTCCAGGTGAAAGAAGAGAGTCGACACTTTATTTTGATGTGTCCCATGTTTATATAGTCAAAGAACTCAGTATTCTGTGGGTCTTGGAAAATCAGTGAAATTCTACTGAAACCTGTGGCACTCTGGGGGATAGAATTCTGAAAACAGGCCGGCAGTGAATGAGTTAAGTGTTCAAAAGACCACAGCACTGCACTTCCAGTTTAGATGTAAGTAAAAAAGGTGTTATTATTAATTGTGAAATGTGGTGCAATACTTCAGATACATGATTTTTAACACACAGAAGGTTGGCGATAATGTACACAGGAAGTAGAGTCAGTATCGCTAATGTACAGCTTCACCTCGAGCCGTGCGCCGTGTGGATGTAAACAGACAGTGAGGAACTACTCTGGCCTTTTTACTTTTAAAGAATGCTTCAAACTGGATTCACAGCGCTGTTTTGTGGACTGTTTATCATTATTTGCAGAGGACAATTTCTATGGATAATGTGGATGAGATTCTGCTGTTTAAATTCATAACTTTACATTAGGTAAGTAATAATTATTTTCACTATTTAATGAGTTTGTATCTTACACCTTTGTGTCCGTCACTCCGTCTGCCCCGGCGCTCTGTTTTATTGGCTGTTGTCGTGGTTTGGTGGCTTTAATCTGACAGAGCAGCTCAGAGACACACTGACACCAACCACGAGGAGCGCAGCAGCTTCAAAATCGCAGCGGAGGACACAAAGTCAGATCACGCCTACCTGAACTCGGGGAGAAGCAAATTGCAGCCAAAATCGGGCAAATTCTCCCCAGTGTGGGGCAGCCTTAAAGGGACAGTGTGTAGGATTCGTGGCGCATAGGTGGTTAGTAGCTGTTCCACTTCCTCTTTTGGCTACGGCAGACCTCGAGGGTCACCCGGGCACGCCGTAAGGCAGACAGCTCGCGTAGCCGCGCACACCCGGCGCTGTGCGAGCTCTCGCCGACAACTACGGTATAAATAAAACGCATGAAAAACGCATGAAAACACACATTCCTGATCGTGTAGCATGACACCCTACACATCAAATGAAACCTTACAGTCTCCTCTTTTTGACTATGCAATTCATTTCCCTGCACAACAATCACTCCCCGAGCACATGGGGCTTTTATACAGAAAAGCACAAAACGAGGTTTGTTACTTAGCTTACCTTTGAAGGCTCTGGACAGGTCAAACTCTGTATTTCACCATAAACTTGCTCTCAATCTGTCCGTAAGGATCCAGCGAATAAAATCCAGTAAAACAATTTAGTCCAAAACACGTGTTATTACGACGTGTGATACAGCAGCCTGTCTTTACCAAAAAACCACGAGGCTCCCCCCTCCCCCCTCCCCTTCCCTTTCTCTCCTTCTCTCCTTCGCTCCCACAGGCAGCGCGGCTGAGCAGGCGCTAGCAGGAGCCTAGGCAAAGGATGAGCCCAAATGTCCTTCTGCGGCTCTCGTATTCAAAATGGCTGCCTCTATATGGGGAAGATCCCCCTTTTATGTGACTATATCTAAGTCCAAAAGAATACTTTGATTTCATGATGGAAGTGAAAAGGCTTGGAAAACACTGTATTTTTGAATGGGCATCTTCAATTTATGTAATTAATGGGTAAAAATCTTACACACTGTCCCTTTAAGAACGGATGTTTTTTGAGATACAGGGAGTCCTCGGGTTACGACGTTGATCCGTTCTTAAGACGCGTCGTAACCCGAATTTCGTCGTAAGTCGGATTTTGACTTTGATCTTCCAACCAAAGCACCAATAACCTTTCCATCTCAATAATTAGACCACTACACTGCTTGGTTATCACTGTCGCTTTCATAGGAGCAGATCAGAGCCCACATCAGGTACTTCCGCCCACACTGGGCACACACACGAGGCTGTCTTCTCCCTACAACCACAACAGAGCGTATTCTTCCGCCGTGCGCCGCGCGCCGTTCGCGTTTGTTTACGTTGCTTACCACGCTAAACCACGTAAGACGGAATGACGCATAATATATATATATTTCTTTAATGGGGGTGCGTTCGTAACCACGAAACGTCGTAAGTCGAGACAGTCGTAACCCGAGGACCCCCTGTATTTTTGAGCAATAAATAACATCTGTAGTTGAATAAATACAGATGGTATTAGTTTAATACCATACTGTGGACAATTTAAACCAAAGCATTAAAGCATATTCTCCATAGACACAAGCAGGTTGCAGACCCAAGTTACACAGTGTTCCTTTAAATTTGTTTTAGAGGTCTATGGAAAACTGCATTTGTAAACGAAAAGAATAATTGTAACAAGTGTCATTAAGTTAAAGATCCTACGTTACGCAAAATCCACTCTTGTGAGCTTGAATTCATGTTATAATGTTGTTACAACATTAAAAAACATAACTGGAGTTATCTGTCTACATCTCTAAAACTCAAAATGCTCTGTTCCACTTTCTGATGTCATGTAGTGGTAGTGTTCAAGTTAGCAGCTACCTTTTACCTTTTGTTCAGTAGAGATTGGCAATTCCATGGCTGAAATCATCCAGAAGAGAGTGAAAGTTTATGGAGTTTAAGAACATAGTGGAGCCCTTCCTGTATCACCACATGACATTACAAGGTAGAACAAAGTGTTTTCAGTATGAGAGAGAGAGCTCAGCCTAAGCATGCAGGATTTATGTGTTAAATGTGTGAATGAAACAAAACACAGCTCCAGGTATGTTTGTGATGATGAGAAGACAGTGGATAATATGGGTTCTTTAAGTGCAGGCTTTAGGCAGAAACAGTAGTGGAAGTGGCATTAGAGGCGATGATTTAGGAGCTTTGTAGAGGCCCTTAATCAAACAGAGGATACAAGACCTCACACACGTACCCGCAGTGAGATATGAACGCCCATGTGAGCTCTTATTGCAGCGGGACAGGTATGCGCCCCTCCCTTTGTGTTCTTCTTGTTGGATAATCCATACTCACGTTACACACCTGGGCACTTGTTCCTGACAGACACACTGGCTCCAGGCTTGAGGCGACCTTCCATTTACTGTATAAGCCTTGACGTAGCGCCTTCCCCCTTACCGAGAGCATCCAACACCTATGATATCAGCTTTTTTCATACAAGAGCCAATATGTCTGTCAACACCTCAAACACAGGCTTTCCGCACCATTTAAGAGGGCAAACACGTGTCTATTTTCTGTTTTAAACACTGACACTGTTTTGGCCTAATTCCAGGTATGTAATCTGGCAAGACCATTATCCTGGGTTACTCGTTGGATGACACTGATGCTACAGGACCTTTGACCTTTTGGCTATGACCTCTCACCTTAACTCACCCAGGGCGACAGGTGATTAACTGGACCGTGATCGCTCAACCAGATTTGACCTGAAAGTGAACATTTGTAGGAGGAAAACAAAACTGTGAAATGACATTTAAAATTCTTTTCAACTTTTTTATATGTATATGTATTTTCCAATGGCACAGAATTAAAATTTTGCTTTTTAACAACCGTTGTCATAATTCCAGTTTATGTATATTTAATAACGGAAATGAAAAAAAATGTATGTGCATTTTGAGATATTTAGATCACCATGTTACCTGTTATTGTTTTGAAATTGGTACATTTGCTGAAAACAATGTGTTAAAGGTCCCATGGCATGAAATTTTCACTTTCTGAGGTTTTTGAACGTTAATGTGAGCTCCCCTACCCTGTTTAGCCCCCCCATGGTTAAAAGTTGTGAAATGTCTAAACTGAGCATTTGCGATCCTTTTCTGCGTTACAAAAAATCGGAGCTCAAACAGGCGATTTTGAACAAGGCACCTTATTGACGTCAGATCGAAAAAAGAAATGCAAACGCAGTTCCACCCCCGTCTGTCTGTACTCAGCGTCTCTGTAAATCACGCCCAGAGAGTTTGGACTGCGAATGCGCTAGGCAATGCGAAATGCGTTTTTTTATTTGCCTGGAGGCACGTCCGAGTGTTTCTAGGCTCGGAAGTCCTTTATCTGAGCCTCTGGACCTTTGAACAGCAGTGGTTTAATTTTATTTTCTGTGGAAATGTGTTTATTTTTCAATGGAACGCTTCAAATCTCTCCCCCCGTGCAAAAACAAGGAAATGGATCAGCTGAGAGCTCAGAGCGGAGAGCGGAGAGTTTGGCCACGCCCTCACCCTCTACTATAGGCCAGCTCTTTTCTCCTCATTTGCATTCAAGCAACAACGCCCATCATAGAGTGTTCAGAGAGAGAAAAATTACTCTTTCTCATCTTATCTCTGTTTCTCATGCACTGAGTGTTGATTTTGAAGAAGGATTCATTTACAGTATTAGGGAACCATTAAGGAGCCATATAAAAGCATCAAGAAGTACCATGTCATGGGACCTTTAATGTTTTACAATTTTCACTTTCATGTTTGAGGCTCTGAGTCCTCCCTTCCTTTGCTCCCCGTGTTAAGTCTCTCCCCCTTCAGAGCGCTATCACAACACAGTCAGCATGCATCCCACTACTGTAACTAATCGCATCAGGTTTGTCAAGTTGTTGTGTACAGTTTTGTATCGTATTTTTGCATATTTATGGAGAATTGTGAGAGCATGGATGATCTAAAGCCTCTTCAGTGATGTTTTTGATGAGGGAACAACATAACAGGGCAGAAAGCTAAAGAAAAAACAAAAAAATTTACATAAACTAACCTAAACCTAAACTTTAAGAAAAGACAAAATGTCATGATAAAAAGACAAAAGGAAAAGCATTTTGAATAAAATAGTACATAACAGTCACATTTAGTGGTTACTTTGGAAGACAAAAGTCAATACTTTTTTGCAGAATTTGACAACAAAAGCAATAGTTACTCAAAAGAAATGGAGGCTTCAGGCTTTTTTAATGTCTCTTCTTGTAAATTGTGCGCTGACAAATCTGAACCAATTACTGTCAACAACAACAAGTCTTCTCTTTGGTTTACAACTGTTTCATACATTATCCATCAAACATTCGTACATACAAGTGATCCTTTCTCTTCATACCCTGTTTGCCCAAGCAAACTGACACCAAAACAAGCACTGATCTACACATTTTCACTTTTTATTACAAACAAAATCCCTTAATAATCCACAAGCTCCATACAGATTGAATTACAGCATGGCGTTGGCATGTGAGGGGACAAATCAGTGCTTAGGAATGACTGGCCTTGAGCATTTCGAGATAGTCAGCCGCGTGATTCTTACGATGGCAGCGGAGTGAGTCATCGACACTCAACACCTCCGTACAAGCGTAACTGTCGCTTTTCCACTTTCCTGGTGTGTAATGACGACTTAATATCTGTCCTAACATAAGCTACAAGAGGAGTGTAAATAAAACCGTTCCACTGAAACTTTGTGGAAGAAGAACGTTTGTTACTTAAGTAAACGTACAGATACTGGAGCAAAAAAAGACTCATGTAAAAGTATTAAAGTATTAAATGAATTGATTTTTATTTTTCCTTGCTATCTTTATTTGTGTATTTTTGTTTGTTCAGACTATAAACATGTTAAAAATAAAGCCCTTAAGTACAGAACTTTACGACTTTTACTTTGCTAAATTCCGCCACCAGCCACAACGCAGGCTTTTGTATGCGCTGAAAAGATTTTAATATGAGAAAAAACGCAGGGGGCAGGAAATATTTCTGAATGGTAAAGCAGTGTTTGTGCCAGTTGTTGTTGGTTAGAGGAGAAAAGTGTGATTTGGATAAAGAGACAGAAGGAGAAAGCAGAAGCCCAGACCCACAGTGCCGCAGGGTTAGCACGCTTTAACTTCATTTCCTCACACACACATAATAGGGCTCCGTTTGCATCTCCTATGTACACAGAGCCACTGGCCAAATCATTCTTGGATTCGAAACAAAGCGCTTATCAGTGGTTCTTACAAGCCAACACATAGTGAAAAAATTACTGAAATTAATTTTTAATCTTGTAAACTGAACTATTTATGTGGTTTTTTGCCCTTTTCTATATTTGATCCAACCATAATGATCAGATCATGTTTGAGCTGGTTCAAGTTTAAACCAGATCTATTATGTAAATTTGACTTTTCAGACCTTTTTACCGTGATATCCTGTAGCTGTTCGCCCTTTTCATTTACCCTCTTGAAAGAAAAAAATAAGAGACCACTGCAAAATTATCAGTTTTTCTGATTTTACTACTTATAGGTATGTGTTTGGGCAAAAGGAACGTTTTTGTTTGAGTCTATAAACTACTGACAACAATCCATCCATCCATCCATTTTCTTCCGCTTAAGCAGGGACGCCCAGACCTCCTTCACCCCGGACACTTCCTCCAGCTCCTCCGGGGGGACCCCAAGGCGTTCCCAGGCCAGCCGGGAGACATAGTCCCTCCAGCGGGTCCTGGGTCTTCCCCGGGGCCTCCTCCCGTTGGGACATGCCCGGAACACCTCCTGAGGGAGGTGTCCAGGAGGCATCCGGAACAGATGCCCGAGCCACCTCAGCTGGCTCCTCTCGACGTGGAGAAGCAGCGGCTCTACTCCGAGCTCCTCCCGTGTGACTGAGCTCCTCACCCTATCTCTAAGGGTGCGCCCAGCCACTCTGCGGAGGAAACTCATTTCGGCCGCTTGTATCCGCGATCGCGTCCTTTCGGTCATTACCCAGAGCTTATGACCATAGGTGAGGGTAGGAACATAGACTGACCGGTAAATTGAGAGCTTCGCCTTTCGGCTCAGCTCCCTCTTCACCACAACGGTACGGTCCGGTGCTGCTCCGATCCGCCTGTCAATCTCACGCTCCATCCTCCCCTCACTCGTGAACAAGACCCCGAGATACTTGAACTCCTCCACCTGAGGCAAGGACTCTCCACCCACCCAGAGAGGGCAAGCCACCTTCCGGTCGAGAACCATGGCCTCGGAATTGGAAGAGCTGATCCTCATCCCAGCCGCTTCACACTCGTCTGCGAACCGCCCCAGTGCACATTGGAGGTCCCGGTTCGATGAAGCCATCAGGACAACATCATCTGCAAACAGCAGAGATGAGATCCTGTGGTTCCCAGGGTAGGGGAGCTCACATTAACGTTTAAAAACCTCAGAAAGTGAAGATTTCATGCCATGGGACCTTTAAGAAGAGTTCAGAAATCAATATTTGGTGCAATAACCCTTATTTTTAATCACAGCTTTCATGCGTCTTGGCATGCTCTCCACAAGTCTTTCACATTGTTCTTGGGTGACTTTATTCCACTCCTGGTGCAAGAACTGAAGTAGCTCAGCTTTGTGTTTGTGTTGGAATTCAACAGACGCTGGAATGGAATGGCTGTAATACATGTAGGGATGCTGATTTCAGAAAAGAAAATTGGTGGTGTCTTATTTGTTTCCAGAGCTGTGTTTGGAGTGATTCATGCATGTCTGAGCAATCTTTAATCGCTTATTTTCAAGATGCCAATTTGTCGATCAACACGCGTCTTCGCCACCACCAGCGTACGCCCACTGCTCTGTTCTTACTTTGTTCTCTGGTTTTATTTTCTTTATCAGTGATACCCATAGGATTCGGCAGGATTACGTAATCTGCTATTCGCTAGTGTGATGTGCAGCTATCCAAAGGAGTTGCTAAGTATTTTGTGATGGCGTTTACAGTCTGCTCGCACTGGGCACTGCAGTTTTCTAACATGGGCGTCATAGATTATAACTTTATATCAGACTCAAACACAGTACAGTATATGTTCTTTAAAATTGAGTAATGCTGAAAATGATTGTGACTTATATTATGTCTATACTAATTTAATTACAGATTAGTGAGGAGTTTTGATTAGGCTGGTTGAACGTATAATTCAGTTTGATAAGAATGAGAAGAAAAAATTAAGGAAAATACTTAAAGGCATGTATGTAAGAATTAGATTTTAAATTTCATTAACTTACCTGTGTCCCCAGACCTGTTCAAATCGAAATATAGCTTTTACTGGTATTGTAATGCTTATTTAGAAAAACTTGTACATGATGTATCTCATTTGGGCTGCCAGATTCAATGCCGACATCCAGTTGGTTTAAGCCTAAAATGACTCTCTCTGATATGAATCCTCACTACCTAAACCCCCAGCAAAAATACGCACTGGCAACACAGTCAGAGTTCTGATTTTACTGCAACTGTAAGAGTGCAGGTTACAGTTCTTTTAAGTTGAAATCGACAGAAAGGAAAACAGCTTTTTACAACGTTGACGTCTTAGTTTCTCTTAATTTCTCTGTGATTGTGGCGTCTGGGTCTCAGCTTAAATAAATCACCTCCTGCTCAGATCTCATGACTGGGACATTCTTGAGCTCTGACCCCTGTGAACCTAAAGGTCGTCATCTCTGTGGCGACTACAACAGCTCCTGCCCTCGGTCTTAATTAAAACCCATTATTTGTTCAGACTAAAGCTCACCATCTTTGCTTATGACCTCTAAAGCTCCTGGTTGACCATGGACACGCCTGTCTCTATAATTACTATATTGATTTATTGTTCAATAATGATAGATGGAACAGTATTTATCGTGTGTACATTTTCTTTGCAATAATGTGGAGATTTTTGTTATTTTAGTTGTAGTCCAGGTGGATCCGTAGCAAGAAAATTTCAGTTCTGTCATCTGACCAGAACTGCTGTTTGGATGAGCGGTGAATCTTCACTCAAAAAAAACTTTTGTCCAGTTGAGTCAAGTTGTAACTTTTTGGTTCGGGGTTCGTCTTCTGCTTGTTTCTGTGAATATGTCATTTGTTTGCCTGGAATGTGACAGTATGACATTAAACAGCTCTATCTTACATTTATTAAATTACCGCTCAAAAATACCAAGAAAAACAATACATTCTGACTGTGAACGGGGGTTGCCTCTACACAGATCTGATCTGTAACTTGGTCGGGTTTGGTCTCCATAAAGATAGGAAGGTTTAATACAGGGGTCGGCAACCTTTACCACTCAAAAAGCCGTTTGGACCCGTTTCACACAGTAAAGAAAACACTGGGAGCCACAAAACCCTTTTTTGCCTTTGTGCCATAGAATTACATTTTGAAAATGAACTAAAATAAAATACATTTTAATTAAATACAGTGGTCCCTCGCTATATCGTGGTTCACTTTTCGTGGCCACGCTGGACACTTTTTTTATAGTGTATCAACACACATTTCTGCGTCCTGATTGGCTAAGCGACTGTAGACCTTTGCTGATTCGTCAGTCATTCTCCTCCGTGTCTCCTGTACAGAATGTCTGAGAAAAGTGTAGAATGTGTGTGGTGAGGCGTTTACAGCCTTAAAACATGGAGAATAATTGTAAAATATAAAGCTGATGACTTCGCGGATTTCGCTTGTCGTGGGTTATTTTTAGAACGCAACCACCACGATAAACGAGGGACCGTTGTACTGAGCCGCATCAGAGGGATCAAAGAGCCGCATGTGGCTCCGGAGCCACGTGTTGCCGACCCCTGGTTTAATACCATATTTGCAATGTTTACATGGCAGCTTTAATCCTAATTAAAAGTAAGAAAAAATTAATTCCGCTTTAAAAAGATCATGTAAACACTTAATTCCTACTGAAAATGATTATTCAGAATTAAACCAAATTAATTTATTCCTCGATCACGTAAATGTATATTCTGCATAAAAATAATTTCGGTCGTTCGGCGCATGCTCGTTGGGTCGCCCTTCTGACGTGGTGACGCAAAGCAAGATGGCGGCCCGGAGCAAACTTTGGTCTCGAACTGAAACAATTATTTTAATAAGTATGCTGGAAAAACTACTCTTAAACAGAAAACGTAAAAACACTAACCAAACCGAGATGACGAAGAGCCTGTAGCAGCTGATTATTTGTTTATATGTTCGTGTTCGTCCAATCAGAACCCTTCCTGACCCCCTGATGTTGAGCGGAATTAAATAAAGCTGATTTAACGTGTTTTCCATGTAAAGCTCAATTCTGAATTATTATTTCCATGCAAACTTGAAGGAGAATAGTTTAATTCTGAACTATTTAATTTGGAATAATTAATTTGCAATGAAAAAATATCATGTAAACGTGGACACTGTGAAACATTCTAAACAAAGTAATAACATTTTGATGGAGAAAAGCATTTGGCAGACCCTCTGCCAGAAAAGTTAAACAATGCACCTTTAAGATTTGAGCTGTAGAGGGTTGAATAAATAAATTCTATGGCTAATTATTGCTTCATTTATGCAATCTGTCTATTTGAAATATGGTTTACTGGGATTATCCAGGTTTATTGTTATTGTATCACTGGAATAAAGTAGTTTCAATATTATAATTTATCATTGTATTTTTCTGTAGCAATATATCATCTTTACCAAAAACTTTTTAAGGTGACAGGCCTCACTGTGCAGTGGTAGTAGTCTCACTTAGGGATCAAGACACAGGCCCCTCCCTCTAGGCTGCTAGGCAACAGTGCCGCCTGGTAAAGCCTCATCAGGGCGCCGTTTAGCACCGGATTAGAGACCATTACACACCCACAAACACACACCGGTCATTCAAGTCCCACATTCACTTCATGCTTATGGGGGCTAAAGTCACACGTTTTCTCAATCCATTTCAAAATGAGATGTTTGCCATGGTTTGTAATGGTAAAGATTCACTGCCCAAACATGAACCAGAACTATTTATTTTTGATTCAGGGTGTAACTTTCTGTAATGCTGCAATAGTACAAAACAACTGAAAACATTGGTTCACATGAAAACCAGTGTTTTTCTATAAAAAGGTAATTCAAGGATTCAACTGAATCACATATGCAGGCTTAGGCTTAATTTAACACTGCCAGTTTTTACCAGCTGGATTGGATTGACTAGAAAAATGATAAAATGTTATAAAAAAAGAAAACTTTTTGGTACATCCAATTTTTACAATTCTCAAACCAACCCCCAATCCTTTAACTTGTTGGGTTCTTTTTTAAAGACAATACGGTAAAGTGTATTTACCTTGTTGACATGTTTCAGCTGCCATCTTCAGAACTGTCCCTGGTGTTGGTGACATGTCGTTTATCAGCTGTTGTTACTTCCTGTAAGTGCGGTCAGCCTGATGGACCTGGCAGGTCACTCAGACTGACCACACCTCCCGTCGCCCGGTGCTCTCTGGAGGAGGATGTCCCAGGTGTGTGAAATGGTAAATGGTCACATCTTTATATAGCGCTTTTCCACCTTCAAGGCACCCAAAGCGCTTTACAACAAGGAACCACTCACCCATTCACACACCAGTGTACGTAGATACTGGGGGCGAGGTGGGTTAAGTGTCTTGCCCAAGGACACAACGGCAGCATTCATCTGTGGGAGCTGGAATCATACTGCCAACCTGTGGGTCAGTGGATCTAACCGCTCAACCAATGATGTTTTTTATGTATCAGTGGACAAACGCTGTACAAACTGAGCTACTGCCTGTCTGTGAAAGAAGGAATGCTCCGTCATCACGGTTAATGCTGTCGAGCCTCGTTTCCTGATTTCAGTGGCCTCCCTGATACAGTGTTTGAACTTGTTTTTTGAAATGTCACCACCAACACCGGTGACAGTTCTGAAGATGGCTTGCAGCTAGCAGCCGAAACATGTCAACAAGGTAAATACACGGTAAAAGGAGAAATTCAATTTGTCAACTGGACAAAGTTTATTTGGTCAAAGACGTTTTGCAGCTCATTCAAGCTGCTTCTTCAGTTCTGGTTAGAGTGCTGATGGACACTGCTTATATCTAGCTGCATAGAGGATCTAACTACAATGAAATTACTCTGAAACTATCCCACCTTTGTTTTCAGTTTCTGTCTGGGTTCTTGTTTAGCATAGCACTGAGGGATTCTTCACACAAGGTAAATACACTTTACCATATTGTCTTTAAAGGTCCCATGGCATGAAATTTTCATTTTCTGAGGTTTTTGAACGTTAATGTGAGCTCCTCTACCCTGTTTAGCCCCCCCTTCATGGTTAAAAGTTGCGAAATGTCTAAACTGAGCATTTGCGATCCTTTTCTGCGTTACAAAAAATCAGAGCTCAAACGGGTGATTTTGAACAAGGCACCTTATTGACGTCAGATCGAAAAAAAGAAATGCAAATGCAGTTCCACCCCCGTCTGTCTGTACTCAGCGTCTCTGTAAATCACGCCCAGAGAGTTTGGACTGCGAATGCACTAGGCAATGTGAAATGCGTTTTTTTATTTGCCTGGAGGCACGTCCGAGTGTTTCTAGGCTCGGAAGTCCTTTATCTGAGCCTCTGGACCTTTGAACAGCAGTGGTTTAATTTTATTTTATGTGGAAATGTGTTTATTTTTCAATGGAACGCTTCAAATCTCTCCCCCCGTGCAAAAACAAGGAAATGGATCAGCTGAGAGCTGACAGCGGAGAGTTTGGCCACGCCCCCACCCTCTACTATAGGCCAGCTCTTTTCTCCTCATTTGCATTCAAGCAACAACGCCCATAATGGAGTGTTCAGAGAGAGAAAAATTACTCTTTCTCATCTTTTCTCTGTTTCTCATGCACTGAGTGTTGATTTTGGAGAAGGATTCATTTAAAGTATTAGGGAACCATTAAGGAGCCATATAAAAGCATCAAGAAGTACCATGTCATGGGATCTTTAAAAAAGAACCCAAGAAGATAAAGTACATAAGAAGACAAAAGTAACATCTTCAGTTCAACCCCCAATTGATCAAAACTTCATGAGACACAAATTTTGCTCCAGCGACGAGAATATACCCATTGAGTGGAGAGAAACCAGCTGTTCTTGGGGGCAACCATCCAGAAAAAGCCAAGCATCAAAATAAGCTCACAGTACATTTCCTCAAAGCACACTGGCCCAGCTTCAGTAGCCCTACAGTGGAGTGTGGAGCCACTGACCCATTCTGTGATTCTCCTCTCCCTTTATCAAACCTCCTTTGATCAGTTGTTCTTTTATCTGTGTGTGATGGCCGCCCAGCGCACAGCCGAACACAGGACAGCAGACAGCCACAACACGAGATGGGTTCATTTTAACACCCAGAAACAAAGAACAGAATATTACAGAAGAATAGAAAAAGAAGAAAAGTAATGCAGGATTTGTGTGTTAAACATGTGTAAATGAAACAAAACCCAACTCCAGGTATGTTTTTGATGAGGAAACAACATTATAACAGATCAGAACAGGAGTTAATTTTTAGACCTGGAATCAAAGGGCACATGGAGATTTTACTTTTTTTTAAATTGTTTTGCCATCATTTTACCAATAAAAGAATAAATTAAGTTGGTAATTCAGGATTTTTGTGTTAAACGTCTGAATGAAACAAAACACAACATCTAAAAACAAAAGGCATAGATATTTTTTAATGTTTTATTGTTTCCTCATCAGAAAAATACCTGAAGTCTCAAACTGAAAACACTCTGTTCCACCCTGTGATGTCATGTGGTAATACGGGAAGTGCTCCACTGCATTTTTAAACTCCATACACCTTCATTAGAAACATTTGGATGATTCTGATGAACTCTGGGATTTCCAATCTCTACTGAACAAAGGTAAAAGGTTCATTTTAACTTGGAAAAATGACCACTTCATGACATCACACGGTGAAACAGGGTATTTTGAGCTTTGGAGATGTACACAAACTAATGATAAAGGATTACTCAAACATGTGTGAATGGAACAAAACACAACTCCGTAAAATATGGGAGAATTAAATGTTAATGGCTATTGCTACTGCTGATTTTTAAAGGATAATTCAGGATTTCATTATTATTATTGTAGTAGTTTAATTTTATGACTGAAAACTTTTAAAAGTCTTCACCTTAGAGCAACAATAAACCCATAGCTGATCTTTCCGTGGGACAAGTCCATTTATTTGGGTAATTAGGGTAATTCAAGTAGGTGGTACAGTATTATAGGCTATTTATTATAGATAGATCCTTTTCAGCTTTAAAACTTACTGAGCCGTAGATCAGCAGCTAATTTATCATTTTTGTGGTTAACAGATGTATTCGTGCTCACTTTGACATGATGTTATTATTAATGGCAATATGGAGAAGGTGATCAAACTGTTTACTTGTTGCCTGTGGTAACAGCAGAAAAAAACATTAAAGACCGCATGATTCGATTCACAAACCCTGATATTAAAAAGCCCATAAAGAGGGACGTGTGTGTTCTGTCAGGTCTAAACTTGTAATGACTCTAGTGCATACGCTTTACTGTAAAAGTTCATTCAACTTTAGGATAACAGAGTCCCAAATAATATACTGTATCTTTAATTTGCTATTTTAGTTTAAATATGTGTACTAAATGTCCTGTATTACACAAAATGTATATATATTGTTACCTCCTCATAAACAAACCTTGAGTTGTGCTTCGTTTCATTCACACATGTTTGAGTTATTAGTCTGTGTACATCTCCAAATCTCAAAACGCTCTGTTCCACCTTGTGATGTCATGAAGTTTTCAATTTAACAGCTACCCTTTAGTTCAGTAGAGATTGGCAATTCCGGAGCAGAAATCATCCAACTGATTCTAATGAAGGTGTATGGAGTTTAAAGGTCCCATGGCATGAAATGTTCACTTTCTGAGGTTTTTGAACGTTAATGTGAGCTTCCCTACCCTGTTTAGAGCCCCCCCTTCATGGCTAAAAGTTGCGAAATGTGTAATCTGAGCATTTGTGATCCTTTTCCACGTTTGAAAAAAAGACATCCCAAACGGACAATTCTGAACAAAGGAACTTTCTGAGGTCACACTCGCGGAAAGGTTTCCACCCCCCGTCTGGATGTCCACCCCGTCTCTGGAAATCACGCCCAGAGAATTTGGACCGCAAAGGAGCTACGAAATGCAAGATGCGTTTTTTTATTTGCCTGGAGACACGTGAGAATGTTTCCAGGCTCGGATGTCCTTTATCCGAGCCTCCGAACCTCTGAAACAGCAGTGGTTTAATTTTATTTTCTGTGGAAATGTGTTTTTTTTTTTGTAATGGAAAGTATCTCATATCTTCCTCCGCGCTTAAAACACAGAAGTGGGTGACAGCGCACAGCGCACAGCTAATCCAGGAAACAGTGGCGTATTTGGCCACAACCCACCCGCTGCACTGGCCTGTCTCTGTCCTCCTCATTTGCTTTCAAGCAACAACATCCAGAATAAAGCGTTTCAGAGACATATTTATGACTCTGACTGTGTTCATGAGGCTATCTCATGCACTGAGGCTTGATTTTGAAGAAGGATTCATTTACAGTATTAGGGAACCATTAAGGCGCCATATAAAAGCATCAAGAAGTACCATGTCATGGGATCTTTAAAAACACAGTGGAGCACTTCCTGTATTACCACATGACATCACAAGGTCAAACTGAGTGTTTTTTGTTTGAGAGAAGCCTAAAAATGCAGGATTCGTGTGTTAAACAAGTGTGAATGAAACAAGACCAAAGTCCATGTGTAATGAGAAAACAGCATTATAACAGATCAGAAAATAGTGTAATTTAAATTTAAATTGTATTTAGCAAAACAACAATTTATTTATTTTCTTATTTTGTCCTAAATATGATAATGATCCCACTATTAACTTATTCTGATTATTAATGATTGCATTATTAATAACAGTATTTAATAACTGTGAATTACAAAATGTATAGATCCTTCCCTGCAAAAACTAAAATCTAGCAAAATTAAAATTACTTGAATTAATAAAGTTTTATCAAGAGTTGAATAAATTTTACTTGACAAATAAAATTATCTACCAATGGAACATTTTTTGTACTTAAAATATGAAAATACATCTTTGGCTAGAACAACAAACAACAACTCTTTGCACTTAAAATAAGAAACAAAATGTAATGTTGCTTGAATTAAGAAAAACATACTTAATGCATTGGTAGATCATTTTACTTGTCAAGTTGAATTTACTCAAAGTAAAAAGTTCTTAATTTAAGTCATTTTCATTTACTTAGATATTGCTATTTGCTGTATGCACTGAAACAGACTCTGGGCTTTATGGTTTTTACAGAGCGCTCCTAATGAAGCCTGTGTTTGATTGGCTTGATGGTCTCACGGAGCAAACGCTGACAGCTGTTCCCAATGTGGACAGGGCCATTGACAGACAAACAGCCAGCGCATGGTCCCTCCAGATGTGTCTAACCTGATTCAGTCTGGCCCTTTGGGTGCTCTGAGATGAGGTGTGGGCGCAGGTGTAGCCCAAGATTATAGATGGTTTATATGGGCTGGATTTACTACTGCGTCATCTGTTTACAACTGTTAGGAGTGTGTCTCAGATTTGCTCTGGAAAGACTGCTGAATTCATGACAGAAGGTTTTAAATAAAGGATTTATAAGAAACAAAAGGGATGCACTGATACTTGCAGATACATACATCAGAACTGGGGCTAAACAGGAACTAAACCAGAACCAGAACAGTAGGCCTGTCATGATAACACATTTTGAAGCATGATATATACAGTAGCTACAGAGAAATACCACAATAAACGATAATATTGAAACTATTTTATGCCACGGACACAGTGACAATAATTCAGTATAATCCCAGTAAACCATTTTTAAATAGACAGTATCATTAAAGCCTGAGCTGCAAATAAACAACAGAATGAAGCATTAGCCATGAAAGTTGCTTATTCAATCCTCTACAGCTCAAATCGTATCATATTAGAACAAAATTTGTATATTATTATGCATAACAAATCACACTTTTAAATGTCATTTGTAATTATTTTTGTTAAGAACAGTTTTTTCTCCTTTTGAACACCTATATTTGTGTGCTTTAAGCTATTTCAGGTCACTGACATTTGTGTGTTTTAAATTACACAAGCAGACACTGAATCTCAACCTGACTACAGGAAGTGTCACTTATCTTAACAATTAAGTTCATCTATACAAACAATCTCCCGGCACACAACAACATAAAATCCTCACTTTGGTCAGGAACCTGTCACCTCCATCTCAAACCCACCCGTCAGTTAGAGAGCCTCAAATATACTTTTCACTTTCATGTACAAAACAAGGTTGCGCAAACTTCCACAGCACCTGACCTGAGCCTGGACTGATTTAGCCCACGGAGTCTTAAAACCACCACAGGGTCAAAGGTCAACACATAAATTCTGCCTCACATACACAAAGTTTTCCCAAAGATTTGAAAAAATGAAAACATTTTCATAATTGCAGGTTAAGCAAGTGTTCGTTTATAGCAGCCTGGGTCCAATCCGCGCATACCTCTGAACCTCAATATGAAAACTCAACTAGAGAAACACTTCAGACATTCTCAGGGCTCTTGTTGTGTTAGCTATAAATACCTCCACTCTGGGAGGTGTATAGGCGCTCACACAGGATTTAATATTGACCGCAGAGATGAAATGCTTTTGGCTTAAACTTCAGCGCTGCCAGTCAATCTCGATGACTTCCATACGCTGGATGATTTGTCGTGGAGATTGCGGTTGCCACGGAATAGTGTCGTGTGAATCTGTAACATGTCACTTTGCAGATATGGTTAATTCTAAAAGAAGAGTTGGTTTGAATTACACAGCTACCCCACTTTTATTGTTTCTAACATGTGGTCAGTGAATAGGCTACTAACTGTACATGCAGAGGGAATGTCATTGGAGCTTGAATCTTTTTGCTGGATTCCAGGAAGAAATAGCATAAACCTGACCCCAGAGCCTGGACCTCTGCCAGCTCTGTGTAGGCTGACCCAAATACAAACACAGATATTACCAAACAAATAACTGAAGCTTGGATGTGTCACAAAGACACTTCCACAATGGTGCACTGTGGAACTTTTCTGGTGGAGGGTCCGTCAAATGCTTTTCTTCATGCAGATGTTATTGCTTTGTCAGGAATGTTTCACAGTATGCTATCTCCATGGTGACCAAAACCTGACCAAGTTACAAGTCAGATCTGTGGAGAGGCAACCTTGTTCACAATCAGAATACATGTTTTTCTAGGTATTTTTGGAGCTATAAAAGCACCCATAACACTGGATGATAAATTTTTGGACTCGATCTGCTTCCGAGATCAAAGTGGCTAAATCTCATTTATATTGATAAGGTGAACTGAAAATCAATTGATAACTGTGCTGGTTAGCTAATTTATTCAAGATATTTAATGATATTGTTTTACATCAAAATCACATCTGTTTATACAATAGATTTAGGCATTTGTGCTTAAAAATAATATTTATATTTTGAAAATATTGAACTTGTACTTCTTTATCCGTCAAGAAATAAACAATTAATATCTTAAGACATCAGGTGCACACAATTTCGAGGCATCTCTCTCATGTGAAATAAAAAAATATTTGATGTTAAAACTGTAGACATTAAAATGAATGTATGTGAATGTGCAGACAGGCTTTCAGATAGAACTGTTGCTTGTAGACACACTGTACCTTCTGATAAACTACCGTTTTTGTTACCTGGCCAGCCAAATGATATCTCTCTGTATTTGCTATACAGCGCGATACCATTTGGACACCCTCGCTCCACCCTCGCTCCCCCGGTTAACAACGGACTCCGCGATTCTGATTCGTTCAAAGATGGTGACGTCAGTGCACCCGCCTTTGCCCGCAACGTCACTCTTAGGCAGCGGAAGTTCCTCCTCAGTTTTGAATCAAGATGGCGCATCGGAGAACTGAACGTCCCTTCCATTCAGCTGTAAAATTGGTCTTAAATTACCTAAAACACATCGATTCCTTAAAACCACAGCAGCTGACAGCTCTAGAGGCCTTTCTTTCTTTTCTTTTGTTTGATTGGTTCACGTCGCTGTCCGTTAACTGTTCTCTGATTGGTTCACTTAGCTGTCTGTCTACGCGCAACGGCAGCGCATTCTGGACCAAGCATCACCAGACCCGCCGCTGGTACAGTGATGAGTCATGGATTCTTCCAGGCAACCGTTTTTGCCTTGTTTTGCATAAATTTCCTACTTTGACCCAATACTATATCTTGGAAACTATAGCCAATCAGCACTTCTGACTTACTTTTTCTTTATTAGTGACCAAAACCAAGAAAAATTTCACTACTTTTGTTCTGGAAGCATTTTCCTTGTAGACCAGTGAAATTGAATAAATGTAAAGTAGAGCTGTTTAAAGCCATACTGAGGAACATTCCAGACACAAAGCGACACTTCCACAAGGTAAACTCCAGTCTGCAGACCCTCCATTGCTGTGAGCAACAGCTGAGCTCCACTGTACAGGGACTGTATATTTTTACCTCAGCCCACATGCGGAGAGACATGCCAGCCCCTTGGCCTTGAGCACCTCTCCATACACTGACACAGACACACTCAGACACCCAGAGACACATAGGTCAAGTCCAGCACCCGCCACAACCACCGCACTACATAAACAACTTTCACACACGCCGTGAATCATCCCAACCATTCAATATTGTTCTAGATAAATATATTCAGCCATACACATAAATACACGCCACCATAATGATCGCGTGGGACCACAAATGACCGTGACTGGAAGTTGGTTCCCACAGTGGAGCAGTGGCAGGCGCAGCGTCGGAGTGGCCCTGCCCACGAACAGACTGGAAACCCACATCTCGACTTTCACAAAATACAGAGGTGCTCAGCTACAACAAACAGTGGTTAAATGCAAACTCCAACATTTATGTCGTGGAACTAAAGCCGTTTTCTGCTTCTGTGTAACTTTAGATGAGAGGCCAGGCTCCTACCTCGCACTCACAGCCACTTTTATACCTCTATGTCCACATCCACACATGAGTCCCAGTGGGCAGCAGCTGTTTGAGTGCTAATCTCCATCATAGCTACTGAACTGGCTGGGACTGGGGCGCCATGTAAAACCCCCTTTCTCTCCGATCTCCAAAAACAATGCAAAAAAAACAAAAAAAAAAACACTTCTCACACCAAATCGCTTACTCTGAAATGAATAATTTAAAGGTGCATTGTGTAACTTTTCTGGTTGGGGGTCCGTCCCTGCTTGTTTCAATGGAAATGGAATGTTCCACAGTATGGAATTTATCTGCACCACTTTACATTTATTAAATTACAGGTAAAACCACCAAACATCTCAAAAATACCTAGAAAAACAGACATTCTGACTGAGTGGTGTTGCCTCTCCACAGATCTGACCTGTAACTTGGTCTGATTTGGTCTCCATGATGACAGAAAGGTTTAATACCATACTGTGAAACATTCCAGACAAAGCAAAACATCCCCATAGAGAAAAGCATTTGAAATCTCTGCCGAAAAAGTTACACAATGCACCTTTAAATATAACCTTGGATTTACTGCAACGCAACAGCAGAATGTTAAAAAGGTCACTTACAGTCTGTAGAGTTTGGTCGTTCCCAGGAAAAGCAGCTCGGGGAATACTGCCAGGTTATTCCGATTGAGGCGCCTGGAAAAACAGGAATACAAGTTTTACATTTTTACTACAAAAATAATGGCCACGTTAAAGGTGGTCTTTAACTCATGTTATAATGTTGTTGCCTCATCAAAAACATACCTGGAGTTGTGTTTTGTTTCATTCACACATGTTTGAGTAATCCTGCATTATTAGTCTTTCTACATCTCCAAAGCTCAAAATGCTCTTTTCCACCTTGTGATGTCATGTAGTGGTAGTGCTCAAGTTAAAGGAAAAGTAAGGTTTTTTACAATTTGAGCCTTATTTCGGTAATAAAACAAGTTGTTTTACTCACCCATATCACTTTGGTGTCATATGGAGCATTTCCGGAGATGTTTTAGATTAGCGTTAGGCTAACGCCGTTAGCCTAGCGCGACTTATAGCCATAGCTCGGGGCATTCCCCGAGCATGTAATATGCCCCGTGCAGGCTCCAAATAACACAAACTTTAGCACTTTTCAAATCATAGAAGCTCGATGTCTTTAGTCTACGATTTGGTCAAAAGTGGCCTGTAATCCAAGATTTAGCCATAGTTTCGAGTAGATGAGGACGCCAGTGCGCATGCGCGGACTGTGCTCTCAGCTCCCGGGACCCAAACATGGAACGCAAAGCTGTAAACTATGGATAAATCTCGGATTACAGGCCACTTTTGATTCAAATGAAATCATAGACTAAAGACATCGAGCTTCTATGATTTGAAAAGTGCTAAAGTTTGTGTTATTTGGAGCCCACACGGGGCATATTACATGTTCGGGGAATGCCCCGAGCTATGGCTATACGTCGCGCTAGGCTAACGGCGTTAGCCTAACGCTAATCTAAAACATCTCCGGAAATGCTCCATATGACACCAAAGTGATATGGGTGAGTAAAACAACTTGTTTTATTACCGAAATAAGGCTCAAATTGTAAAAAACGTTACTTTTCCTTTAACAGCTTTTACTTTTAGACTACATCCACACAACAATGCTTCTGGATTTTTTTTTTATGCCACACCAATATGTGGTGCTGTAAACAGGAACAGCCAGAGCCACCGAAACGCAATACTACAAAGAGCGCATGCGCATAAAGTCCTTTCTCTTCCGCAAACAAACATCGCGACATCATCATTTTCCAAAAGCTGCGTTTTGCTCGTCCACATGACAACGTGACCCCGGCGTTCTCAGATTTCTCCACTCTGGAACATGGTTTCAAAAAACACCATTTTCGCCCGCGCTGGTGCTGGTGGACGAAAGGCCAAAGCAAATACAAACTTCTCTGTTTCCACCAAAAACGGTTGTCGTGTGGACGGGCTTTAGTTCAGTAGAGATTAGCAATTCCAAATCTGAAATCATCCAAATGATTTTAGTAAAGCACTTCCTGTCTTACCACATGATATCACAAGGCAGCACAGAGTATTTTCAGTTTAAGAGAAGAACTAAATACATGGGATTTGTGCGTTAACATGTGTGAATGAAACAAAAGACAACTCCAGGTATGTTTTTGATGAGGAAACACCATTATATCATCAGGAAAATAGGGTAATATGCGCCCTTTCAACAGATGTTAGATTTTGTTTCATCATAACAAGTTTTATATTGTGCTCGGACTGCAACACTGTCACTTTAGCAGAGGATATAAGAAAGCAGGATGTAGATTGTGTGCGTAGTGTGAGTGAATTACTGTCTGCCCCATTGATTTAAGGGGTACAACATGGTGGCCGGACAAACAGTGGGCTCGACGGAGACGAGAAAGAAGGCGGGCGGAGGAAGATGAGAGAGGGGAGGGAGGGGCTTTTACTTTTACCACAATGGCGAAAAGAGAGGAGTCGATGTGGGAAAAACAAACAGGCAGTCTGGCCGAGCTACCGAATGTGTGAAAAGGACCCCATTGAGTCAACAAGAGCTTCACAAGGGAAGCTCTCACAACAAGAAACCACACACACACACACACACACACACACACATACACACACACACACACACACACACACACACACACACACACACACACACACACACACACACACACAAGTAGAGAAAACTGGGTTGAGTTTAATAATCTGGGTGCAATCATTTAACCCGGGTGAAGTGGACTGAAGAGGGTTTGGGGCTGGGTGAGGGGTGGCACAGGGTGGGTGCAAGGGCAGTTTAACCCGGTGTAAACGAACGTCCACAGGAGCTGAGAGGGACTTAGGAGCGAGTGGAGTGAATTAAAGCGCTGGTAATAAGAGAAAGGACAATGAGGTTCAAATGGAGTTCTTTAGTAATTCTCCAGTACAGCGTCTGGTATTAGATAAACAATTAATGAATTATTTAATATTTTTAATGTCACAGGTGGGCCTGAAAAGTTCTAATACTGCATACAGAAAAAAGAGACCCCCAACGTCTTTAGTCAATGTGGAAATATATAAAAGGAAATAGTAATATAATGAAAACAATTTACATGTAAAATATATATAAATAAATACAATATAATATATAAATATATAAGACTTAATTTATAATGAAAAAGTTCATTAAAAATTATCCAGATTTAACATTTAATTAATACCTGGACCTTAACTTCTAACCCTTAATGAATTAGTTAGGCCTGAATCATTCTGAATGAACTATTTGTTCATTATTATTTCTTTCTTCATGTTTTGTGGCGAATTAACAGATTTTTATCTTAATTAATAGTTATTATGTTTAATTAATAGCTTAAAATTAACATTTAATTTTTAACTTTAACTCCCAAGTTAAACCTTAATCATTCTTCATTAAGTACTTCTTCATGATTAATTAAGTGTTTCTAAGTAAGTAGTTAGTGTTTCCAGAAAAATATTAGCCTTTAAAACTATCCCCCAAATAAAAAATAAAAAATGTTTTGCTTAGCCTCTGGTTGGGACATTGAGTACTACGGCCCTCGTCTATGGAACTGCCGGACGACCTTAGGGCTTTAAGAGTGGGCTCAAGACTCACCTGTTTAGCTTGGCCTTTGATTGAATTTTGTTGTCTGTTTGTTTTTCATTTTGTTTGTTCGTCTGTTTGTTTGTTCGTCTGTTTGTTTGTTTGTTCGTTTGTTTTTTCGTCTGTTTGTTCGTTCGTTTGTTCGTCTGTTTGTGTGTCCATCTGTTTGTTCGTCTCTTTGTTCGTCTGTTTGTTCTTTCATTTGTTCGTCTGTTTGTTCGTCTGTTTGTTTGTTCGTCTGTTTGTTTGTTTGTCTGTTTGTTTGTCTGTTTTGTTTTGTTTTGTTTTTTTCCTCTGTTGGCAGCACGGTGGCTGAGTGGCTAGCACTCATGCTTCACAGAAAGAAGGTTCGGGTCGCCCGGGCCTTTCTGTGTGGAGTTTGCATGTTCTCCCCGTGTCTGGGTGGGTTTCCTCCGGGCACTCGGGTTTCCCCCACCAACCCAAAACATGCACCATAGGTAAAATCCTCCAGCTTAGGTCCTGACCAAACCTAAACAACAAAATCACGGGGATGGTCCCCGGGTCAAATGTAGAAACAATTTCTCCTGTGTGAGATCAATAAAAGTCAATCTTCTAATCCTTAATCACTGTAAGGCGCATTGTGTTACATTTTGTATGAAAAGCGGTTTATAAATATTGTTTGATTGATTGATTTATTGATTTCTTCAACTATGTAAAAAACTCTACAGAAAAACCATATACAGTGGTATCTCACCTTACGAAATTAATTTGTTACAGAAGTGGTTTCGTAACGTGAATTTTTTGTAAGTTGAGTAGCTATTTCAATGGAAAAGGCCTGATTCGTTCCAAGCCCCGTTCTTTCCGTTCCAAGGTTTTTTTTAAAATAGTGTAACATTGTGTTCTGCGTCCTGACTAGACCAGGACTAAACGTGGACTAAACCAGGTCTACACCAGGTCTAAACCTGGACTGGACCTGGACTAAACCAGGATTAAACCACCACGTGCCGTGCGGCTGGTTTGTGGCTCGGGCTCCAGAGGACGCGGTCCGGGCGCCGCGGTTCTATCGCGTGTTCGCAGACCCGGTGCCCGTCGTGCAGACCAGGACTAGGGGTGCGTGCTCCTCGCGCGCGGTGCTCCTCGGTGCTCCTCGGTGCTCCTCGGTGCGTGTCGCGCGGTGCTCCTCGGTGCTCCTCGGTGCTCCTCGGTGCGCGCGGTGCTCCTCGGTGCTCCTCGGTGCGCGCGGTGCTCCTCGGTGCGCGCGGTGCTCCTCGGTGCGTGTCGCGCGGTGCTCCTCGGTGCTCCTCGGTGCGCGCGGTGCTCCTCGGTGCGCGCGGTGCTCCTCGGTGCGCGTCGCGCACGGTGCTCCTCGCGGGCGGTGCTCCTCGCGGGCGGTGCTCCTCGCGGGCGGTGCTCCTCGCGGGCGGTGCTCCTAGCGGGCGGTGCTCCTCGCGGGTGGTGCTCCTGTCTCCGCACTGCTTCCAGAGCCGTGTCTCCCCCCACGCTTCACGATTTAATACATTTTGTTGAAAATCTATGAAAGTTTGAGTGTTTAAACGAGAGACAAATGTGAGAAAAGAAATGTGAGAAGTCTGAGAAAAGTGTATAATGTGTGTGGTGAGGTATTTACAGCCTTAAAACATGTAGAATAATTGTAAAATATAAAGTTTTCCTACTTCGCAGATTTCTCTTATTGCGGGTTATTTCTGGAACCTAACCCCGTGTGTGTTGATAAAGTGTATTTACGTTTCGGGGCGTGCATCTGAGCGCGCATTATTTGAATTTTTGAGATCTCGCGTTTCGTAACTTGAATTTTCTTTCGTATCTAGAGACAAAAATTTAACGTGAAGGCGTTTCGTAATTTGGATTTTTCGTTTGTAGGGTCTTTCGTAAGGTGAGGTACCACTGTATATAATATACATATATATAATATAACATATAATACCAATACTCATATGACCTAAAAGAATCTTAACTCACTCTTTATTCCAACAGAAAACTGTATAAATGTAACTTTTTTACAACTATCTCTCATGACCTTGCAGCTATGCACCTATCCATCACTACTTTTCGCTTTGTTCCCTGATCAAGCACTTTTGTTTGACATCCTCTTAAACTTATCGTTGTCTTGGGCAGAAAAAATAGTGGCTCTACACGAACACACGTCTACACAGGAGTTACATCAGAGCCACTTAAATATTTAACATCCCACAGCAATGATGGACCTGAATTATTTACCGCTTTGGGCTCCGGGGTCCTGCCTGAAAGTGGCGAGGCCCTACCCAGCCGCGGGCACCCTCCAATGGGCTACACCTCTCAGGAGGAAGTGGAGCTGTGGGGGTGCAGGTGGAGCAGGGGCTATGAGCTCATACACTTAAAATAGACGGAACGCTGTCAGACTGAGAGAGTGAGAGTGAGAGAGGAGAGAGTGAGCGGGGAGGGAGGGCAAACAGTCGAAGTGCATGAGGTGTCAAAGTGATTTATTTCTCCGTTGTTTCGATGTCGTAGGGAAATCATTTTTATCATGTAAACATCATCTCCTGCTCGTTTACGGACACATTACATGGATCATCATTTTTGCTTAGAATAAACAGAAGATTACAGTGGCAGACTTTTATGTAAGTGTTTTGCTATAGTCCGATTAGAAATTGATCAGTTATCAGCACTGACTGTATAAAGAAGTGGACTAAGGGAGTGTGACGTCACTCATAACGTTCGGCTCCAGTCAAATGAAGCTCATGAGGCTAGCAGTTATAGGGGCAAATTTGTTGCCAGTTTTATACAGGGGGTCCTCGGGTTACGACGGTCTCGGTTTATGACGCGCCCCCATTAAAAAAAATATATATATATATTACGCGTCATTCCATCTTACGCGGTTTAGCGTGGTAAGAGATGTAAGCAAACGCGAACGGTGCGCGGCGCACGGCGGAAGAATACGCTCTGTTGTGGTTGTAGGGCAGAGAAGACAGCCTCGTGTGCCTGCCCAATGTGGGCGGAAGTACCTGATGTGGGCTCTGATCTGCTCCTATGAAAGCGACAGTGATAACCAAGCAGCGCAGTGGTCTAATTATTGAGATGGAAAGGTTATTGGTGCTTTGGTTGGAAGATTAAAGTCAAAATCCGACTTACGACGAAATTCGGGTTACGACGCGTCTTAAGAACGGATCAACATCGTAACCCGAGGACCCCCTGTATTAGGAAAAGGAATTCATTTCCGAACCAAATAAAAACACCAGAATCATGTAAAGCATTTTAAGATCAAAATGAGGAGCCTGACAGCAACAGTTACAGAGAAAGGAGCGACGTTTTTTCATTGCAAAGTGAATTGGAATTGGACAGGGGCTAATGGGTTAGCTATGTCCAATTATACAATACTAATAAATTTAGCCATGGGAAAAAATGAATAAATTAAAAATATGGCTATTTTTTCCTATTGCCACTAGCAAAAATATAAATAAAATGTCTGTACTTTTTAGATTATTTATTTTTTGTATGGTCTTTCTATTGTATTTTGTACTTTTGCACTGCTTGGCCAGGGAAAAACAGAATTTGTATTCACTCTATGTCGAACACATATGGCAGAATTGACAGTAAAGTTGACTTTGAAGTATGTTTTTTATATCTCAGATAAATATGTTTTGTAAACAAAGCTAAAACATACATTTATGGTCCTTGCTATGAATATTGGCACAAAAAGGACCATGCCTCTGAGTTCAATGTCACGAACATAAACACCAGCCAATGGATTTATAGTTCTATTCTCTTGGAATGTGAAATATTAATGCTATGAGATTTTGGCAAAACTTTGATCCAATATTTAGATGGAGGGTTTTAAGGGAGTCTGTGCAGCGCATGCCAGAACAAGTAAAATATTTATGGTGTATAAATGCTGTCCGATAATTTACGGAGACAACGTCAAGGTTGAAGGAAAAAGGAAATGCATGCTTAAGGGAAAAACTCAAGTTGTTTTGTACAACACTTCCATGGTTTTCAAACTTAATTTCAACTAAATGTTACATTGTTTATTCATCACAAACATACTTGGAGTTTTGAGTTTTGGTTTCATTCATACATGTTTCCTGTCTGAGTTATTCTTTCAAACACACTGTTCCACCTCATCATGTCATGTGGTAATATAAGAAGTTCACCACTGTGTTTTTAAACTCCATACAGCTTCACTAGAATCATTTGGATGATTTTAGTTCTGGAATTCCCAATCTAGTAGCTGTTAACTTGAAAACCACCACACATAAGGTGGAACAGAGCATTTTGAGCTTTGGAGACGTACACAAACTGATAAAAAGGGTTACTCAAACATGTGTGAATGAAACAAAAAACTCCAGGTATGTTTTTGAGTAGGTAACAACATTCTGACATGGCTTAAAGCTCACAAGAGTTTTATGTAATATAGGACCTTTAAATATGTTACCAATAAAACAAAAAAATAAAAAATAAGGAATGGGCAGGCTAAAACAGCATTAGCGTAATCATTTGAATGGGAACATAAACTCCAATCTGGCAGCAAGCGAATGATAGTGGTGGAGTCTGTAGTGAGAGGAGTTGTAACAGTCTCAAGCAAAGGCGCACAGTCTGCTGGTGCTAATCCTCGCAGTCATAAACAGATGCTAAAATACCACACTGCACATAGTAAACGCTCACGAAAAAAAAACACTAAAACATATACACATTTAAACATAAAAATAGTAGCAGAAAAAAACCTTCTCAAGACCTCAGATGACACCGACTGATGTCATTTTGACTCTGGACACCGATAACTCTTAAAGGTGTTATATTACGCAAAATTTACTCTTATGAGCTTTTAGTCATGTTAATTGTCGAAAAAAGAAATGCAAATGCAGTTCCACCCCCGTCTGTCTGTGCTCAGCGTCTCTGTAAATCACGCCCAGAGAGTTTGGACTGCGAATGCGCTAGGCAATGCGAAATGCGTTTTTTTATTTGCCTGGAGGCACGTCCGAGTGTTTCTAGGCTTGGAAGTCCTTTATCTGAGCCTCTGGACCTTTGAACAGCAGTGGTTTGATTTTATTTTATGTGGAAATGTGTTTATTTTTCAATGGAACGCTTCAAATCTCTCCCCCCGTGCAAAAACACGGAAATGGATCAGCTGAGAGCAGAGAGCGGAGAGTTTGGACACGCTCCCACCCTCTACTATAGGCCAGCTCTTTTCTCCTCATTTGCATTCAAGCAACAACACCCAGAATGGCCTGTTCAGAGTGAGAAAAATTACTCTTTCTCATCTTATCTCTGTTTCTCATGCACTGAGTGTTGATTTTGAAGATGGATTCATTTACAGTATTAGGGAACCATTAAGGAGCCATATAAAAGCATCAAGAAGTACAATGTCATGGGACCTTTAATATAAATATATCGTATAAATTTTTCCATACTCAACTAAACTGTTAAATACTGAATGAAACAAAACACAACTCTATGTATGTTTTGATGAGGAAACAACATTATAACATAGATTCAAAAACAGCGTAATATGGGCCCTAATCAACTCGCCCCCAAGTCACACCACAAATTCCAGCACTATCACAAAAATGACTCAATGTTTACCAACAAACAGAGGAATTGCCACTTTCTCTAAAAGAGCAACGCACAGCCAACCCGGGAGCAAAATCTCTCACTGATGACTTTTGCGACACAAGCGAGGCTGTAGGATTGTGGTTTTTGTGTGTCTTCACGGTGCAGATAATTTCAAGCTCTAGTGCTCAATAAAAATGAAGAAAAGAGCATTTTGAAAGTTGCCTCGCAAGAACAATGCTACCATTCAGGTTTTGTAGATCGTAATTGAGCACCAATCTTGGGTTTAGCTTTGGAAACCAGTTCAATCTTTCTATTCAAATGCTATACATAATTAAAGAATAACAAAACGTGATGATCTTGTTTGTGACTACTGTTTGAAAGATACCTGTAATCCCTTGATGTTATTCATGCTTATTTAAATGGATTGGCACAATGCAATCACACCATTATAAGTTAATGACCTGGAGCTCTGTTTCACTGCTGCTCCTGAGGTGATCTTGTCAGAGCTTCTAAGTGTTGTGCATTTTTGTGGTGGTTATCTGTGAGGATCTTGGGTTTTGAATGAGATGGGGCAATAAGGCAGTCAAATGTAAGAGCAAGATAAGACCAACCAGGAACTCCAGTCTTTCCTCTGCTCCAGCTTCAGGGAGAAGCATTTCTGTATACTCGGACAATAGGAGCGAGGGATGGGTGAGGAGAAGGGCAAAGGAAGAGAAAACCTGAAGTGGCAGAGCAGTCTGGCATAAATTAATGCGCATGTGGGGTATCCATGCACACGCCTCAGTGTTTTTACATGCTCATATACAAGACTGTAACCCCCACAGTCAATGTCCTCCAGCTACTGGCCCACACCTGACCCAGCCCCTCCTCGCCCTGCAGCCCTGTCGCAAAGAGGATGAGAGGGGACCGTTTTCAGCACCACGGGGGGCAGTCACACTGGATCTGTCAGACCAGCGCAGGGCCCTCTCCTCTGGGCAGTGGTGCCCAGCAGGCCCCCATCACCCCCCACACAGTGTGGAGGGCTTTGAAATGAGCCCCCAAACTCCAGAATCTGGAGACATGGCTTTGTTCAGTGGAGGCAGGGGTCACTGATGAGTGACTCTAGCTTTATGTTTGTGAACGTACCATGCTGCGGACGTGGAATTACACTTCAACTCTCACAAGGACAGCACAAACACACAAGTGAGATGTGCTCCAGTGTTATCAGCAGAGATACAACAGAAGAAACCAACCTATATACATGTTCAATAGTCATCAATGTATGTTTGTGTAGAGTGTAGCATGTTATTGCTACAAGTTGAGAAATGCACCAGATAGGAACACCAATCCTACTGGAAGTGCTGCATTTATAGGAATTCTGTCAAATCTATTATCAACAACATGAAATTCCTGAGTGGTGCTTTTGATGCATGGTTACAGGTGGTGGATCTGCATGTGTTGAGGTATGTCTGAACACACTTCTAAGCAGAAAGCCCTTTAAAGGCCTTTAATTAAAAGTGTCTATCTCACCCTGGTGCATTCCAGTTTGTCACTGCATAACACACATTTACTCACACATCAAGTGGAGCTGACAGTCCAGACAATAGTCATATCACCAGTGAGGGGTCCATGTCTCCCAGGCCAGCCCAGGCTTAATTATGCTATAAGTGCCTCGGGGCTGGATGCTGAATACCAGTGATTCCACAACAGCGCCGTAACAACCCACCACTGTTCCCCAGTCCCCGCCCACTGATGATGTCTAAAAATTTGAACCAAAACTGCAATGATGTTTTTAAAGATCCTATATTACACAAAATTGACTCCTGTGAGCTTTAAGCATTGCCAAAATGTTGTTACCTCATCAAAATTATACCCAGAGTTGTCTGATTAATCCTTTCTTATTAGTCTAGTCCTCTCCAAAGCTCAAAATGCTCTGCTCCACCTTGTAAAGTCATGAAGCAGTAGTTTTAGAGTTAAAGTAACAACTACCTTCAGTTCAGTGGAGTGTTTTTGGTTTGAGAGATGAACAAAACACAACTCCATGTATGTTTATGATGAGGAAACAACATTATAACAGTTCAGAAAATAATGTAATATAGGCCTTTTAAATGACACATAGAGCAGCGGTTGTGATGGTAAATGACTGTTACTTACAGCCGCTCAAGCTCCTTCAAGTCCTGGAAAGCTCCTCTCTCAATTGTGGTGATTTTGTTCTCCATAAGTTGCCTGAAAAAGAGTACAGAATAATTAATATATTTAATCTTAAACTCTATATACAATTACAGCAGGGAGAATAGGTATAGAGAGCCATTATTAAAAAGAGCCATTATAAGAATTAACTACTTTGTGCAACTTTGTGTACTTTCTGCCTTCTACTATTTTTTGAACAAAAATGCATTGGCTGTCCATGTAAAATAAGATCATTTACAGTAGTTACTGAACAAACAGTGAGGGGAAGAATTCTTTTGAAGGTATTTAGTTATTAAATACTGTTTAAAATGTATTTTTGGAACATTACATGGTCCAACATATACTATAGTTAAAATATAAAACAATATTAACACAGCTTAATGTGTGTAGCACTTTCTGTTTTTATCAGAAGGGAAAAATTACAATAAAAACACACCACTTTTTACATTAACCCAAAATAACATGATGATTTATAGCAATGCATTACTTGTTTGTATTCTTATTACCAACAAATAAAATTGTATCTGTAACTCAGGGCCTGTTTACACGAGAACGCTTACAGGAAAAAATGACAAAATATTTGATCGGAAATGCCTTTCGTTTAGATGGTGACAGCATTTTGGGGGCTTAAAAACGCAAAAAACTGAAACCGCCCTCCAAAGTGGAAAACTTGAATACGCTCCGCCGTAGCGTTTTCGTCTACACTGCCCAAGACGCAAAACTCTGGTCAAATCTGCTAAATTAAGTAAAGTAAAATTTAAATTAAATTAAAAAGGTAAGTAAATGAAATTAAGTAAATAAAGAAGATTCTACACATGTGCGCGGACATGGTGATAATGTATCACAGCGCCACCTAGCTGCCTGGCATGCATACCCAATCGAATTCCACACACTTTTGCGTCACCGTATGCACGCAGATTTCCTCCCGAAAATGCTCCTCTAAACATGTAATAAAGAGTGAAGACGCGACGCCACTTTTGCGTCTTCCGTTCAGACCATCATCATATAAACGTAGCCTAAATTGCTTAAAATTTGCATACTACTGTACATGTTTCTTTTGATTTGTACTTTATTACTTTCAAACACTATGTACTACACTGTTCCTCAGATTCCCCCGTTGACTGCTCCCCACATTTCATTAAAGTATTTTTGCAGGTAATCTAAATCTGTTTCTATTCTCATTGCGCTGAGAGCCAGATGCCCTATACACAAACACTAAATATGACTTTGATTGGATTTGCCATCGCCCAAACTTAGCACTATAACTGAATACAGAATTGTTTTGTAAAATGTCTTCTTCCACCTATCAATTTCAGAATTACAGCCCAGAACTGAATTTGGAGAAATTGCTCAAGAGAAAAGCCAGTCTTGAAAAGCAATGGAGTGATTGATAAAGATGGTCAGTTGTGGGCATTGCTGACCTGAGAGGAGAGGAGAGGAGAGGAGGGAGCAGAGACAGATATGCCACAAAGATTGACAGCACTCACAGGAGGAAGGCCGCGATGGCTAGATAGATGGTGGTTTGACGATAAAAGAGCTGAGGAGCAGATGGGAGCTGATAGAATGTTGAAACAGCGAAACAGAGGGAGGCAGGAGACAATCAGCAGAGGTCGATAGAGGCCCAGAATTGACTTTAAAACCGGCCCATCACTTGGACACAGACTCATCTATCATCCAATTTACTCCCCATCTAACCACACGTCTGTGACTACTCATTCACTTAGGACAACTCCTCTGCCCCAAGCTGCAGTCTGCTGACCAAGCTGACACACAGCCGTTACTGGCCTGAGCTCACCATAAACAATTTGTGGCCGTGCAGCAAAACAGAAGATTATATGAAGTGGGTTGGTTGAAAGACAGTAAATACAAACCTCAATTCAATTTAGTTTTTGTGTTATTACCATTGACTGTTTATATAAACGGACATAGCCAAACCGCTTGCCGCCATGTTCCATATAAGAAGTATCCTTGGGGGCGCGTCTAGCTTATTTCCAAGTGACTTTACGTTGAAAAATTGTCACTTCTCTCTCTGTATCTGTATCTGCTGCAGTGAAACTCGTCATTTTTTGGTCACATGGTCACATCTTTATATAGCGCTTTTCTACCTTCAAGGCACCCACAGCGCTTTACAACAAGGAACCACTCACCCATTCACACACCAGTGTACGCAGACACTGGGGCAAGGTGGGTTAAGTGTCTTGCCCAAGGACACAACGGCAGCGTTCATCTGCGGGAGCTGGAATCATACTACCAACCTCACACTCCCTTAGTCCACTTTTTTATACAGTCTATGGTTATAACAGCTTAACAGATATGGATGCAGCGGGAGTGGCTTGATTGCATGAGCACACACTCTTGTTGTCGTGCCCTTGAGCAAAGCACTTTACCCACATTGTGTATACTACTATATACTCTAAATAATACTGAACTCTCAATAGTACTGCACTAAACTACCTTTCGTCATGCATACTATGTTTACTGCTGCTGCTCTATATGAACGTATCATGTATGTCACTACCTCACTGTAAATTAGAGGTAAGATCTTAAGCCCAAGCCCGAGCCCGACCCGACCCGAGCCTAAAATGTCAGTCATTGCTTCGGGTCGGGTCGGGCCGGGCTTCTCTCTCGCTGACTTTTTTAAAATAAATATATGTTTATAAAAATGTATACTAAAACAATGTGTGGATACCAAACTAAGGAATACTTGTTTTAAAATAAATAATTTGGATAAAACAGAGAAGGCGCTGTAATGTAATTTCTATTTAACTACTAAACAGGAGCCGCAGAGCCAGAGCTCTGCACACGTGAACGCCGCTCTCTTAATAATCTGAATAGTTTTGGCCACGAGAGACCGTGGTTCGCAAAAAAACAGAAGTCGCCTCATCACAACACGTACTGTACTAAACTCTTGCAATGACAATTCAAAGAACTCCTTCCTGTCTCTGTCTATTATCCACCCGTCATTGTTCTTCTTTGTCTCTCTGCTTCTCTCTCTTAAAGTGCCGCGATAGATTCTTAAGGACGTACTGCTGCTGTGGTTTATGGCCCAATTTTCAACCCATCAAAATGACGGACGGCCTTAAATTTTTCCCGTCAACTCTTAAAAAAATCCGTCAATGATGGAAAATAGTCGGTTAATGTACCCTCTGCAGAAACAAATATAAAAGATGTAAATGTTTATACAGTCTTGTTTAACTTAGATTTCGTTACAAAAGACAGGCTTTAATTTGTTATCATAAATCACCCCTCCTCCTCCCGAGTCCTCACAAATAAAATATGAAATTTCGGGTTTGCTTCGGGCTCGGGCCTGCAAATCAAGTTAATTGGTCGGGCTCGGGCCGGGTCGGGCTTTAATACCCGCGGGCCAGGTCGGGTCGGGCTGGATTTTTTAGGCCCGAACTTACCTCTAAATGCTACTGTTACCTGTGCAATAACCTGTGCAATACTTATACTATACTATATTATGTGCAATACGACTCTACTTGCACCTTATTTAATCCTACCTGTACCTTTGTATTTTATTATATTTTATTATTTTTTTTTATTATATTGTTTACTTTTTCCCCTTGCATTTTTATTGCATGACTTGACTATCTTAGCGAGTCAGCGGTTCTTCTGATCCTAAGCATTTCATTGCATTGTTGATCCTTGTGTTGATCCTGCATATGACAAATAAACAATCTTGAATCTTGAAAATCTTGAATCTTGAATCTATGGCAATATGTCTACTCTCTATGGAGCTCAGCAGCAACAGCCCACGTCAGGATTCTAGAGGTAATTTGTTATTCATTTTTTCCCAATGACTTCTTTTATATGATGAAATGATGCATCTTTATAGACATTAATTATCACATAGCTGGTTAGCCTTCATTATGTCTTTGAACTCCTAATAAAGTAAAGGTGCATCATTTTTTTTGGTCTGTCAAATGCTTTTCTCCATAGACATGTTATTGCTTTGTCTGGAATGTTTCACTGTATGGCATTTAAACCTTTCTATCATCATGGAGACCAAACCAGACAGAGAAGCAGAACTAAACCAGGACTAAACCAGGACTGAACTAGGACTAAAGCAGAACTAAACCAGGACTAAACCAGGACTAAACCAGGACTAAACCAGGACTAAACCAGGACTAAACCAACCTGGGAAATCCCAGGCTGCTTTCCTTCGTTCCGATTCGAAAGACAGCCTGGCAACTAGGCTAAGCGAGCTCTCCTGATTTTGGGAGCCAGTCAGAGAGCGGGGAGGGGTGGAAAGACGGTGATGCATACTACGCGACAAACAGAAACTTGTAGTTTGAACTGACAACTGACATGATTGGCTATGGGCTATGTACACACCAAATGATAGACATTTGTAATGCCCAATAAACGGCCGTTGGCGATCGTAAACCACACCTCCACTACGAGATATTCAGTAGGTGCTCCCAGACCATATATCACTTTGATATGGTCTGGTGCAAACCAGGCAAGGACTAAACCAGGGCTGAAGCAGGACTAAACCAGGGCCAAACCAGGACTGGAACAGGACTAGACCAGGACTAGAACAGAACTAAACCAGGGCTAAACCAGGACTGGAACAGAACTAAACCAGGGCTAAACCAGAACTAGACCAGGACTGAACCAGGACTGAACCAGGACTAAACCAGGGCCAAATTGGGACTGGATCAGGACTAGAACAGGACTAGACCAGCACTAAACCAAGACTAAACCAGGATTAAACCAGGACTAAACCAGGACAAAACCAGACCATATTGTTTGTAATATGATTTGTTTTTCTGGGTTTTTACCACCTATAATTGAATAAATGTAAGGTAGAGCCATTTAATGTCATACTGTGGAACATTCCAGGCAGAAAAGTGACATCTCCATAGAAACAAGCAGGTGACGGTCCCCCAACCAAAAGGTTACCTTAAGTGTACCTTGAAGAAGGAAAAAAACGAGTGACGTATTTAATTCTAAAACCTAAGCAGGCTTCAGTGGGCGGAACTGTTGACCTTCACTTTTAAAGTGGTACCACAGGAATGACACAAGCATAAAATGTCATCAGGTTTGTTGTGGAACTCATAAAAAAGAGAAACAACACAGATAAAAATCCAATTAAAAGTGTTCAAGTAGTTGATGATGTGTCCCATTGGTTCTAACTGTGAGTGATGATGCAAGTAAACAGCTCACGAGAACATATTTTACAGGGTCAGAACCATTTTCCACATTTAAGTACATGGTCACTGCATGCACATAGAAGATATTGACAGATGGCAATCTCATGGGACCTGACTGCACTGTGAGCTCACTAACACGCACATTTAAAGGTCGGCTACATTCGCAATCTTGAATCCGAAAGATTTACCACTATTTTGAATGTTTAAGGTTGCATATTGTGAGTAGACAGGTGAATGAAAAGCAGGAAACAGGAGACAAGGAGAAAGCGCACACACCCAATTAAGGACATAATCTCTCATGGAATTTCAGTTATGTGTATTCTCTGCCATTCACTTTCTTTGGCTCAATGCTGCAAAGCACACTGAGCACACAATGACACACTATAGCGCCTCCTTTCTCGAGGTACAAAACTTAACCTGACTCCATCGCAGGTGGAGAAACCTGTTCCTTCTCCACTCTCTCTGTCCTCTCCCTCCTGCATTCCTTACTCCGTGGTTATTCGTCTAATGAGCGCTATCTCCTTCCCTGGTTTGGCCTGGGACACTTCTCAGCCGCGCGTTAATCACTGCAGCACATGGAGCAGGGACCAGGGGCTCCTTCAGTTTAAAATAAGAGCCCTGACACCTCCACCGGCAGATTAACACGACAGCATTAACAGGTGCCACATCTTTGAGCTCGGCCTCAGACGCAGTGCTGCATGCGGCACATCACAACCTAATGAGGCGCACCCCGAGCGCGCTCTGATAAATGTGGCTGTTCCGTGGAGTTCGTGGGGAAGATGTGCTTTTTGGTGCATTGTTTAAATACATTTGTGTGTTTGCGTCACGGTGGAAACGTGATGCGTAAAAGTCACTTACAACACTCGCAGATGTCTGAGCCCAGCAAAATCCGCCTTGATGATTTTAGTCAGGTTGTTGTTGTTCAAATCCCTGAGAAAAAGAAATAATGAAACAAAGTAAACACGTGACACTTCTTCTTGTGTAATTAAGGCAAGGACAAAGGAGTCTCAAGAGGCGTTTTGTTCAAACTTCTGGCTGGTTAAAGTGGAGACCAAGCCCTCGCTGTTTCACACACCACAGGTAGGCGACGATGCAGTGCCATTCCCTGGTTCCCATTGCCCATTAAACGCGCAGAAGTTAAAGCCACTTGTGCAAATCCGTTTTTTATTAAGTCGCGGGTCCGCAGACATGACGCTGTGGTCTGAAGGAACAACCGCGACACGACCACAGCCAGGCGCAGTTCAGACTCCCAGATTAGAGTGCGCAATTAGGAACCACAATTACTTTTACGCGTAAAGATGGTTAGATAATGTCTGGATGAGCGGATAGGATTCTTGTTTCAGTTGGAACCTAATGCACAAGGAACATTAGCAATACTCTAATTAAAATAAAGTACAGACTACTTGAAATTGGAGCTGTAAACTTTGATACGTAGATATGCAGAAATAACAGTTTTCAACTTTTTTAGATCAAGTCTTAAAATACGCAGTTCACGACGAACAATATGAAACATGTTGGAGATTACTCACAGTCTCTCGGTGTTGCGTGGTATGTTCCGCGGCACGCTGCGCAGCCCTTGGCCGTGACAGTCCACCGTGGTCCCGGTGCAAGAGCACGGAGCCGGGCAAGGCTGCGCACTCATTCCGCTGTCAGCCGCCACAAGCAGCAGGACACACGCCACCACCGCCGGGCCAACGGGGCTCCCAGCTCCCACCATCACTGCGGCAAGCGGGGTCAATATGAGACCCTTACAACAGATTAGGAAAAAAAAAACCTTTTAAATCCGTACGAGGCTCTTTAAGTTGTCCTCTTGGTTGTATGTTTGAGTTTTTCTTAGTTTGGGAATCACATGTGTCTTCTCCTCATACGAAATTGTACAGTTTGCCCCCCTTGTGCGTGTCTGTTTGGAAGCGCTAGACCGGCTCTATGGCTGCGCTACAGCGGCTCAAACTTCCACATGTCTCCGACATGCGGTGCGCAAAACCCCGTTCAGTCCGTGAGCCTTAGCGCGGAAACAAACCTCGTCACAAGAAACACACTTGAGACGCACCCGGGTTTCCAAAGGCACTCCGGGTCAGGACGAAGAGGCGTTTCATTCACGTCTGATCAAAACAAAGCCGCAGAAATGAGCGTTCTGGTCAGACAGGGTCCCGTTCATCAGTGTGGCAGGTCACAGCGGATGCGAAACAAGCGAGGAAAAAGCTCCGTGGAAGAGCAGCGTGTAATAATCCAAGTGTGCGTGGTGCGTCAAAGCGCCGCTCCTCAGAGACTGATAGAGCGGAGAGGGAGAAGACTGGAACGGGCACGTCTCGGTGACCACCCCCTCGCTGTAACTGTGCGCAGCCTGTGAGTGGAGTGAGCTTAGCCCGGAGGCAGCAGCAGGTTTCCCACTGGCCGTCAGTCAAACAGCAACAGTGACCTCGGAAGGGACTTTTCTTTTCGCACTGCAGTGTCCTCCTGGTCACCTGACAGGCGCTCGCGCTATCCCCAAAGAAACGTCACAGGGTTTCAGAGGGAATCTCCTTTCCGTCTAATGCCATTACTATAACATCTTCTTCACTGTTATCCTCAGAATTCCCCAAAGTGTTTGCTCCAGGGACTATTTTAAACACGCCGAGTTTCTTCTTGGCACATTCAGATTTATATCAGAGGTGTGCGAAACTTGTTTGATCCTGAAAGAATAGGCTATTGACTGATTGCAAATGACAAAAGAAAGGCACTCAGTCTAAATCATCATGCAGAGTTTGAGAAAGTAAGAGACAAACTAAACAAAAAGAAAGTATTGTGCTTATTGATCTGAATGAAATGTGACATGGAGCCAACTTTCCTCCAACACTATAAAAAGACAAACATCACGCAGATCAGTGGGAGCCAAATGCAACATGTTATTTAAGTGTACATAAGTTGTTCACAGGTCTGGACTGGGACAAAAAAACGGCCCTGGCATTTTTGGCTTAGACCGGCCCCTCATAATTAGTCCTGGTTTAGTCCTGGTTCAACCCTGATTTAGTCCTGGTTCAAATCCTGATTTAGTCCTGGTTTAGACCTGATTAGTCCTGGTTTAGTCCTGGTTCAAACCTGATTTAGTCCTGGTTCAAACCTGATTTAGTCCTGGTTTAGTCCTGGTTTAGACCTGATTAGTCCTGGTTTAGTCCTGGTTCAAATCCTGATTTAGTCCTGGTTTAGACCTGATTAGTCCTGGTTTAGTCCTGGTTCAATCCTGATTTAGTCCTGGTTTAGTCCTGGTTCAATCCTGATTTAGTCCTGGTTCAATCTTCAGACCTGATTTAGTCCTGGTTTAGACCTGATTAGTCCTGGTTTAGTCCTGGTTTAGACCTGATTAGTCCTGGTTTAGTCCTGGTTTAGTCCTGGTTTAGTCCTGATTAGTCCTGGTTTAGTCCTGGTTTAGTCCTGGTTCAAATCCTGATTTAGTCCTGGTTCAAGCCTGGTTTAGTCCTGGTTCAAGCCTGATTTAGTCCTGGTTTAGTCCTGGTTCAATCCTGATTTAGTCCTGGTTTAGTCCTGGTTCAGTCCTAAATTGTGGGCCTGTCTCTAAGAAAAAAAAAGAAAAAAAGAACGGCATCAGCCCCTAGGACTGTCGGCCCACCGGGAAAATGCCCGGTATGCCCGATTACCAGTCCAGGCCTGGTTGTTCATGATAAAATCCTTGAAACCAGCACATCTGCACATACTTACTGCAGATGTAACTGATGATGAACACAGTATTTGTCATCATTCATGTCATTTTGTTCAATAAAATCTTTTAAAAATTCTATAAGCCACATGTGTGATGATTTTTGCACATAACTAATACATTTTATGGTCCACTTAGGGGCCAGAGAGTCTTGTTGTGAGGTATGAATGCTACTCCACTACCATATTTAGAGTTATTATTAACATTATTGATCCACAAGGGAAATTATTTGGATGCCATGTTTCTCTGCCATGTTTCAATAAATTGTTAAAAGTGTTTTAATAAAATTGGTGAAAGTTCCAGCTAAGCAATTCAATGTACGCCTTAGCGATAAAGTTTGTTTTATTTTGAAGCTCTTGACTTTTATTTTCTTTTGTTTTAAGGTAAAATGTGTTAGGAATAAACACACAGGATACCAGAATAGTCTTAAATATTTCAATATTTGAGAATATTTGAATAGAAAGTGGGAGAGATGCTGCGAGACCACTACATTTCCATTTTTTTCAGTAGGGCTTCAGGGCATTAGGCTTGTTAAGACACAGTAAAACCTGACCTGCCCCCTTCACATGCACATCCTCATGCATGCTCCTAAATGTTTCACATTACTCCAAAAGCTCAGACTAAACCACAAAATAGTTGAAGTCTTCCGGTGAAGAGGTGAAGTAACTGCTCTGCCTCTGGGATATTTTAGACTGAAGCATCACAAATAAACTGGAGTCATGTGATTCCCCACTGAAAATATACATTACAATTTAATGAATGTAGAAGGAAAAAGTTAGAGGAAAATAATGAGGACTGACACTTGAGATCCAGGACACAATGCAGTTTCAAATTGTTTTTCCGAAGGCAAAATCTGGAAATGTTCTTATTCACAATAACTTGACTTCTACTGTAGGCAGTTCACAAACAAGAGGTCAGATTCAGTATTCAAATAATATGATACTAAAGGTGGAAACTGGAAATCTAACCTAGACATATCAGGTTTAGAATGAGTTAGATTAATTTGATACAAAAACATTATTATTATTATTTTGAATTTTGAAAGCAGTAATAACTTTTCTGGTTGAGGGTCCAACATCTCAATTTTTTGTCTATAATTTTCCATAGTAGGACATTAAACTTATTTAGTTCTCAAAGCAACTTCCAAGGTGCTTCCAAGTTTTCTTATGATTCACTTCTGTGGAAAGGTGACCCTGCTCACAGTAGAATGAGTTTAAAGGGACAGTGTGTAAGATTTTTACCCGTTAATTACTGAAATTGAAGATACCCATTCAAAAATACATTGTTTTCCAAGCCTTTTCACTTCCATCATGAAATCAAAGTATTCTTTTGGACTTAGATATAGTCACATAAAAGGGGGATCTTCCCCATGCAGAGGCAGCCATTTTGAATACGAGAGCCGCAGAAGGACATTTGGGCTCCGCCTTCGCCTTCAGCAAGGCTCGTGGTTTTGGGTAAACAACACAAGCATGCTTCCGGATCAGACTCGTAATGGATCTAACACGTGTTTTGGACTAAATTGTTTTACTGGATTTTATTCGCTGGATCCTTACAGACAAATTGAGAGCAAGTTTATGGTGAAATACAGAGTTTGACCTGTGCAAAGCATTCTAAGGTAAGCTAACCTCGTTTTGTGCTTTTCCGTATAAAAGCCCCATGTGCTCGGGGAGTGTTTGTTGTGCAGGGAAATGAATTCCATAGTCAAAAAGAGGAGACTGTAAGGTTTCATTTGATGTGTAGAGTGTCATGGTACATGATCGGGAATGTGTGCTTTCATGAGAAAAGAAAAACAAAAAACAAAAACGGGACCGCGTTTTATTTATACAGTAGCGGCGCGCGGACCTCGAGGTCTGCCGTAGCTAAAACAGAAAGTGCAATAGCACCATCCACCTATGCGCCACGAATCCTACACACTGGGGCTTTAAAGTTCAAAGTCAGCTTTGTTGTCAAAAAACATATCTACAGGTTGCACACACAGGATTTGATTTAGTCACAATTTAGAGAAGTTAATTCCATACTGTACGACATTCCAGGCAAAGCATTAATATCTTCACCAGAAAATGTCCACAGTCCATCTTTAACAGCCTTGAAGTTAAAGGGCCTGTATTACGCTATATTCTGATCTATGTTATATTGTTGTTGTTGTAATGTTGTGTCATCAAAAACATATGTTGAGTTGTGTTTTCTTTCATTCAAACATGTTTAAAACACAAACCCAACGTATTTAGGCTGAGTTTGTCTCTCAAACAGAAAACGTCAATGTCATGTGGTAATACAGGAAGTGCTCCACTGTGTTTTTAAACTCCATACATCTCCACTAGAATTATTCGGATTAGTTCAGCTGTGCAATTGCCTCTCTTTACTGAACAAAAGGTAAAAGGTAGGTGTTAACCTGAAAACCACCCCTTCATGACATCACAAGGTGGAACAGAGCATTTTGAGCTTGGAGGATGTAGACCATTGGTGTAGACAAGGGGCCATATCCGGCCCTCCGAGACCTTTAATCTGACCCTCGGCTGATTTTCTATTAAAATATTTTAATTACATTTTAATTTTCTATTAAAATATTGGTAATTTTATGTGCCTCTTTTCTGCACAGCTTAGCATAGCAACACATCCAGCGCCCCTGTGCGTGGCCCCTCCCACCAGAGCAGCACAAATGAAGACTCACCTCTTTCCAAACGCTCTTAAAGGACCATCGTTTTGAGTGTTGACCATGACACCATCATCAGCAAAATGTAAAAAATGAGAAAAGTGGACGCCGAGTGCAGGATTTTCCAAGAAAAATGGACTAATTTCTATTTGTTCATGAATGGGAAACCTGTATGCTCAACAAGTGGCAGTGCTCAAGGAATATAATCTTAAACGCCACTACGAGACACGGCATTTCGACCAATACAATAACTTCAACAGAGAATTGAGAAGACAAAAGATAAACGAATTATTGCTGGGACTGAAGAAACAGCAGTCTGTAATAGATTTGCGTTTCTCTGCTCAAATATTTGGACTTATTGCCATTTTTGGGGAATATATATGCCATGAGTTTTCCTGATCCAGCCCCTTTGGGGTCAAAGCAGGTTGGATACGACCCCGGACCAAAATGAGTTTGACACCCCTGATGTAGACAGACTAATAATGCAGGGTTACTCAAGCATGTGTGAATGAAAGAAAACACAACTTTGGGTATGTTTTTCATGAGGTAGCAGTGTTACAGCATGGCTTAAAGGTCCCATGGCATGAAATTTTCACTTTCTGAGGTTTTTGAACGTTAATGTGAGCTCCCCTACCCTGTTTAGCCCCCCCACCCCATGGTTAAAAGTTGCGAAATGTCTAAACTGAGCATTTGTGATCCTTTTCTGCGTTACAAAAAATCGGAGCTCAAACGGGCGATTTTGAACAAGGCACCTTATTGACGTCAGATCGAAAAAAGAAATGCAAATGCAGTTCCACCCCCGTCTGTCTCTACTCAGCGTCTCTGTAAATCACGTCCAGAGAGTTTGGACTGCGAATGCGCTAGGCAATGCGAAATGCGTTTTTTTATTTGCCTGGAGGCACGTCCGAGTGTTTCTAGGCTCGGAAGTCCTTTATCTGAGCCTCTGGACCTTTGAACAGCAGTTGTTTAATTTTATTTTCTGTGGAAACGTGTTTATTTTTCAATGGAACGCTTCAAATCTCTCCCCCGTGCAAAAACAAGGAAATGGATCAGCTGTGGGCTCTGAGCTCTGAGCGGAGCGTTTGGCCACGCCCCCACCCTCTACTATTGGCCAGCTGTTTTCTCCTCATTTGCATTCAAGCAACAACGCCCAGAATAAAGAGTTTGAGAGAGATATTTATGACTCTTTCTCATCTTATCTCTGTTTCTCATGCACTGAGTGTTGATTTTGATTAGGGAACCATTAAGGAGCCATATAAAAGCATCAAGAAGTACCATGTCATGGGATCTTTAAAGCTCACAGGAGTCAATTTTGCATAATATAGGAACTTTAATCTGTAATAAAATGACATTCAGTTAATCTCTCCTTATCATATTTGCATCCAGTAGAAAAGTTACAGCAGCTCTGATCAGTGGGCAGGCCTGAGGCAGTGGGGCCCAGTGGTTCCCCAGATTGTTGTCATGGGGCTTGATGGAGAGGCTGGGCATGGCCTGACAAGACCCCCATAAATAACTTTGCTTCATCATTAAATGCCATTGTTGCTGTTCTGAAGAGAATATGAGAGGAACAAAGATCTCTTCTCTGGTGAGCAGTTAGCACAGGCTGGATGATATCTGTCAGCGCAGATGGACATGATCTGGCAAACTTGGTTAACCTTTCACAGAAGAAAATGTCAAACTCACGGCTATGAGCTGTAGCAGTTTAAGAAAAAGACTGTGGCCTTGTACTGGAGTAATAAGTAAGACAAAGGGACAGTCATTTAAGTCAAATTTATTACACATTTTAATCAAAAAATATTCAAGGTCTCATAAGCAGTAAGTATATCAAGCTCAGAACATAATCTTAGTTTGAAGGAGCTGTAGCTGATAGTTTAACCAGGTTCATTTTCATCTTCAGATCATTTATTTTGCGTGTCACAGCAACAACACGTGACCACTCTGAGGAAGACTGGTCTGAGAAAAAAAATCTAGTAAAATTTAAAAAAGAGCTGTGGCTTTTCTTACATTGTGCCATCATGGTAAAGATAAGAATAACTAACAGTAAACTAGCTTTATAATTTAATGCAATAGCAAACAGGAGTCTCATTTTGATTCTAGAGATGCTTTTATAATATATCTGTAATGAGGTAAAATCAATTTAGCGCAACTGCATGGACAAAGTAATAAATAGAAACACTTTAATATTTATAGGTGAGTTAATTGTCCAATCCTGGAGCCCTCTCAGTCCCTGTGATGTGGTCCCTGCTCATTATGGTGTTGATTTAAGAGTTGTTTGTGTTATCTTTGGTTTATAGCGTACACTAAAGCTGGAAATGTGAGGGTCAGGGCGCCACCTGGTTTAGAGGCAGCTGCTCCTGACACACACGCGCTGCTCTGAGGGCACGGCCTGGCAAATGTGCAATGTAAATTGGAATTAACCTGGAGAATTACTGCAGATTAATATTGCACAATGGTGTTTGCATTTTAGTGAGACAGTGACACATTTTAATGCGTGTCCCCCAGAAACTGCGAGATAGCTAGTCCAGTCTACAGCCAAGTGCATCAGTGGTGGAATGTAACAAAGTGAAAGTAGTAAAGGGCTGCACTTAAGTAAAAAAAAAACTGACTCTACTTTACTTACGTAGATGTTAAAGTATATACTTTTACTTCACTACATTTGCGAGCAGGTATCTGTACTTTCTGCTCCACTACATTTTGGAACAGAACTGAAAAGTAAAAGCATTGTTTTTTTTTTTATTATTGTGTGACCTGCTGAAAAACCTGAGGGGGATTTTTTTTTTTATCAAGTTTGAGGAAACAAATATATACAAATAAAAACAGCTACAAAAACCTAGCTACAAAAATTGATTCAGTAGTTCAGTAGTTTCTATTGAACAGAATTCAGTACAAATCATTATCACATTATCTTCTCTACATTTTAAGTTTTATTAGAACTCAAAATTGGCATGAAATACAAGTCCATTTTTAAATTGGTGCTTTTATACGTAAAGTAGAATTTTTCATGTGATACTTTTACTTTTACTTGAGCATTTATTATTAGCATTATTATTTTGCTCTGGTGTCTGTACTTTTACTTAAAGGAAAAGTAACGTTTTTTACAATTTGAGCCTTATTTTGGTAATAAAACAAGTTGTTACTCACCCATATCACTTTGGTGTCATATGGAGCATTTCCGGAGATGTTTTAGATTAGCGTTAGGCTATCGCCGTTAGCCTAGCGCGACTTATAGCCATAGCTCGGGGCATTCCCCGAGCATGTTATATGCCCCGTGCGGGCTCCAAATAACACAAACTTTAGCACTTTTCAAATCATAGAAGCTCGATGTCTTTAGTCTACGATTTCGTTTGGTCAATAGTGGCCTGTAATCCGACATTTAGCCATAGTTTCGAGTAGATGAGGACGCCAGTGCGCATGTGCGGACTGTGCTCTCAGCTCCCGGGACCCAAACATGGAATGCAAAGCTGTAAACTATGGATAAATCTCTGATTACAGGCCACTTTTGATTAAAAACGAAATCGTAGAGTAAGACATCGAGCTTCTATGATTTGAAAAGTGCTAAAGTTTGTGTTATTTGGAGCCCGCACGGGGCATATTACATGCTCGGGGAATGCCCCGAGCTATGGCTATAAGTCGCGCTAGGCTAACGGCGTTAGCCTAACGCTAATCTAAAACATCTTCGGAAATGCTCCATATGACACCAAAGTGATATGGGTGAGTAAAACAACTTGTTTTATTACCTAAATAAGGCTCAAATTGTAAAAAAAAACGTGACTTTTCTTTTAAGAAACAAAATCAAGTACTTCTTGCACCACTGAAGTGCATAAACTATGAGGCATAATCAATGTACTAAACATTTAATGATCAGAGGTTTAGGTGAATAGATTCTGTAGTAGAATAAACTGAAGTAACCTGAGAAGAAGAATGGAAGGAAGGCACAAGACTGGAGCTCCAAATAAAGATGTTTATTTGCCACCAGTACAGGGCCTGGAGTCATGAAACCTCAAAGCAGTGTGACAGTGTTGTCCATTCCAGTCTCATGCAGTCCAGTCTGTCTATGGTTCTGTTGTAGGGAGTATTATATCTCTGATGACATAGGCCAAGATAACAAGAGCAGTGTGGGGCTGTCTCTAGCAAATACTTTGCAAAAGTTAAAAATAAATTAACTGAACTATTTTTGTGTTGATACTAATAACATATATTCAAGTGCTACAATATCCAGTAGTTGTGTACATAACAGACTGAAACCTGTTTAGTTATTTCCCTATAAAATCACATCTAAACCACACTAGAACAAGAGAACACACCATCAGAATGACCACAGACTGTTCACTGTAATTATGTATTAATTACCGAACCACAAAAATCCTACCCACTTTGAGCCAGTGTCTGTGTGCCTCCAATAATCACATCATTAAAAACCAATGATGTTTCTGTTTAGACCGGCAGTGTCAGCACACACACTGGTTACTCAGCTGTAGGCACGCACACGCACTTGCACACACACACACACACACACACACACACGCCACCAAAGCACATTTAAAAACAATCAGTCTTATAAAACTAAATATGAAAACACAATAAAACAGTCAAATACAAATGTCCCGCTCAGCTTGTGTTAAAGCGCAAAATGCTCTGTTCCACACTGAGACGTCATGAGGCAGTAGTTTTCATGTTAACTGCTACTTTTTAACTTTAGTTGAGTAGAGATTAAACATTCCAGGGCTGAAATTATCCATATGATTCTAGTGAAGGCGTACGGTGTATTAAAAACACAGTGGAGCACTTCCTGTATTACCACATGACATCACAAGGTGGAACAGAGTGTTTTCTGTTCAAGAGAAGAACTCAGCCTAAATATGCAGGATTTGTGTGTTAAACATGTGTGACTGAAACAAAAGGCAACTCCAGGTATGTTTGTGATGAGGACTCAACATTAGAACATAAACACATTGCCCACAGATTCTCCATTAGAAAAATTACACAGTGCACCTTTAAATGTTTTTTGTTTGTTTGTTTGTTTTATTTTTTGCAACCCTGCTGGTCAACCGTGAAAAATACCCCATGCCCGTAATACTTTTTTTTTTTTTTTCCGTTTTAGACTATTTGGAGATGCAAAAACTCAAAGCTTCTCTCCAGAAGAAAGACAAAGACCTGGAGACTCAAATGAATACATACAAGGAGAGCCGATATCTATATCACAGTTCAGTGAGAGAAAATGTCCAGCTCAAACAAGAGCTAGCGCCAGTAAAGTCCTTGAGAAGATGAAGGAACAACTTCAAGCACAGGACAATACAATCACTGAGAAGAGAAATACAAAAAAGTGGGATTCAGAGGCCTGCAGAGACTCTCAAACCACTTGTATTGGAGCTGGTGGAGATACAACCCACAAAGATGAGAAACTGCCCAGAAAGGTGGAGGAGCTGTCTGCTGCACTCTTCTCAGCACAAGAAGAGCTGCGTTTCCTGAAGTTTCATTGTGGAATTGAAAGAGCACAGTGCTCCACTCACCTGAAAGGAGTGGACGTAGTGGAGGCGCAGAGGAGGGCGTCCAGGCACTAACAGGCCCTCCAAACATTACCCAAATATAAAACAAAAATTGTTTTAAAATTATGGCTGTGGTAGTTATTCGTGTTTATTGTTTCAGATGTCAAAACTTGAATTCACATGTCAGACACAGCTGCAGCTGGAAATAGAAAATAATAATAATATATGTTTTTTGGGAGGTGAAAATTGCCAAAATTCAACTTTTGAAATTTTGAAATTCAACGTTTTATCAAAATTTTCACTTGACAGCCAATCCCATACCCAATTTAGGGACTTTTTGTTGATGTTTAGGCCCTCAAAATTGCGATGGTTTGCAGGGAAAAATAATACTAGAGAAGAAGAAACCAAGAACAATAGCCCTCTGCAGTTACTCAGTTATTCTGTTACTGGCGAACATTTCAGGCAAATCGTTAAAATCTCCATTAAAATCAGATGACAGGCCCTCCACCAGAAAAGTCACACAATGCACCTTTAAAAAACATCAACAAAAGAAGTGTCCTGACTCACAAATGGCAGTTTTGCATTGAACTAACTGGTCCCCACACAGTATTAGTGTAGTATTTAGACTGGATTGTGGCTAAGGTGTGTGGTGACAGGCAGTGTTATAGTTGGATTGATACACACCCAGATAGTGGCAGAGGCCTGAGGAGTTTCTGACTGGGGAGACAAAAGAGGACAGAGTTTATAGGAGAAGAGCAGTGTGGCAGCAGGAAGGTGTGGTAAATAGAAACTGACATCTGCCAATACAATGCTTAAAAAACAATGTGCAAAAGACAAATACAATACAAAGAAACTTACATTTCTTAAAACTATTCACACATTACATCCCCAACCAGGCGGCCCTACTGTACAAGTATAGTATGATCTTTTTCCCATATATCACTTTTATCACTGCACATCCTTAAAGGAGAATTAACGGTTGTTTTTTTTACAATCTGAGCTTTATTTCGGTAATAAAACAAGTTGTTTTACTCACCCATAGCACTTTGGTGTCATTTCCGGAAATGTTTTAGATTAGCGATATCCGTTAACGTGAGTGGTCAGGGCATGACGTTGCAGTCACCAAAATAACACAAACTTTAGCACTTTTCAAATCATAGAAGCTCAATGTCTTAGTCTACACTTTCGTTTGAGTCAAAAGTGGCCTGTAATCCGAGATTTATCGATAGTTTCGAGTAGACGAGGAGGACAGTGCGCATGCGCTCATTCATAGCTGTTTTGCGGATAAGAAGACGCTCATAACTTTTCTGTTGTGAGTGACACATGGCAGAAGCAGGGCTCTCAAGTTTTGAGCGGGGTCGTGCGTGTGACTGTAATTTCCGAGGACGGGGGGGCCGTGTGAGCGTGTGAACACGTCGAATTGCGTGTTGAGAGCCCTGATTGTCTAAAGAGCAAACTTAAACTACAAAGCAACTAATGAGAGTTATATAAATGAAGTTATTACCTGATGGTTCTCAGTTTGTTTTATCATCACTGCACTTTGTCAGTGCGCGCTGAGAGGGGCGGGGAGGAGGGACCGGGGCGGGGGGAGCGGGACATTTTTAACCGGTGCATTAACTGGTTAATGCACCGGGCCCGCGGCTCACCGCGACTCACCATGGGCAGTTCGGCGCGTATTCCGCGCGTAAGCCGTTGGGGGTTGACACGTTACGCCCAGACGGAGACACCGGGACCGGAGTCGGTGCGTCTCAGAGGAGACGTGGCACCGGGACTGAGGCTCAGGACGTGCCCGGGGGACGGCGCGTCACCGGCCTCCGCTCTTCGTCCCCCCCCCCCCCCCCTGGGGCGGCGCTGAAAACGCGCGGAGCCTGCATAAACTAAGCCACACAGACCGATTTTCTGGGCACAAAAAAACAAAAAAAAAACAAAAAACAAATCAGCGTGAGAAATGCCATGTGTGGCGTGTGAGCGTGTGAATACGTCGAATTGCGTGTGTCACACTCTCAAGCGTGAGCCTTGAGAGCCCTGCAGAAGATTCAGACTTTGAGGCTGAAGAGGACTTATGGAGGACTAAGGACTGAAGAGGAGTATATGGATGAGGAGACAGAATGGATACAGAAAGAATGAAGCGGAGACAGTTGTAGGAGCAGCAGAGAACAGCCATCGGTTTCACATTACTTCGCAGAATCGTGCACTGAATCCGCTGGCCTTCTTTCTTTTCCTTTGCTGGTAAAAAATCCTCCTGACTGAAGTGGGTAATGCAAACACGATGGTCCAAACGTCTTACAGCTTTGCATTTCATGTTTGGGTCCCGAGAGCTGAGAGCGAAATAAGCTGTGACTGAGCACATGCGCACTGTCCTCCTCATCTACTCGAAATTATGGATAAATCTCAGATTAGAGGCACTTTTGACCCAAACAAAACCGTAGACTAAGACATCGAGCTTCTATGATTTGAAAAGTGCTAAAGTTTGTGTTATTTTGGTGACTGCAACGTCGTGCCCCGAGAACTCACGTTAACGGATGTCGCTAATCTAAAACATCTCCAAATGACACCAAAGTGCTATGGGTGAGTAAAACAACTTGTTTTATTACCGAAATAAGGCTCAGATTGTAAAAAAAACGTTAATTCTCCCTTAAGAATTATTATTTATTAAAGGAGCAATGTGTACAGTTTCTGGTGTAAGGCCCGCCACCTGGTTGTTTCCATGGGGATATTACTGTTTTGCTTTGTTTATTGCACAGTATAGAGATAAAGTTGGTAATCACAATGGAGACCGGTTAATGGTCAGATCTATAGAGAAGCAAGCCTGCACCTGGTAAGAAATCATGCTTTTTAAGGTATTTTTGAACTATAAAACTCCTGTCATTGAATAAATGTAAGGGAGATATGTTTAATGCCCTATTGTGGAACACGGGTCAAAGAAATAACCTCTCCATGGTGACAAGCAAGTAGCAGACCTTCCACCTTAGAAATTACACAGTGTGCCTTTAAGAATTATTATTTATTAAGTTTCGAGAGTTTTAGCTTTTTTCCCCCCTTATTATTATTATAATTTTTTTTTTTCTAATCTTTTCAAAATCAGGAAAACGGACTGCAGATGGAAATTAGCTCTGAGAGCTAAAGTCTAGCACAAAGCATCTTTTCATTTTTGTGATTAATGCTCCTGTACATTGTCCCTGTCAAATAAATCAAATAAACTAAACTAAACTAATCTGGTCATGCACCACTGCATTCACGCACTGCAGTGTATTTTGACCAAACAGCAGCAGAGCAACAAGAGGCAGCTTAAACACAACTGTATAATCCCTCAGTGCAGAACCTCGTTTGGACCTTCTCTTATAAGAGCTGTAAAGTCCAATTCCCATCTTAAAATGTCTCCTTCAGGCTTTGATTAAAGGAAAATTTACGGTTTTTTTTTACAATCTGAGCCTTCTTTCAGCAATAAAACAAGTAGTTTTACTCACCCATAGCAGTTTGGTGTCAATTGGAGTGGTATCGCAGAACTTATGTTGAGCCGTTCTGTTCTACTAATGATCCCGTATCCGTTAACATGGTGCTCGTATCATATGCTCGGGGCATTACTTTGCGCTCTCCAAATAACACAAACTTTAGCACTTTTCAAATCACAGAAGATCGCTGTGTCAGGGTAGACTTTTAGTGGATTCCAAAACGGCCTGAAACCCGATATCCAGCTATAGTTTCATTTGATGACGTCATCAGAGAGGACAGTGCGCATGCGTGAACTCAGCTGTTTTGTAAACACCGCTAGTCCGAAAGAAGCTAACACCGCTCTCAACTTTACTTTTCTGTTGCGATATCGGGTTTCAGGCCGTTTTGGAATCCACTAAAAGTCTACCCTGACACAGCGATCTTCTGTGATTTGAAAAGTGCTAAAGTTTGTGTTATTTGGACACCGCAAATCAGTGCCCCGAGCACTCACGCTAACGGATACGGGATCATTAGTAGAACAGAACGGCTTAACATAAGTTCTGCGATACTGCTCCAATTGACACCAAACTGCTATGGATGAGTAAAACTACTTGTTTTATTGCCGAAAGAAGGCTCAGATTGTAAAAAAACTTTACTTTTCCTTTAAGGCTTAAAACAAACTAAAACTGTACCAACTTCTCAATAGTGTGGGAGTGAGTGAGTGAGGGGATTGAATGCACGTTGAAAATGTATAATTAATTGCACTGTTGTTAGTTTGTTAGTTAGTTAGTTAGTTAGTTAGTTAGTTCAAACCTGCACATATAATTCATATAACAACAACAGTACAGGTGCAGGTACAAACATGCACGGTTTGAAAAGGGAATGGATGAAGCAAAACTTATACATTTCCAATTCTCTCCCACACGCCCACAACAACACTTCAACTATTCAACAGACTAATATGTTATACATGACAAGACACGACAGACAAAACAAACATTCACACACAACACTGACCCAACACTTGTATTTCTATAAACGAATAACGTTCTTATGTATTTTGGATTGTGTCTTGTCTTGTACGTAATTAGCATTTGCTCTTCTAGCTGCAAGTTTGTTTTGTGACTATGTCTGACTGCGTTGTCTAAATACATTACTTAAAAAAGGAATACTAAAGTGAGTATATAGTACAATATATTAATAGTAATAACTCATTATTTGCACTTTTACTGACCCCTAGTGACCGGAGTCAATAAAATCCACACATTTTGTCATAGCATTTTCCTACTTGCCTATTGAGCCATTATGTTTGAGATGCAAAATTTGCAAAAGTGCAGAACCTCGTTTGGACCTTCTCTTATAAGAGCTGTAAAGTCCAATTCCCATCTTAAAATGTCTCCTTCAGGCTTTGATTAAAGGAAAATTAACGTTTTTTTTTTACAATCTAAGCCTTCTTTCAGCAATAAAACAAGTAGTTTTACTCACCCATAGCAGTTTGGTGTCAATTGGAGTGGTATCGCAGAACTTATGTTGAGCCGTTCTGTTCTACTAATGATCCCGTATCCGTTAACATGGTGCTCGTATCATATGCTCGGGGCATTACTTTGCGCTCTCCAAATAACACAAACTTTAGCACTTTTCAAATCACAGAAGATCGCCGTGTCAGGGTAGACTTTTAGTGGATTCCAAAACGGCCTGAAACCCGATATCCAGCTATAGTTTCATTTGATGACGTCATCAGAGAGGACAGTGCGCATGCGTGAACTCAGCTGTTTTGTAAACACCGCTAGTCCGAAAGAAGCTAACACCGCTCTCAACTTTACTTTTCTGTTGCGATATCGGGTTTCAGGCCGTTTTGGAATCCACTAAAAGTCTACCCTGACACAGCGATCTTCTGTGATTTGAAAAGTGCTAAAGTTTGTGTTATTTGGACACCGCAAAGTAATGCCCCGAGCACTCACGCTAACGGATACGGGATCATTAGTAGAACAGAACGGCTTAACATAAGTTCTGCGATACTGCTCCAATTGACACCAAACTGCTATGGATGAGTAAAACTACTTGTTTTATTGCCGAAAGAAGGCTCAGATTGTAAAAAAACTTTACTTTTCCTTTAAGGCTTAAAACAAACTAAAACTGTACCAACTTCTCAATAGTGTGGGAGTGAGTGAGTGAGGGGATTGAATGCACGTTGAAAATGTATAATTAATTGCACTGTTGTTAGTTTGTTAGTTAGTTAGTTAGTTAGTTAGTTCAAACCTGCACATATAATTCATATAACAACAACAGTACAGGTGCAGGTACAAACATGCACGGTTTGAAAAGGGAATGGATGAAGCAAAACTTATACATTTCCAATTCTCTCCCACACGCCCACAACAACACTTCAACTATTCAACAGACTAATATGTTATACATGACAAGACACGACAGACAAAACAAACATTCACACACAACACTGACCCAACACTTGTATTTCTATAAACGAATAACGTTCTTATGTATTTTGGATTGTGTCTTGTCTTGTACGTAATTAGCATTTGCTCTTCTAGCTGCAAGTTTGTTTTGTGACTATGTCTGACTGCGTTGTCTAAATACATTACTTAAAAAAGGAATACTAAAGTGAGTATATAGTACAATATATTAATAGTAATAACTCATTATTTGCACTTTTACTGACCCCTAGTGACCGGAGTCAATAAAATCCACACATTTTGTCATAGCATTTTCCTACTTGCCTATTGAGCCATTATGTTTGAGATGCAAAATTTACCCTTAAGTGTTATATAAAAATACCAGTTTTTCTTTTTTCTTCTTGCTGTTTCAGTCTTGCTAATTAATTATTCCATCGCCATCTCCAGAACTCATAATGCCTGCTCTATGGTCTGTGACAGAACACTGTAATCTGAGAAGCTCCTCTGTGTTTTTTTATTCATTTTAGAGCATTTTAGACCTGGAATTAAACACACGTTTATCTAAATTATGCTTCAGGAAACACCCAAGCAAAGGTGTGCAACTAGTTTTAAAAAATTTGAATGATGCATATGACTTCAAAGGTCCTATATCACACAAAATTGATTCTTCTCAGTTTCAAGCCATGTTAGAATATTGTTATCTCATCAAAAACATACCTGAAGTTGTGTTTTGTTTCATTCACACACGTTTATAATCCTTTATTATTAGTCTGTCTACATGTCCATAGCTCTGTTCCACTTTGTGATGTCACGAAGCGGTAGTTTTTAAGTTAACAGCTATATTTTACCTTTAGTAGTGATTGGAAATTCAAGGGCTGAAATCATCCAAATGATTCTAGTGGAGGTGTATGGAGTTTAAAACCACAGTGGAACACTTCCTGCATTACCACATGACCTCAAAAGGTGGAACAGTGTTTTCTGTTTGGGTCAGTGTGTTAAACATGTAAACATGTGAATGAAACAAAACACAACTCCAAGTATGTTTGTGATGAGGAAACAACATGCTAACATTGATCAGAAAATAGTGTGATATGGATATCTATATGTGTATATGTGATGTTTTAGTCATGGTGTTTATTGTGGTCTAAAGCAGGTCTAAACCAGTACTAAACCTGGTCTAAAGCAGGTCTAAACCAGTACTAAACCTGTTCTAAAGCAGGTCTAAACGAGTACTAAACCTGGTCTAAAGCAGGTCTAAACCAGTACTAAACCTGTTCTAAAGCAGGTCTAAACCAGTACTAAACCTGTTCTAAAGCAGGTCTAAACGAGTACTAAACCTGGTCTAAAGCAGGTCTAAACCAGTACTAAACCTGGTCTAAAGCAGGTCTAAACCAGTACTAAACCTGGTCTAAAGCAGGTCTAAACCAGTACTAAACCAGAACTAAACCTGGTCTAAACCAGTACTAAACCTGGTCTAAAGCAGGTCTAAACCAGTACTAAACCTGGTCTAAAGCAGGTCTAAACCAGTACTAAACCTGGTCTAAAGCAGGTCTAAACCAGTACTAAACCTGTTCTAAAGCAGGTCTAAACGAGTACTAAACCTGGTCTAAAGCAGGTCTAAACCAGTACTAAACCTGGTCTAAAGCAGGTCTAAACCAGTACTAAACCTGGTCTAAAGCAGGTCTAAACCAGTACTAAACCTGGTCTAAAGCAGGTCTAAACCAGTACTAAACCAGAACTAAACCTGGTCTAAACCAGTACTAAACCTGGTCTAAAGCAGGTCTAAACCAGTACTAAACCAGAACTAAACCTGGTCTAAACAAGTACTAAACCTGTTCTAAAGGTTGTTTATCAGATGTTTTATGTTCACTGTGGGCCTAGGGAGCGCTGCAATTTCAAATCCTGTGTGTGCAACCTGTACATATGGTTTTTGACAATAAAGCTGACTTTGAACTTTCAATCAATCTATCAATCAATTAAAACTTTATCTATAAAGCACTTTTCATACAAAAAATGTAACACAAAGTGCTTTACAGTGATTAAAAACAACCCACATTGCCTTCCACCCACCGAACCAACCCGACACCACACAACCAAACAATCCAAACAGCAACACACACATGCACACACACACACACACACACACACACACAGACACTAACATGGTGGCTGAGTGGCTAGCACTCATGCTTCACAGCAAGAAGGTTCCTGGGTCGCCCAGGCCTTTCTCTGTGGAGTTTGCATGCATGGTCTGGATTCCATCCTCGGGTCGCTGTGGAGTTTGCATGTTCTCCCCGTGTCTGGGTGGGTTTCCTCCAGGCACTCCGGTTTCCCCCATCAACCCAAAACATGCACCATAGGTAAAATCCTCCAGCTTAGGTCCTGACCAAACTGAAGCAATAAGATCATGGAGATGGTCCCCGGGCGCAGTAATGTGCTGTGTGAGATCAATACAGTCACTTCTTCTTCTTCTTCTAAAATACATAAAACTGCACATAGTAGTAAAAAAAAAAAAAAATTCAATCAAAGGTGAGTCTTGAGCCCACTCTTAAAAACATGAATGTTCTCTGGAGCCCTGAGCTCCTCCGGCTGTTCCATAGACGAGGGCCGTAGTGTGTGTCCTGACTTTGGGAATGACCAGGAGCTGCCGGAGGAGCGCAGGGCCTGTGAAGGTTCATAAGGGGAAAGCAGTTCTGAAAGATAAGAAAGCCCAAGACCATTAAGACATTTAAAGACAGTAAAAGAACTTTAATATCTATCCTAACACTCACAGGGAGCCAATGCAGTGATTTTAAAACTGGTGTAATGTGGTCCTACTCAGGACACGTGCTGCTGAATTTTGTAATAATTGCAAACCTGAAATCCTCTTTTTGGGAAGACCAGAGAGCAGGGCATTACAGTAGTCTATACGGCTGGTGACAAAAGCATCATTGTCTCCGTATTGGCCTGAGAGAGAATGGGGCGGACTCTGGCTATGTTTTTTAGGTGATAGAGACCTATTTTTGTGATGTTCTTGTCAGCTCAGAGTCAAAAATGACGCCCAGGTCATTTTTGAACTTTTGAACTTTGAACTTTAATAATAATAATAAAAATACACATTATTAGAGTTACTTTGCTTTTTGCACAGCTCTTTCCACTCAAATACAAAAGTCAGTTAAGCACTTGGAGCACATGTTCTTCCTTGATAAAAAGGTGTCTGGTGAGACTTGGAACTTTTGCATTCTTCTCCTCTTGGCGCAACAATGGAGTCTCAGCCGTCTTAATCCTCCAACACAATTATCTGCCCGCGTTTGTGTATTTAAGCACCAACCACTCTGACTGTGGCTTTTCCGTGAACGTGAACCCAAAACAACCTCACCTCCTCCGCTGCTATGCTCCTAAAATAGCCCGTAAGTACAAGATAAACAAGGGTATGAGTAATAGTACACAGAAAAATTGGTGTGTAAAGGGCGGCGTTGTTGCGAAAACAGGTTAAAACATTTGTCGGAGCTCATCACTTGAACTGAATGGAGATTAGCAAAGGAAATACAATATATCCCTTAGATCCTTTGTGTGGACCAACCCAGGGAGACGTCGCCAAGGTGACAGTGAGGAGATTACAGATAAACAACAATCATGGGTAAGCTTTTCCTTTCACTTCTCCTTAATCTTAATTAGAAAGAACAATAAACAGTGCCACGCTCAATCCCTCTACTTGCACGACTGTGTTTCATTATGGAAAAAATGCAAGTGTTTATGTGTTTGTACCAATAACCATACAAATAAAAACTCAAGCTCTTGTTGTAAACTATCTCACCGATGTCAGTATCGCTTTTTGTTTTGCATTTCACTTGTCGCAAACAATACACACTCAAAAATATGAGGTCACAGTACTACAGGATTGATTGAGAATTTACCACAGAATGAAAGGATTTTTATGTTTTGTTTATATTAAGGCCGTGTAGGTTGAAGTGTGAAGCAGATGTGATCTTGGATGAGAAAACTGGAAGTTGATGTGTGGAGAAAATACTGACAAAATACAGCTCTGGAAAAAAATAAGAGACCACTGCAAAATGATCAGTTTTTCTGATTTTACTACTTATAGGTATGTGTTTGGGCAAAAGGAACATTTTTGTTTGAGTCTATAAACTACTGACAACATTTCCCCTAATTCCAAATAAAAATATTACGGTTTAGAGCATTTATTTGCAGAAAATGACAAATGGTCAAAAGAACAAAAAAGATACATGTTTTCAGACCTCAAACAATGCAAAGAAACAAGATCAAATTCATTTCAAAACAACATAATACTAATGTTTACACTTAAAGGAAAAGTAACGTTTTTTACAATTTGAGCCTTATTTCGATAGTAAAACAAGTTGTTTTACTCACCCATATCACTTTGGTGTCATATGGAGGATTTCCGGAGATGTTTTAGATTAGCGTTAGGCTAACGCCGTTAGCGCATGCGCGGAGTGTGCTCTCAGCTCCCGGGACCCAAACATGGAACGCATAGCTGTAAACTATGGATAAATCTCGGATTACAGGCCACTTTTGATTCAAACAAAATCGTAGACTAAAGACATCAAGCTTCTATGATTTGAAAAGTGCTAAAGTTTGTGTTATTTGGAGCCTGCACGGGGCATATTACATGCTCAGGGAATGCCCCGAGCTATGGCTATAAGTCGCGCTAGGCTAACAGCCTAACGCTAATCTAAAACATCTCCGGAAATGCTCCATATGACACCAAAGTGCTATGGGTGAGTAAAACAACTTGTTTTATTACCGAAATAAGGCTCAGATTGTAAGAAACGTTACTTTTCCTTTAAGAAGAGTTCAGAAATCAATTTTGGTGCAATAACTGTTGTTACATTATCTTCTTAGTGACTAGAATAAGGAAGCGAGATGTTGATTCTTTTCAAACGTTTACTGAATTAAAAGGAAAAAAAACAGCGAGGGCTTGCGTAGTAAAATTTTTCTATCTAGCCAACATGGCCGTACAGATCATTGTTTACAAACTTACGTAAATCACATCACATCTTGGGTAATGAAGTCCATTTCAGTGCATTTCCCAAATCAAATGAACTACAGTCTTTTTAACCACATAAAACAGAGGTGGGACAAAGTCACTGCTGGGCAAGTCCCAAGTAAGTCTAAGTCTTTTGCACTCAAGTCCGAGTGAAGTCCCGAGTCAAGAGTATCCAAGTGCCGAGTCAAGTCCGAAGTCAAAGCTCACAAGTCTCAAGTCGAGTCCAAAGTCCTAGCATTTTAGTTTCGAGTCATTTCGAGTCCCCTTTACAAAGAAATAAAATTTCTACAAATCAGATAATGTCTGCAAGATCTGCCTTGGATGCGGTCGAATGAAAGCAACGTAGATCTACTGTGATTGGATGTTGTGCAAGCCGCGCGCACATGCTCTTTGCATACATTTTCGCAGATTCACAAGCACAACGAGTGCGGTCCTTATCAACATACTTTTAGAGTTTTTTTTTCATTGGACGTAGCAAGTCATCACAAGTCAAAAGGCCTAAGTCCAAGTGAAGTCACGAGTTATTAGGGACCGAGCCCGAAGGGGGACGAAGGTCCCTATTGTTGTTGCTTTGTTTCCGTATTATTAGGGACCGAGCCCCGAAGGGGGACGAAGGTCCCTATTGTTGTTGCTTTGTTTCCCTATTATTATTATTCTTGTTCTTGTTCACACTCGCTGGGGCAATTTTGAGCATGTTCCCATGCTTCAAAACGAACGAAACTTTGCACGGGCATCACAAAGTGCTGCCAGTACGACCACACAAAGTCCCGTCCCCCAGTGACCCCCAGGAGCTCGATAGCGCCCCCTAGCGCGTTGTCTTTCGGGGCTGGCATACCGTTTAAGATAGGCGCACGAAATTCGGTAGGGACGTGTATCTCAATAAGACGAACAAACGCCTCCCTGCAATGTCATGGCCACGCCCAACAGGAAGTGAGATAATTGGGCTTTTGTGTGATTTTTGGGTATTGGACATAGAATGGAATTTGAAACACTTCTCCTACACCGTACCTCAGATGGGCTTAAATTTTGGTGAACATAATCTTAAGACGTTGGAGATGTTAAATTGCGAAGGATTTTCAAATAGGCGGTAATATGACGATACGGCGGATCGATAAAGTTAGGTATGGAATTTGAAACACTTCTCCTACACCGTACCTCAGATAGGCTTAAATTTTGGTGAACATAATCTTAAGACGTTGGAGATGTTAAATTGCGAAGGATTTTCAAATAGGCGGTAATATGACGATACGGCGGATCGATAAAATTAGGTATTTATTGAATGGGAGTGATGAGTTATGAATGGGAGGTATTTGTTGCTAGGCAACGCCCTGATCAAAGGTCTTTGATCTTTGTACCTTTGATCTGATATAGCTGCAAGCAGCAATGTGGGGACAAGCATCGAAGGTTCATGTAGGCCTCAGCATGTAGGCCACATGCAGGGTCTGACAGGGTCTGACAGAGTCTGACAGGGTCTAACAGAGTCTAACAGAGTCTAACAGAGTCTAACAGAGTCTAACAGAGTCTGACAGGGTCTGACAGGGTCTGACAGGGTCTGACAGGGTCTGACAGGGTCTGTTCTGACAGGGTATCTACAATGTCATGGCCACGCCCAACAGGAAGTGAGATAATTGTGCCAGGCACACGAAATTTGGTATGGCTGTGCGTCTCAGTAAGACGAACAAACGCAGGTGCGAGGTCCCGACCAACGCCGCTTGCGGCTTTAATTAGGGACCGAGCCCGAAGGGGGACGAAGGTCCCTATTGTTGTTGCTTCGTTTCCGTATTATTATTAGGGACCGAGCCCGAAGGGGGACGAAGGTCCCTATTGTTGTTGCTTTGTTTCCGTATTATTATTATTATTCTTGTTCATACACGCTGGGGCAATTTTGAGCATGTTCCCATGCTTCAAAACAAACGAAACTTTGCACGGGCATCACAAAGTGCTGCCAGTACGACCACACAAAGTCTCGTCCCTGGGGGACCTGGGGGTCCCTGGGAGACCCCCCACTGGGGGACCCCCAGTGGGGGTCTCCTAGACCGTACCTCAGATGGGCATAAATTTTGGTAAGCATAATCTTAAGACGTTGGAGATGTTAAATTGCGAAGGATTTTCAAATAGGCGGTAATATGACGATACGGCGGATCGATAAAGTTAGGTATGGAATTTGAAACACTTCTCCTACACCGTACCTCAGATAGGCTTAAATTTTGGTGAACATAATCTTAAGACGTTGGAGATGTTAAATTGCGAAGGATTTTCAAATAGGCGGTAATATGACGACACGGCGGATCGATAAAGTTAGGTATTTATTGAATGGGAGTGATGAGTTATGAATGGGAGGTATTTGTTGCTAGGCAACGCCCTGATCAAAGGTCTTTGATCTTTGTACCTTTGATCTGATATAGCTGCAAGCAGCAATGTGGGGACAAGCATCGAAGGTTCATGTAGGCCTCAGCATGTAGGCCACATGCAGGGTCTGACAGGGTCTAACAGAGTCTGACAGGGTCTGACAGGGTCTGACAGGGTCTGTTCTGACAGGGTATCTACAATGTCATGGCCACGCCCAACAGGAAGTGAGATAATTGTGCCAGGCACACGAAATTTCGTATGGCTGTGCGTCTCAGTAAGACGAACAAACGCAGGTGCGAGGTCCCGACCAACGCCGCTTGCGGCTTTAATTATTATTATTATTATTATTCTTGTTCTTGTTCACACTCGCTGGGGCAATTTTGAGCATGTTCCCATGCTTCAAAACGAACGAAACTTTGCACGGGCATCACAAAGTGCTGCCAGTACGACCACACAAAGTCTCGTCCCCCAGTGACCCCCAGGAGCTCGATAGCGCCCCCTAGCGCGTTGTCTTTCGGGGCTGGCATACCGTTTAAGATAGGCGCAGGAAATTCGGTAGGGACGTGTATCTCAATAAGACGAACAAACGCCTCACTGCAATGTCATGGCCACGCCCAACAGGAAGTGAGATAATTGGGCTTTTGTGTGATTTTTGGGTATTGGACATAGAATGGAATTTGAAACACTTCTCCTACACCGTACCTCAGATGGGCTTAAATTTTGGTGAACATAATCTTAAGACGTTGGAGATGTAAAATTGCGAAGGATTTTCAAATAGGCGGTAATATGACGATACGGCGGATCGATAAAATTAGGTATTTATTGAATGGGAGTGATGAGTTATGAATGGGAGGTATTTGTTGCTAGGCAACGCCCTGATCAAAGGTCTTTGATCTTTGTACCTTTGATCTGATATAGCTGCAAGCAGCAATGTGGGGACAAACGTCGAAGGTTCATGTAGGCCTCAGCATGGAGGCCACATGCAGAGTCTGACAGGGTCTAACAGAGTCTGACAGAGTCTGACAGGGTCTAACAGAGTCTGACAGGGTCTGACAGGGTCTGACAGGGTCTGTTCTGACAGGGTATCTACAATGTCATGGCCACGCCCAACAGGAAGTGAGATAATTGTGCCAGGCACACGAAATTTGGTATGGGTGTGCGTCTCAGTAAGACGAACAAACGCAGGTGCGAGGTCCCGACCAACGCCGCTTGCGGCTTTAATTATTATTATTATTATTATTCTTGTTCATACACGCTGGGGCAATTTTGAGCATGTTCCCATGCTTCAAAACGAACGAAACTTTGCACGGGCATCACAAAGTGCTGCCAGTACGACCACAAAAAGTCCCGTCCCCCGGGGACCCCCAGGAGCTCGATAGCGCCCCCTAGCGCGTTGTCTTTCGGGGCTGGCATACTGTTTAAGATAGGCGCACGAAATTCGGTAGGGACGTGTATCTCAATAAGACGAACAAACGCCTCACTGCAATGTCATGGCCACGCCCAACAGGAAGTGAGATAATTGGCCTTTTGTGTGATTTTGGGGTATTTGACATAGAATGGAATTTGAAACACTTCTCCTACACCGTACCTCAGATGGGCTTAAATTTTAGTGAACATAATCTTAAGACGTTGGAGATGTTAAATTGCGAAGGATTTTCAAATAGGCGGTAATATGACGACACGGCGGATCGATAAAGTTAGGTATTTATTGAATGGGAGTGATGAGTTATGAATGGGAGGTATTTGTTGCTAGGCAACGCCCTGATCAAAGGTCTTTGATCTTTGTACCTTTGATCTGATATAGCTGCAAGCAGCAATGTGGGGACAAGCATCGAAGGTTCATGTAGGCCTCAGCATGTAGGCCACATGCAGGGTCTGACAGGGTCTGACAGGGTCTGACAGGGTCTGACAGGGTCTGTTCTGACAGGGTATCTACAATGTCATGGCCACGCCCAACAGGAAGTGAGATAATTGTGCCAGGCACACGAAATTTGGTATGGGTGTGCGTCTCAGTAAGACGAACAAACGCAGGTGCGAGGTCCCGACCAACGCCGCTTGCGGCTTTAATTAGGGACCGAGCCCGAAGGGGGACGAAGGTCCCTATTGTTGTTGCTTTGTTTCCGTATTATTATTATTAGGGACCGAGCCCGAAGGGGGACGAAGGTCCCTATTGTTGTTGCTTTGTTTCCGTATTATTATTATTATTCTTGTTCATACACGCTGGGGCAATTTTGAGCATGTTCCCATGCTTCAAAACGAACGAAACTTTGCACGGGCATCACAAAGTGCTGCCAGTACGACCACACAAAGTCCCGTCCCCCAGTGACCCCCAGGAGCTCGATAGCGCCCCCTAGCGCGTTGTCTTTCGGGGCTGGCATACCGTTTAAGATAGGCGCACGAAATTCGGTAGGGACGTGTATCTCAATAAGACGAACAAACGCCTCACTGCAATGTCATGGCCACGCCCAACAGGAAGTGAGATAATTGGGCTTTTGTGTGATTTTTGGGTATTGGACATAGAATGGAATTTGAAACACTTCTCCTACACCGTACCTCAGATGGGCTTAAATTTTGGTGAACATAATCTTAAGACGTTGGAGATGTAAAATTGCGAAGGATTTTCAAATAGGCGGTAATATGGCGATACGGCGGATCGATAAATTAGGTATTTATTGAATGGGAGTGATGAGTTATGAATGGGAGGTATTTGTTGCTAGGCAACGTCCTGATCAAAGATCTTTGATCTTTGTACCTTTGATCTGATATAGCTGCAAGCAGCAATGTGGGGACAAGCATCGAAGGTTCATGTAGGCCTCAGCATGTAGGCCACATGCAGGGTCTGACAGGGTCTAACAGAGTCTGACAGGGTCTGACAGGGTCTGTTCTGACAGGGTATCTACAATGTCATGGCCACGCCCAACAGGAAGTGAGATAATTGTGCCAGGCACACGAAATTTGGTATGGCTGTGCGTCTCAGTAAGACGCACAAACGCAGGTGCGAGGTCCCGACCAACGCCGCTTGCGGCTTTAATTATTATTATTATTCTTGTTCATACACGCTGGGGCAATTTTGAGCATGTTCCCATGCTTCAAAACGAACAAAACTTTGCACGGGCATCACAAAGTGCTGCCAGTACGACCACACAAAGTCTCGTCCCCCAGTGACCCCCAGGAGCTCAATAGCGCCCCCTAGCGCGTTGTCTTTCGGGGCTGGCATACCGTTTAAGATAGGCGCACGAAATTCGGTAGGGACGTGTATCTCAATAAGACGAACAAATGCCTCACTGCAATGTCATGGCCACGCCCAACAGGAAGTGAGATAATTGGCCTTTTGTGTGATTTTGGGGTATTGGACATAGAATGGAATTTGAAACACTTCTCCTACACCGTACCTCAGATAGGCTTAAATTTTGGTGAACATAATCTTAAGACGTTGGAGATGTTAAATTGCGAAGGATTTTCAAATAGGCGGTAATATGACAATACGGCGGATCGATAAAGTTAGGTATTTATTGAATGGGAGTGATGAGTTATGAATGGGAGGTATTTGTTGCTAGGCAACGCCCTGATCAAAGGTCTTTGATCTTTGTACCTTTGATCTGATATAGCTGCAAGCAGCAATGTGGGGACAAGCATCGAAGGTTCATGTAGGCCTCAGCATGTAGGCCACATGCAGGGTCTGACAGGGTCTAACAGAGTCTGACAGGGTCTGACAGGGTCTGACAGGGTCTGTTCTGACAGGGTATCTACAATGTCATGGCCACGCCCAACAGGAAGTGAGATAATTGTGCCAGGCACACGAAATTTGGAATGGCTGTGCGTCTCAGTAAGACGAACAAACGCAGGTGCGAGGTCCCGACCAACGCCGCTTGCGGCTTTAATTAGGGACCGAGCCCGAAGGGGCACGAAGGTCCCTATTGAAGTTGCTCTGTTTCTCTATTATTAGGGACCGAGCCCGAAGGGGGGCGAAGGTCCCTATTGTTCTCGCTCTGTTTCTCTATTATTATTATTTTTTTTGTTCTTGTTCACACGCTTTTGGGCAATTTGGAGCATGTTCCCATGCTTCAAAACGAACAAAACATTGCACGGGCATCACGTAGGGCGGCAGCTACGCCTCCAAAAAGTCCCGTCCCCCAGTGACCCCCAGGAGCTCGATAGCGCCCCCCTAGCGCGTTGTCTTTCGGGGCTGGCATACCGTTTAAGATAGGCGCACGAAATTCGGTAGGGACGTGTATCTCAATAAGACGAACAAACGCCTCACTGCAATGTCATGGCCACGCCCAACAGGAAGTGAGATAATTGGCTTTTTGTGAAATTTGACATACAATGGAATTTGAAACACTTCTCCTACACCGTACCTCAGATGGGCTTAAATTTTGGTGAACATAATCTTAACATGTTGGAGATGTTAAATTGCGAAGGATTTTCAAATAGGCGGTAATATGACGATACAGCGGATTGATAAAGTTAGGTATGAGTTATGAGTTATGGATGGGAGTTATTTATTGAATTTGGAGTTCCGTTTAAGATAGGCGCACGAAATTCGGTAGGGACGTGTATCTCAATAAGACGAACAAACGCCTCACTGCAATGTCATGGCCACGCCCAACAGAAAGTGAGATAATTGGCATTTTGTGTGATTTTGTAATATTGGACAGACAATGGAATTTGAAACACTTCTCCTACACCGAACCTCAGATGGGCTTAAATTTTGGTGAACATAATCTTAAGACATTGGAGATGTTAAATTGCAAAGGATTTTCAAATAGGCGGTAATATGACGATACGGCGGATCGATAAATTTAGGTATTTATTGAATCAGAGTTATGAGTTATGAATAGGAGTTATTTATTGAATTTGGAGTTCTTCCTCAGACTAAAACTTCACAGGGTAATGTACATGAGGACTACCAAGATTTTCATGCCAAATAACTGGCAGTCTGACATAGCGCCCCCATATGACAGGCCAGTGAACTGTCAGAAAATGTACAGCAAATGAGCACTTTAACACAAAGAGGATCGTGGGTGGCATACGATTTCAGCCAGACACACGAAAGTTGGTATGGGTGTGTATCTCACTAAGATGAACAAAATTGTAATTACAATGTCATGGCCACGCCCAACAGGAAGTGAGATAAAAAGACTTGTATTGCGATTTTGTGTGATATGACATAGAATAGATTTTAAAACACTCCTCCTACACCGTACATCAGATGGGCATAAAATTTGGTATACATAAGCTCAAGACATTGGAGATGTTAAATTGCGAAGGGATTTTTGATATCTTGTAAGATGACAAAATGGCGGCCTGATGAATTTTGCTACCATTTGAAAGTGCCAAATGCAATAGGAGGTGTGTCACCACTTCATTTAGCAGACACTTCTCCTACACCGTACCTCAGATGGGCTTAAATTTTGGTGAACATAATCTTAAGACGTTGGAGATGTTAAATTGCGAAGGATTTTCAAATAGACGGTAATATGACGATACGGCGGATCGATAAACTTAGGTATTTATTGTTATGAGTTATGAATAGGAGGTTTTTATTGAATTTGGAGTTCTTCCTCAGACCAAAACTTCACAGGGTAATGTAGATGAGGACTACCAAGATTTTCATGCCAAATAACTGGCAGTCTGACATGGCGCCCCCATATGACAGGCCAGGGAACTGTCAGAAATCTACCGCTAGCTGAGCCCCTAACAGGAAAAATTGCCCGATATGGCTTACCATTTTTGCCAGGCACACGAAATTCAGTATGGGTGTGCGTCTCAGTAAGACGAACAAACGCAGGTGCGAGGTCCCGACCAACGCCGCTTGCGGCTTTAATTAGGGACCGAGCCCGAAGGGGCACGAAGGTCCCTATTGAAGTTGCTCTGTTTCTCTATTATTATTAGGGACCGAGCCCGAAGGGGGACGAAGGTCCCTATTGAAGTTGCTCTGTTTCTCTATTATTATTATTATTCTTGTTCTTGTTCACACGCTTTTGGGCAATTTGGAGCATGTTCCCATGCTTCAAAACGAACAAAACTTTGCACGGGCATCACGTAGGGCGGCAGCTACGCCTCCAAAAAGTCCCGTCCCCCGGTGACCCCCAGGAGCTCGATAGCGCCCCCTAGCGCGTTGTCTTTCGGGGCTGGCATACCGTTTAAGATAGGCGCACGAAATTCGGTAGGGACGTGTATCTCAATAAGACGAACAAACGCCTCACTGCAATGTCATGTCCACGCCCAACAGGAAGTGAGATAATTGGCTTTTTGTGAAATTTGACATACAATGGAATTTGAAACACTTCTCCTACACCGTACCTCAGATGGGCTTAAATTTTGGTGAACATAATCTTAAGATGTTGGAGATGTTAAATTGCGAAGGATTTTCAAATAGGCGGTAATATGACGATACGGCGGATCGATAAATTTAGGTATGAGTTATGAGTTATGCATGGGAGTTATTTATTGAATTTGGAGTTCCGTTTAAGATAGGCGCACGAAATTCGGTAGGGACGTGTATCTCAATAAGACGAACAAACGCCTCACTGCAATGTCATGGCCACGCCCAACAGGAAGTGAGATAATTGGCATTTTGTGTGATTTTGTAATATTGGACAGACAATGGAATTTGAAACACTTCTCCTACACCGAACCTCAGATGGGCTTAAATTTTGGTGAACATAATCTTAAGACATTGGAGATGACAAATTGCGAAGGATTTTCAAATAGGCGGTAATATGACGATACGGCGGATCGATAAAGTTAGGTATTTATTGAATGGGAGTTATGAATTATGAATAGGAGGTTTTTATTGAATTTGGAGTTCTTCCTCAGACTAAAACTTCACAGGGTAATGTAGATGAGGACTACCAAGATTTTCATACCAAATAACTGGCAGTCTGACATAGCGCCCCCATATGACAGGCCAGTGAACTGTCAGAAAATGTACAGCAAATGAGCGTTTTAACACAAAGAGGATCGTGGGTGGCATACGATTTCAGCCAGACACACGAAAGTTGGTATGGGTGTGTATCTCACTAAGATGAACAAAATTGTAATTACAATGTCATGGCCACGCCCAACAGGAAGTGAGATAAAAAGACTTGTATTGCGATTTTGTGTGATAAGACATACAATGGATTTTAAAACACTCCTCCTACACCATACATCAGATGGGCGTAAATTTTGGTGTACATGAGCTCAAGACAATGGAGATGTTAAATTGTGAAGGGATTTTTGATATCTTGTAAGATGACAAAATGGCGGCCTGATGAATTTTGCTACCATTTGAAAGTGCCAAATTCAATAGGAAGTGTGTCACCACTTCATTTTGAAACATTTCTCCTACAACGTACCTCAGATGGGCTTAAATTTTGGTGAACATAATCGTAAGACGTTGGAGATGTTAAATTGCGAAGGATTTTCAAATAGGCGGTAATATGACGATACGGCGGATCGATAAACTTAGGTATTTATTGAATGGGAGTTATGAATGGGAGATATTTATTGAATTTGGAGTTCTTCCTCAGACTAAAACTTCACAGGGTAATGTAGATGAGGACTACCAACATTTTCATGCCAAATAACTGGCAGTCTGACATAGCGCCCCCATATGACAGGCCAGGGAACTGTCAGAAATCTACCGCTAGCTGAGCCCCTAACAGGAAAAATTGTCCGATATGGCTTACCATTTTTGCCAGGCACACGAAATTCGGTATGGGTGTGCGTCTCAGTAAGACGAACAAACGCAGGTGCGAGGTCCCGACCAACGCCGCTTGCGGCTTTAATTATTATTATTCTTGTTCTTGTTCACACGCTTTTGGGCAATTTGGAGCATGTTCCCATGCTTCAAAACGAACGTGACTTTGCAGGGGCATCACGTAGGGCGGCAGCTACGCCTCCAAAAAGACCCGTCCCCTGGTGACCCCCAGGAGCTCGATAGCGCCCCCTAGCGCGTTGTCTTTCGGGGCTGGCATACCGTTTAAGATAGGCGCACGAAATTCGATAGGGACGTGTATCTTAATAAGACGAACAAAGGCCTCACTGCAATGTCATGTCCACGCCCAACAGGAAGTGAGATAATTGGCCTTTTGTGAAATTTGACATACAATGGAATTTGAAACACTTCTCCTACACCGTACCTCAGATGGGCTTAAATTTTGGTGAACATAATCTTAAGATGTGGTAGATGTTAAATTGCAAAGGATTTTCAAATAGACGGTAATATGACGATACGGCGGATCGATAAAGTTAGGTATTTATTGAATGGAGTTATGAGTTATGGATGGGAGTTATTTATTGAATTTGGAGTTTCGTTTAAGATAGGCACACGAAATTCGGTAGGGACGTGTATCTCAATAAGACGAACAAACGCCTCACTGCAATGTCATGGCCACGCCCAACAGGAAGTGAGATAATTGGCATTTTGTGTGATTTTGTAATATTGGACAGACAATGGAATTTGAAACACTTCTCCTACACCGAAACTCAGATGGGCTTAAATTTTGGTGAACATAATCTTAAGACATTGGAGATGATAAATTGCGAAGGATTTTCAAATAGGCGGTAATATGACGATACGGCGGATCGATAAACTTAGGTATTTATTGAATGGGAGTTATGAATTATGAATGGGAGGTTTTTATTGAATTTGGAGTTCTTCCTCAGACTAAAACTTCACAGGGTAATGTAGATGAGGACTACCAAGATTTTCATGCCAAATAACTGGCAGTCTGACATAGCGCCCCCATATGACAGGCCAGTGAACTGTCAGAAAATGTACAGCAAATGAGCGTTTTAACACAAAGAGGATCGTGGGTGGCATACGATTTCAGCCAGACACACGAAAGTTGGTATGGGTGTGTATCTCACTAAGATGAACAAAATTGTAATTACAATGTCATGGCCACGCCCAACAGGAAGTGAGATAAAAAGACTTGTATTGCGATTTTGTGTGATAAGACATACAATGGATTTTAAAACACTCCTCCTACACCGTACATCAGATGGGCGTAAATTTTGGTGTACATTAGCTCAAGACAATGGAGATGTTAAATTGCGAAGGGATTTTTGATATCTTGTAAGATGACAAAATGGCAGCCTCATGAATTTTGCTACCATTTGAAAGTGCCAAATGCAATAGGAGGTGTGTCACCACTTCATTTAGCAGACACTTCTCCTACACCGTACCTCAGATGGGCTTAAATTTTGGTGAACATAATCTTAAGACGTTGGAGATGTTAAATTGCGAAGGATTTTCAAATAGACGGTAATATGACGATACGGCGGATCGATAAACTTAGGGATTTATTGTTATGAGTTATGAATGGGAGGTTTTTATTGAATTTGGAGTTCTTCCTCAGAGTAAAACTTCACAGGGTAATGTAGATGAGGACTACCAAGATTTTCATGCCAAATAACTGGCAGTCTGACATAGCGCCCCCATATGACAGGCCAGTGAACTGTCAGAAATCTACCGCTAGCTGAGCCCCTAACAGGAAAAATTGTCCGATATGGCTTACCATTTTTGCCAGGCACACGAAATTCAGTATGGGTGTGCGTCTCAGTAAGACGAACAAACGCAGGTGCGAGGTCCCGACCAACGCCGCTTGCGGCTTTAATTATTATTATTATTCTTGTTCTTGTTCACACGCTTTTGGGCAATTTGGAGCATGTTCCCATGCTTCAAAACGAACGTGACTTTGCAGGGGCATCATGTAGGGCGGCAGCTACGCCTCCAAAAAGACCCGTCCCCCGGTGACCCCCAGGAGCTCGATAGCGCCCCCTAGCGCGTTGTCTTTCGGGGCTGGCATACCGTTTAAGATAGGCGCACGAAATTCGGTAGGGACGTGTATCTCAATAAGACAAACAAACGCCTCACTGCAATGTCATGTCCACGCCCAACAGGAAGTGAGATAATTGGCCTTTTGTGAAATTTGACATACAATGGAATTTGAAACACTTCTCCTACACCGTACCTCAGATGGGCTTAAATTTTGGTGAACATAATCTTAAGATGTTGTAGATGTTAAATTGCGAAGGATTTTCAAATAGGCGGTAATATGACGATACGGCGGATCGATAAACTTAGGTATTTATTGAATAGGAGTTATGAGTTATGGATGGGAGTATTTATTGAATTTGGAGTTCCGTTTAAGATAGGCGCACGAAATTTGGTAGGGACGTGTATCTCAATAAGACGAACAAACGCCTCACTGCAATGTCATGGCCACGCCCAACAGGAAGTGAGATAATTGGCCTTTTGTGTGATTTTGTGGATATTGGACATACAATGGAATTTGAAACACTTCTCCTACACCGTACCTCAGATGGGCTTAAATTTTGGTGAACATAATCTTAAGACATTGGAGATGTTAAATTGCGAAGGATTTACAAATAGGCGGTAATATGACGATACAGCGGATCAATAAAGTTAGGTATTTATTGAATGGGAGTTATGAGTTATGAATAGGAGGTATTTATTGAATTTGGAGTTCTTCCTCAGACTAAAACTTCACAGGGTAATGTAGATGAGGACTACCAAGATTTTCATGCCAAATAACTGGCAGTCTGACATAGCGCCCCCATATGACAGGCCAGTGAACTGTCAGAAAATGTACCGCAAATGAGCACTTTAACACAAAGAGGATCGTGGGTGGCATACGATTTCAGCCAGACACACGAAAGTTGGTATGGGTGTGTATCTCACTAAGATGAACAAAATTGTAATTACAATGTCATGGCCACGCCCAACAGGAAGTGAGATAAGAAGACTTGTATTGCAATTTTCTGTGATATGACATAGAATAGATTTTAAAACACTCCTCCTACACGGTACATCAGATGGGCGTAAATTTTGGTGTATATAAGCTCAAGACATTGGAGATGTGAAATTGCGAAGGGATTTTTGATATCTTGTAAGATGACAAAATGGCGGCCTGATGAATTTTGCTACCATTTGAAAGTGCCAAATGCAATAGGAGGTGTGTCACCACTTCATTTAGCAGACACTTCTCCTACACCGTACCTCAGATGGGCTTAAATTTTGGTGAACATAATCTTAAGACGTTGGAGATGTTAAATTGCGAAGGATTTTCAAATAGACGGGAATATGACAATAAGGCGGATCGATAAACTTAGGTATTTATTGTTATGAGTTATGAATGGGAGGTTTTTATTGAATTTGGAGTTCTTCCTCAGACTAAAACTTCACAGGGTAATGTAGATGAGGACTACCAAGATTTTCATGCCAAATAACTGGCAGTCTGACATAGCGCCCCCATATGACAGGCCAGTGAACTGTCAGAAATCTACCGCTAGCTGAGCCCCTAACAGGAAAAATTGTCCGATATGGCTTACCATTTTTGCCAGGCACACGAAATTCAGTATGGGTGTGCGTCTCAGTAAGACGAACAAACGCAGGTGCGAGGTCCCGACCAACGCCGCTTGCGGCTTTAATTATTATTATTATTATTCTTGTTCATACACGCTGGGGCAATTTTGAGCATGTTCCCATGCTTCAAAACAAACGAAACTTTGCACGGGCATCACAAAGTGCTGCCAGTACGACCACACAAAGTCTCGTCCCCCAGTGACCCCCAGGAGCTCGATAGCGCCCCCTAGCGCGTTGTCTTTCGGGGCTGGCATACCGTTTAAGATAGGCGCACGAAATTCGGTAGGGATGTGTATCTCAATAAGACGAACAAATGCCTCACTGCAATGTCATGGCCACGCCCAACAGGAAGTGAGATAATTGGCCTTTTGTGTGATTCTGGGGTATTTGACTTAGAATGGAATTTGAAACACTTCTCCTACACCGTACCTCAGATGGGCTTAAATTTTGGTGAACATAATCTTAAGATGTTGGAGATGTTAAATTGCGAAGGATTTTCAAATAGGTGGTAATATGACGATACGGCGGATCGATAAAGTTAGGTATGGAATTTGAAACACTTCTCCTACACCGTACCTCAGATAGGCTTAAATTTTGGTGAACATAATCTTAAGACGTTGGAGATGTTAAATTGCGAAGGATTATCAAATAGGCGGTAATATGACAATACGGCGGATCGATAAAGTTAGGTATTTATTGAATGGGAGTGATGAGTTATGAATGGGAGGTATTTGTTGCTAGGCAATGCCCTGATCAAAGGTCTTTGATCTTTGTACCTTTGATCTGATATAGCTGCAAGCAGCAATGTGGGGACAAGCATCGAAGGTTCATGTAGGCCTCAGCATGTAGGCCACATGCAGGGTCTGACAGGGTCTGACAGGGTCTGACAGGGTCTAACAGAGTCTGACAGAGTCTGACAGGGTCTGACAGGGGACAGGGTCTGTTCTGACAGGGTATCTACAATGTCATGGCCACGCCCAACAGGAAGTGAGATAATTGTGCCAGGCACACGAAATTTCGTATGGCTGTGCGTCTCAGTAAGACGAACAAACGCAGGTGCGAGGTCCCGACCAACGCCGCTTGCGGCTTTAATTGATATTGAAGTCCAAGTCGAGTTGCAAGTGTTTGTACATTTTGTCAAGTCGAGTCTAAAGTTATCAAATTCGTGACTCGAGTCTGACTCGACTCGAAGTCACATAACTCGAGTCCACACCTCTGACATAAAATATTTGACTCATGAACTGTCAATTTTAATGTTAACTTATGAATTACTAGCTTATTCATCTTTTAACTATTCATTTAAATAATTTCTTCTTAAAGGAAAAGTAACGTTTTTTACAATTTGAGCCTTATTTCGGTAATAAAACAAGTTGTTTTACTCACCCATATCACTTTGGTGTCATATGGAGCATTTCCGGAGATGTTTTAGATTAGCGTTAGGCTAACACCATTAGCCTAGCGCGACTTATAGCCATAGCTCAGGGCATTCCCCGAGCATGTAATATGCCCCGTGCGGGCTCCAAATAACACAAACTTTACCACTTTTCAAATCATAGAAGCTCGATGTCTTTAGTCTACGATTTCGTTTGGTCAAAAGTGGCCTGTAATCCGAGATTTAGCCATAGTTTCGAGTAGATGAGGACGCCAGTGCGCATGCGTGGAGTGTGCTCTCAGCTCCCGGGTCCCAAACATGGAACGCATAGCTGTAAACTATGGCTAAATCTCGGATTACAGGGCACTTTTGATTCAAACAAAATCGTAGAGTAAGACATCGAGCTTCTATGATTTGAAAAGTGCTAAAGTTTGTGTTATTTGGAGCCCGCACGGGGCATATTACATGCTCGGGGAATGCCCCGAGCTATGGCTATAAGTCGCGCTAGGCTAACGGCGTTAGCCTAACGCTAATCTAAAACATCTCCGGAAATGCTCCATATGACACCAAAGTGATATGGGTGAGTAAAACAACTTGTTTTATTACCGAAATAAGGCTCAAATTGTAAAAAACGTTACTTTTCCTTTAAACCAATAAATTAATAACATTAACCCTTATTTTTAATCACAGCTGTCATGCGTCTTGGCATGCTCTCCACAAGTCTTTCACATTGTTCTTGGGTGACTTTATTCCACTCCTGGTGCAAGAACTGAAGTAGCTCAGCTTTGTGTTTGTGTTAGAATTCAACAGACGCTGGAATGGAATGGCTGTGATACATGTAGAGATGCTGATTTCAGGAAGAAAAAAAAAGCAGTGGTCTCTTATTTTTTTCCAGAGCTGTATATGGTCACCTGACAGAGCAGAGGGGCTCTGTCTACTGTCAGGTGTGAAAGATGGGGAAAAGAGCCCTGCCTCCTCTAGATCCTCTGGGTAAGAGATACACAATAAAAGTAAATCAGTGTAGTGTACGTTATCTACCGCTTATAGGAACGCTTTGGTCCTATAGATGCCCTTTGGTGATACTTTGTCTGGAACCCATCAGCACCTTTTCTGTCAAAAAAGTGTGCCACACAGAATGAAGAGAGAAGCTCAAAGGTGGATAATCCTTCTTTTATTGCACCCAGAAAGTCTGTCGGCAGCTGTGCTCGCTGTTTCAATACTTTTGCAGTTCCAAAACTTTATAGAACTGATATATAATACTTAAAAGGGCATTGTGTAACTTTTCTGGCAGAGGGTCCATCAAATACTTTTCTCCATGGAGATGTTAGTGCTTGGTCTGTAATGTTTCACAGTATGGTATTAAACCTTTCTATCTTCATGGAGAACAATCCAGACCAAGTTACAGTTTAGATCTTAGACAGTCACAGTCAGAATGCCTGTTTGTCTGTAATTCAATAAATGTTAGGTAGAGCTGTTTAATGTCATACTGTGGAACATTCCAGGCAGAGCAATGCTGTATCCATAGAAACAAGCTGGTGACGAACCCCCCAACCAAAAATGATAAAAATGTGTTTTCCAGTGTTCTTATTTGTCCAGGACCATGCGGGTGAGAAATGTCTAGTGGCCATGAGCTGGGTAAATGATGCCAATGAACTCTTGATATCATAACACAAAAACGACCCAATTTTCATCAAGTCCTAAAATGTAATAAACATAATTTCTGTATAATTTGCAGTATCATTTCACCTATTAATCCATGTTCTGCTTTTGTTCAACTTTATAATATTTAGTTCTAGCAGGGAGAGAATGCTAAATGTATAACAGCAGTATTGTTTTGGTTTGAGGACGACACAGAAATATGAAGGGAGATTTGGAGTGCGCTCAGTGAGGAGGTGGAGAAGGAGACAGATGAGAGAGAAGGGGCTGTTCGAGAGAGGAGTGTGGGAAAAATCAATATGTCCTCCTCCACAGAGACTGGAACAGACAATCAGTCGTGTCTGACCCCCGGCTCCCCCTGTGGTGAGGCTGCGTCAGCGCATCAGTATTTGTGCATGGATAACATTCACCCAGACACTTGTACAGCAGCAGAAGCTTTTGTTTGGGTTCATGTCATAGAAGAGTTTTTATAGTTTGTTCAACCTTGGCCTCGATCTCTCATTTATCATGCCAAAATCCCTGAAGGATGCTTCTATGTTTTGTTTTGTTTTTTTCCACATCGGCATACCATTCTATGATAAGAACAAGCCATACTTAGGATAGTTTTGCACATAACTAAATACAGCATGAAAGTTAAATCTACTGCAGAGAGAGAGAGAGAAGAAGAAGAGATAGATAGATAGATAGATAGAGAGATAGAGAGAGATAGAGATAGACAGAGACAGAGAGAGAGAGAGACAGAGAGACAGAGAGAGAGAGAGAGAGGCACACACAGAGAAAGAGAGAGAGAGAGACAGACAGACAGAGAGAGTGAGGCAGAGAGAGAGAGAGACAGAGAGAGAGAGACAAAGAGAGTGAGAGAGAGACAGAGACAGGGAAAGAGACAGAGAGAGTGAGAGAGACAGAGAGAGAGAGACAGAGAGAGTTAGAGAGACAGAGAGAGAGACAGAGAGAGAGAGAGAGACAGAGAGAGACAGACACACACACACAGAGAGAGAGAGAGAGAGAGAGAGTTGGAGGGAGAGAGAGAGACAGAGACACACACACACACACAGACAGAGAGAGTGACACAGAGAGAGAGAGACAGAGACACAGAGAGAGAGAGAGAGAGACAGAGAGAGAGAGTGAGAGAGAGAGAGGGAAAGAGACAGAGAGAGTGAGAGAGACAGAGAGAGAGACAGAGACACAGAGAAAGAGAGACAGAGAGAGTTAGAGAGAGAGACAGAGAGAGTGAGACAGAGAGAGACAGAGAGAGCGTGAGACAGAGAGATAGAAAGACAAAAAGAGAGAGAAGGAGAGAGAGAGAGACAGAGAGAAAGAGAGAGAGAGCTGTGTCATTGTTGTCCTTTCCTTAACAGTTATATTTGTATTCTGTATTCCTGTTGAGAGCACAGAATGATGCCAGAAAGGCTATAATGCCATTAGGTTTGATTAGGTTTATTGGAAATGACAGATCAAACTTTTTACTCAGGCCACTTTGCACACTGGAATGTCATTCTGTAGGAGACTAAGCTGGTTAGCAACTTGTACCATTCATGCTTATTTCTATGGGAAAAGCCCGATGAGTCACTAAGATGGAAAACACTAAACAATGTAGGAAACCCTGTGTCAAATATAATCCTTTAAGAAGACGTATTAGGTTAATATCTGTATTGTTATTGGCCTTTAAATGTGTTTTTAAGACATGTTACTATTTTTAGAACTTTTCAGAATTTAAGGGCCGTATATTGAATCAGATATTGTTTTCCAGCTTGGGCGCTCCCCAGACTAAAATCTCTCTCCCTGCCCTGCCCTCCCTCCCCTAATGACATTACTGCTTAAAGGACACTTAAATAACAGTGACACTGCTGCTTAAATGACAACATTTGAGCTTTATTACGCCTCACATTGTGTTTTACCTATTTGTATTATATACTGTTTACTTTTGCTACGGGTATATGAAATTGTTTTAGTCATTGGGTTTATTGTCTTATTTATCACATGTTTTATGTTCACCGTGGGCCTAGGGGGCGCTGCAATTTCAAATCCTGTGTGTGCAACCTGTACATATGGTTTTTGACAATAAAGTTGACTTTGAACTTTGAACTTTGAATCTGTTGTAGGGCTCCGTCTATCTGTAGCGAAGGAAATACAAATGGAAGAAAAAAAAAAACAATCTTAGTTAATATCGAATATGCCCTGACATGTAAGCATGCAGTTGTTTTTGATGGTAGAATTGCTTTGAGAAAGTCTGGGGATGATTTTGGATTTAAACTGCACAAGGTTTACCTGTTACGCAACAATCCTGGAAAATTCAGACTGCTTATTCTTATTCTTATTCATTAAGGTTTAGAGGTAAAGGACTTTTATTTTTACAGAACAATACTGAATCCACCATAAACAAAGCTGAATACAACTTCAGATACTTCAGAGAGCAATGTTATTGAGGAAGCACTGGTAAAAGTTAATTCAGAATGGACAAATACTTTATTATGAATGACTTTTGTAAGTAAGAATGAATTAGTAATTGCTTAATTAAGAGGAAGGGAGGTTAGAAGTTAAATTAAGTGTTCAGTATGAATTAAGTATTTGTTCATTAGGCTTTTAAAAGTGTAGTTTTTACAAAGTGTATCCTGAAGTTGAAATAAAAAGAATCTGGCAAAGGAGAGAGAAGCATCTCAAACCTCGTCCACATGATTTTTCATTTTTGCTTACAAATACTTTCTCGAATAACAAACTACAACTAAGTCCAGTGCCAAAGGCTGCATGCCATTCTGACCGCCTCCTGGTCTTAGCTCTGGAATGACCTTGCTTTGATAGCGCTTGTTGTTATCAATAAAAAGAAAAAAAGCACGCCTTCTTTCTCTGCATCTCCGCTCGTGAGTGAGTGGTTTGGATTTTTAGCAAGCCTCTGGGGCTAATAGCTTTCACTCAGAGTCTACTAGATGTGCAGGTTTGTAAAGCCGGCTGGACCTGCCATTGACCAGGTCCCATTGTTGAATTGAGTTTCTCCAATTGCCCCGGGGCGACTCTCGTACTGACAGGGGGTAGTGGGGGGCAGAGGGGGCGGAGATGAGGGAGATGAAAGAGTAGACAGGAGCAAAATGACTGCTCACAGAAAGAAATTTACTGATCACAAAATCCACTTTCCTCAGCCTCCCCATCACTCCACTGTGTCCAATCACGGCTTTGTGCCCATCCGCTGGGCAGTTGCAGGGGGTTAATTGAGGTCCAAACAGCAGGGGGCTATTATGACACCTCCGCTAAGAAAACACGCACACACACGCTTAAGGTTTCTATGCTTTACAGGGACACTAAATTGACTAGTGTTCATTTTATGGAGACTTTTCTAGCCATAAAGATGCACTATGTAACTTTTTGGTTGAGTGTCTGTCACCTGCTTGTTTTGTATGGAAGTGTCATTGCTCTGTCTGGAATAGAAGAAGAAGAAGTGACTTTATTGATCTCACGCAGGAGAAATTCTTCTCTGCATTTAACCCATCCTGTTATTAGGAGCAGTGAGCAGCACATTACTGCGCCCGGGGACCATCTCCATGATCTTCTTGCTTCAGTTTGGTCAGGACCTAAGCTGGAGGATTTTACCGATGGTGCATGTTTTGGGTTGATGGGGGAAACCGGAGTGAAACACGGGGAGAACATGCAAACTCCACACAGAAAAGCTCGGGCGACCCGGGGATCGAACCCGGACCATGCATGCAAACTCCACACAGAACACACACGGAAAGGCCTGGGCGACCCGGGGATCGAACCCGGAACATGAGTGCTAGCCACTCAGCTACGACAGCTCTATCTTACATTTATTCAATTACAAGTGGTTTTATAGCTCATTTATTCAATTACAAGTGGCTTTATAGCTAAAAAAATAGAAAAACAGGCATTCTAACTCTGAGCGGGGTTGTCTCTCCACCAGGGCTGGGCTGGGACAAAAAAAAAAAAAAGCATGTTTGGCTTAGACCAGCCCTTCATAATTTGCAGAGCACAAACTAATAGTATTTTACTATTGTTACGTCTTGGCCGAGGGGAAACCAGGGCGCTATACTTAAAGAAAAAATCCCAGCTCCCAAAAACAACCAGCAAACTCGCAGTAACTACACATTCAACGGTTTATTTAAAATGCATCTTGCACACATGCAAAAAAAAAATAAAAAAAAACTTTCTTACTGAATCTACATGATTCATGTAGGTCACCTGTTTTGGCTTAAAAATGGTGAATGTGGCCGAAAGGTGAGCGATTTTCATGCCTGTCCATCAACTAAAAGTCCAAGTATTATCCTAACATTACCTGCTTCCCTGCTGTGCCTGTGCTACACTTCCTGGTCACTGTGTCCCTTGGGTTCCCTCAGGTCCCTCGGGTTCCCTGTCCACAGTTTCTGGCTGCTCCTCTTCCTGTCCACCTTCAACCTGGGCTGCAGAGGACGTGGAAGCAGCCCCTCCAGAGAATATGTCTGTTATTTTAGAACATTTTTGCAGCGTCTATAGCAAGATTTTTTTTATCTTTTAGCCCGTAACTTCTCTGCTCTTCCTTTCTGCCGCTTCTCCATGTTTCCACGCTCAACACTGAAACTGGGGGTTTAGTCCACTGTCTATATTGAAGATAGACCAATGGGCCACCCCCTCTAAATTGTGGGTCAGTCTGTAAGTTAAAAAAAAACAAAAAAAAAACAGCATCAGCCCCGAGGACTGTCAGCCCACCGGGAAAATGCCCGGTATGCCCGATTACCAGTCCAGGCCTGCTCTCCACAGATCTGACCTGTAACTTGAGAGAGAAAACTTGAGAAAAGCATTTGATAGACCTTCCACCTGAAAAGTTACACAATGCACTTTTAACCATGATGGCTGATGCTAACCCATAAATCAAATCCTAATATTAACCTACATCCGAACAATGAATAATAGTGTTAATTCTTTTATTTAAAGATGCACCGTGTAACTTTCTAATGGAGGGTCTGCCATCTGTCTCTATGTATGTTTAAGGTCATACCATGGAATATTCCAGGCAAAGCAATACCATCTCCATGGAGAAAAGTGAGAACCCCAGAAATGTTGCACAATGTACCATTAAAGATCCCATGACATGGTACTTCTTGATGCTTTTATATGGCTCCTTAATGGTTCCCTAATACTGTAAATGAATCCTTCTTCAAAATCAACACTCAGTGCATGAGAAACAGAGATAAGATGAGAAAGAGTCATAAATATCTCTCTCAAACACTTTATTCTGGGCGTTGTTGCTTGAATGCAAATGAGGAGAAAAGAGCTGGCCAATAGTAGAGGGTGGGGACATGGCCAAACTCTCCGCTCTCCGCTGTAGCTCACAGCTGATCCATTTCCGTGTTTTTGCACGGGGGAGAGATTTGAAGTGTTCCATTGAAAAATAAACACATTTCCACAGAAAATAAAATAAACCACTGCTGTTCAAAGGTCCAGAGGCTCAGATAAAGGACTTCCGAGCCTAGAAACACTCGGACGTGCCTCCAGGCAAATAAAAAAACGCATTTCGCATTGCCTAGCACATTCGCGGTCCAAACTCTCTGGGCGTGATTTACAGAGACGCTGAGTTCAGACAGACGGGTGTGGAACTGCATTTGCATTTCTTTTTTCGATCTGACGTCAATAAGGTGCCTTGTTCAAAATCGCCCGTTTGAGCTCCGATTTTTTGTAACGCAGAAAAGGATCGCAAATGCTCAGTTTAGACATTTCACAAGTTTTAACCATGAGGGGGGGCTAAACAGGGTAGGGGAGCTCACATTAACGTTCAAAAACCTCAGAAAGTGAAAATTTCATGCCATGGGACCTTTAAGTATTTACCTAATGGGGGCCTGATTATTAGTCCTCACAAAGCAAAAAGTGTGTATGGATTTCAGTCCACACAAAGGAATGTACCTGCCAATGACAAAGACACATGCACTTGTCTGTAAAGAAGTTGTACGGGAAAGATATTCGTGAAGAAAAGGGGAAAATATGCACACTGGGTACTTAACATTACCTAAAACCACCAATCCTACTGTTTTGTTTTGACAAAATGACCATTGTTGTATCAGGAAGGCTATCTATTATATGAAACAAAACTAGATGCAAATTATTATATTCTGCAGGAAAGTGATTAGAAATGGAGAACTAACAAGGGAAAAGGCTAGAACTAACAAGGAAAGAAGCTCACACACACATAAAACATAGTGCACAATACAAACTCTACTTGATTATGATAAATCTTATTATAATAAAAAATATGGTAGTTCATCATGTGACCACCATTTTAATCACTTCCCTTTTGTACACTCACCATAACACACAAGTTCAGATTGATTTATGATTCATTTCCTTCACCAAATCCAAACTGTTGTCCAGCAGTTCCTCCCTCTTGATAATATCCAGACTGGCGTATGAATAATGTATAACACAATGTCAAAGCTCAGGGGAAAGGATAAATTAAAGTAACGTTTCTTAACACATGCAAATACAACATTTGTGTCTTTGTAATGAGATCATGTCAGTTTTAACAATTCAAAATCAAGATTCAAAATCATACATCAGCTGCATAAAATCGCACATTCAATGGAACAACCAAGGCACACTGTAGAATGAGGTGTGTGTATGTGTGCATATGTGTGTGTATGTATGTGTGTCTGTTTATATGTGTGTGTATGTGTGTGTGTGTGTGTTTATATGTGTGTGTGTGTGTCTGTTTATATGTGTGTGTATGTGTGTGTGTGTGTGTTTGTGTGTGTGTGTATGTGTGTGTGTGTGTTTATATGTGTGTGTATGTGTGTGTGGGGGGTTCGGTGGGTTTTGTTAGCAGCAGATGGCAGCTCCCTGATCCAGTGCCAGAATCAGTGTGTGATCGTGTAAATGCACAGCCACATTTAAGAAACACAAACGCTCCATAACAGAGACGTAAAAACTCAGATGTGTCGCACCTGTCGTGATCTATTACAGATCAATAAGAGGTCTGCAGCCATCGACTTCTACGTGAGGACTCTTTACTGTACTGTTGCGCAAACTTTGGCATTTGGCACCAGTTAGGGAAAGACAGAGTGACACTTTTATAAAACAAATTACATTCATTTAAAGGTGCCCTGTGTAACCTTTCTGGTGGAGCGTGTGCCATCTGCCTGTTTCCATGGAGGTGCTGTTGCTTTATCTGGAATGTCCTGATATGGTATTAAACGTATCCAGCTTGCATTTACTCAGTAACATGGGCTTTTATTGACTTAAAAAATTGATATATTTATCCAATGATTTGTACTATAAAGTTATTTTCTATTTAATTTAACCATTCAAATACTGGTGCGGAGAGGCACCAGCCGTCCGTGCCTCCCATTTACTGACTGTGCTGTAGCAGTGACAGATTCTGCGCTAAAGCGGCGGTGAAAAGGCGCCAGGTGAGGCACGTAGTTACCTGGCCTCATGGTAGAGGCACTCGTGAGCCCAGGGATTCTTCTGCAACTCCTGGGACAGCAGATTAAGAATAAGTGACAGCAAGATACAATTTAGAGTTAGCAAGTCAATTTGAATAATCTGATCAACTTCACTTTTTTCTTCTTGTCTGTCCCGACTTTTTAAATGGAGGAAGATTTCATATTAAAGCTCAAGTAGTTTTTTTAAACTGGACTTTCAGTCGAAGCAGGAGTTTATAATCAAAGGAAGACCAACGCCGGAGCTAAAGGGTTTGCTCCAGACTACGGGATGAAAGACTCGCTCTTTTCAAGCAGCGTGGTACACACGAAAAGGCTGTGTGGATATCCTTCTTTTCTCAACCTGCTGTGACAATGTCTGGACTCAGATTGATGTGACCTGAAAAACTGGCTCACATTCAGAGCCAGATCGAGCTAAAAACGTCGCTATTTTAATTTATGACACTAATCGTGCGCTCTGGAAAATGCACTGAACAATAATAATTAATTTTCAGCTTCACATCAAAAATATTACGAGCTCCAGTCACTTACAGGGAAAGAAAATGAGAAAATGTACTTGCCGACACCTGGTGACGTCACTAACGACGTCAGTGCCTCACCAGCCATGACCCTCACCGCATGTCACTGCTCTCCACAGATCTGACATGTAACTTGACCCTATGGCTGTGTCTCTGTAGAGATACATACAGTAAGTGTAATGCCATAGTGTGGAACATTCCAGGCAACATCTCAATGGAGAGACTGACCCTCTACTTAAAGGAAAAGTAACGTTTTTTACAATTTGAGCCTTATTTCGGTAATTGACCCATCCCACGTGACGTCACAAAATTGTGCCCGCCATTTTGGACATGAAGTGGGACACCACAGCCAACAACACAACAGAGATCAACGGAACGTTAAAGGACACAGATATCGAATATAGCCATTGCGTTAAGTTACTTCTTATTTCGCAATCATGCCGTTGTATTGTTGCGCACCCGGGTGTAGTATTCACCAGCACAGTAGGCAGGATATGTCGTTTTATCGTATCCCAAAGGATCCGGACAGAAGGAGAAGATGCGGCTAATCGCCTACATACACAACACAGACACTGAGCCTAATAACACAGTTCTTGTTCATTGCCTGGTAGCAGCAAATTTATAACGGCCATGAACAACAGACTAAAAAGTTATGTCAGTGACATTTAATGACATTTAGTTTGTCCAGAGGACCGATATTAAATTAAAAATGTGAACAAACCTTTGGGGGTAATGAGATGACGACCACCAGCTCCAGGGACGACCCACTGATGGAGACATGTAACCCAGCCAGATACGAAATATTTGTAGGCATCCAAACTCTTGTATGCCTTCAGGTCACATCCTGTGTATGGCGATGGGTTACTTGTGACATACATGTACAAATCATGAGGACCGAAGTCTGGTAACGACGAGGTCTTGGTGTACTTTCTCACGTCCGTAAACAATCCGGGCGGAAGCAGGTAGACATCACTATCTAAACCAGCTATTTTCAGCTTTTCAAAATATCTCTCCCTCTGCTCACCCTGTAAATGTGCTGTCTCGCTGGATAGTGGAGTTGTCATCTCGTTCACTTCGTTTAATCCAAATCTCGAGTGTCTGACTCGTCTTCATCGCATTCAAACACATTCATTCCGCTGTGATGTTCATGTCCAAAATGGCGCTTGCGTTTACGAAGGTCACATGTTTGGGAAGCGTCAATAAAACAAGTTGTTTTACTCACCCATAGCACTTTGGTGTCATATGGAGGATTTCCAGAGATGTTTTAGATTAGCATTAGGCTAACGCTGTTAGCCTAGCGCGACTTATAGCCATAGCTCGGGGCATTCCCAGAGCATGTAATATGCCCCGTGCGGGCTCCAAATAACACAAACTTTCGCACTTTTCAAATCATAGAAGCTCGATGTCTTTAGTCTACGATTTTGTTTGGTCAAAAGTGGCCTGTAATCCGAGATTTAGCCATAGTTTCGAGTAGATGAGGACGCCAGTGCGCATGCGCGGAATGTGCTCTCAGCTCCCGGGACCCAAACATGGAACGCAAAGCTGTAAACTATGGATAAATCTCGGATTACAGGCCACTTTTGATTCAAACGAAATCGTAGACTAAAGACATCGAGCTTCTATGATTTGAAAAGTGCTAAAGTTTGTGTTATTTGGAGCCCGCACGGGGCATATTACATGCTCGGGGAATGCCCCGAGCTATGGCTATAAGTCGCGCTAGGCTAACGGCGTTAGCCTAACGCTAATCTAAAACATCTCCGGAAATGCTCCATATGACACCAAAGTGATATGGGTGAGTAAAACAACTTGTTTTATTACTGAAATAAGGCTCAAATTGTAAAAAACGTTACTTTTCCTTTAAAGTTACGCATAAAATGCAGCTTAACCTTAAACATAAGGTTAAGGTACATTTTTTGTCCCTATAGGGAAATTTGTCCTCCGCATTTGACCCATTCTTCAATGTCAACGCTGTCATCTTGTTGCTAGGCTTGGTCAGAACTACATTAGCTGGAGGATTTTACTTTTGATGCATGTTTTATTTTGATGGGGGAAACCGGAGTGCCCAGAGGAAATCCACAAACACACAATGAGAAACATGTAAACCAGGAATCACACCTGGAACCTTCTTGCTGTGAGGCGTGAAAAGATTAAAAAAAAAAAAAATGCTAGTCACTCCACCATGTCACTTTGATCTAGAAAACCTAAAAAAAAAAGTACAGCATGATTTTGATTTCATATTGTATTGAGAAAGATACCTGTCTGAAATGTGAATACATTCTCTGCTCTGCATGCTCTACCCATTTGTTGATCCTTGGAGGCAATGCTTCCAAAACAGCCATCTCGTCACCATTTATTTGTCTTACTATAAAAAATCAACTCTTCGCCAGACAGCAAAACACAACCTCATGTGTCCCATTACTCTCCTCCATCATCATTCCCAAATCCAAACCCTAAAGTTCCTAGTATTAAAGTCCAACCACACACACAGTCTCAATGTCTCTCACTTTCTCATCCATAAACACATAAACCTGCGAAAATACAAAAAACTAAGTGATCTACTTCATCTGTCCAAATCCGTTAACGTCAAAGTTTGTTTCCGTTTTGCTCGGAGCTCTGTTTAAATTCTCATTGTGAAATCTTTAATGTGAGGCGCTAACTGTGTGCATGACGTTGCCTTCTCCACATTGATTGAAGCCAAAGTCAAACAGTGGGAAGCTTTACATCAAACACTGACATTCACCTTTCACGGCCTCTGCTTTTTGATGCACACACAACATAGACGCACACACACAAATGCACACAAATACTTGGGGGGAATGCAAACTTCTGACACGTTCATGAAATCCAAAAGAGCCTTCAGGATCTCAGTATTGCAGGAAGTGTCAATATACGAGAGAGATGGGCGTTTGTGCTCCGAGCGGGATCAATGGCTGCTACGTCATCACCAAGTATTTTGCACTAGACTACAAAAGACAAAAGCACACTCGTCAATATAGCTGGTCGATCCTCAGATGGCAAAAGTTGAATCAGGAAGTGCTACAAAACATAGATCTCAAAACAGGCAAATGATAAGTTGGTTGCCTAGCTGTGGTGTCTGAATTTATTTCCAGTTTTCCTCAGAAACATGGTGAAATCCAAGAACTAGTCATTCTGAAATATTTGAGCAAAGGGCCACAATATCAAGGAGGAAAATTAAGGAAATACAGGAACCATTCCACTGTGTTTTTAAACTTCACTAGAATCATTTGGATAACATCAGCCCTGGAATTACCAATCTCTACTGAACTAAAGGTAAACAGCTGTTAATTGAAAACTACCACTTCATGACATCACAAAGTGGAACAGAGCATTTTGAGCTTCGGAGATGTAGACAGACTAATAATAAAGGATTATTCAAACGTGTGAATGAAACAAAACACAACTCCATTTTAACACCCGCCTCACCCACAGAACATCCAGCGTTGTGGGTGACCCGAGCCACCCCTCACACAGCCTCTTCACCCTCCTGCCCTCGGGGAGAAGTTACCGGAGTCTCCGGGCCCTCTCCACCAGACTGTCAAAAAGACAGATCACTCTAGACACTTCAAAAACTGCTGCTAAGGACCGCTGTTGCATTGTTGCAGATTTAGTACTGAAATTACTACTGTTGAATATTTATTTTATCATTATTTTCAATGCACATTCTATTGCACATTACTGCACATTTCACTGCTGCATCTTCCATTTCACATTTGATGCACACTGCACATTTTGGACATCTGTAAATAGGTATTTATACCTATTTAAATAGGTATAAATAGGGTGGCACGGTAGCTGAGTGGCTAGCACTCATGCTTTACAGCAAGAAGGTTCCGGGTTCGATCCCCGGGTCGCCCGAGCCTTTCTGTGTGGAGTTTGCATGTTCTCCCCGTGTCTGGATGGGTTTCCTCTGGGCACTCCGGTTTCCCCCATCAACTCAAAACATGCTCCAGGTAAAATCCTCCAGCTTAGGTCCTGACCAAGCCGAGCAATAAGATCATGGAGATGGGTCCCCGGGCGCCTGAAAGACGGGCTGCCCGCTGCTCCTGAAGGATGGGCCAAATGCAGAGAAATAATTTCCCTACGGGGATGAATAAAGTCTGTCTTCTTCTTCTTCTTCTTCTTCTTCTCTTTATTCTTTGCAGTACTTTAACTACTTTTGTCTTAGATAGTTTTTTTGTATTGTCCTTATATTGTATTTTGCACTGTCTTTTTTGCACTGCTTGGACTGAGAGAAACAACATTTCGATTCACTGTGTGTTGAACACATGGCAGAACTGACAATAAAGCCGACTTTGACTTGAACTTTGAACTCCATTTATGTTTCTGATGAGGTAATTGCATAATAACACAGCTTAAAGCTCACAAGAGTCAGTTTTGCGTAAAATATAGTCTCCTTAAAAAATTCTGGTAGATATTAAGGTTCACAGTATTCAGCGGTGGCAAAAACGCACATCTCAGATCTGCTTGCCAATCATCAATAAATCAAAAAGAAGAAGGAAAAAAGGACATAATATTTTTCTGAGAAGCCTACTCATCCTTGAACATTGATTTTAAATTGCTGAGGTGGTTAGTAACTTAGCAACAGCTGTATGTATGTAGTGTTTTCTCATATTTTACATCCATTTGTATATTGTTTATTGAGCAGCATTCCAAGCAGCGCGTTGGAGTGTTAGACTGTTAGCTCCGTGCTACATATGCACACGTTCACACTGGACATAAGGCCCTCTTACAGCATGAATGGGCCCTTCTGGCAATCGCAAGTTTTCTCTTAAGGCGCCACAATAGAAACAATATATAGAAGAACAAACACATACACACACACACACGCACACTTGGCAGTAGTCGCATGAAGCAGCAGATGCTTGTGAATGAGCTCTTTTAGCGGTCCTGATTCATAATGTGGCTATTGAAAATCACTTTGAGCACATTCATACATACTTATAGCCACCCATGAATATTCACAGCTCGGGGCGGTTGGCAAATTCATGCGTCTAACGGGATTTACACACAGACATATACAAACACACATTAGCAGACAAAGAGCAGTTTCTATTGGATGCAATGTGGCTTGAAAAAAATCAAAACGAGCTATTGTTTAAAATGATGGATTACAAGCGATTTAGGGTACGGCTATCAAAGTGGGACAAAATTTCCCATTTTAATGTGTGTAGTTTGCGGAGGAAATTGCAATTTGAGATGGGGCGGTCTTTAAAGATCCCATGACATGGTACTTCTTGATGCTTTTATATGGCTCCTTAATGGTTCCCTAATACTAAATGAATCCTTCTTCAAAATCAACACTCTGTGCATGAGAAACAGAGATAAGATGAGAAAGAGTATTTTTTCTCTCTCTGGAACACTCAATACACAAATGGGCCTTGTTGCTTGAATGGAAATGAGGAGAAAAGAGCTGGCCAATAGTAGAGGGTGGGGGCGTGGCCAAACTCCGCTTTCGGCTCTGAGCTCTCAGCTGATCCATTTCCTTGTTTTTGCACGGGGGAGAGATTTGAAGCATTCCATTGAAAAATAAACACATTTCTACAGAAAATAAAATTAAACCACTGCTGTTCAAAGGTCCAGAGGCTCAGATAAAGGACTTCCGAGCCTAGAAACACTCGGACGTGCCTCCAGGCAAATAAAAAAACGCATTTCGCATTGCCTAGCGCATTCGCAGTCCAAACTCTCTGGGCGTGATTTACAGAGACGCTGAGTACAGACAGACGGGGGTGGAACTGCATTTGCATTTCTTTTTTCGATCTGACGTCAATAAGGTGCCTTGTTCAAAATCGCCCGTTTGAGCTCCGATTTTTTGTAACGCAGAAAAGGATCGCAAATGCTCAGTTTAGACATTTCACAACTTTTAACCATGGGGGGGGCTAAACAGGGTAGGGGAGCTCACATTAACGTTCAAAAACCTCAGAAAGTGAAAATTTCATGCCATGGGACCTTTAAAGGGTCTATATTACACTGTTTTCTGATCTATGTAATAATGTTATTTCCTCATGACAAACATACCTGGAGTTGTGCTTTGTTTCAGTCACACGCTGATTTACGCTGCAATTTACGCTGTTTTTCTCTCAAACTGAAAACACTCCCTGGCAACCTGCATGTGGTAATACAGGTGCTCCACTGTGTTTTTAAACTCCATAGACTTTCACTAGAATCATTTGGATGGAATTGCCAATCTTCACTGAACAAAAGCTACGTCACAAGGTCGAACAGAGCATTTTGAGCTTTGGAGATGGAGACAGGCTAATAATAATGGGTTACTCAGACATGTGTGAATGAAACAAAACACAACTTCGGGTATGTTTTTGATAAGGTAGCAGCATTCTAACATGGCTTAAATTTCACAAGAGTCAATTTTGACCTTTATAACACAAATAACAAGAAAGTGTCATCAGGACAACGTTTATCTTTAGGGAGACACATCTAAGTTTTCATTTTGTCTCCCCACTTTTAGTTCTGTCTGAGATTTAGAGTCAGTGAGTCATCTTTTAAGGCCTTAAGTTGAGGCACTTTAGAAAGATCACCTACGGCGTTAGTAATTGTTCTTGAAATTTACGTCTCCAGAGGGCTGCAGACATTTTTTATACAAAGAGCTAAAAGTTGTAGAGTTTCTTCAAGCTTAAAATATGACCTGAACTCATTACACCAAACGTTAATCTAGGTTAGAATTGTAAATGGTCAGGTTATTTATAGCACTTTTCAACCTTCAAGGCACTCAGAGCGCTTTACAACAAGGAACCACTCACACATTCACACACATTCACACACCAGTGTACGCAGACACTGGGGGCGAGGTGGGTTAAGTGTCTTGCCCAAGGACACAATGACAGAACGACAGCATTCATTTGTGGGAGCTGGAATCACACCGCTGAACCAATGATGTTTTATGTCAAGAGCGGGATTTGAACCACCAACCTGATCAGTGGACAACGCTCTTAGCAAATGAGCTACTGCCGCCCAGAATATCAGTAAAAGGCTTTAAAGGGACAGTGTGTAAGATTTTTACCCGTTAATTACTGAAATTGAAGATACCCATTCAAAAATACATTGTTTTCCAAGCCTTTTCACTTCCATCATGAAATCAAAGTATTCTTTTGGACTTAGATATAGTCACATAAAAGGGGGATCTTCCCCATGCAGAGGCAGCCATTTTGAATACGAGAGCCGCAGAAGGACATTTGGGCTCCGCCTTCGCCTTTGGCAAGGCTCGTGGTTTTGGGTAAACAACACAAGCATGCTGCCGGATCAGACTCGTAATGGATCTAACACGTGTTTTGGACTAAATTGTTTTACTGGATTTTATTCGCTGGATCCTTACGGACAAATTGAGAGCAAGTTTATGGTGAAATACAGAGTTTGACCTGTGCAAAGCATTCTAAGGTAAGCTAACCTCGTTTTGTGCTTTTCCGTATAAAAGCCCCATGTGCTCGGGGAGTGATTATTGTGCAGGGAAATGAATTGCATAGTCAAAAAGAGGAGACTGTAAGGTTTCATTTGATGTGTAGAGTGTCATGGTACATGATCAGGAATGTGTGTTTTCATGAGAAAAGAAAAAAAAAAAAAAACGGGACCGCGTTTTATTTATACAGTAGCGGCTCGCAACCCGCGAGGTCTGCCATAGCTAAAACAGAAAGTGCAATAGCACCATCCACCTATGCACCACGAATCCTACACACTGGGGCTTTAAACAGTCCAAATCGAATTATATTTAAAGGTTTTATATGGCATAACTTTGAGTCTTGTGAGCTTTATGCTTTCTATTTGAAAGAAAAGAACAACTCCAGGCATGTTTTGATGAGGAAACATAATCTTAACATAGACCAGAAAACAGAGTTTAATATCAGCCCTTTAAAGGTGCACTATTTACTGTAACTTTCTGGTGGATGGTCTGTAATCTATTTAGAAGTATAGTTTATGTTCCACAGTATGACATTAAATGGATATTTCCATGGAGACAAACAGGCCAAGCCAAGCTACAAGGCAGATTTGATAAGATGTGAATCCACCCTCACCCAATGCATGCTTTTCAAGGATTATATGAGCAGACAAACAACTCCACTAATTACCACTGAATACTAACTGAATAATACAAGATAGATATGCTAAATCTGATCTATGTGCTTTCTACGTCCTTAATAAAGATGAATAATAATTAAAACGTGATGGATCCCAGAAAAATGACATAGTAGACCTTTAAATCAAGCCTATTTTTGACAGAATTCATTACAGGTATTAGCAGCAAGAGATAATTTGATAGACATATGCATACTACATTTTGTTTTGTTGTCTCTTCATCACTGTAGAAATAGGCCTGTCCAAGTTGTCTGAGATTCCAACACAAAGGTTTTAAAGATCCCATGACATGGTACTTCTTGATGCTTTTATATGGCTCCTTAATGGTTCCCTAATACTGTAAATGAATCCTTCTTCAAAATCAACACTCAGTGCATGAGAAACAGAGATAAGATGAGAAAGAGTCATAAATATCTCTCTCAAACACTTTATTCTGGGTGTTGTTGCTTGAATGAAAATGAGGAGAAAAGAGCTGGCCTATAGTAGAGGGTGGGGGCTTGGCCAAACTCTCCGCTCTCCGCTGTCAGCTCTCAGCTGATCCATTTCCGTGTTTTTGCACGGGGGGAGAGATTTGAAGCGTTCCATTGAAAAATAAACACATTTCCACATAGAATAAAATTAAACCACTGCTGTTCAAAGGTCCAGAGGCTCAGATAAAGGACTTCCGAGCCTAGAAACACATGCCTCCACGTGGAGGCACGGACGTGCCTCCACGTGATTGCGATTGCCAGAAGGGCCCAAATAAAAAAACGCATTTCACATCGCCTAGCGCATTCACAGTCCAAACTCTCTGGGCGTGATTTACAGAGACGCTGAGTTCAGACAGACGGGGGTGGAACTGCATTTGCATTTCTTTTTTCGATCTGACATCAATAAGGTGCCTTGTTCAAAATCGCCCGTTTGAGCTCCTATTTTTTGTAATGCAGAAAAGGATCGCAAATGCTCAGTTTAGACATTTCACAACTTTTAACCATGGGGGGGGCTAAACAGGGTAGGGGAGCTCACATTAACGTTCAAAAACCTCAGAAAGTGAAAATTTCATGCCATGGGACCTTTAAGGTTTTCTACACCATGACCCTAATGGAAGCAAAATCATGATGATCTCAATACTTTTAATTTATACTTGAACTATAAATTTTGTAGAAGGGCATAATTGACTTGAAATGGCAAGTGCTCTTATGTGAAAAACCAGCTCCATAAATGAATACAGGGAAGTGAAGTACCACATAAAAACACAGTTAGGTCATGACGTACGCATCCATCATGATATGAGGCAGACTTGGCTACTCCTCATGAACATTACTTTATGAGAAGTAACGATGTGGCTGGACCTTTCTGACAGATCATGTGAACATTTGCTTTAGGGCGTCGGTGGATTAACAATTATAATTATGCCAAAACATCTGGGCCCCCCCCTTTTTTTAACAAATTGAAAACAGAGAATTTATTTTCTTTTCTTTTTTTTTTTTTTAAGAGTGAAGAACAAAACCAAGTCAAAAGCTGAGTGAATCCAGATGAATGAGTTTAGTGATGAAAACCTGGGAAAAGCCCTTTTAGCAGATCAGTTTTAGTCAACAGCTATAAGCCTATTACCTTACAATGTGCTGACAGTCAAACAAGGTGGACATGCAGTCAGTAGTTGCGCCACACACTATGCCTGGAAAACACAGTGTGGGTAAAGTGTCTTGCTCAGGGACACAAAAACATTCAGTTGAAGTTATCTTTGTACCAGAGATGATCCAGTATGAATGTGTGTGTGTGAATGGTTCTTGAGTTTTGAGTTATTTAAAGGAATAGTAAAGTTTTTACAATCTGAACCTTATTTCTGTAATAAAACAACGTGATTTACTCACTCATTGTACTTTGGTGTCATTTGGAGCATTTCCAGAGATTTTGTAGTTTAGCGATATCCGTAACGTGAGTGCTCGGGGCATATGGTTGCGGTCACCAAATTACATTGTTTTATTACTGAAATAAGGTTCAGATTGTAAAAACATTACTATTCCTTTAAAGGTCCTATATGAAGCAAAATTGACTCTTGTGAGCTTTACGCCATGTTAGAATGTTGTTACCTCCTCAAAAACATACCTGGAGTTGTGTTTTGTTTCATTCACACATGTTTTAATAACCCTTTATTATCAGTCTGTCTACATTTCCTAAGTTCAGAATGCTCTGTTCCACCTTGTGATGTCATGAAGCAGTAGTTTTCAAGTTACCGGCTACTTTGTTCAGCAGGGACAGGCAATTCCAGGTCTGAAATGATCCAAATGATTCTAGTGACAATATACAGAGTTTAAAAACACAGTGGAGCACTCTTGTAGGACCACATGACATCATAAGATAGAATGGTGTGTTTTCCGTTTGAGAGGAGAACTCAGCCTAAATATGCAGGGTTTGTATGAATGAAAAAAAACACAACTTCAGGTAAGTTTTTGATAAGGAAACAACATTATATACTGTAAGACAGATCAGAAAATCACGTAATCTAGGCAATTTAAAGATGGAAAAGTGTTATATAAAAATGTGACCATTCACCATATTGAAAAACTACAAATCTGAAGCTGTAGAAAATCTGTTTTGTCAACTGTATATCAATACAGAAACACATGCTTGCAATCACTGAGGCTCTCTCAAACCTTAATAGTTTTGGAAACCATCTAAAAACAAAGTTCTCCTTGACTGTCCATAATGTCTGTGTGCTGGACTTCAACTGGATCTCATGTATTGCCTCTCTCTGTACTACTGTGTGTGTGATCTTGTCCATCTTCCTCTTGAAAAACAAATGCAGACCACATGTTTTTGGAAGAAAAGTTGCGGATCAGGATTGGGAAAGCACCTCACAGTCCATATAACTCCATCTAGCCTCACTAACATAACCTTCATCTCCACATCTCACCACTTTGATACACTGTCCCCACAAAGCCCTTGTTTTTTTCCCAATCTGTCAGATCTCATCACTCGCTCGCCAGCTTTTACCCCTGCACAGCATGTGGACGGGCTCAGCTCAGCATGATGGTGCATGATGGGAAATTGAGTTCCCAGGGAGAGAGTTTGGATGTGACCTGTTGACCCCACTATAAAACAGTCAGGAAAAGGAACTGCAGTTGGCAAAAAAGTGAAAATTGAGAAATCCCAATATTTTCTTTGAGGTTTAAGTGGGATGACTTGAAGATTTTGATGCCAAGAATACATGAAACGAAAACATGATAATAGTGGAAAAATAAGAAGAGGAAAAGGATGGGTGGTGGTGCGTTCACCTTTCTCGATGCGGTTGCCAAGACGAAAAGTGGCATCACCATGACGACGCATACACAAACACAAACACAGAGCAATGAGACAATGGAGTCTGAACAAACCTGACTAACTATACATTTTATTCAGAATTAAAAATACCTCACTGGAATTTTTGATAACGTTTGTGATTGCAGAGAAGTTGAATCTTGAGTTGTTATGAAAAGTGACTGGTGGGGAATGCCTTGGCTGAGTCTACCGCTCGTGTGTGATGGAAAACTCCAAATTTCCAAACAACCAATCTGGAAACAATTAGCATAGCGAGACAAAATAGCAATCATATTCTCGCCCTATCCCAAATTTACCCCTCAGATACAGTATTTTCCATAGACCATTAAAAGAGAAGAGGTTGGGGTAGTCAGTCAAATGCAACTCGTTTGACCCCGTCTCGCAACTGAAAACAAGATGTCTTTAAGAAGACAAGATTTGAACTAAAAAAAAAGATGCTAGAGCATAAGTGATTGTCAGACGTTTCACCTTTCAATTAAAAGTGCATTGCACAACTTTTCTTCTGGAGGGTTCACCACTGGCTTGTCTCCATGGAGATGTTATTGCTGTGCTTGGAATGTTCCATTGTATAACATTAAACATATCCATCAAGCATTTATTCATTACAGGTGTTTCTATTGGTCAAAAATACAGTAATTTCTTCAGATATGAATTCTAATGTAGCGTAGTGCTGTATAGGTAGCTTTAGGCTGCGTCCCATTACTCTGTCTTACCCCTTCGTCTTACCCCTACTCCTTGGTTTTGCGCATTCATGTGAGGGCAAGGGGTGTCATTCATTCATCAATCAATCAATCAATCAATCAAACAATATTTATAAAGCGCTTTTCATACAAAATTGTAGCACAAAGCGCCTTACAGTGGTTAAGGATTAGAAGATTGACCTTTATTGATCTTGCACAGGAGGAGTTGTTTCTATATTTGACCCGGGGACCATCCCCATAATTTTGTTTTGTTATTTAGGCTTGGTCAGGCCCTAAGCTGGAGGATTTTACCTATGGCGCATGTTTGGGTTGGTGGGGGAAACCGGAGTGCCCGGAGGAAACCCACCCAGACACGGGGAGAACATGCACACTCCACACAGAAAGGTCCAGGCAACCCGAACCTTCTTGCTGTGAAGCATGAGTCCTAGCCACTCAGCCACTGTGCTGCCAGAGGGGAAAAAAAATAAAAAATAAAAAAACAGACAAACAAACAAACAAACAAACAAACAGATGGACAAACAAGCAAACAGACGAACAAGCAGACGAACAAACAAACAAACAGATGGACAAACAAACAAACAAAAGACAAACAAAAGACAAGCAAACAGACGACCGAAGTCAATCAAAGGCCAAGCTAAACAGGTGAGTCTTGAGCCCACTCTTAAAAACATGAACGTTCTCTGCAGCCCTGAGGTCCTCCGGCTGGCAGTTCCGTAGACGAGGGCCATAGCACTGGAAAGACGCCGTTCATTCATTCATTTTCATGTGCTTTTTCTGAGTCTTCGGGTCACGGGGCAGCAGTCCAGACAGATCTGATCTCAGTGCACCAGCCCCCATGGATCCTCCTGTGGGTGGTGGGTCCACGGGAGGACAGCCACACGTCGCTTGACACAACCGGCCTTGATGTATCTTCTGTCATGGGGGCTACCAGTGTACGCAGGCACTGGGGGTGAGGTGGGGTTAAGTGTCTTGCCCAAGGACACAACAGCAGCATTCATCTGTGGGAGCTGGAATCATACCGTCAACCTGTGGGTCAGTGGATCTGACCCCTCAACCAATGATGTTATGTCGAGAGCGGGATTCAAACTGCCAACCTTTGGATCAGTGGATGAATGCTCTATCAACTACCAGTTGGTAGAGCAAGGGGTGTCTCAATTCTAATTTTGATCATGGGCTAGGGCCACATACAGGGGCTAGGGCCACATACAGGGCTGCATACCCCTTGAAACAAAGTAAGCGCTCGACCAGACTTGGAATGAAGGGGTACGCCTACAAGCTCAGGCAGGTTTTGGGATCAGGATGGCAGCGTCACATCGACCAGCCAAGGAGTCTCATAAATGTACTTTCAGCAGTTGTAAATATCGATTAACAGTTTAGCAGGTTTACAATTATGACGCTTATGTTCTACGTTACTTTTAGTGAACTGTTGTTGCGGTGGCTGTTTAGCCGTTTTCACCGACTTTCATGTATAAACAAACTAGCTTTTTGTCAAGCTGAGGTACCCGATAATCCTTGACATGGTAAGGGATGATGACGCAAACGGGAATCGAGTGGTGTCCCATCTCTTAGGGGAACATTCGTACCCCGAGCCCTCTCACCTTGACAAAGACGTAGATAAAGGAGTAGGTAAATGGGTAAGAGTAATGGGATGCAGCCTAAATCTATACTGTGGAAGATCCAAGACAAAGCATAAGATTTCCATGGAGACAAGCAGGTCTAATATACCTAACTGCTACAGTAAAGCCAAAGCCAAAGGAGAAAAACAAAGAATATTCAACTCTAAATTAAACCAGCACTGGAGCTACAGTGAAATCGGCAAGAAGAGACACACAACAATTTGAAAACCGCTGCATTAAAAACCTTAAAGGTGTGTTAAATAAATACAATGACATGGACCTGGAAAGTAGAAACTGAGGAAAAGACAAGTAATTCATATGATAAATGAACAGAGGCAGTGTCTAATGTTTATGAGGCAGAATTCCCAGATCCAAGGCGTGATGATTCCCAGATCTCAGAATATGACTGGAGCCATCAGTCTGAGCCTCTGGAGATGATGCAGACGCAGCAGTCGCCACCTGATGCTGCTGAATCCACAACTACTGTAAGCAGACACAGATGGAGGTGGAGGGGGGACTTTTTTTTATCAAAGTCAAACACTTAAGACATGTTTAGAGGCAAGCACTACAATGTGTGTGATATGAAAATAAAAGTGTTTGACTATTTGAGGAGTTCAAGTCAGTTTAGTTCAACATTGATCATCTGCCAGTGATTGTGTATTGAGCAATATATTAATAAACTGCACATGGACAACAACAGATGTAAACAAACCAACCAACCAATGACAGTGTCCTCTTACTTTCTGTTCAAATGTAATATTTTTATTTATTTTTTACACACATGATTGTTTTGACATGAACTGACCATGCGCTTCTCTGATTGGTTAATCCACCTGTCAATCACAACCACTGAAAACTGTGGACAAGTACATTGAGAATATGTTCTTGGGCATTGGTACCACAATTATGACACCCATAAACATGACCATGATTATGTTTCATTTAAGTATTTTGGATGTCACACTGTATGACATGTAAACTCCCAAAAATATCTGACAAATTTTCCTGTATTACCTCAGTCTGAGTGTACTTTTCTTCTTGATTTAATTCCGAGATTTTGTTCCACAGTATACATTAACCCTACCTATCACATTAAGAGGAGCAGCTGAGGTGGCTCGGTCATCTGTTCCGGATGTCTCCTGGACGCCTCCATCAGGAGGTGTTTCAGGAATGTCCCACCTGGAGGAGGCCCTGGGGAAGACCCAGGACATGCTGCAGGGACTATGTCTCTCGGTTGGCCTGAGAACACCTTGGGGTCCTCCTGGAGGAGCTGGAGGAAGTGTCTGGGGTGAGGGAAGACTGCTTTAAACAACGACCAGGGCTACAACAACTGTACCTCTGATGCTTGGTCTTGGTATTTGCTTCTTCTTTCCTGAGGGCAAAGCTTTGGTCTGTTTTGTATTACCTTTGCTTTGCCTTTTCATTTTGTTCAGTTTGATTTATTATGTTTTATCACTGGTGCCTGTCTGTGGGCACCATGCTTGGCGCACTCACTGAGCTGTATTTGATGCCCTGAACCTGGCCTGGCAGGAGGTAGCTGGGTGTGTGAATGAGGAATCCAGATTTGGTGTGTGTGTGTGTGTGTGTGTGTGTGTGTGTGTATGTGTGTGTGTGTGTGTGTGTGTGTGTGTGTGTGTGTGTGTGTGTGTGTGTGTGTGTGTGTGTGTGTGTGTGGAACCTGGCTTTCTTTTAATTTGTTCACCCACTGTGCTATGCATCTTGCTGGCATTGTTCCCCAAACTAGATTTGGGGTGGCATTGTTGCAACATTTGTCAACCCACCATTGCCACATCACCAAGAAAAGAGGCTCAAAATGTATCTCTATTATTAGTAAGAGGATTTCTTGGTGAACAATGATGACTAATTCAGTAATTACAAAAATGATTGCTTCATGAGAACTCTGAACCACCCTAGTTTAGGCCTTAATCTAGCTCACCCACATAAAACTTAATCTCCGAAGAATCGACTTGGGCTGGATCTGATTTGTACATGCCAGAAATAAACAGACCATTTCACTGTAGATAGTTTGGTCCCCTGTGCACCTGTACTCTAGGCTGACCCCACCACGTCTGTCGTCAGAATCCTCGGTCTTGTCTAAACACAAAGTGATAGATGCAGCAGCTAATCAAGACATCGGCAAAAACACCCTGAGACTTGTTGAGGCCTAAACAACTTATCACTGTTACTCCCATGGTTTGCTTATTTATGGGGGAATGAAAAAAATCTTAAAGGGCCCATTATAATGCTATTTCTGATCTACGTTATAATGTTTCCTCATCAAAAACACGCCTGAAGTTGTGTTTTGTTTCATTCACACATTTAACACACAAAGCACTTAAACAGAAAACACAATTCTACCTTGTGATGGTAATACAGGAAGTGCTCAGTACTCAGTAGAATCATTTGGATGATTTCAGCCCTGAAATTGCCAATTTCTATGGTGCAAAGGTTAAAGGTAGCTGTTAACTAGCTGTTAATGACATCACAAGGTGGAACAGGGCATTTTGAGCTTTGGAGATGTATACAAACTAATAATAAAGGATGATTCATATATGCATGAATAACAACTTATTTGGAGGGTTTCTTATGTAATGTAATTTCTTTGCTTTGAGGTGCTTGATGAGCTTGATGAGGACTTGTTCTCCCTCTATCCCACAGTCCTGAGGTCATGATTACTACATCTATTAGTAACTACCAATAGATCTAGTAATCATGACAGCCTAAAGTAAATTTCCTTTTCTGGCTTTCTGGCCAGAAGCAGTCTCCAGTCCTTGTGGCGTTCACCTTTGGCATTACAGTCTTTACCACTGTTGCCTTTGCCATCTAGAGTTAAAGTTGTCCATGACACCATTTGGTAAGTTATGTTTTTATTGCAAATATTGCTAAACAGTTAACGCAACAAATCTCTAAATAAAAATCACCATAAAGCTTAAAAATTGCTGTAATGTTTCAAATATTTAACATTTCTCCTCCAATAGACCAGCAGACAAACTCCTCATTCATTCCAGCTCTCTGACATCCTCATTCCTCCCCCATTCGCCCAAACAATAGGCTCATATTGTTGTGTTTATTGGTGTGAACTTGTGGGTATTTCTCTCCGCTCTAAATGCGCTGTAGACTCAGGATCCCTGCTTACTCCAATAAAATTTAACGGGCCTGTCCACGTCCCATCGGAGACTAAACAAAACACAGCAGAGCACAAAAACTGATTTCCATTATCTTCAAACTCATGACCTCATTATATCAAATCAAATCAAAACTCCTCCTCACTCAGAACTTTTTATTACAACAATCTGGGAAATGACTGACAGAGATGATTTAAACATCTAAAGGCTGGTCCCAAACCATTACTTCAGTATTCACTGATTGTTGGATTTTTTTTGAACTGGGTCAGGTTGGACGTCACTTTTATAAGTCCTATTCTTCTTTAAAATTGCCTGAAAACTCAAGAAAAAACACGAAATGATTTAAACAGTTAATTTTCCGTAGCCTGTGATCAATACAAGTGTTCATGGTTCTGTTTAGATGTTTTAATTTTCAGCAAAAATGGTGAGACTAACTGAAAAACTGTTGGCTAATGCTAAAGCTTGTGAGTGTAATTTTATGTGTGAGTGTCAAATCAGATCATCTGTTATAGTGACAGCTAACTCAGTTCTTTCTGGTCAGATTGTGTTAAAATAATAAATCCAAGTACAAATTAAAGTCTAATTAAGCCTCAGACAGGGCAGTGCCTATGGTTAGTATCTCTAAAGGCTGGCTTGAAACCATTACTTAATTATTGACTGATTGGTGGATTTTTTTTTTAAAGGAAAAGTAACGTTTTTTACAATTTGAGCCTTATTTCGGTAATAAAACAAATTGTTTTACTCACCCATAGCACTTTGGTGTCATATGGAGCATTTCCGGAGATGTTTTAGATTAGCGTTAGGCTAACGCCGTTAGCCTAGCGCGACTTATAGCCATAACTCGGGGCATTCCCCGAGCATGTAATATGCCCAGTGCGGGCTCCAAATAACACAAACTTTAGCACTTTTCAAATCATAGAAGCTCGATGTCTTTAATCTACGATTTCGTTTGGTCAAAAGTGGCCTGTAATCCGAGATTTAGCCATAGTTTCGAGTAGATGAGGACGCCAGTGCGCATGCGCAGAGTGTGCTCTCAGCTCCCGGGACCCAAACATGGAACGCAAAGCTGTAAACTATGGATAAATCTCGGATTACAGGCCACTTTTGATTCAAACAAAATCGTAGAGTAAGACATCGAGCTTCTATGATTTGAAAAGTGCTAAAGTTTGTGTTATTTGGAGCCTGCACGGGGCATATTACATGCTCGGGGAATGCCCCGAGCTATGGCTATAAGTCGCGCTAGGCTAACGGCGTTAGCCTAACACTAATCCAAAACATCTCCGGAAATGCTCCATATGACACCAAAGTGATATGGGTGAGTAAAACAACTTGTTTTATTACCGAAATAAGGCTCAGATTGTAAAAAACGTTACTGTCTCAGATTGGGAGTCACTTTGTAAATCCTATTCTTTGCTAAAAGAAAAGTCCCAGTCAGACAGTTGGTTTCATTACTATGAAAACAAAGTGCTTCATTAACCCCTCTTTGTTTGTATCTCCTCTTGTAAGCAGCAATTAACCTCTTTGGTTGTCTTGGTTACAGCACGAGATTAAACAAACCAAGCGATTAATGTGACTCTGCACTCGAAACACTCATTAGGCAAGGAGGAAATTTCAGTGTTGCAACCCCAAGTTCAAGAACATCATGCAGGAGAACAGAAAAATGCACTCAAAAATCGAAATAGCCTAAGTAAAAAAAATAAACCGAGATCTAACCAAGAATATAAAAGTATTTGTTCTATTTTAGTACGTTACACTGCTACTTCAATATTGAATTACTGCTGCCTTCATAAAGTAGAAAATGAACAAATGAACTCATACAGCTCTGGAAAAAAATAAGAGACCACTGCAAAATTATCAGTTTTTCTGATTTTACTACTTATAAGTATGTGTTTGGGCAAAAGGAAAATTTTTGTTTGAGTCTATAAACTATTGACAACATTTCCCCCAAATTCCAAATCAAAATATTATCGTTTAGAGCATTTATTTGCAGAAAATGACAAATAACAAAATAACAAAAAGATACATGTTTTCAGACCTCAAACAATGCAAAGAAACAAGATCAAATTCATTTTAAAACAACATAATACTAATGTTTACACTTAAAGGAAAAGTAAAATTTTTTACGCTGTTAGCCTAGCGCGACTTATAGCCATAGCTCGGGGCATTCCCCGAGCATGTAATATGCCCCGTGCAGGCTCCAAATAACACAAACTTTAGCACTTTTCAAATCATAGAAGCTCGATGTCTTACTCTACGATTTCGTTTGAATCAAAAGTGGCCTGTAATCCGAGATTTATCCATAGTTTACAGCTTTGCGTTCCATGTTTGGGTCCCGGGAGCTGAGAGCACACTCTGTGCATGCGCACTGGCGTCCTCATCTACTCGAAACTATGGCTAAATCTCGGATTACAGGCCACTTTTGACCAAACAAAATCGTAGACTAAAGACATCGAGCTTCTATGATTTGAAAAGTGCTAAAGTTTGTGTTATTTGGAGCCCGCACGGGGCATATTACATGCTCGGGGAATGCCCCGAGCTATGGCTATAAGTCGCGCTAGGCTAACGGCGTTAGCCTAACGCTAATCTAAAACATCTCCGGAAATGCTCCATATGACACCAAAGTGCTATGGGTGAGTAAAACAACTTGTTTTATTACCGAAATAAGGCTCAAATTGTAAAAAAAAAAACGTTACTGTTCAGAAATCAATATTTGGTGCAATAACCCTTATTTTTAATCACAGCTTTCATGCGTCTTGGCATGCTCTCCACAAGTCTTTCACATTGTTCTTGGGTGACTTTATTCCACTCCTGTTGCAAGAACTGAAGTAGCTCAGCTTTGTGTTTGTGTTGGAATTCAACAGACACTGGAATGGAATGGCTGTAATACATGTAGAGATGCTGATTTCAGAAAAAAATGCAGTGGTCTCTTATTTTTTTCCAGAGCTGTATGTAGCCAGGTGAAGAAAAAACCCGCACATTTAACTGTATATACTAAAAGGAAAGAGAATGTTTATTTTATGTATCGTTACTGGTTCACATCTACACATTGTTAGTTGTCCTATTGAAATTGAATGCACCACACAGTTCGCGTAGCCCCACGTGGGGGTGCCTAGTCTTCGTAGCCAATCGGAGATTACGCCGGTCCCGTTCAGTCTATTGCCGCGCACCCGCGGAGGCAAGTGCAAGCACGTTTTCTTCTCGTCCTTTTTGCGCCTTCAGTCAGGGAAGCGAGGGCAGCCGCGTGTTAGAACGGAGAGCAAAATAGGAGAAAACACAAGAGTTTACCTTGGAAAAACTCACTAGCAAGAGTCATAGCGCATCCACGGGAGGTTTGGAGCCGTGTGACAGAGTAGGAGAGGAACTTTTGCGTCGGCTGGCCACTTGCCTTTCGTCTGGAGAGCTGCTGCATGGTGTTTGATATACACAGAGCAACGGTGAGAAATGTGCCATTTTAGCTGCTCTGTGTTGCTTCCTTGTTTTTCGTGTGCTAAAAGAGCGCAATTGTGACGTTAATGAAGTGAATGGTGGTGCAGTGGTTGTGGGCATTTCTACAGTGTGGTTGTCGATTTGTGTGTGTGTGTTTAAAGGGAAAGTGTTTTATTTTCCTAATGCCAATTTAAATGGGAAGAAAGTACTTTAATGTGTTGTGATGAATGTAATGTTTTATTTGCACTATGAAGTTGACTAAATACATGTATGTCACTCAGCTGAATTTAAGGTAACTAGAGGGTAATTTTTGGTGCATTTCTCTTTCATGAATAGGCCTATAGTGTAAGAGTAAATGAAGCACACTTCTGCAATATCTCTAAGTCTTAATTCAGAATGGGTGTTACTGTCATGTTATTTGCACATGATTTTGTTATGTTATAAGGAGTAATACATTTTATGTTAGTTGTTATTTACATAAGTATTATTGAAGCATTGTTTACTTGAAGAGCAAATACATTTGTGAGCACTTCAATACTTAGTTCTCATGCATAATGCATTTAAGATGAATGTTGTACAACTAAGATTTGAATAGAGATGAAGATTCATGTCAGAATTGATGTAAAGATGTACATGTTTTGACATTAGATATCCTGAATGATGCATCTGAAATTGAGTGGTGTTGAATGTAGACTTTCTGACCCTGTCTGCAGGTCAGGTTTTTTGATTGAGGACGAATGTGGTCCACAACAAGCTTCTTGCTGACACCGATGGCGAGCTAAGAACCCTGAGGAGAGCCCAGCACCGAGGAGATACCCACTCACACACACATTAAACACCTACATCAAAATACGAGGATCCTTGGAATCGGGTTCCCAGCAATAACTATACAACAAACACCCTTGCAACTATTTTCATTTTGAAGGGCCCCAACGGACAATTTTTAAGTGTGCACACTATTTTCTTTAATTGTTTCAAACCAATCACTTTATTAATTGTAAAAAATTATAAGAGTGGCTACTCAACTGTTATTCTTGTGTCTGTCTCATTATTGTTGCTCAGTACAGTGGCTCCTGTCGAATTTTGCATCTTCTGATTCTGGCCCAGATTTCTGCCTAAATTATAATTACACTGTAATTCAGTTTATATATTGTTAAAAATTGGTTACATAAGTGGCGAGCTAGCCAGGAGCCAATTGATTTGAGCATCAGTATTGAGGTAACGACCAGTATGGATTTCATACAAAAATCTGATGTCAAAATTCCAAACGCAGTTATTGTCAGTGGGATAACGCGGGTAGCTGAACAAGATGAACAAGTGATGGACTTTTTAAAACAATATGGTAAAATTGATAGAGTTCTTTTGGTTGATGATTCACAGTCAGAGTTCTTTCAAAACCTGATCGTTGAGTATACTAGCGGTTCAGCTATAGAAGCTTTAGAGCCTCTCTTACCATACACGTGCACAGCACAGGGTGACTCCTCTGTAGTCTATGAAGTTAAGACACTCAGTAGCATGTATACTACCAAGGTTGGAAGTAATGTTACCAAGACATACTTAGCTGAGCTCAAACAACTAGCTAAGATGAGTGGCAAAGACTATAGTGAGGTGTTGAAAGAAATGATGTTGCAAATTGGGGAAGATGTTGAAGCCATGCAACAAGCGACTGAGACTTCCTCCCCCACACGTGTTGAGACCACTGTCTCATCCCCACCTGCTCATAAAGAGCCACAGTTTCACACTTCACCTTCCGGTGTCACACCAAGCGACAATGGAGACACTGACAATGTCACCCTCACTAATGCAAATAGAGCACCGTCCCTTTCGTTAAGTGACGTGAACCCACCTGACATCCAGAAGGTCGTGGTCGAGCATATTGTACGGAGACAGGACTCTTTCCCGCACATGCAGTCCCAAGTGAGACTCCGCTCCTTCTCCGGCAAGATTCCCATACCTAACCATGAAACTGATTATGATACGTGGCGCACACACATAGAGTTGCTCCAAAATGATCCTAGTATGTCTCCTCTGCAAATATCTAGAAAAATCCTTGAGAACTTGCTACCACCAGCAGCAGATGTAGTTAAAAGTCTACGGCCTGAGTCATCGCCCGCAGCCTACTTACAGCTTCTAGACTCAGCCTTTGGTACAGTGGAAGATGGAGAAGAGCTCTTTGCTCAGTTTCTTAACACCCTGCAAGACTCAGGTGAAAAATCATCCACCTACCTTCAACGGCTCCAGCTAGCCTTAAACCGAGCCACAAAAAGGGGGGGAGTTACACGCGAAGAGGTGGACAAACATCTCCTTAAGCAGTTCTGCAGGGGGTGTTGGGATAACACCTTGCTCAGCACCCTGCAACTAGAGCAAAAGAAGAGCAGCCCACCCCAATTTTCAGACCTCTTGGTAATGATTCGCTCTGAGGAGGACAGACAGCAAGCAAAATCCAGTCGTATGAAAAAACATATTGGCATCACAAAACAAAAAGCTCAGGTGCAGTTTCATGGTGCATATGTTTGTGAACCAGAGGAGAAGAGTACGAGTGGTATCAATGCTATTGAGGATCTGAGAAAGCAGGTGGCAAGTCTGCAGAGTCAACTAACTACATTCATGTCACAGAAAAAGACCAAAGGGGCTAGCAATAAAGGATCTGCAGGGAAGCCTCCAAGCAGACCGTCAAAGCCAGACGATACAGATACAGGCATTCAAAGACAGGCCAAGAAGAAACAGACATTGAAACCCAAGCCCTGGTACTGCTTTAATTGCGGCGAAGATGGTCACATCGCCCCCTGCTGCACCGACCTTGCCAATCCCCGTTTAGTAGCAGAAAAGAAGAGGCAGCTAGAAGAAAGACAGCACCAGTGGGAGGCACAAAATGGTTCAAACTCATCTTTAAACAACTAAGAGTTCCTGTTGTGGGACAAACAGGGACTGAGGAGAGTCAACAGTGTCCCTCCAACATAAACAATGAAACCAAAACTCCTGTTAAAAAGAACAAAGTCAATACAGCAGCACAAAGCGTTCACGCTCAGACATGTTCCAGCCTACGACATTCACAGCAGGACCAACCGTTTCGACTCCCCAAACGGCTGGTTGGCGTCAAGAGCACGGCTCAAGTGACTGTGAGAGGTGAAGAGGTCGACTGCCTTCTCGATTCAGGCTCACAGGTCACTACAGTACCTGAGTCATTTTACAAGCTGCACTTCTCAGAGCAGAAGATTAAGCCACTTCATGACCTCTTGGAAGTGGAAGGTGCAAATGGTCAACTAGTGCCTTACTTTGGCTACATAGAAATAACCATAACCTTTCCAAAAGATTTCATAGGAACTCCAGTAGATGTAGAAACACTTGCCTTGGTGGTTCCCAACACTTCACAGTCCTCCATACTCATAGGCACGAACACCTTAGATGTGCTGTTTGACATTTACTCGGAGGCTGACATAAGCAGTCGCCAGCCCCTCCCACATGGCTACGCAGTAGTTTTCAAGGTCATTGAGCTAAGACGGAAGCAGGCAAGCAACGACCACCAGGGGGTAGTGAAGATGCAAGGCAAGATGCCTCAAGTCATTCCAGCCGGTGAAACTGTAGTGGTGGAAGGAGTTGCCCTTGTCAGTGGTTTTCAAAATGAGAAATCCGTCGTCGTTGAGTATCCATCGTCGTCCCCCTTGCCAGGTGGCCTGCTAGTGAAAGCTGGTCTAGTTGATTTCCCTCAGCTACGGCCCCACAAGCTGCCAGTCATCATAAGAAATGAATCTGACCATGACATTGTCATTCCCGCAAAGCGTACCATTGCCGAAATTAGTGTTTATCAGACCATCCTATTAAAAGAGCATAGTGTAACTAATCAGTCACACTCTCCCCAGAACTCCTCTAAGGCACAGCCATCCCAAAAACCCACTTTAAATTTCAATTTTGGTGATTCCCCAGTCCCACTCGAATGCAAGCAACGCATCACTCAGCAGCTCAACAACATGCCTGATGTGTTTGCGCATCATGACCTGGATTTTGGCTGGACGGACCAGGTGCGACACCACATAAGACTCTCGGACGAAACGCCCTTCAAACTACGTGCCCGCCCAATCCACCCGCAGGACATTGAAGCTGTCCGAAGGCACATCAAAGAGCTTCTGGATGCGGGAGTCATCAGGGAGTCAGAGTCACCATATGCATCACCCATAGTGGTCGTCAGAAAGAAGAATGGTCAAGTCCGGTTGTGCATCGATTATAGACGCCTAAACCTCCAGACTATAAAAGATGCTTATAACCTTCCGAAGCTGGAGGACACGTTCTCAGCCCTAAATGGTTCACGGTGGTTCTCCGTCCTCGACTTAAAGTCCGGATACTACCAGATCGAGGTTGAAGAGGCAGACAAACCGAAGACAGCCTTCGTGTGTCCACTCGGGTTCTGGGAATTCAATCGAATGCCTCAGGGAGTGACGAACGCCCCCAGCACGTTTCAAAGATTAATGGAACGGTGTATGGGAGATATGCATTTGAAGGATGCATTAGTCTTTCTTGATGACGTGATCGTATTTTCCAGAACCCTTGAGGAGCACGAAGAAAGGCTCATGAGAGTGCTAAGTCGTCTCAAAGAGTTTGGGTTGAAGTTGTCCCCAGAAAAATGTGTCTTCTTCCAGACATCAGTCCGCTACTTGGGTCATGTGGTCTCCAGAAATGGCGTTGAGACAGATCCTGTGAAGATCTCAGCTCTTAAGACATGGCCTGTCCCCCAGACCCTACGAGAGCTGAAATCCTTCCTCGGTTTCGCTGGGTACTATAGGAGGTTTGTAAAAGGCTACTCCCTCATCGTGAAGCCCCTCCACAGCTTGACCTCCGGTTACCCACCTTTCCACAAGAAATCAAAAGCGAAACCGACCGACTCAAGACGGAAAACAAATCAATATCATGACCCTAAAGAGCCCTTTGGAGGGCGCTGGACGCCAGAGTGCCAACGAGCCTTCGAGGCAGTCATCCAGAGCCTCACTACAGCCCCTGTTCTAGCCTTCGCTGACCCCCAGAGACCCTACATACTACACACCGACGCCAGTGCCACCGGTCTCGGTGCTGTGTTGTATCAGGAGCAGGAGAGCCAGCTTAGGGTGATAGGGTATGCCAGTAGGGGTTTGTCACGAAGCGAGAGCCGCTATCCAGCACACAAACTAGAGTTCCTGGCACTCAAGTGGTCAGTTACAGAAAAGTTCAACGACTATCTTTACGGCAACCACTTCACCGTTGTAACAGATAGCAACCCATTGACTTACATCCTGACCTCGGCCAAACTTGATGCGACAAGCTATAGGTGGTTAGCCGCGCTCTCCACATTCTCTTTCAAACTCCTCTATCGTCCAGGAAGGCAGAACGGAGATGCGGATGGTTTGTCGCGCAGACCACATGGGATGCTAACAGATGATCTGAAATCACAAAAAGAGAGAGAACGCATACAGAAGTTCACACAAGATCATCTCTCCGATCCAAAGAACATCGATGTGGTGGATCATTCTGTCGTGAAAGCAATCTGTGATAGACAACTCGCCTTCAGCGTCAGTCCTGATGAGGTAGAGGGAGACACAGATCGGGTTGCTTTAGTGGAGGCTCTCACCGTGTCCCCGAGTGCTGTTCCTGACAGTTATGGACAAGAAGAACAGTTGGGAGGCCTTCCAACCATCCCCCATCTGTCTGAAGCAGAGATAGCAGCTAAACAAAGAGCTGACCCATGTATAGAACATGTGATCACCCAGATCGAACAGGGGGACACGCCACCCCCCACTTTGCGTGCCCAACTTCCTGATCTTCCACTCCTCCTCCGAGAACTCCCTCGTCTCGAGCTCCATAATGACATCCTGTTCAGGCGACGCCTAGTGGGATCCCAGACAACTTACCAGCTTGTCCTTCCAGCTGAACTTCGCAGTCCAGTTCTCACCAGCCTGCACGATCACATGGGCCATATGGGAGTCGATCGGACACTGGATCTTGTAAGGACCCGGTTCTATTGGCCAAAGATGGCCATGGATGTGGAAAAGAAAGTGAGGACATGTGGCAGGTGCGTACGGAGGAAAGCACGACCTGAAAAAGCAGCCCCATTGGTCAACATTAGGACCACGCGGCCTCTCGAGCTCCTTTGCATGGACTACCTGTCACTAGAAGCTGACAAAAGCGGGACCAAGGACATACTAGTGATCACTGATCATTTCACTAAATTTGCAGTTGCGATCCCTACGCCCAACCAAAAGGCCCGCACAGTAGCCAAGTGTCTGTGGGAGAATTTTTATGGTACACTATGGTATCCCGGAGAAGTTACATAGTGACCAAGGTCCGGACTTCGAGTCTCGCACAATCAAGGAGCTCTGTCAAGTGGCTGGTATCCACAAGGTTCGGACAACCCCATACCACCCTAGGGGTAACCCCGTGGAGCGATTTAATCGTACCCTACTTGACATGTTGGGCACTCTGCAGAACCAAGACAAGTTTTGCTGGCGTGACCATGTGAGACCTCTGGTCCACGCCTACAATTGTACAAGGAACGAGGTGACTGGCTTTACCCCATATGAACTTATGTTCGGGCGCCAACCTCGCCTACCAGTCGATCTCGCTTTCAAATTGCCAGTGCAAGAGAGTCAACACCCATCTCACTCCGAGTATGTGCGACGCCTCAAGTCACGTCTCAAGGAGAGCTACAAAGTAGCTATGGAGAAGGCTGCAAAGATAGCTCACAAGAACAAAATTAGGTATGACCGGCATGTCACTGCCTCCGACCTGGAGCCTGGGGATCGAGTATTGGTTAGGAATGTCCGCATCCGGGGAAGACACAAGATCTCAGACAAATGGGAACCCACCGTCCATGTGGTGGTGAGAAGAGCAGGTACTCTCCCTGTATACATGGTGAAACCTGAAACCGGGGATGGTCCCCTAAGGACGCTACACAGGGACTTGTTGCTCCCGTGCGGGTACCTACCTGTGGAGGAACACAGCGAGCCTGTGAAAAAGTCAGTGCCACGCAGGCCAGGAACCCGTGCAAACCCTGTGGTAGAGGAAGAGAGTTCCTCAGATGAAGATGATGATGCACTCATTCCTGTTTGGTTAAGTTCCCCTGTCCCCGTGGTCAGTGAGAGTCCTGTGCACCCAGATCTGCCCAAGACCGATGCCCAAGAAACTCAGCATATTGAACCTCCAAGCCCTTGTCCTGTTGAGAGTCCTATAAATGCTCAAAATAGTGACAACCCACCCGAAATTGACACCCAATCCGATTTTGACAACTTACCTGATATGTCCCATAGTATTTCAGATAGTCCCTTTATGATTGAGTCTAACTCTCATCAGAGTGATACTGAATACTTACCCACCGATAGAGACACACCAACCGAACAAGCAAATGAACCTGCCTTAGTTCAAAATCATTCACCTGAGGGTGATCACCCGGATATCCAAGGAGAGCAACTTTCAGTTCCCTCAGCTATGTCTGACAAAGATGAGGAGAATGATGGCCTTAAAGGAGCAGAACCTGAGGAAAGAAGAGATGAAACAGGTGAAATGGATGAAAAGGATAGAGCAATGGATACCGAGGAGAACACACATACAAACGATTCTCTCAGGAGATCTGAGAGAACCCGTCAACCGCCACAACGACTTGATTATGTAACACTAGGAAGTCCTTTGATTACAGCAGTGAAGTCATTCTTCCAAGGACTGTCCGCAGCTTGGGAAGAAGTCATAAGAGAAGAACCTTTTGAACCACCTACCTCGTCTCCTATAATAATTGTCATTTAGATATCCACCTTGCACAGGGACGTGCTTAGGTTCAGGAGGGGAGGATGTAGCCAGGTGAAGAAAAAACCCGCACATTTAACTGTATATACTAAAAGGAAAGAGAATGTTTATTTTATGTATCGTTACTGGTTCACATCTACACATTGTTAGTTGTCCTATTGAAATTGAATGCACCACACAGTTCGCGTAGCCCCACGTGGGGGTGCCTAGTCTTCGTAGCCAATCGGAGATTACGCCGGTCCCGTTCAGTCTATTGCCGCGCACCCGCGGAGGCAAGTGCAAGCACGTTTTCTTCTCGTCCTTTTTGCGCCTTCAGTCAGGGAAGCGAGGGCAGCCGCGTGTTAGAACGGAGAGCAAAATAGGAGAAAACACAAGAGTTTACCTTGGAAAAACTCACTAGCAAGAGTCATAGCGCATCCACGGGAGGTTTGGAGCCGTGTGACAGAGTAGGAGAGGAACTTTGCGTCGGCTGGCCACTTGCCTTTCGTCTGGAGAGCTGCTGCATGGTGTTTGATATACACAGAGCAACGGTGAGAAATGTGCCATTTTAGCTGCTCTGTGTTGCTTCCTTGTTTTTCGTGTGCTAAAAGAGCGCAATTGTGACGTTAATGAAGTGAATGGTGGTGCAGTGGTTCTGGGCATTTCTACAGTGTGGTTGTCGATTTGTGTGTGTGTGTTTAAAGGGAAAGTGTTTTATTTTCCTAATGCCAATTTAAATGGGAAGAAAGTACTTTAATGTGTTGTGATGAATGTAATGTTTTATTTGCACTATGAAGTTGACTAAATACATGTATGTCACTCAGCTGAATTTAAGGTAACTAGAGGGTAATTTTTGGTGCATTTCTCTTTCATGAATAGGCCTATAGTGTAAGAGTAAATGAAGCACACTTCTGCAATATCTCTAAGTCTTAATTCAGAATGGGTGTTACTGTCATGTTATTTGCACATGATTTTGTTATGTTATAAGGAGTAATACATTTTATGTTAGTTGTTATTTACATAAGTATTATTGAAGCATTGTTTACTTGAAGAGCAAATACATTTGTGAGCACTTCAATACTTAGTTCTCATGCATAATGCATTTAAGATGAATGTTGTACAACTAAGATTTGAATAGAGATGAAGATTCATGTCAGAATTGATGTAAAGATGTACATGTTTTGACATTAGATATCCTGAATGATGCATCTGAAATTGAGTGGTGTTGAATGTAGACTTTCTGACCCTGTCTGCAGGTCAGGTTTTTTGATTGAGGACGAATGTGGTCCACGACAAGCTTCTTGCTGACACCGATGGCGAGCTAAGAACCCTGAGGAGAGCCCAGCACCGAGGAGATACCCACTCACACACATTAAACACCTACATCAAAATACGAGGATCCTTGGAATCGGGTTCCCAGCAATAACTATACAACAAACACCCTTGCAACTATTTTCATTTTGAAGGGCCCCAACGGACAATTTTTAAGTGTGCACACTATTTTCTTTAATTGTTTCAAACCAATCACTTTATTAATTGTAAAAAATTATAAGAGTGGCTACTCAACTGTTATTCTTGTGTCTGTCTCATTATTGTTGCTCAGTACAGTGGCTCCTGTCGAATTTTGCATCTTCTGATTCTGGCCCAGATTTCTGCCTAAATTATAATTACACTGTAATTCAGTTTATATATTGTTAAAAATTGGTTACATGTAGGTTTGTAGTTGAGCCTCTTAACATCGTTGTACAGTGAAGCTTGATTCATTTGCTCACAGAAGATGGAAACACAGCTGCCCTGGGGCAAATTGAAAGGCAGGTGACTGTTATACTGTGCGAAAGACCTCTCTGACAGACACAATCACTCTCTCTCTACAACTGCTCAAAGCACAGATTATGCCTCATTAATGTAAATCAAACAAGTAGGCTAAAAGAATAAACACAAAATTTAAAGGGCACGTATCACACGGTTTTCTGATCTGTGTTCTAATTGTTTCCTCATCAAAAATATACCTGGAGTTGTGTTTTGTTTCATTCACACACTGTCCCTTTGGTCAGATTATTTTCAGTCTTTTCAATCATTTTTGTCCAAGCCTGTTTTATGAGTTTATTTTTTTAAATAATTCTGTTGCATGGTTGAAAAGCAATATCTGACTTTCATTGGTTAAAGGAAAAGTAACGTTTTTTTTACAATCTGAGCCTTCTTTCGGCAATAAAACAAATAGTTTTACTCACCCATAGCAGTTTGGTGTCAATTGGAGCAGTATCGCCGAAGTTATGTTGGAGCCGTTCTGTTCTACTAATGATCCCGTATCCGTTAGCGTGAGTGCTCGGGGCACTGATTTGCGCTCTCCAAATAACACAAACTTTAGCACTTTTCAAATCACAGAAGATCGCTGTGTCAGGGTAGACTTTTAGTAGATTCCAAAACTGCCTGAAACCCGATATCGCAACAGAAAAGTAAAGTTCAGAGCGGTGTTAGCTTCTTTCGGACTAGCGGTGTTTACAAAACAGCTGAGTTCACGCATGCGCACTGTCCTCTCTGATGACGTCATCAAATGAAACTATAGCTGGATATCGGGTTTCAGGCCGTTTTGGAATCCACTAAAAGTCTACCCTGACACAGCGATCTTCTGTGATTTGAAAAGTGCTAAAGTTTGTGTTATTTGGAGAGCGCAAAGTAATGCCCCGAGCATATGATACGAGCACCATGTTAACGGATACGGGATCATTAGTAGAACAGAACGGCTCAACATAACTTCTGCGATACCACTCCAATTGACACCAAACTACTATGGGTGAGTAAAACTACTTGTTTTATTGCCGAAAGAAGGCTCAGATTGTAAAAAAAAACGTTACTTTTCCTTTAAATTTAATAGAGTTTTTATTTACTATTGCTTTAGTCAGATTCAAGTTATTTATGTGAACATTGTGAGTTTTTCTTTCATTAACCGACGGGTACTAACAATTTTGTCCACGTGTATACAAACTCGTGTACAAACTCTGCATATTCTTTTCTCAAACAGAAAACACTCTGATCTACCTTGTGATGTCATGTGGTAATACACAGCTCCACTGTGATTTTAAACTCATCACAAGGTGGAACAGAGCATTTTACTCAAACTTGTAAATGAAACAAAACCAAACTCTGCATATGTTTTTGATGAGGTAACATCATTATAACATGATTCAAATCTGACAAGAGTCAGCTTTATCTTTGTGATCTTTGTTTTGGAGACATTAGTTTTCAAGTCTTCCTCCGCCCTGTGCTGTGGCTCAGAGAATAGACTTTAAAGTACAGCTCCGACATGTATGAACCATCTCTCAGAGTCAGAGTCAGGACAAAACATGAGGTGTCAGCTTTTAACTTTTATGCAGCTAAAATCTTCCTAAAGATGTGAGACAGGCCTCTACTTTGACAGTGTTTAAATTCAGGCACAAAATGGTTCTGATTTAGCTGCACTCTTCTCTTTGAATGCTAATCTTATGATGAGTATTTAAGTTTTGATTTGTTTGTATTGTGATTTTAATGTGATTTCTTATTCTTTGTGTATGAAATGATATATACAAATAAACTTCCCTTGCCTTGCCTCAGGTCTTCTATAGTATTGGCAGTAACAGGATATTTATGTTACAGTATTTCAAAGGTTTATGCAAGTATCCAAATTGGGGTCAACAAAGAGAGAAGAATTGGCTAGAACCAAACTGTCCCAAGAAGAAGAAATATTTTTGCTTTAATCTAAAACAGCAAATGTACACGCATGCACACATTCCCAGAATAAAAATATTTGAACCTGCAGAGAGTAGATGGCAGGCGGATGGGTCAGAGCCACAGAAACAGAGATCATGATCAGGACCAGATTGAAGCAGATTAAACAGAAGTATTGGAGAAGAGAGGCACTACTTTACAAGCAAGGACCTCAAATATAAAGTTATGTAAAGATGATGGTCATGGTAGAGTGCATGGATCTTGTTTGGGGCTCCTGATGTGGACATGGGCTTTCTGGCTTTGTTTTGATGCTTTGCAGTGACATCATGCTGGGGGTGTTCTGCCTATATTTTTTATGACAAAACATTCAGCAGTTAGCATGGAGACACACTGCACACATTAGCAAACACTGCCTGATAAGTTTAAAGATTAAAAATAAAGTGGATTCAAACAGCACATTTTCAAGAGCTTGTGATCAATACTGTATGAGCGTTCATGGTCGTCTTTAGGCGCTTGATTTTCAACAAAAAGGTAAGAGTGACTAACTGAAAACAGCTGACTAATGCTGGCTAGCTTTTGACAGCAATTTTATGTGTGAGAGGGACTTGTTTACGGCACAAAATCTGCTCACCTGTTGTAGTTCAAACTAGGTCAGTGCTTTATGGACAGATTGTAACAGTAACAGAGCTTCAGACAGAGCAAAGCCTACAGTTAGCACCACACCTTCAGGCAGGGCTCTCAAGTCTCACGCTTTGAGAGTGTGACACACACAATTCGACGTGTTCACACGCTCACACGCCACACATGGTATTTCTCACGCTGAAATTTTTTTAAGCAATTCAAAACTGTAGCCACTGTTCACAGCGCTTCTGTGCCCAGAAAATCGGTAAGTTAATGCAGGCACCGCGCGTTTTCAGTGAAAAAAAGTCACTCGCACATCAGTACTCGAGTTGAGCGATCAGCTGTGAGGCCGATCAGCTGTGAGCGAGCCGCGTGAATGTTTACGCGGCATTTCCAAGAGAAGAAGAATCCTTAACTTGCTACGTTAATGCTACGTAAGAAGGAACTCTCGCCTCGGGACACGGGATAAGTTTGGGATATGTCCTTTTCTCCGGAGCTCCGGATTATTAAAGACCGTGACACGTGCATACATGGATACGAGTGACCGCGTTCTTATGGGTGAGTCATATCAGATTATTTCTGCATCTATTTCGGCACTAAACCAGGACTAAACCAAGACTAAACCAGGACAAAACCAGGACTAAACCAAGACTAAACCAGGTCTAAACCAGGACAAAACCAGGACTAAACCAAAACTAAACCAGGTCTAAACCAGGACTAAACCAGGACTAAACCAGGTCTAAACCAGGACTAAACCGGGACTAACCCGGCACTAAACCAGGACTAAACCAGGTCTAAACCAGGACTAAACCGGGACTAACCCGGCACTAAACCAGGACTAAACCAGGTCTAAACCAGGACTAAACCAGGTCTAAACCAGGACTAAACCGGAACTAACCCGGCACTAAACCAGGACTAAACCAGGTCTAAACCAGGACTAAGCCAGGACTAAACCAGGTCTAAACCAGGACTAAGCCAGGACTAAACCGGGACTAAACCAGTACTAAACCAGAACTAAACCAGGACTAAACCAGGACTAAACCAGGTCTAAACCAGGTCTAAACCAGGACTAAGCCAAGACTAAACCAGGACTAAACCGGGTCTAAACCAGGATTAAACTGGGACTAAACCAGGACTAAACCAAGACTAAACCAGGTCTAAACCAAGACTAAGCCAAGACTAAACCAGGTCTAAACCAGGACTAAACCAGGTCTAAACCAGGACTAACCCGGCACTAAACGAGGACTAAACCAGGTCTAAACCAGGACTAAGCCAAGACTAAACCAGATCTAAACCGGGTCTAAACCAGCACTAAACCAGGACTAAAAACTTGAGAGCCCTGCCTTCAGGGAATGTTGATCATGTTGACGTTTTGCACCTTTTTGCACTATAAACCACCCAAAACACATATCCCGACAGAGCCTGAGTTTCTTGAAGAATCCTGGCAAAATATCAGTACTCTTAAGCTGGAAAATACAATACTTTAACCTGGAAAATAGAAGAGGGGAGGAGGCAGAAAATGGGAAAACTAAATTCATCTTAATTTCACTAGCAAGGACCACAACCTCAAAACTGATACTATGCAGCTGATGATCAACATTCTCCGGGGTGTGTGTGGTGCTAACTGTAGGCACTACTCTGTCTGAAGCTTTAAATTGAGCAGTGGGTTCTCGGGCTTTGTATCGTCCAAAAGCAGCCTAAAAGAGAGCGGGAGGATGATCAGGACCAGACCGGGGCAGATCAAACAGCAGTGTAGAAGCACAGGAGAGAAGAGGCCAGAGATGGAGACATCAAACACGACTAATGTGAACCATATCAGCTGCATAAACAAATCAGTAAGGGATTTGAACTAGATATCCAAACACTACAAAAGGGATCAGTCATTTGGACCATTTACTAGGCCTACAACTTAAAACTACACAACTTTTCTGATGGAGCGTACACCTCATTCTCTCATGGCGATGGTATTGCTTTGCATGGAAAGTTCCACAATATGACATAAAACTTACAGGTGTTATTGCTAAAGCTTGTATATAAAAACACATGCATAGTCTTGAATATTTCTAGAATATTTCAGGAAAAGCAATAATATGTCCATGTTTACAAGGCATGATCATAAAATATAAAACATTTAGTTGAGTTATTCGACATTTCTTTGTGACATAATTCTATAAATCTTGCATCGTGTATTTGGTGTCTTCTGTATTTACATAAAATATAGAAAGTAGTAAAGATTTAAAAAAAAAAAAAAAAAAGGAGGAGAGGGTTTGTTCAAACTTTTGACTGATAGTTTTACAGCCCACTGGTGACTCTGGAGCACTCCGATCAATAATTACTGAAGTGGAAATGAGAGGGTTCACCTACAGGTCAGTGGCATTGCACATCTGAGCTTTCACTTTAGCCACTGAAGACCACATCTGTCACCGCTCCAACCATCACCTGTCCAGATATTACTATACCCTCTGATGGGTGTCACCAAGCTTGTATGTCCCACATGTATATCGCAAGCTATTTATAAATAAAAATCTGTTGACCACTCATGTGCAAGCATAAAAGTGTATTGTCTAACTTTTTTTTATGGTGGAGGAAAATCTATCTGTGATTACTGTTGTACCAATCCATCATCCAGTCCATCATGTTGTATTGTTCCACATGCTTTTTCCATATGCTCACTGTTAAAAACTGGTCTAAACTCACAAAGCTAATACGCACAGCTTTTAAAATCATAGAACTCCCCACACCCAACCTTGCAGATCTTAAAGGGATATGCCACCCCCAGGTCAAACTTGGGCATCTCCCCACAGTCCAGAGACTAAAATACAGTGGTACCTCACCTTACGAATGACCCAACAAACGAAAATTTCAAGTTACGAAATGCCTTCACGGTAAATTTTTGTCTCTAGATACGAATGAAATTTCAAGTTACGAAACGCGAAATCTCAAAAATTCAAATAATGCGCGCTCAGCCACACACATTATACGCTTTTCTCAGACTGGATTTAAACTTTTCTCACATTTGTCTCTGTTTAAACACTCAAACTTTCATAGATTTTCAACAAAACGTATCAATATTGAAGTGTGGGGGGAAGCGGGAGGGGGGAGAAGACTGAGCGGTCACGTGTGCGCAGCATGACCCGGCGCGGGGCTGACAGCAGGACTAGACCAAGATCGAAACCTGAACTGGACCAGGACTAAACCTGGACTAAACCAGGACTAGAACAGGTGGATTAAAGCGCCGCGTGCGGGTCTATTTCCTGGTTTCTCACGAGTCACAGCTGAGGCGAGCAGCGAGGAGGCAGTCTGAGCGCATGTGAGCAAGAGCCGCGGCTCCTCTAGACCTCCTCTAGACCTGGTCAGGTCTAGACCTGGTCAGGTCTAGACCTGACCAGCGCGGCTCCTCCTGGAGCGCGGCTCCTGAGGAGCGCGGCTCCTCCTGGTTTAGTCCAGGTTTAGTCCTGACCCCGCGCAGAGCTGACAGCAGGACTAGACCAAGGTCTAAACCTGAACTGGACCAGGACTAAACCAGGACTAAACCTGGACTAAACCAGGAGGAGCCGTGCTCACATGCGCTCAGACTGCCTGCGGTCCCCTCCTCCCTGCGGACTCGTGAGAAACCAGGAAATAGACCCGCACGCGGCGCTTTAATCCACCTGTTCTAGTCCTGGTTTAGTCCAGGTTTAGTCCTGGTTTAGTCCTGGTCCAGTTCAGGTTTAGACCTTGGTCTAGTCCTGCTGTCAGCTCTGCGCGGGGTCATGCTGCGCACACGTGTCCGCGCAGTTTTCTCCCCCCTCCCGCTTCCCCCCACACTTCAATATTGATACGTTTTGTTGAAAATCTATGAAAGTATGAGTGTTTAAACAGAGACAAATGTGAGAAAAGTTTAAATCCAGTCTGAGAAACCAATCAGGACAGAACACAGTGTTACACTATAAAAAAAAGGTACACTATAAAAAAAAAAAAAACTTGGATCGGGGCCTTGGAACGAATCAGGCTTTTTCCATTGAAATAGCTACTCAACTTACGAATTTTTCACGTTACGAAACCACTTCTGGAACGAATTAATTTCGTAAGGTGAGGTACCACTGTATTTGGTGGAAAGCGTTTTCCTGGTCACCCAGCCATTGTCCGAGCCGAAGCACACACCACGCTGCCAGGGGAATCCCAGTTACGCACCAGGAAGGGAGTTCCCCTGTTGCACAGCGTGGTGCATGCTTTCTTTTTCCGCACTGAAAAATAGTTCCCACCCAAAATGACCAAGTCAAGCTCTCCGTGTTGATTTGTACATTTATTTGCACTCGATATGAATGCGCACTACACAGAAAGTAATTGGGAAATGCATCGAGCAAATTAATTCCTTTTGGCCGAAATCTTTCTCTGGCGCCGTTAGACTCCAGTCTAAGGCGGAGGAGCTGCAGATACCGCGGCGGTCAGTACTGACAGACTCGGACAATGGCTGGGTGAGCAGGAAAACGCTTTCCACCACTTATTTTAGTCTCTGGACTGTGGGGAGATGCCCAAGTTTGACCTGGGGGTGGCATATCCCTTTAACAACAGGACCACAACAACAGGGACACATTGCACTCTCCACAGAACAGGACTCCAGTCACCCACTACACTGTAAGCCCGGATAAGCTGAATTTACTTTTTAAAAAATTGGAGGAAACTGGTTGCCTTAAAAAATTACGTAATGTGTAATCAAAACTTAAGTGAATTAAACTCAAATGCTTGATGGGAATGGAATTGCTACACCCTAAATGCCAAGTTGATTTAACTTAAAATCTTTCGTTAAACCAATTGCTTTGTATAATCATTAAATGTAATATGTTAAGCTCATTGCACTAAATTCCAAGGTGATTTACTGCAATATCAATATCAACATAAATTTTAAAGAGCAAAAAAAATAGCAAAATTCCATTTACTTTTCTCGTTTATTTTGCTGTAGAACTTCAAACTTCAAACTACAACATGGAACATCCACAGAGAACAAACGTTGGCTGAAGCTCATTTACCGTATTTTCCGCACTATAAGGCACATTGGATTATAAGGCGCACCTTCAGTGAATGGCCTATTTTAAAACTGTTTTGATATATAGGGTGCACCGCATTATAAGGTGCATAGAATCGAAGCTAGTGGCTGACTACGGTAGTCATGATTAACCAATATTGATCCATATATAAGGCGCATCGGATTGTAAGGCGCACTGTCGGCTTTTGAGAGAATTGAAGGCTTTTAGGTGTGCCTTATAGTGTGGAAAATACAGTACTCTAAATTTCAGCAAAAAGCTGCATGTAACTGCTGCTGATCAGTCAAGTTAAAATGGTGGCCCTTCTCAACGTGTAGAAAAAGAGGGCGTGGTCATGACTAAAACTTAGCGATTCAAGGCCATTCAACTTAAACTTATTAACACTTTTGACGATGTCTACAAATTAGTAGAATATACATATTTTTTTGTAATGCACTCAAACTCAAATTTAAGTAGATTGTAATTAAAACATTTAATTAAATACAAAGTCTGGGCTAACAGTGTACAGGAACCCCTCTGCCCTCAGGACGGAGGTACATTTGTTCACATTTTTGAACAAAAGGCTCCGCTGAGTGTACTGTAATGTCTACTGTAATGTGTCTGTGTACGCTGTGCTGTGTCGTTGCTCTATACTGTATGTTAAATGAGCTCTGTGTGCGTGAAAATTAATTTCCCCTTGGGGACAATAAAAAGTCTGAAGTCTAACCCTACTCACAGTAAGAATGTCTGTTTTTCTTGATATTTTTGAGCCATAAAACCATCTGTAATTTAATAAATGTAAGGATCTGTTTAATATCATACTGTGGAACATTCTAGGCAGAGCAATGACATATCCATAGACCCCATACCAAAAGATTACATAGTGCACCTTTAAGAGTGACTGCTTTTGTTGTTTGGTCCGTACACAACTGGGTCTTATGGTAAATGTGCAGTGTGCCGCTTTAATGGGAGAAACCATGAAACAGATGTGGTGCTATATGTTATAGATTAACAGATCAAAAGTGAAATGTCAAGTTTGACAAACAACAGGTTCTGTTTAGGGGTATGGAAAAAGCATGGCATGGCAAGAGTATTCTGATCATTTTATATATATATAAGTTAATGTTTCATTACAGACTTTATAGTTTATTTCAGTTATAGTTTTCTTTTATCCTATTTTTTTGCAATGAGTAGCTAAGGGAATTGGGATTTTTATAATATATTTTTCATTTTGACAGTTTTATTGCAATAGTCAGCCTGGAGGGTGGTCCCAGACTCATCCCCCTCTCCTGTTGCTTTGTCTTTCTTATAGCTCTATTTATTAAACCAGAGAGCCCATTTAACACTGCTCTAATTAATTTGCTAAAAATCCAGGAGGCGTGTCACTGTGCCATGTGCCCAATGCCCATTTATCTATTTCAGTTTTCTATCATATACTTATACTGGATCAAGTATTGTGACTGTCACTTGACTCAAACAAGATTAAAATATGATGACTGTTGTAAATATTGCATAAAAGCTGCACCTTTAGAAGTGTGCTAATCCACTCAGGATTATAGAGGGACAGAGGAGCTCGTTCTCAAACAGACTCCTACAGCTTGGCTCAGTGAGATACAGCGAGTTTGTTCCTTACTCCATATAATAACTCTTACAACAACTCACCCTTATGTAATGAATAACCCTGTGTCAATTACTATTTAATCTTTGAGCTGTTTCTCATACGGCCTCTTGTATAGGCGTGATGTATTTACTATTATATATATTTTTTATTATTAATTATTATTATTATTATTATTATACATATATAATTGGGGCGGCAGTAGCTCAGTTGGTAGAGCATATGTCTCGTGATCCAGGGGTTAGCGGTTCGAATCCCGCTCTTGACGGATTGACCGCATGTGATCCCAGCTCCCACAGATGAGCGCTGCCGTTGTGTCCTTGGGCAAGACACTTAACCCCACCTCGCCCCCAGTGGACACTGGTAGCCCCCATGGCAGAAGATACATCAAGGCCTGTTGTGACTTGAGCCGTCCTGCTATGGACCCACCACCCGTGGAAGGATTCATGGGGGCTGGTGCATTGTGTTCTGGGCAGCAGAACACTGCTTGGACTGCTGCCCCCGCGACCCAGAAAATGGAAAACGCGGAAGAAAATGAATGAATGAATATTATTATATTTATGATTTTTTTTTTACTTTTCTTGTACATAATAATAATTATGCCTTATTTAATTTGATAGCAGTCTCTTGCTATTTTTGCTACTTATTTTGAATTGATTATTGCCAATTATATTTTTGCTCTTTGTTAATATTTATTGTGATGTGAGCTACTGTTTCCAAATAATTTCCCTCAATAAAATATATAATAAAGTAAAAAAAACAAAAAACAAAAAAAAAAACGGTTAACCGCTTTTTTTTTTTTTTTGACAGCTGGCTCACACACTAAGCTTTTTTTTTTTTTTTGAGCATTTATTATTATATCATGGAATTTTAAACAAGTAAGAAGTGCAGTGCAGCGTGTGCAGTTCAAAGGACACAGTAAGAGACTGATGGATTTTGTGAAATTAGATGTTTTTCCCATGCAAGAGGCAAGCTATGGAGCTAACTATGGAGCTAACTATGGAGCTAACTATGGAGCTAACTATGGAGCTAACTATGGAGCTAACTATGGAGCTAACTATGGACCTTTGAGATACTACAGGCTTTTTGCACCACATAATCATACACGCTTTTATAACCAATAAACTGGACTACTGCAACTCACTGTATTCAGGCCTCTCACAATCCTTTTTCAATAGGTTATAGTTAGTCCAAAATGCTGCTGCCAGACTGCTCACCGGGTCCAAAAAGAGACCGTATTACACCCATCCTAGCCCAACTCCACTGGTTACCTGTTAAATACAGAATTGATTTAAAAACTATATCATTTGTTTTTAAATCACTCAACTCATTGGCGCCACAGTACATCACTGATCTTTTAACCCCACACACTGCCCCTCGGTCTCTCAGGTCAAACTCTCTTATCCTACTGTCCGTCAAAACCAAGGGAGGCCGAGCTTTCTCTGTTGTGCCCCCCTAAGCTCCTCCCTACCTCACTTTAAAACCCTCCTAAAAACACTTTTTTTTTTTCAAGATAGAGTTCAACAGCCCATGAGCTCTACTTTGAAGCGGTCAACTTTAGACTTTTATCTTTGTGCACTAAGCCACTCTTTTATAATAATTAAATAATAATAATAATAATAATAATTAATTGCATTTATATAGCGCCTTTCATGACACCCAAAGCGCTTTACAGTTCATTGTTCATTCACTCCACACTTAGTGGTGGTAAGCTACTTTCTGTAGCCACAGCTGCCCTGGGGCAGACTGACGGAAAGCGAGGCTGCCAATCTGCGCCATCAGCCCATCCGACCACCTCCAACACTTTTCAAATCACACACTCGATGTCTTTCATCCTAGGATTTCAATGTGGGTCAAAAGTGTCTTGCCTAATCCGAGACACAACAACAGTTTGCAACTATGCGTTCCATGTTTGGGCACCTGGAATTCCCAGTGGTCTCCTGTCCAAGTACTAACCAGGCCCTGCCTTGCTTAGCTTCTGAGATCTGACGAGATCAGGCTTTGACAGGCAGGTATGGCCACATCTTTTCTATATTTTACATTTCTTTTATTGTTTCACTATGATGTGTTTAATGCTGTAAAGCACTTTGGTGCAACTTGTTACAGTGAGGCTCTTCGTCTCCTCCAACTGCCCTGACACAGATCTGCTGACCCTACCTGACCAGTCCTCTTGTAAAACTTCACTGAGACCTTTGACCAGAGGTGGGACAAAGTCATTGCTGGGCAAGTCCCAAGTAAGTCTAAGTCTTTTGCACTCAAGTCCGAGTGAAGTCCTGAGTCAAGAGTATCCAAGTGCCGAGTCAAGTCCGAAGTCAAAGCTCACAAGTCTCAAGTCGAGTCCAAAGTCCTAGCATTTTAGTTTCGAATCATTTTGAGTCCCCTTTACAAAGAAATACAATTTCTACAAATCATATAATGTCTGCAAGATCTGTATTCATGATTGGATGTTGTGCAAGCCGCGCGCACATGCTCTTTGCATACATTTTCGCAGATTCACAAGTACAACGAGTGCGGTCCTTATCAACATACTTTTAGAGTTTTTGTTTTTCATTGAACGTAGCAAGTCATCACAAGTCAAAAGGCCTAAGTCCAAGTGAAGTCACGAGTTATTGATATTGAAGTCCAGGTCGAGTTGCAAGTGTTTGTACATTTTGTCGAGTCGAGTCTAAAGTTATCAAATTCGTGACTCGAGTCTGACTCGAGTCGAAGTCACATAACTCGAGTCCACACCTCTGCCTTTGACTGAGACACAAAGGCAACAGAGAGGCACAGTGGAAAAGCTGCTGCAGCAAAACTTGAATTTCCCTCAGGATCAATAAAGTATTCATCCATAAAGTATCTCTGTCTGTCTGTCTCTGTCTCTGTCTCTGTCTCTGTCTCTCTCTCTCTCTCTCTCTCTCTCTCTCTCTCTCTCTCTCTCTCTCTCTCTCTCTCTCTCTCTCTCTCTCTCTCTCTCTCATAAAGTTTGTCTAAGTCTAAATTCAGTGTCCTCTGATATAAGCACAGATACTACTGCGGAAATGATCCAGTTTGGCATCAGAAATGCTTCACTGGGACTCACTGGAGACTGGAGAGAGGTGAACGTAGGGTTTTGGCAAAGAAAACTTCAAAATGATGAATGGCTATCAGGACCAGAGTGAAAATACAGGATGTCCTCAAACAACTTCAAAACTATACAACACATGAATAAAATGACTCATAATTATTCAAATGAATTCCAACAAAGAAACTAAATCTATTTACAATTATTTACCAGGGTTTAATTTGCACATCAGTGGAACACTTTTGGACTGGAGGGAAACAGACCAAAAAAACTTGCTGGAACACATTCACCATTATTATTTCTCAGGTGTGTACATAGGCTTTGTTTGGGAGCTCTGGTTTCCTGGATAAATAAAGAATAATAAATAAGGTAACACGTTATTTGAGGGCACACATATTAAACTTTAACTAGCTGCTATGTTGCATATTTGTAAATGATTAATTTGGTTTTAATTAGAATTGATTCAACCGTCATTAATGTCTGCATAGCCTTCTGCTGCTAATTAGACATTTACTAACACTTTCCTATTAATACATTCTTTATTACTGCTAATTAATAAGTATTATGTTTGGACATTTTGTGCATGGATAAGCGTTAATAGGTCAAAACTATTTGTAGTACTTAAAGGTCCTATATTACACAAAACTCTCTCTTGTGAGCTTTAAGCCATGTTATAATGTTACTTCCTCAAAAACATACATGTTGTGTTTTGTTTTAATTGACACACGTTTGAGTAATCCCTTATTATTAGTCTGTCTACATCTCTAAAGCTCAAAATGCTCTGTTCCACCACACAAATCTTACCTATTTACAGTGAGTAATTCTCTCAAACATTCATTCATTCATCATTCATTCATTTTCTTCCGCTTTTCCATTTTCTGGGTCGCGGGGGCAGCAGTCCAAGCAGTGTTCTGCTGCCCAGAACACAATGCACCAGCCCCCATGAATCCTTCCGCAGGTGGTGGGTCCACAGGAGGACGGCTCACGTCACAACAGGCCTTGCATCTTCTGCCAAACAGAACACCCTATTCCAGTGCTCCACTGTGTTTTTAAACTCCATACACCTTCACTAGAATCATTTGGATAATTTTAGGGATGCACGATATATTGGCATTAACATCGGTCTTGGCCGATATTGCCAAATTTTTAACATATCGGTATCGGCCTGATGTGTAAAAGAGGGCCGATATTAACGACCAATATTTGTCAGTACAGTAATCCCTCGAATTAACGTTTTCTCACATTTCTCTCTCGTTTAAAGGTCCAATGGCATGAAATTTTCACTTTCTGAGGTTTTTGAACGTTAATGTGAGCTCCCCTACCCTGTTTAGGCCCCCCCCTCCCCCCCCCCCCCCATGGTTAAAAGTTGTCTAAACTGAGCATTTGCGATCCTTTTCTGCGTTAGAAAAAATCGGAGCTCAAACGGGCGATTTTGAACAAGGCACCTTATTGACGTCAGATCGAAAAAAGAAATGCAAATGCAGTTCCACCCCCGTCTGTCTGTACTCAGCGTCTCTGTAAATCACGCCCAGAGAGTTTGGACTGCGAATGCGCTAGGCAATGCGAAATGCGTTTTTTTATTTGCCTGGAGGCACGTCCGAGTGTTTCTAGGCTCGGAAGTCCTTTATCTGAGCCTCTGGACCTTTGAACAGCAGTGGTTTAATTTTATTTTCTGTGGAAATGTGTTTATTTTTCAATGGAACTCTTCCCATCTCTCCCCCCGTGCAAAAACACGGAAATGGATCAGCTGAGAGCTCAGAGCAGAGAGCGGAGAGTTTGGCCACGCCCCCCACCCTCTACTATTGGCCAGCTCTTTTCTCCTCATTTGCATTCAAGCAACAACGCCCAGAATAAAGTGTTTGAGAGAGATATTTATGACTCTTTCTCATCTTATCTCTGTTTCTCATGCACTGAGTGTTGATTTTGAAGGAGGATTCATTTACAGTATTAGGGAACCATTAAGGAGCCATATAAAAGCATCAAGAAGTACCATGTCATGGGATCTTTAAGCACTCAAACTTTTGTAGATTTTCAACAAAATGTATTAATAGTGAAGTATGGGATGGGGGGGGAGAAGTGTGCGCGTGGACATGTGCACCTGCTCATCGTGCTCAAATCCGTAACCGGCGCGTCCCACTCGGGGCTGCAAGCACGAGACCCATGCCCAAACCGTGCCTCCTCCTCGGGACCGCATCCACGGTCCCGTGGGGAGGCACGCAGTCCGAGCACATCAAACATCAAAACGAACGCAAGAGCCGCACGAAACCAGGCAAAGAGCCGCACACGGTGGTTTAATCCTGGTTTAGACCTGGTCTAGTCCTGGTTTAGTCCAGGTCTACACCTGGTCCAGTCCTGGTTTAGTCCAGGTTTAGTCCTGGTCCAGTCCAGGTTTAGACCTTGTTTAGACCTGGTCTAGACCTGGTTTAGTCCGTGTTTAGTCCTGGTCTAGTCCCGGTCTGGTCCTGGTCTAGTCTCGGTCTGGTCCTGGTCTGGTCCTGGTCTGGTCCTGGTCTAGTCCCGGTCTGGTCCTGGTCTGGTCCTGGTCTGGTCCTGGTCTAGTCCCGGTCTGGTCCTGGTCTGGTCCTGGTCTGGTCCTGGTCTGGTCCTGGTCTAGTTCCAGTCTGGTCTCGGTCCCCCCCACGTCCCTCATCTATAACATCAAAGGTCACTTAGCCAATCAGGAAGCAGAACACAATGTTACACTATTTTAAAAAAAAATTTACACTATAAAAAAAAAATTACACTATAAAAAAAAAGTTACACTATAAAAAAAATGAAAAAAAAAAAAAACAGCAACATTAATATCGGATATCGGTATCAGCTACAATTTTCACATCGGTGCATCCCTAGATAATTTCAATCCTGGAATTGCCCATCTCTACTGAACTAAAGGTAAAAAGCTACCTCTTCATGATATCACAAGGTGGAACAGAGACAGCTTTGGAGATGCAGACATACTAATGATAAAGTATTACTCAAACATGTGTGAATGAAACAAACACAACTCCAGGTATGTTTTTGAGGAGGTAACGACACTATAACATAATTTAAAGCTCACAAGAGTCAATTTTCTGTAATATAGGATACAGACATAAATCATTCCAGTAAGTGTATGATGTTTTATATAGAATTCTCTTTTTTTCTTTTTAAAATTTTTTCTAAATATGAAATGTATGCAATAAAGTGTAAAATGACAACAGTTTTATTTTATTTTAATGATTAGCGCCTGCTCAGGAGACACAAACACAGGCCTGCCCCTTTCTCCAGGTTATTTTACAAGGATTACTCTGCCAATTACATGGGGTGCTTTACTGGCAGTTCCCACATTCCACCCTCTCTCTGTTACTTTTTTTAACACTCAGGCCTTCTCATTCTTTCTTTCCTTTAACAATCTCCGTTTCTCCCTCTTCTCAGTCCCCTCTGAAATGTATCTGCACCAAGAATATATGAGACTGCAGCAGCTCCATCCATATTAACATTTCAATCATGCTTTTACCTCTTTGAAAGAAAATAAACTGGAGTGGCTGTGTGGAGTTTGCGCCCTTAAACTGTATGCCACTGCACCTCTCCTTTGCCCCACGTGAAAAGGGGAGTTCAATAAGTGAATTATAATCCGCGTATAGAAGCAGGAGGCAGGCTGCTGGAATCCTTTGGAGTTTTGGAGGGCAGATTAGCGGCTGCAGACAGAACAGGAGCTTTTGTCTCTCAAAGGCCCAGGATTACAGACAGATTCTGCCCTATGAACTTTCGGAATTGCTGTGCTTTATATGGAGAGCTTGACGACGCTTTGAACGTTGTGGTGAATAAAATTGTTTGTGGGGATTTTTAAGTTTAGTGATGGTTCAGCTATAATAGTACATTTGGTACATTATCTTTTTTTTCACAGTTTGATGTGTTTCAGTCTCCTCTGTTATGAAATTTCATTATTTTTCCAAATCCAAGTTTATTTATTTATTTGTTTTTATTATCCTTTACAAATCCCTGTAGGGAAATTATTTATCTGCATTTGATCCATCCTTTTTCAGGAGCAGTGGGCAGCACATCTTTCAGACGCCCGGGGATCTTATTGCTCAGATTTGGTCAGGACCTCAGCTGGAGGATTTTTTTTTTTACCTATGGAGCATGTTTTTTGTTTTGTTTTTGTTTTTTTGGGGGGGGAGGGGGGGTTGATGGGGGAAACCAGAGTGCCCGGAGGAAACTCACCCAGACACGGGAAGAACATGCAAACTCCATACAGAAATGTCCAGCCATCGAACCTGGAACCTTCTTGCTGTGAAGCGTGAGTGCTAGCCACACTTTATAAACAAGACAGTTTCCAAAGTGCTGCACATAGCAATGTAAAGCATTTAACTCTAAAATTCAGCAGAATTACATTCCAGACAAAAGGAACTAATAAAAACAATAGATATAAATAGTCAAATCAATGAATAAAATATAATAAAATAATTAAATCAATAAAAAAAAAGAAAATAATTACTTATAAACCTCTATTGCTATGATACAGAAGGACCCTATATTCTATATTTGCTTGTCAATCACACGTATAAAAAACTGCAGGTCCAGACTACACTCAGGCCTGGACTGGTAATCGGGCATACTGGGCATTTTCCCGGTGGTCCGACAGTCCTTTTTTTCTTTTTTCTTTTTTTTTTTTTTTTTACTTAGAGACCGGCCCACAATTTAGGACTGAACCAGGACTACATCAGGTCTGAACCAGGACTAAACCAGGACTAAATCAGGTTTGAACCAGGACTAATCAAATCTAAATCAGGACTAAAACAGGTCTGAACCAGGACTAAATCAGGATTGAACCAGGACTAAACCAGGACTAATTACATCTAAATCAGGACTAAATCAGGTCTGAACCAGGACTAAACCAGGACTAATTACATCTAAATCAGGACTAAATCAGGTCTGAACCAGGACTAAACCAGGACTAAATCAGGACTGAACCAGGACTAAACCAGGACTAATTACATCTAAATCAGGACTAAATCAGGTCTGAACCAGGACTAAACCAGGACTAATTACATCTAAATCAGGACTAAATCAGGTCTGAACCAGGACTAAACCAGGACTAAATCAGGACTGAACCAGGACTAAACCAGGACTAATTACATCTAAATCAGGACTAAATCAGGTCTGAACCAGGACTAAACCAGGACTAAATCAGGACTAAACCAGGACTAATTACATCTAAATCAGGACTAAAACAGGTCTGAACCAGGACTAAACCAGGACTAAATCAGGACTAAACCAGGACTAATTACATCTAAATCAGGACTAAAACAGGTCTGAACCAGGACTAAACCAGGACTAAATCAGGATTGAACTAGGACTAAACCAGGACTAATCAGGTCTAAATCAGGACTAAATCAGGTCTGAACCAGGATTAAACCAGGACTAATTATGAGGGGCTGGTCTAAGCCAAAAATGCCAGGGCCATTTTTTTGTCCCAGTCCAGACCTGACTACACTTCATACCATTGTAATACTATATAATAATATACTATATGTATACTATAATAATTTATAATCAATGGACCTGTTTGAACGAATAAGCCATTTGAGATCAATATTGCTGTTTACAATGAAGCGGTGGTTTTCAAGTAAACAGCTACCTTTAACCTATTGTTCAGTAGAGATTGGTAATTCCAGGGCTGAAATGATCAAAATGATTCCAGTGAAGTTGTACAGAGTTTAATAACACAGTGGAGCACTTCCTGTATTACCACATGACAATAGACAATAATCGAATCTATGAAAGGACTATCACTTTGCTTTTGTGATTTCCTATTTAAAATAAACGACCAGGAGTCACCATAGCTGACTAAGATCCTGCTTGCACTCCAAAAATAGATTTAGATTGAAGCCACAATAAAGTCTTCTCGGAAAAAAACTCAAAATCAGTATGAACGAGTGACTAATCACCTGAAAGTGCAATAGAAATGCATGGAGTTTCTGAAGAAATGAACAGCCCCTGATAAGCTCGGTCACTGTTCAAACTCAGAATAGAGAGCAATAATCCACCCACAAACAGCTCTATGTGCGTACATTTTTTCACCACTCATATTTACTGACCGCTGAAGTACTTGAACACACCCCCGGGAACAGGTTTGTGTCATTAAAATGAAATGGCCGTGTTAGGTTCAAGTGCAAGTCTGTTTTTTCTGCCTGCTTGTCTGCTTGAGTTGTAATTTGAGGTGCACTCGGATTGTGGAAAAAGTCATTATCTTTACACTTAGTTTGGTTATTGCCATCTTGTGAGAAAAAAGCAACACTCTTTTTGTATCCAATCTGCTGTTATTATTATTACGGTTGAATTTATGAATCCAAAATGTAATTTTCCTGTGGTTTTGTGGCTGCTGGCGCTTTGCAGCAGTTGGACAGGGAAACACAGCAAGGGATGAGGTTGTATGCATGCAAATGTTCACAAGGATAAGTTGGGTTTTGTTTGAGTTAATAAAGACGATTTCACATAGACAAAATTACTGGATTAATGACCTGTGTGAAAAGTCGACTGAGAGGTCACTTTCCCTAAAATGGGAGACTGTAAAGACTGCCAAATATCAATGTACTATGTAGCCCACATAATCTTTGTCTATTCATTTATTTGGTAATATGTTATTGGATTTCTAGCAGGTTTACTCTCATTTTCATGACAATGTTGAATATGAACATTTACATACATTGTAATACCTACTTTAAAGGGACAGTGTGTAAGATTTTTACCCGTTAATTACTGAAATTGAAGATACCCATTCAAAAATACATTGTTTTCCAAGCCTTTTCACTTCCATCATGAAATCAATGTATTCTTTTGGACTTAGATATTGTCACATAAAAGGGGGATCTTCCCCATGCAGAGGCAGCCATTTTGAATACGAGAGCCGCAGAAGGACATTTGGGCTCCGCCTTCGCCTTCGGCAAGGCTCGTGGTTTTGGGTAAACAACACAAGCATGCTGCCGGATCAGACGTCGTAATGGATCTAACACGTGTTTTGGACTAAATTGTTTTACTGGATTTTATTCGCTGGCTCCTTACGGACAAATTGAGAGCAAGTTTATGGTGAAATACAGAGTTTGACCTATGCAAAGCATTCTAAGGTAAGCTAACCTCGTTTTGTGCTTTTCCGTATAAAAGCCCCATGTGCTCGGGGAGTGATTGTTTTGCAGGGAAATGAATTGCATATTCAAAAAGAGGAGACTGTAAGGTTTCATTTGATGTGTAGAGTGTCATGGTACATGATCGGGAATGTGTGTTTTCATGAGAAAAAAACAAAACGGGACCGCGTTTTATTTATACAGTAGCGGCGCGCGGCTCGTGCGCGGGTGACCCTCGAGGTCTGCTGTAGCTAAAACAGAAAGTGCAATAGCACCATCCACCTATGCGCCACGAATCCTACACACTGGGGCTTTAAGGTTAAGGTAGGTTAAGGTACACTTTTTTGTCCCCGTAGGGAAATTTGTCCTCTGCATTTCACCCATTGTATTTTGGACAACTGAATCATGTTGGCCTATTCGTGAAAACCCATGAAGCATAGACTGTATACAGGTTAGCTATGTCCATTTATATATTATATAAATGGACATAGCTAACCTGTTAGCCACTACGTTCCAAATAGGAAGAGAGCATATGCACATTTCCAGCTCTATCAACTTGTCATCCCTCTCTCCATAACCATAAACACCTCTGCTGCTGTCGGGTTGTTGGTTGGAAAATATTCGTATTAAACCACTCTACATGATCTTTTGTCCGTAAATCAATAACTATTCCTAATATTGAACTGGCTCCAAATTTTCCCTAGATTCCCCCAACATTATTTGAATAAATATTTTTTAATCAGTCTACAAAGACAAAGATACTCCTTCATTTAAACCAATTGCAGCTTTCTCCGTCCAGTTTGAGGACCATTAAAAAAGTGAAGCAAACTTGTGCTGCCTCATGCTTATTTGTTCCATAAATGTCTATTTATTATTCCAGCTCCCTTGTTTACACAAATGCAATGGTCCATTTACGAGTTTCCCTGAGAAGGCACAACAGGGTGAAATCTGTGGGAAAGGTGTCGCTGAGGAACGCTGGGGTTTAGGTCAAACTTTCACCACACACAAACGCAATCCCATAAAATCTCACATCTCCAAAACATCGGAGATCATCATATCTCAGGTGCAGCGAGAAGATCCTGACCAAACAGACAATGTTTAGAAGAAAAGTGGAAAATAGACCACAATAATGTTAAACAGCATCAGCATTAGCTCCAGACTGTGAAAACATGTGCCACTGGAAGAACATCACAAGGCGTGAAGTTTAAACACAGACAAAAATACATTTCAGTATTCATTTGTGCAGCAAGTTAACCTGCACTGCTGTCCTCAGATGACTCTTGTTTACATGCAAGGCCAATCCTGAATCTTCACCCCGAAAAATGTTTGGACAAATCACTTATCTATGCATTTCTGTGAGATGAGAAAAACATCAGTGATTCTTACTGGAACGAGCCAAAGATGTTAATCAGTAACAAGATGTTGAGAGGAAGAAGACGTCTGCAGAGTGTCCAATCCGGTCTGCACTACTCTGTTTACACAAGATATTTTATTACAAGAAAAGGAAGAAGAAATCTGCAATTCCTTATCTCCTTAATAATAGCTTGGTTACAGCAATGTCCAGAAATAATGAGAAAAACAGACCCAGGACTACAGTAGTTTTATGATATGTTTGAGTCCAAAGATTACATAAACTAGGATGACAGAGTTTGGTATTTCCAGGCCTGTTTTATTGCGAGATTTTGTTTATCCTCACATTCATTTTGACTAAACATTTTCAGATAGCATCTCTTGAGAAGATGGAGGAATTAATAACCTAGATTGTTTAGTTCAGTTTATTTGGGTCTGTTGCTTGTGCCAGATATTCCCACAGGATTAAAATAAACACTTTCATCTATCTTCTTCATTGCTGGCTTGTTTTCTCTATTAGAGTGTAATTGAATCCAATAATTAATAAAGCTGTGGTTCTCAAAATACTCACTGTGGTACACCCTGGACACAAACCAATTGCTGCCCTTTGGAAAAAAAACAAAAAAACAAAAAACAATTATACAAATTGTCAGTGTGATATGGGCTCAACTATTCTGCCATAACTCTGTATTTACCAGTTCAAATAACACATCCATAAATCATCTACAGAATCTTTAAAGGATGAGAAGTCACATAGAACCAGTATACACAGATAATTTGTTACTAGATTGTGATTTGAAGGTGCACTAAACCACTTCTCTGATGGGAGGTCCGTCATCGGCTTGGTTCTGTGGTGATGTTTTTGTTTTGCCTAGAATGTGCCTCATGAACTTATCTATCTAGTATTTATTCACTTAAGGGTTTTCATTTCCTCTAAAAACATCTCCTTTTACTTTGAGCAGATTGAATTAGTCCATCGTATGAGGCTAGCTTTTATGTTTTTGGCTAGCACAATGCAGTCGCTGCACCACACTGTTGTGGTGAAGTACAGGTCACTCTATGTTCCTACGAAATGTGTTTCCTTCCCAGAATGGCTGGGTGCTCCCTTAGAGTAGCAGGAGGAGCTCAGTCGCACAACCTTAGTCTGCTGCTAAATAGAGGAGGAGCTTGGAGTAGAGCCACTGCTCCTCCACGTCAAGAGGAGCCAGCTGAGGTGACTCAGGCAGACTCAGGAGAAATGTTTCGGGCATGTCCCACTGGGAGGAGGCACCGGCAAAGACCCAGGACACACTGGAGGGACTATGTCTCTTGACTGACCTAGAAATGCCATGGGGTCCCACCGAAGGAACTGGAAGTGTCTGGGGTGAGGGAAGTCTGTGAGTCCCTGCTCCCCCCAGCCTTAGCGAAAGAAAATGGATGGCTAGCATGTTTTTTTACTTTGATAGATTAAAGTTTTGTTCTGTCTGTAGACAGTTTGTAGAGCAGTGAAAAATTATCAGAAGTTCATAACACTAAAATGAGTAACCTTTTCATTATACTCTCCTGGATCACTTCTCCCCCAAATGAATAATATTCTCCCTAAAATATGCACAGTATGTTCTGAATGTTGTTACACATAACTGAAAGTGGAAAAATGCAAAGACTTGAAAATGCTTTAAGGAAGGACTTTGAGTGTGTGACTTCACTGCAATAACCCCTCACAACCCATACTGCTGTCTAACAGCAAGGTGACGCACACACACACACACACACACGCGCACACACACACACGCGCGCGCACACACACACATGACTTGTCAAGGAGGCCTGCCAACTCCATTCGACTTCAGCTCATGTCCTGGGGCAGGAGCAGATGTGAGTGACAGAACACAGTACTCCAGTTAGCCACTAAAACTGCAGCTACTGTTGGTGTGCAGCGGACAGATGTTGAACTAATCCAGTCTGAAGTCACAAAGCCACAGGGCACAGTCTCTTCTCAAAGTTCACCTGTACTTTCTGTTGGGGATTGAAGGCTATGTTCAAAAAGATGGTGGTTTCTTCCACTGTGTTCTGTCCTACTCCACTCAAGGGGCAATTGTATGTGTCCTTGTAGTCCCAATACCTGCCCTAAGTGAAGGTGAAATGATTAAAAATACACAAAAAGAAAGAATAATAATGTATAATATGCAGCTCTATATGTTTTGGAAGAAATGTGATAAAAGTACAATTTAAAGACGACGATGATGAAAGATTTCTCACAGTTTTTTGTTGATATTTGATTTGTTCTCTAATGAAGAGTAATTGTGTTATCTGATGTACTGAGAGCTATAAATACAGATCATTGCCATGGTGAAACATTGTATTCTTAATATGACAACCAGCATTAAGCTAAATCCGTGCAACATGTGTGAATTTACAAACTTAGAAATGACTTACAGACTTTTGTGTCTTTTCCAGCACAACCATATCTCCGGCTTCATCGCGTAACAGAAATTGGCCATATTGTTTCTGCCTCTTTCTATTCTCCATACCCTGCTGCATTTCTAGCTGTCATTGGCTCAAATCAGAATGATTTTCACAGCCAAAAAACACAAATCGTGCAAATCATCTTATTGACTTCGACAGTTTATTTTTCTATTTTCTCCAAAGAAAAATGCAATTACACTTCGAGTACACACAACACTGAGGCTCTGTAAACAATGGTGTAGTAGAAGTAGGAATGTAACAGTAGACAAATCTCTTGGTATGATATTTTCACAAAATGCATCTCATTATACAATATTAATTGCGATATTTTGTGGAGGCTTTTCCTTTTAAAATGCCCAGATAAGACTTGGGTAGAATCAATACAATTAAAGTGCTTAATAGATTTAAAAGTCCTTAAAGGAAAATTAACGTTTTTTTACAATCTGAGCCTTCTTTCGGCAATAAAACAAGTAGTTTTACTCACCCATAGCAGTTTGGTGTCAATTGGAGCAGTATCGCAGAAGTTATGTTGTAGCCGTTCTGTTCTACTAATGATCCCGTATCCGTTAGCGTGAGTGCTCGGGGTGTCCTTTGTGGTGTCCAAATAACAGAAACTTTAGCACTTTTCAAATCACAGAAGATCGCTGTGTCAGGGTAGACTTTTAGTAGATTCCAAAATGGCCTGAAACCTGATATCCAGCTATAGTTTCATTTGATGACGTCATCAGAGAGGACAGTGCGCATGCATGAACTCAGCTGTTTTGTAAACACCGCTAGTCCGAAAGAAGCTAACACCGCTCTGAACTTTACTTTTCTGTTGCGATATCGGGTTTCAGGCCGTTTTGGAATCTACTAAAAGTCTACCCTGACACAGCGATCTTCTGTGATTTGAAAAGTGCTAAAGTTTGTGTTATTTGGAGAGCGCAAAACAGTGCCCCGAGCACTCATGCTAACGGATACGGGATCATTAGTAGAACAGAACGGCTACAACATAAGTTCTGCGATACTGCTCCAATTGACACCAAACTGCTATGGGTGAGTAAAACTACTTGTTTTATTGCCGAAAGAAGGCTCAGATTGTAAAAAAACGTTACTTTTCCTTTAATAACAGTTATTTCTTCATGAAACTGCAATGGATCATGGTCTATGTAGTTCCCTCTGTTTTTTTTAGGTATTGCTGCACTGAAACAATGAATTCTAGCAAAGAGACACGTGATTTAATATACTGTGATGACCCGTGATATTACTGTGAGACTTTTGACAATACAATATCACGATATTTCCATATGCACATATGTATTGAAGCTGAGTATGTACAGAAAACAGTGAGAAAAGCTTTTACCTCTGTTACCTCATGCACGACAGCTCCCAGCCTCCATGTGTTTTATGGAGTTGGTCTCTCTGTCAAACATGAATCTCCCATTGGCTGCTCTGCTGGTGCAAAGTTCATAGATCACTGCTGTGTGAGGCTTGGTTGAGGCTGAGTTATGGCTAAAGTTTTCTCCTGCAGGCATTTATGGGGTCACCCGTTTTGCAATGACCACCTTGGTACACGTGAACGCCCTCCTCATATACAAATGCAACCTGGAGGCGTTTGGAGGTTGATTCAAACCAGATGATTAACAGGCTAATTGCCTCGTTCTTTCTCATCAGTACAAATACGCTCTCAGCCAGCCTCAGTTTGACCCTCGTTCGCTTCGGTTCACCTCGTCTTACTTACTCTAAGCCTTATTCATACTTCAGCCCAGACTATAGGCCTAATTAACTCATTTCAAATCAGACCTTGAGCTGCACAGTCTAAACCCATGGCACCAGAAAATCATTACACATTACTACAATATAATAAGCAAACCAAAAAGCAAGTATGCTGAAGAAATCACTTGTGATGACTACTGGCGGGGTAATGCTAAGGTTGGATGACATGGTTTCACTTCGCTGCGACATGGAAAACAACTCCGGAGGCAGGTTTTCATTCGCCCTGCACACACGCTGATGTCAAGTGAACGCAGAGACAACAGATATGATGAGAAAAAGACAGGAAAGAGAAGAAAGTTTGAGAGAAGGTCAACTCTATATAGCCTTTGTGTCAGTTTTTGTTACCATAGCCTTGTTGTTGCTAAAGCACCAACTGTGAAAATCTCTACAGAAATTGATGTGTTAACTTTAAATTAGGCTGACCCCATGAGGGAGGTTTTCATTGTAATCCCATGAGGCTGTGTTTACTGTTTGACAGGTTGTCCAACAACAATAATAAAACTGTTAGCTGTAGCGTCTCCGCATGAGAAGAAAATAACCAGGCCACATGTTTGTGTGAAGTGTGAAACTAACGCCGTGGATTACAATAGAGATTTTTGCTTTATTGATGAGGAAAGAAAAGACTCACCGTTGCTCTGACCATCACTGGTCAAAGATTGAAATGGTACCTGCAGGAGATGCTGTGCTGTCTTCTTTGATATATATATATCTACCCAAAGCATATTTTGATAGTTGATAGTTGAAGGACTGCAGGAACAAAATTGTTTTTCTGACATGATAATCTTAGTCTGTTAGTCTATAATATTAGTAATATGTTAGTTTATAATATTAGTGATAATGCTGGGCCCCGAGCAGCACAGAACGGGACAGAAAAAGACTCAACAAGCTGGTCAGGAGGGCCAGCTCTGTCCTGGGCTGTCCTCTGGACTCTGTAGAGGAGGTGGCTGAGAGGAGGGTACTGGCCAAATTCACGTCCATCATGGACGACACCTCCCACCCTCTGTTCCGGACTGTAGAGGAGCTGAGCAGCTCCTTCAGCAGCCGACTGAGGCACCCCCAGTGCAAGAAGGAGCGCTACCGCAGATCCTTCATCCCCACCGCCATCAGACTGTATAATTCTACTATATAGTCCTACCGTGCAATACCGTTTTCCCAATGTGCAATATTGTTGTTTTTTCAATACTCCTATCGTGCAATATCGTTTTTCCAATTTTTCAATACTCTCCCTGTCACTGTTTTCATTATTATTACTACTATTATTATTATTCGATTTATTACTTATTTTTTTATTATTATTATTACCTATCTTTATGCCATTCTTGCCTGCATGCACTTGTCTTCTTGTTCAAACTGTCCCTACCTGGAGCTACTGTGACAAGTAAATTTCTCCTGTGTGAGATCAATAAAGTCTTATCTTATCTTATCTTATCTTATAATTTCAGATGCCATTGCATTGTTAATCTGACAAAAGCAGATATGCAAACTCTACTTATTACCAATCAGGGATGGCTCTTGTCATTGTGATGACTATTTCAAGCTGATTGGGCAAAGCGTCACTCACAATATCTGAGCAATGGGAGTCAGTCAGACAGTTGCTTTCCAGTTCCAAGTCTAATTAAATAAGTATCTATGAAACAAAAAGTTCATCTATAAAGTCAGATCTTGATGAAACTTGAAACACAATTGAGAACATTTTAAAGCAGCTGAAGTTTCCTCTTCTGTGGGCTTGAGCCAAGTCAAACATCCCAGGCTCCATAAAGCTCTGTTCCTCTCTTAGTGAAATTGACGTTTAGGGTTAATACCTCTCACCGTTGTAATTCCTGCAAATGTGGTTGAGCATTGAGCATTCCAGCAGCTGCGTGAGAGATAGTCTGCATGCAGCACAGGCTAAAGCTGTCATTATGGCTGAATCCACTCCGCTATGTCCACACCTACAAGAGCCTTCCAGAGGTCACCAAATACGCTGATTTTCAAAGTGCAGCCATGCAGAACACAAGAGGAAACACCCATCGCGAAACGCCCTCCCACCCAAAGCAGACCCCTCTCTCACCACCGTACCATCTAGTGTCCCAGCCCAGGTCGAAGGGGACGGGTGTTACAAGAGAATGTGAGTCATTGTGGACACTGGAAACAACCATGGGAAATCTGAACAAGAAACAATTCACATAAGTTTCAAATAAGAAAGTCCATTTTAAGTCAAGTCAAATAAACAATTGATCAAGTCTGGTGGCTGGTCAGAGTGGTTAGAACTCATATTCAGACCTGAATGTGATCTTGCTTTGGAAAAATTTTGGTAAATGACATTTCATATCACTATATTTAAAGTAAAGTTCATAAATTCATTATTTGTATCTATGGTCTGTTTGACAGTGAAGAAGATTATAAGAATACATTTATTGCATATATTTCCTTTCATTTGTATAGTCTGGACAGAGTTTTTCTTTTTTGTGTAGCAATGTGTGTCTCTATTGTATAAGATTCCAACTAAGGAATCCTAATGGTGGAAAGTTGGATTACTGTGTCATTCTCTATAATATAAGGATGTTTTAAATAAGAAATCTAAACTTGTCTTTCTGTATTAGTAATTTTAGTGACTGGTTATTGGCTGTGGGTGATGGGGCCTTCCCTTATCCATGACTCACTCTTGAGACTTGCATTCGCACTTTGCCAACAAAAAGCCTGGAAACTAAAAACAGGGATATTCCACTGTTACTCCAGCACCATGTAGTGATAATTGCAAATTGGCATGCGTCAATGATTAATAAACTTTTATTTTGGTGAGGAAGTGATATCAAAATAGTTGCCTGAATATGTCACTGTGGTTGATGGGAGTGTGGTCCTCCCTCACACTCTTGTTTCCTACATCCTTTCTACATGACCACATGGGGACCTATGGGCACAGCTCCTGCCTTTACTCAAAGTGACAGTTTAAAGGCACATGTGTAGGCTGTGTGGATTCAGGCAGGGGCCACTTGCTGGTGGCAGCTGCTGTTGTTGAGGTGACATCTAAAACTATCTGAGATTTTCAGCCTCTGAGATAATTGCTTTACGTATCTTCAGAAATAGGCTTTAAAACATAGGGCAGTTATGGTAAAATAATACACAAAAACATAAAATAATAATAATAATCATAATCATAATCATAATCATAATCATAATCATAATAATAATAATAATAATAATAATAAATATACAGTAGCTGCAAGCAGCAATGTGGGGGCCAAGCACCGAACGTTCATGTAGGCCGCATGCAGGGTCTGACAGGGTCTAACAGAGTCTGACAGGGTCTAACAGGGTTTATAAGAAGAAGAAGAGAAGAAGAAGTGACTTTATTGATCTCACACTGGAGAAATTCTTCTCTGCATTTTAACCCACCCTAAATATATATATATATATATATATATATATATACACACACGGAAAGGCCTGGGCGAACCGGGGATCGAACCCGGAACCTTCTTGCTGTGAAGCAAGAGCGCTAACCACTCAGCCTTAACAGGGTTTAACTGGGTCTAACAAGATTTGACAGGGTCTAACAGAGTCTGACAGGATCTAACAGAGTCTGACAGGGTCTGACAGGATCAGGGTCTAACCCTGTCAGAACAGACACATCAAAGACAGATCAAAGGTTGCTAGGTGCGTTGCTAGGCAATAGACAAATTTCTGCAAATTTAACCTGCTGGTGCCGCTAGACGGTTGGGGCTGGGGGCCTATAAATCGCTGTGGGTAATGGGGAGACTGGCTGGAATGTGCATGCCAAATTTCACAACTTTTTACCAGACGGTTCTAGGGGTTGCCATAGACTCCCATGGTGAAAGGAATATATTATAATAATCAGGAGACCAGAACATCAAAGGAAAGATCAAAGTGTTGCTAGGCAACTTCCTAGGCAACACAAAGCAATTCCTATAGGGTGCCTAATCACCTTTGGTGCTTGCCCCCCTAATAATACAGTTTTAAAGCATTTGTGATTGGATTGGACATGTTGAATTCTCAGATAATGCCACTAGATGCTAGTGCTGATAGTGTGCCAGCATTGTGAATTTGTGGATACGTGGATATTAATAATCTGATTTTTGCTATTTAGTTTTAAACCTTGAATGTTCCATTCCATTTTCTTCCGCTGAGGGGCCAGGTCGTGGGAGCAGTATCCTGAGCAGGTAGGCCAAGACTTACCTTTCCACACACACTTTCTCCATCTCTTCCGGTGGGATCCCAAGGCCTTTCCCAGGCCAGCCGAGAGACATGGTCTCTCCAGCATGTCCTGGGTCTTCCTCGGGGCCTCCTCCCGGTGAGACATGCCCAGAACACCTCCCCAGGGAGGCATCCAGGAGGGCTCCGGAAGAGATGCCTGAGCCACCTCAGCCAGCTCCTCTCGACGTGGAGGAGCAGCGGACCCCCTCTGGGCCATGGCTGTGCCTAGAAATTCTCTCCATATAAACAATGAACAGAACCGGTGACACAGAGCAACCCTGGTAGTGTCCAACATGCACTGGTAACAGGTCTGACTTACTGCTGGCAATGTGAACACAGCTCCTGCTCTGGGCATACAGGGACCGAACAGGACCCCTTACTCCCATCACTCCCACTCAAATCGGCCCACATCGGCTGTTCTGGACTTTTCCAGAATGCACAGATTGCCAGTCCACCCCTGTCGAGCACCCAATGGGGAGTGTAGAGCTGGTCCGGTGTTAAGCGCCCGAGACGAAAACCACACTGCTCCTCCTGAATCCAAGGTTCAACTATTGATTCTCCTCTCCTGTACCCTGGAATGGACCTTACCGAGGAGGCTGAGGAGTGTGATTCCCCTGTAGCTGGAACACACCCTCTGGTCCCCCTTCTTAAACAGAGGGACCACCGCTCTGGTCTGCCTGTCCAACTGTCTCCAACTGCCACGCAATGTTGTCAGCCAAGACAGTCCCAAAACATCCAGAGACTTAAGATACTCAGGAGGGATCTCATCCACCCCCAGAGCCTTGCCACCAAGGACCTTGAATGTACAATGACAAATAAGTATTTTGGTCTGTTTGTTGAATTATGTTTGTACATAACATACCTCTGGTAGAAACAATCTCTTACTCAAGAAAATGGCAATCCACACAAAAAAAATGTGAAAGCAGTGGCTTAGTTACTAAGTTAGATATGCCATTTCTATATGTTTGGTAAAATACTTAATCCAACACACACAGAGCACACAGGGAATCAGATGGAAATATGTGAGCTGATATGAGGAGAACACCCAACTCGTTCTGAGGCTTAAGAGTGAGCTGCCACGAGAGTGCTGCTGCCAGAGATACACACGTTTTACATATTAGCTTTCTTGGGTTGGTTCTAAAAAGGCTGTGACATTATCAAAAAACAAACAAACCCACACATGCACTGGTTATATGACAGAGTGGGGCTGAAATATCACAGATGAAGTACGTAGCATTTAATGTTTTTAAAGCACATTCTTGCACAACGGGCTCTTATTGCACATTGTCTCTGTTATGGTTTAACTTTTTGGCTGCGCTGCATCTGTGCATGGATCTGGTCATTGTTACAGTTTAACAGCTGGCTCATTATAGACGTTAATACACATACATATGAAATACTCATTGGACCAAACCACAGCAATTTATTTAAAATTTATTTCAATTTCATTCTGTGTGGTTCACTGGCTTATTCGTCTCTACATGTCTCAGCCTCAAAGGGTCATCACTGTCTTTCAACTGTAGCCAAAGCACACATGAAGGATTTACTTGAGCTAAAAGATACTGTAGCGTCCGGCATTCGTAAATCTATTTTAGTTTGAAATTAAGTAACCAGTTAATTTCAGCTTTATTCCCCCCTCTGACACGGTTTGATCCAAACAAGTATCACATTTGGTAGAGTGGGTCATTATAATGTAAACGATATCCATTTTTCTTACATGCGCAAAATGACCTTAGCTTTGAAAATCATTGTTTATACTACTAAAGATTTAATTGCGCTGGACTGTGGTCAAAGGATTGGGTCATAGAACACATGCTTAGTATTGTGAGATTTTTCCTAGCTTTGACAACAGGCTAAATGTCTCTCCCTGCTCTTCACCCCTATTTTTTGCTTTTCACTGCCCTGTCTAAACCTGCAACCCAGAATAATAAGAAATATTTGAAAAGACAACAGCCTGGATCTGCATGGATTATTAAAGGGTCCATATTACACTATTTTCTGCTCTGTGTTATAATGTTTCTTCAACAAAAACATACCTGGAGTTGTGTTTTGTTTCATTCACACATGTTTAACGCACAAACCCTGCATATTTAGGCTGAGTTCTTCTCTCAAATGGAAAACAATCTGTTCCAACCTATGAGGTCATGTGGTAATACAGGCGCTCCATTGTGTTTTTAAACTCCATACCCCCTCATTAGAATCAATTGTTTCATTTTAGCACTGGAATTAAGACTGAACTTCTGAACTAAAGGTAAAAGGTTAATGACATCACAAGGAGGAACAGAGCATTTTGAGCTTCGAAAAGAGTTACTCAAACATGTGTGAATGAAACAAAACACAACTCCAGGTATGTTTTTGAGGAGGTAACAACATTATAACATGACTGAAACCTCACAAGAGTAAATTTTGCATAATATATAGGACGTTTAATGCTACAAAACATTTCTCTTTCATTATTACAGTTTTCAAAATAAACCAGAGCACATCCAAGTTTAAACAGGGGCATTGGAGGTCTTCAAAATACTTAGTCTTTTCTCATGTGGAACAACATCTGGACAAGTGAAACTGTGAATCTCTGTTACTGTAAGAAGCCCACTTTCCATCACCTCCAACTGAAATCTGTCATCGCGCTGAAGTGCACTCAAGTGAGTAATGTAAAACTAATCTTGTCACTGGAACATCCCTGTGTTGTCGAAAATGTTTCAAACAGAGCTAAATGTTCACAGATACAAATCGACAAGGAGCCAAAACTTATGATGTCAAATTTTCTGTGCTTTATTGGTCCCAGAAGGCTGACAGATCACATTTGGTTTGACATGTCTGAGGATGGATCGCTCGTTTGTCTTTAGCTGAAATCATTTTGTCGCTTAATTACCCTAAAATAAAACAGTTAACGCAGTCACATTAGGACACGTTTCTGGAGTTTTGTAGCCAGAAGGGGATAGCTTTTTTTTAATAAATGATAAATGCATAAATGTTTTTTTCATTAAAATTCCCATATTGCACTTTCTGATCTATGTTAAAATGTTGTTTCCTCATCACAAACATACCTGTTGTGTTTTGTTTCATTCACACGTTTAACACATAAATCCTGCGTATTTAGGCTGAGTTCTTCTCTCAAACATATAACACTTTGTTCCATTTCGTTATGTGACGTGGTAATACAGGAAGTGCTCCACTGTGTTTTTAAACTCCATACACCTTCACTAGAATTGTTTGGATAATTTTAGCCCTGGAATTGTCAATTTCTACTAAACTAAAGGTAAACGGTAGCTGTTAACTTGAAAAGTACCACTGCATGACATCACAATGTGGAACAGAGCATTTTGAGCTTTGGAAATGTAGACAGACTAATAATAAAGGGTTACTCAAACATGTGTGAATGAAACAAAACACAACTCCAGGTATGATAAATAGATAGATTGTGCAGTAACGATAGGAGGAGACCGGGGACTCCAAGTAGAAGTCTTCAGGAAGCCCACACACACAGACCAATACCTGCTTTTTGATTCACACCACCCACTGCAGCACAAACTGGGTGTTATTCGGACTTTACAACACAGGGCCCAAGTGGTTCCCACAAGCACAGAGGGTAAGGAGAAAGAAGAACAACATGTGCAGGAAGCCCTCTGTTTGTGGATATCCTAAATGGGCTGTCAACAAAACCAAGAGAGACAAGGGCAAGAAACAAGATAATTGAGAATCCGAACCCAGGAGGAAAGGGGTAGCGATTCTGTACCTGGCCGGCGTGTCGGAAAAACTACAGAGGATTTTCAGACAATATGAAATCCCAGTTTATTTCAAACCCACAAACACTTTAAGACAAAAAACTCGTCCACCCAAAGGACAAAACACCGAGCCACAAACAAAGCAATGTGGTCTACTCCATTCAGTGTAGTGAAGACTGCAGTGAGCGCTACATTGGGGAAACCAAACAGCCACTTCACAAGAGGATGTACCAACACAGACGGGCGTGCCAGAGTGGACCGTCATCTGCCGTACATCTTCACCTAGAAGCCACGGGCCATTCTTTTGAGGACAGTGAGGTTCAGATCTTAGCCAGGGAAAAGAATTGGTTTGAGAGGGGAGTTAAAGAGGCTATTTTTGTCAAAAAAGAGAATCCTTCTCTGAACAGAAATGGTGGAGTCAGACATAATTTGTCTCCCATCTATAATTCCATTCTTAAGCCTAGATCAAGCAAACAGGGGAACAATAGGGCTAGCCAGGTCAGGGCCAGAGGTGTGAAAAACAGTCGTTGTAGGGATGAATAGGGATGGTAATCTAGACGCCAGAGAAACAAAAGACTGAAACCAATGAGATAGTTTCGGAAAGTAAGTAGCTAGTTAGCTCCTCCCTGCAGCAAGATATAAGCAAGTGTCTTACCAGCACTCTAATTAGAGCTGACGAAGCCTCTCGGATGAGCGGCGAAACGTTTTCAACCAAACAAACTTTGTCCAGTTGACAAATTGAATTTCTTCTTTTATCATGGATTCTACCTGGACAACTAAGGGACTCTTCACGCACAACTCCAGGTATGTTTCTGAGGAGGTGACAAGTATATCTTTAGAAGGTAAGAAATTTTAGTCTAAACTTTTGTGTCTTTAATGCTGTATGGAGAACCCTGGGAATTCTCAGACCAGAGTCTGTGTCTTTAGGTTGAAGAGGGAACTGCATCCAGACTTAAAGTACATATGATGTTTTTATAATTATTACTTTGTTTGGTGGGCTAGTACCTATGGCACATTTTTAACATATTTGTACATCAGTTAATTGGCAGTTTGTATAAAAAATTTCAGAGGAATAGTACAAAAATACAGGAAGGAGCACTGAGTTCTATAACTGAATACCTAAAAACTAGAGGGGGGCACTCGTAGAGGGGGCCACTCTTTTTCTGTCTCAGGTCCAAAACTGTGGAATGCACTGCCCCTGCACTTTAAACAGGCTTTCGTTTTTTTAAATCAGCTCTTAAAACTCACCTGCTGTTTTTAGCATTTCATTGTGATTAATGTAGACTTTTATAGTGTCCAGTGTGTTTTATGTGTGTTTTTATGTGTCTATATTTATGCAATCTGTGTCTATTTTATTGCCTATTGTTGTGTACTGCACTTTAAATTGTGTTGTTTTTAAAGGCAATAGAAATAAAGCTGGGATGGACTGGTTTGATCATATACTTGAGTTATGGAATTGCCATGAAGTAGAGTTACAATATTGTTGTAACCATTGTTCCATTTATTTTATTAGTACTTAAGTTGGCACTGAACATAAGCTGACAATCTGCCTTTCTACTATGATGAACCTGCCAATAGACCCTTGACAGCTGAACATTATTTCAGTATGACTGTTGATAATGTGTCCACAGGTAGTTGGGGGCCACTGGTTGCTGTATATTCATGTGTGTGAATGTGAAAATTCTTGCTAGTGACACGTGTGTGAAAGAGGGCTAGTTCTGTCGCCAGGCGTGTGAAGCGTCAAATCACGGTGGCAACATCTGTGTGACAGCTCGGCAGCCCCAACGCCCCAGTCAGACTTTGACTGTGATCACTACTGACAAGGGGAATGAGAGGAGAACAGAGAGGAAAGAGGGAGACTGTTTGTAGACTGGGGATAGAGGCCTGACTTCATGACTGGAGCAAACGCTTTGAGGTTCTGACAATACAAAAGAGAGAGGAAGCAATGTGAATGTTAAATCAGAGTTCAAAAAGCATTAAATCTGTTGTTTTTATTCAAAGTAGATCAAAGACACATGGGAAATTTAAGGGATTTAAGTTGTAGTAGTCCAGTCTGGATTTAAGTGAAGTAGGCTGCTATATTTAAATACAATAGAACTTACCAAAAAGCATTTGACACAGGTCAAAGTTTGTACCAGTACCACATGGTATTGCCACTGTGACTTACTTACTTTCTACAACTATGAACAAAAAATTATGTGTAATCAATAACTAATGGTTGTTTGATTGCTACCACTGCTGCTGATATAATTCTACTCAGGGGAGTAGCACAGACTGTATAAAGATGTGGATTATGGGAGTGTGGTGTCACCCATAGCATTCGTCTCCAGCCAAATGAAGCTCATCGAGACTGGCATTTATAGGAGTCAATTTGGAGCCAAGTTCCATATTTGGAATTCCAACTGAGATTATCATAGCAACCAAAGAACCAATTAGGAGTGAGGCTGTTGAATGTGACATCCTTGTTAACCAGCGGTGTGGGAGCTTAGCTATACTTTCAATCAAAACTGTTGGTAACGCTGAAAAGAAGGTGCCTGAGTTGTCTGTTATTTTTTACTTATTCTTTTATTTAATAGGGACAGTGCATATTACTGAACATCTAGAACATTGCAGTGTAAATACACCAGATTATAGCAAAAATGCTCATTTCCATCTGTTGTCCCTGGGCAGGTGACACCACAGCAAAAACAACAAAAACAATGACAACTGACAATTATAGTTATCATTAAAAGTGTCCACAAGTGTCTGGTTTTCCTTTAGCCGCTGTTTCAAATATGATTTCAAAGTGGCCAGTGAATGTAGAGCGTCTGTGCGGGACCTCACAGTTCCCCTCGGGGTCTCTGTGGGACCTCACAGTTCCCCCGGGGTCTGTGCGGGACCTCACAGTTCCCCCGGGGTCTGTGCGGGACCTCACAGTTCCCCTCGGGGTCTGTGCGGGACCTCACAGTTCCCCCGGAGTCTGTGCGGGACCTCACAGTTCCCCTCGGGGTCTGTGCGGGACCTCACAGTTCCCCCGGGGTCTGTGCGGGACCTCACAGTTCCCCCGGAGTCTGTGCGGGACCTCACAGTTCCCCCGGGGTCTGTGCGGGACCTCACAGTTCCCCCGGAGTCTGTGCGGGACCTCACAGTTCCCCTCGGGGTCTGTGCGGGACCTCACAGTTCCCCTGGGGTCTGCGCGGGACCTCACAGTTCCCCCGGGGTCTATGTGGGAGCCCACTGACAGTCTTTGTTTTAATAAAATCCTGTAGCAGAGGAGGAGCCCATGCTAAACGTTATATATAAAACATCCATATTTGAAATTAACAAAATTATTAAAATTAAGCAAGTTGTACTTGTCTAAAATAGTGCAGTGGTGAGCTGAGAATGTTTCTTGTCCAATATTCATAATTACTGTTCATGTTTTCATTTAGGGACAAAATAGGGAAATAAAAACACCAGGATCATGTAAAGTGGGTTAATACAAAGATAAAAAATTATGAGCCTGATAGCAGCAGGTACAGAAAGAAGCATCACAATTTTTAAATAGAAAGTGAATTGGATTCGATGGAGTCGTAAGCCCATGCCCACTTCCTATTTGAAACATGACGGCTTAGTTATGTCCATTTCTATACACAGTCAATGGGGAGTAGACAGGAAGGGACAAAGGGCCTGTTGGATTTGGATGCTCTTCTTATTAATTTACATTAAAGGGAGCCCATGTGAGGCTTCTTTGCCCGGGCCCCCAAATTTCTGTTGACGGGCCTGTTACTGTTGTTATATGAACTGTGAAAACTAGTCGTGTAAATAATAATCGATTCGTATCGATGCATCGATCCTACAGCCGACGATCCAAATGCATCGATGCGTCCACAAGAGAATCGAATCGAATCAAATTTTTCAGTAATAAAATGTATTCAAAACATCATTAATACATAAAGTGAAAACTATGCACCATGAAGTGTCTGATTTACACCCCTAGTGAAAACTACTTCCTGTAGTTAATGCATCTTTTAACCAAAAATGCCTAATTGATTAAAAAAAAAAAAAAAAAAGGACTTTAAATCATTTTTACGCATGCAAGGTCCATCTGTCTTCTCCTTTTGTTGGTCTCCCTATAAACTGCATTCATTTACTTCTCTAATAAATTGTCCTCTGCAGCTTGTCACCTTTAAGGGCAGGCTCTTATAAAGCGTGTGCATAAACATCTGTGTGTGGGTTATGAAAAGGGATGGTCTCATTGTTCATCTTTACAGCTGTCAGTTTAGCAGAGCGGCCCCACTGCAAACGTCAGCTCTTTCTTTAATGGCACTCAACAACCTTTTGACACAGACTCTTAAGCGATCAACAACACAAGAGTTTACACCAGGTTCAGCAATAGTCACATAGAACTCTTAAGGTCTTACTGTATATTACACCAAATAGATTCTGTGAGCTTTAAGCCTTGTTAAAATGTTGTTATCTCATCAGAAACATGCCTGGAAGTGTGTTTTGTTTCATTCACACGTTTTATTTGACCTTTATTTTTGAGTTGCCCTTTATTATTAGTCTGTTTACAGCTAAAAATGCTCTGTTCCACTTTGTGATGTCATGTAGTAGTAGTTTTCAAGTTAACAGCTACTTTTTACCGTTTTTTACTTTTTATAGGGCTGAAATTACCCAAATGATTTTAATGAAGGTGTATGGAGTTTAAACACACAGAAGAACTTATTACGACATGACATAACAAGGTGGAACAGATTGTTTTCCATTTGAGAAAAGAAATCAGCCTAAATTTGTTTGTGTGTTAAACATGTGTGAATGAAACAAAACACAACAAAGGAAATAAGATAGATCAGAAAACAATGTAATATGGGCCCTTTAATGACCAAGTGAAATAAACAGAAAAGTAAAAAAAAAAAAAAAAAAAAAAAGAATAAATAAACAAAAGCCTGTCAGCCAAGTTACAACAACATAGCACTAAGTTTTCACATTATAAAAGGAAAATCTACTTTGTTCTATCATTATAACGTAATCAAGTTGAGTGAAGAGTCCCTCAGTCGTCCAGGTAGAATCCATGATAAAAGGAGAAATTCAATTTGTCAACTGGACAAATTTGTCAAAGTGGACAAACGTTTCGCCGCTCATCCGAGAGGCTTCGTCAGCTGACGAAGCCTCTCGGATGAGCGGCGAAACGTTTTCGACCAAACAAACTTTGTCCAGTTGACAAATTGAATTTCTCCTTTTATCGCGTAATCAAGTTGACATTACATGAAAATAACAGACTGATCTATCAGTAAGCCCGTCACCAAAATTACTATATCGACTTATCGTTCAATACATGATTGATGAAACAATATATTTTGGAGCTCAATATTTATCGTGGGTACATTTTCTCTGCAATAGTGAGGCCATTTTTGTTATTTAAGTTGTAATATGATGAGATTTGAGCTGTAGAAAGTTGAATAAGTGACCTCTATGGCTAATTTATTTATTGGTTCTTTCTTCTATTCAGGCCTTTTAATAATATTGTTTATTTAAAAATGGTTTACTGGAATTATCCTGCTTTATTATTTTTTTTAAATTAGTTTCAGTGTAATTGTTTATTGCCATATTTCTCTGTAGCGATATATCTTGCATCAAAATGTGTTATGTGACCACAGAAAAAATTATTTTTAAAATCTAAAAACAAAAATTCTTTGATAATGAATTTAGGGATGTTTAAGGGCCAGTAACACAAAATTACATTCAGTTTAGGCAGTTTAAGCTTAATCACCTTCTATTGCACTAAAGTGAGCAGCTGCTTTGTATAACAGTGAACAAAAGAGGCCCATTTGTATAAATTTGGCTTGTGCAAGATTTGGCCCAGGAAGGTGCCCCTAGCAAAGCAGATTTGATTACACGCATATCTGTTGCTCTGCCTTGGCGGATAACACAAGTCTCCATCAAAAGCACAAGTTAACTGAGTCCTGACACCTCTGAAGAAATTTCACATGTTAGCAACAATCAGAGGTAAGTAAAACAGTGCAGGAAAATCAACCTTAAAAGAGGTTATCCAAGGGACAAAATAAAGCAGATATTTCGGAACAAATGTATTCTGACTGCAAGGTACAACTTTAAGATCCATGTACAATTCATTCTTTTCAATTTCCATCAAGAACGAAAAACAATAAAATGAGAAAACAATTTGTTGTTTCATTATTCTGTTTTAGTGTAAAAAAAAAAAAAAGATTTCAACCTCTATTTCCAATATATATATATATATTTTTTTACACCAATCAAAAAGTCATTGTACCTATTTCAATTTTGATATTTTATTCTCTCTGTTTTATCAGCCCCAGAAATTGTGCTGCTAGAAGAACTTACCTGAAAAATCATTGCAATTTTGTGGACAAACATTCTTCTTTTATAGCGACGCGTTTACTTCCGCGTCTTAGAGAGTAATTGTTAAACTCCATAACAAGAAAGAGGCAGCAGCGAGCCAATAAACTCCTTTGTTCAGCTGACCCTGAATTCACAAGCAGCATAACTTCTGGGGCATATAAACCAGAGAGAATAAAATATCAACAGTGAAATAGGCACTGAGACTGTTTTTTGATTGGTCTTTAAATATTGGAAATAGAGGCAGAAATTACTTTTTTTTTGTTTGATACTAAAACAAACATTTCCTGTTTTATTGTTTTTTGTTCTTAATTGAAATTCAAAAGAACAAACGGTACAGTACACAAATCCTTTAAGGGGCGCAGTTTTCTGATCTTTGTTATGATGTTGTTTTCTCATCAAAAACATACCTGGTGTTATGTTTTGTTTCTTTCACACATGTTTAACTTATAAACCATAGGCATATGTGTTTGATTTTAGCCCTGGAACTGTCAAACTCTGCTGAACAAAGGATAAAAGGTAGCTGTCTGTTAACTTGAAAACCACAGCTTCATGACATCACAAGGTGGAACAGAGCATTTTGAGCTTTGGAGATGTAGACAGACTAATAATAAATGTTTATTCAAACATGTGTGAATGAAACAAACACAACTCCCAGTATGTTTTTGAAGAGGGAACAATATTATGACATGGCTTAATGCTCACAAGTCAATTTTGCATAATACAGGGCGTTTACAATAAGCCAGCTGTGTCTCTAATGATAAAGAGCTTTTTCTTTTTGTCAGACAGTGTGTATTAGCATGCTAGTTGTTGTTAGCATTATCATGAGACTGAATGTAGAGGTGGTTTCAAAAGTGTTGATCTGGACAATATTTCTGGACAATGATTGCAAAAACAGTGTCCAGATGAGCACTGCTGACACATCCTGGACGAATGACAGAGTACAGTGTTCCGAAAGTGAGGAATAACTTTAAAATGAACTAGTTCTGTTTTTCACATTTTAAGACTATAAAAATCAGGTACAGCATCTGGGATCTTGAAGAGGTGGTTTCCCTTTACAGTTTTGTGCATTATTCATTCAATCCAGGGTTACTCAAAGTTCTACGATGAGGAAGCACGAATGAAATGAAGACAATGCTGCTTCAAGGCTGATTTTTTCTTTCTTGCTCACAGTTTACTGGGCTGTTCCTTCTCATCCTACGCACCCATATTCACATTGATGTTCAAAGTCTCTTGTTTGTTTCATGTTAGACAAAAGTAAAGGGTTTCGTAAGGTTTAAAGGACTTATATTACAAGAAATGGATTCTTGTGAGCTCTAAGTCATGTTATAATGCTGTTACCTCACCAAAAACATACCTAGAGTTGTGTTTTGCTTTATTCATACATATTTGAGTAATTCTTTATTATCACAAAGTGGAACAGAGTACCCCTCCTTGAGCCGCCACCTTAACGTGGTGGAGGGATTTGAGTGCCCGAATGATCCCGGGAGCTATGTTGTCGGGGGCTTTATGCCCCTGGTAGGGTTCAAAGAGCGTTTCAAAAGCCCATTATGATGAATACAAGATCAAGGCCAGTTACGTCTCCTGGATCGGCGTCACCGGGGCCCTACCCTGGAGCTAGGCCTGGGGTGGGTGCTCGCGAACGAGCGCCTGGTGGCCGGGCCTTCCCCCATGCGACGTGGGGTCGTCCTCCCGTAGACCCACCACCCGCAGGAGGATCCATAAGGGGCCGGTGCAGAGAGATCTGGGCGGCAGCAGAAGGCAGGGGCCTTGGCGACCAGATCTCCGGACATGGAGGCTAGCTCTGGGTACATGGAATGTCACCTCGCTGGGGGGGAAGGAGCCTGAGCTCGTGCGGGAGGTTGAGCGCTATCGACTAGATATAGTCGGCCTCACCTCCACGCACAGCCTGGGCTCTGGAACCCAACTCCTTGAAGGGGGCTGGACTCTCCATTTCTCTGGCGTTGCCTGCGGGGAACGGCGGCGGGCCGGTGTGGGCCTGCTCATTGCCCCACGGCTCAGCCGCTGTGTGTTGGAGTTCACCCCGGTGAACGAGAGGGTCGCGTCCTTGCGCCTTCGGGTCAGGGACAGGTCTCTCACTGTTGTGTCGGCCTACGGGCCGAACAGCAATGCGGAGTACCCGGCCTTCTTGGAGTGCCTGGGAGAGGTACTGGACAGTGCACCGACCGGGGACTCCGTTGTTCTCCTGGGGGACTTCAACGCCCACGTGGGCAACGACAGGGACAACTGGAGAGGGGTGATTGGGAGGAACGGCCTCCCTGATCTGAACCCGAGTGGTGTTCTGTTATTGGACTTCTGTGCTAGCCACAGTCTGTCCATAACGAACACCATGTTCAAGCACAAGGGTGTCCATCAGTGCACGTGGCACTGATGGCCAGGACACCCTAGGATGGAGGTCGTTGATCGACTTTGTTGTCGTGTCTTGGACACTCGGGTAAAGAGAGGGGCAGAGCTGTCAACCGATCACCACCTGGTGGTGAGTTGGGTCTGCTGGCAGGGGAGACCTGGCAGGCCCAAGCGTCTGGCAGAGCCCTCTGTCAGGGGCACCTTCAACTCACACCTCCGGGAGAGTTTCTCCCGGATTCCGGGGGAGGCTGGGGACATAGAGTCCAAATGGGCTCTGTTCTCGGCCTCTATTGTTGATGCGGCCGCCCGTAGCTGTGGTTGTAAGGTCTGTGGTGCCTGTCGCTGTGGCAATCCCCGAACCCGGTGGTGGACACCGGAAGTAAGGGATGCCGTCTGGCTGAAGAAGGAGTCCTATCGGGCCTTGTTGGCTCATGGGACAGCCGACAGGCAGCCGACAGGTACCGGCGGGCCAAGCGTGCTGCAGCCCGGGCGGTGGCAGAGGCAAAAACTCGGAGTTGGGAGGAGTTTGGAGAGGCCATGGAGGAGGACTATCGGACGGCCTCAAAGAAATTCTGGCAAACCGTCCGGCGCCTCAGGAGGGGGAAGCAGTGCTTCACAAACACCGGACCACCACCGGGGTGGTGGTCCCTCTGTTTAAGAAGGGGGACCGGAGGGTGTGTTCCAACTATCGGGGAATCACACTCCTCAGCCTTCCCGGTAAGGTCTATTCCAGGGTGCTGGAGAGGAGAATTCGACCGATAGTCGAACCTCGGATTCAGGAGGAGCAGTGTGGTTTTCGTCCCGGCCGGGGAACACTGGACCAGCTCTATACTCTCCATCGGGTGCTCGAGGGTGCATGGGAGTTTGCTCAACCAGTCCACATGTGCTTGGTGGATCTGGAGAAGGCATTCGACCATGTCTCTCGTGGGGTCCTGTGGAGAGTGCTCTGGGAGTACGGGATTCTGGGCCCTTTGCTAAGGGCTGTTCGGTCCCTGTATAACCGGAGCAGGAGCTGTGTTCGCATTGCCGGTAGTAAGTCGGACCTGTTTCCGGTGCATGTTGGACTCCGCCAGGGCTGCACTTTGTCACCGGTTCTGTTCATTATATTTATGGACAGAATTTCTAGGTCAGGGGCCGGAGGGGAATCCGGTTTGGGAATCACAGAGTGGCTGGGCGCACCCTTAGAGATAGGGTGAGGAGCTCGGTCACACGGGAGGAGCTTGGAGTAGAGCCGCTGCTTCTCCATGTGGAGAGGAGCCAGCTGAGGTGGCTTGGGCATCTGTTTCGGATGCCTCGTGGTCGCCTCCCTCGGGAGGTGTTCCGGGCATGTCCCACCGGGAGGAGGCCCTGGGGAAGACCCAGGACCCGCTGGAGGGACTATGTCTCCCGGCTGGCCTGGGAACGCCGGAGGAGCTGGAGGAAGTGTCCGGGGTGAAGGAAGTCTGGGAGTCGCTGCTTAGACTGTTGCCCCCGCGACCCGGCCCCGGATAAGCGGAAGAAAATGGATGGATGGATGGATGGATGGAACAGAGTGTTTTCTGTTTGAGAGAAGAATTTAGACTAATATGCATGTGTGAATGAAACAAAACACAAATCCAGGTATGTTTGTGATGAGGAAACATTATATAATACAGACCATCTCAAAAAATTTAAATATCATGAAAAAGTTCAATATTGTGGCATATAGAGTGAAGCTTTCAAGCCTTTATTTCTTCACATTTTGATGATGATGCCTTGCAGATAATGAAAAACAAAATTCTTGCATTTTGAGACGGTCGGCAGATTAGAAAATAGCGTAAAATAGGACCTGTGTGAAGTGATCCAACATCTCAAACAAACGCAGAACAAGAAAAGAATGACATTAAATAGTAAATGATGACACCATTTGCCCTTGTGCTTCATGCCAACTACACTGATAAAAAAAAAAAAAAAAAAAATTCTTCTGCCTCTTTGCTCTCAAACCAAGCAAAACACAGCTCAGTTTTGTGGTCCATTTTGCTCTGGAAAGCACACAATCCTTCACTTTCCCACTCTCCTGTTTCGTCCTTGCAGCGTCTGAAACCACCTTTACGCCTCGGATGGGCTAATTCTTCCCTTATTCCTGGGTATTTGTCTGCGTATCCCTCTCTCTGTCTCCATTAGCTGCAGTAGTTCCAGTTTTCCTGTGTGTGGTTGAAACCTAATTCCTGTGGAGAGAGCGGTCTCGCTTGCCAACGCTCGGGCCCATACACACGCACATACTAACTGGCACCAATCCATTACACTGTGTACACACACCACCTGCACGTTCTTTATCGAAAACCTCCCACCAACTTTCAACCAAAACACCCTAAAAACACACTATCTTTTACTGTTATGTGGAGGGTGACCCCAATAATTGCTAACAATGAATTAACGAATTAACACTTGTTTGTTATCCTCTTAGTATAATTAAAGAGCCTATATTACACACACTTAACTCTTGTGAGCTTTTAGCCATGTTAGAATGCTGTTACCTCATCAAAAACATATCTGGAGTTGTGTTTCTTTCATTCACACATGTTTGAGTAATCCTTTGTTATTAGTCTGTCTATATCTCCAAAGGTCAAAATCCTCTGTTCCACCTTGTGATGTCATGAAGTCAACAGATACCTTTTACCTTTTGTTGAGTAGAGATTGGTTATTCCAGGGCAACTGATTCTAGTGAAAATGTATGGAGTTTAAAAACACAGTGGAGCACTTCCTGTATTACCACATGACATCACAAGGTGGTAATGTTTTCTGTTTGAGCCTAAATATGCAGGGTTTGCGTGTTAAACGTGTGAATAATACAAAACACAACTCCAGATATTCAACAAAAACAAAAAAAAAGTTTACCGCAAACTTGCTTGACTTTATTCTTTATTTATTCTTTATTAAACTAGAGCAGGGGTCGGCAACCTTTACCACTCAAAGAGCCATTTGCACCCGTTTCACACAGTAAAGAAAACACTGGGAGCCACAAAACCCTTTTGAAATTTAAAATGACATAACACTGCATATAACGGCCCTTTTTTTTTACCTTTGTGCCATAGAATTACATTTTGAATATGAACGAACTAAAATAAAATACATTTTAATTAAATACAGTGGTCCCTCGCTGTTTCGCTGATTTTTTATAGTGTATCAACACGTATTGTGTTCTGCATCCTGATTGGCTAAAGGACTGCAGACCTTTGCCGATCCATCAGTCATTCTCCTCCGTGTCTCCTGTACAATGCGTTCAGTTTGCCAAATTTATTTAAATGTTCGATCACGAGCAGTGTGACTCTGAAGCAGTGACGGACTGAGCGGTCTGGCATTTGAGCACATGCCAGAAGGGCAGAGGCCGTGCTCTATTACGGATTTGACCACGTGTCCGCGCGCACACTTCTCCGGGTAGTCAATGCGCATTGGGAAGTAGCGGCAGTGTTTCTGCAGAACGAACTGGTGGAACCTGGAGTCCAGGCGGCGGAACCAGTCCTGAGAGCGCACGGATGCGTTCTCACTACAGTTCTGTGTTTGGTGCAGAGCTGTAGAACCCCTCCCCCCGTTCCACAGACTACGGGGCCGCTTGTAGGTGTAAATTGCCAGGGCCGATGATCCCAGTCCTCACTGCTCTGAAGTGCTGTATGTTTGCAAGTTTTCTCCCCAACAAAACCCGCAACAGCGCAGCGGCGCCAGGCGCCTCGGTCAGAGGAACTGTGAAATACACACATATTTATACACGCAATATAAAGCTGACTACTTCACGGATTTTGCCTATCGTGGGTTATTTCTACAACGTAAGCCCCACGATAAACGCCGCATCAGAGGGATCACTCTAGCCCAGGGGTTGCCGACCCCTGGGCTAGAGCGAACAATGTTTTTCGCCTCTACAGTGTCATCAGTAAGTAAAAATAAAAATAAAATAAAGAATCAAGTCAAGCACGTATGTGGTAAACCTTCTCTCTTTTTTTTTTGAATTGTTGAATGTTCCTGCTGTTACCAACACTTGGAAGCTATGCATGGAGTCTTGAACTTTTGAACAATTCCAGATTTGTGATGAGGAAACAACATTATGGTTAGGGTTAGCGTAATATGAGCTCTTTAATATTACTCTTGATTTGTATTTTACTATGAGAACTGTGTTATTTTGCATATTATGACTAAAACACAATCCCCTGGACTAAATTATAGATGCTATTTGTGGTAATAAAAGCAAAAATCGTGTGTATGAAAGTGAAAACTCTTAAAGAAGTGTTCACTATCTCTCTCTGCAGATTGTTCCTTCGCTCACAACTAAAGTCGCCAGATCATCCTTTGCCTATTCTGGACACACAAGTGACCCATGATGTTGTGTATGAAGCATGGTATTGCTGCTTCAAAATAACAGACAGACAAATATGAAGTGAACAAATTTACAAAATTACAAATGAAATTATTTACAAACTGACAGATTCTCACTCACTAAAACAATTTATTGTGAAGGCCAATGGTTCAGTGAGCACTTCTCCATTAACCTAAAGGTCACCTCTGAAGTAATCACGCAGTAGCTGGGAAAAACACCTGTCTTTAGGATGTGAGGATGGCAATGTATAGAATGTGCTTACAGTCTGCTAAAGCTTTTTAGTTTATTAATATCATTTAATCTGAAGTTTGTTGTTAAAATGACTACACATGATGCTGAAGAGCTGATGAGGTAACATTTAAAGAGGCTCTTATATAGTTTGAAATGACATCTTATTTATGGCACTTAACCAGGCTGACATGATTGGAATGCAACAGTATGTGCGTGTGTGCGTATGTGCATGTGTGCATGTGTGCGTGTGTGTGCGTCTGTGTGTGTGTGGGTGCATACAGGAGACTGTCTCTGATTGCTTTTGCAAGGATTATTAACCCTGGTGGTCAGCAGCAGTAAATGAAATGTCAAACATCATATCAGTTAGCACGAGGAGATGCTCTGAGCCTCCCACACTTTGACAGCACAAATTAGCATTCTTCATGTAGATGACACATAACCACCCGATGCACTCATATGAGATTCTGGAGAGCAGTGAAATGACAATTCCAAGATAATCCAGGTCTGGGCCTGCACTAGATTGATATGTAAATGAATCTCATCCAAAATGGTGACCCCAAAAGCTGCCGAAGACATGGAGCTGTCAGTCAATGTCAGAAGCCTCAGTGCAGCAGCAGCGCACACCTTAATGGTTCTATCAGGCCCATCATGTGTGTCTATGTGTGTCTGTGTCTCAGAGGAGCAGGGCTCAAACCTGCATCTGTCATTATAGCTCTGATACTGCCATTAGACTGTCTGCTCCTCATCTCATCTTCTCCACTAGTCTGACAAAGAATGTGTGCTTCAGCCAACAGTAGAGCCAGAGCAGGTTTTCTCCCAGGACTCAAAGATGACTTCTGGATGGGAAATTGTGCACAGGGTGGGATAAATCATTAGAAGCACTTTTAACTGCTAACAATTAGGTTAAAGTGATAAAGGAATAACTTTGCAAATATTAAGTTTAGGAGTAAGACTTTTTATCTTCTGCAGACCTGTTACTAATGCTGGCAGTGATTTGTTGCATGTTCATTTTAAGATATGTTTTTATGTATTTCAGTCCTTCCTGGCACAACCCTGTCCATATATCCAGGTCACTATCTTATGGAGAAGCCTACGAGCACCAAAACACTATGGATCAATCTGAAAAAAGACCTGAAAGAGTGATTAAATTGAATTGTGGTGTGAGTTCAGTTGACAACAAGCAGTTAGACTTGTCCTTCACAATACAGACCATGCAATTGTATGCAAGGCACAATCCACCTGTGAGAAGTATGTTTTAAAGCAGATCTATTATGCAAAACCGCAAGCATATGGCCTCTGCTTTCTATTTATTTCATTCTCCTTTTTTTTCTTAATTGGTGATGCAGCAGTATTACATAGTAATTTTAGTACAAATAATTCGCTGATACTTGCAGCTATCAGTCGGAGATGCTGACCACTTCACACCTCTTGCTGTGATGATGTTTATGCCAACTTGTTTCTTTTTAACTGAATATTGACTAAAATGTGTCAAAGATTATAACTATATAGCAGACACAAGCACAATATGTGTTCTTTAAGAAACCTAGAAGTGGATAACCAGCACCTCTTTGATAAGTACACAAATAAACACCCTTTGGCAACACAGGTTAGTGACCAATCAGAGCACAGATAATCAGCGCTGGTGCCAGGTTTCAGTTGGCTGGATGCACCTTGACGAGGCACTGAGCTGTAAAGTACTTGAGCAGGAGCTATAAGGGGAGCTGTAGGAACAGGCTGTGTTTCATCTGGATTCATCTCAGCTGGAGGATGAAAGGCAGGTGTTTACACAAGACCTAAGCCCAGAAATATGATCAGCCATCTTCCCCTGAGTGTATACTGTGTATATAATATAGGCATGAAGCACCATAAAGTTTCTTATATCTAAAGTAAAGCAGATTTAACAGGCTCAGAGTGCTTGGTTCCGCTCGCTTTGCTCCCTGGTATGTGTTTCTATGCAGGGGGTTGTTGAAAATCCAACAGCAGTCTTTCAGATATTTAACCTTAAAGCTCTTTGTATTTTTCTTTGTGCATATTGTGATGGAGAATGTCTATGTAAAATTATAGCGCTAAGCACACCTGCTGATGATCCTGATTTAAAAAAAAAAAAACTTTGGGGAGTTTCTTTATGTTCAAATGGGATGAAGCTGTGAATCATTCTTGACGGCACAAAATATTACAAAGATAAACTTGAAGTTCAAGTTAGTAGAAGTTGTAATTTTTCAGTTGAAAGCTCAGACTGCATGTGGTCCAGCTCCAGTCTGGTGACCCTGTGTATTCAGAATAACTAATTGATTTTTGCCGGACGTCAGAGCCGAGTGAAAGCCTTTTCCCTGAATAATAGAACAGTTATCGCTTGAACATGTGGTCTTGCCCGTGTCTGAGCGAGTGTGAGTGTGTCAGTCTCAGTGAAGCGTAAGTGCAAACAGTTTAAAATAAACTAGTTCTGTTTACCACATTTTAAGAGTTAAGTTGGTGTAAGGTAAGGTACAGTTTCTTAAGCCTGGTTGCCACCACTCAGATTCCTGTTTATAGGCAACATTTGAGCAATTTGCACCATTAAAAACATATAAAACATACAAGACTGACCTAAATTGTTAATTGCCGTGGCAACCGTGCAAAGTCCCCATCACTCTGACAACCATGGATGGACTTTACAAACCGTGGTTGGTAGTGAGTAATAGATTTCAGACAAAATCAATGTCAGTTTTGCTGCTTTAAGACACGCTTCGGGGAAGGTTGCTACTAGCGACAAAACAACTGAAACCAACCTTGTAGTTTAATTATTTCTTTCTTGGATTAGTCACAAAGTCCTGCGGGTGTCCTTCAATTCATTATTCATTTTATAGACTTTGATCATCATATTTCGTGTGTGGTTCACCAGTTTTGCTAGCGTCTCGCCCAGATGTCACTGTCAGAGTTGCCACTGTAGCGCTGCTTAAAGGCGGTGTGACTTATGACCTGCCCACATCAACAAAATGAATGTCACATGCTACTTCAGATTCCCCACACAGAGACCTTTCCTTTAACTGTAATGAATGCCAATCACTTTATGTGTTAATGTCAGACTAAAGGGCGTCACTGGTGATATACAACTCTACGCTTTTAAACAGATGCATTAATTTGAGGACCAACCACTCAAAAATAGCCACGAATTCATTTCCACACCTAAAATATTGCATGTTTGTCTCCATAGACTGTTGTGGAAAGTCAATTGTGTGCCTTTCTGCTAAATATATTACAATCCCCCATTTTCCTGTTTCTTCTTTCACCCAACGGTGTCTCCAACAAGGTTTATTAGGCTCAGTGGCTGCATAATCCAAGCCACATGCCAATATATAGCGCTATGCCCAGTCTCTCTCTGCCACTCTAATGAAGCGCTCCCTCTTGAATGTGGGATACAGACCTGGCATAATAACCTCCTCCTTGGGCCAGCATAGAGACACAGCGGGGAGGAAAAGGAGAAAGCCCAGTTTCGCACTTTAAACAGTTTATGATTTAGACATCCTCACACCGCAGACAGTAGAAAACTTGACGGAGGAGAGAGGTGACATCATCCGTTTAAACTCACAATGGGCCCGTAACTCCACATAAGATTGGGAGTAGATTTAAGGAGCCAGGAGCGATTATCAAATGTGGAAAAATGTCAGGATAGTGGGTTTCACTTCAGTAAGAAGCTTAGTTGGGGAATAGCAGTGTAGTTTGTAATGTTAAAAATCAATTTGCTAGCCAAGGGGATTGCTAGTAATCTAACAGCTAGCATCATTCACTCTCATATTCATTCATTACGAGCAATTTAGAGTAATCATCTGAACTACATGCGTTTGTGAATGGAGCCAGATTATGATACTGCTGAACTTGCCACAGATAGAAGGCCCTGGCTTCAGTTTGATTCCCAAACTAATTATAAGGGACATTTTTGGAGCGAGCGTGCTTGTTAAAGGGCCAATATTGCAGCATTTTCTAGTCCATGTTATAATAGTATGTCCTCATTAAAAACATACTGTACTTGGAGTTGTGTTTTGTTTCATTCACACGTGTTTTTTTCTTGAATCTTGAAAACATGTTTTCAAATGCCCGGTATGCCCGATTACCAGTCCAGGCCTGCTCTCCACAGATCTGACCTGTAACTTGAGAGAGAAAACTTGAGAAAAGCATTTGATAGACCTTCCACCTGAAAAGTTACACAATGCACTTTTAACCATGATGGCTGATGCTTACCCATAAATCAAATCCTAATATTAACCTACATCCGAACAATGAATAATAGTGTTAATTCTTTTATTTAAAGATGCACCGTGTAACTTTCTAATGGAGGGTCTGCCATCTGTCTCTATGTATGTTTAAGATCATACCATGGAATATTCCAGGCAAAGCAATACCATCTCCATGGAGAAAAGTGAGAACCCCAGAAATGTTGCACAATGTAAGTATTTACCTAATGGGGGCCTGATTATTAGTCCTCACAAAGCAAAAAGTGTGTATGGATTTCAGTCCACACAAAGGAATGTACCTGCCAATGACAAAGACACATGCACTTGTCCGTAAAGAAGTTGTACGGGAAAGATATTCGTGAAGAAAAGGGGAAAATATGCACACTGGGTACTTAACATGACCTAAAACCACCAATCCTACTGTTTTGTTTTGACAAAATGACCATTGTTGTATCAGGAAGGCTATCTATTATATAAAACAAAACTAGATGCAAATTATTATATTCTGCAGGAAAGTGATTAGAAATGGAGAACTAACAAGGGAAAAGGCTAAACTAACAAGGAAAGAAGCTCACACACACATAAAACATAGTGCACAATACAAACTCTACTTGATTATGATAAATCTTATTATAATAAAAAATATGGTAGTCCACTCTAGAACTGCTCCACTGTGTTTATAAACTCCATGCACCTTCACTAAAGGTAAAAGGTGGCGGTTAACTTGAAAACCACCACTTCTTGATATCACAAGGTGGAACAGAGCATTTTGAGCTTTGGAGATGTAGACCGACCAATAATACATTACTTTACTTTACAAATTACAAATTCCAGGTATGTTTTTGAGAAAGTAAGAGTATTATAACATGGCTTAAAGCTCATAAAGAGTCAATTTTATGTAATTTAGGGGGGTACTTGGTTATCCAGGACCCAGTGCATGATAGCATTACACATTACACACACAACATAATCGCAATGTCTTCAGGTCCAGTATTTATGCTAAATAAACTTCTATGTTAGGACTCCAGCCTCACCCTTTTCTTCCTCTTGGACTACTTCCAGTTTATTCTACAACATAGACATTCAAGGTCATCCCTGTGGCCAGTATTCCTCTACAAAACAGTCTCTGAATCTTTGAGTTGAATAAAGCAAAAATAATAAAAATGCAATAACTTTGTTCACTATTGCACAATTTTACTTTTGCCTCACAATATTTTATCTGAATTCTTTGAAGAGTAGCCCTGTAGAAGTCACATTACTATTGCTCCAGAGCACCTGTGGGAAATAGTCCTGGCAAGAGAGACTGTACTTCATGTTTGAATGTTGAGTTGGAGTAGGGAGAGAGTGGAGATATGCTTTAAATCATGTTACACTGCCAGACGCACACAGACAGAAGCTGTACATCCATGTAGCTTCTAACTGATTGATGAGCCTGTAGTGTGGAGTTATTGCTTGCGATCAGCTCTAGTGTGTTCCTGGCTGACACTTTAAGAGACCACACAGCAGTGCTCTGGTCCATACCCACCCACGCAGACATGATTTAATCAAGAACTGGACTCAACGCAACTCAAGGGGAGTCTGCTACTTTATATGGTTACATGTAAAAGACTGCAAAGAACAAAAAGAGCAAAACAAAAGTGGCAAAGATGGCAGATGACTGAATGGTAAAATGCATGCACAGTGAATGCGTGGCACAGATGGTCATATTTAGTGAGGAAACTACTGTGATGTGTGTGTGTGACAGATAAAGAATACTGCTTATGTCTCTATGAAGCAACTGGCACATACTACAGTTGGTGAGACATCCTGGAGCTTTAGTGACACAGCAGGAGGCACAGTGACCTTTGACCCCAGGACTTGCAGTTGTCTGAATATACATGTTCATCTATATATGCGAGGTAAAGCACGTGTTCTGTGTGAGGACAAGATTTACTGTTTGCAGGCTCTGACTGTCTTCTGCTCATAACTCCTAGAACCAACTGGGGCCCAAAGAGACAAGAGTGTAGTATAGGCAAAGGATTATAGTGGCAGGGTGGCCATAGTGACACCCGACACCCAACAATGCAGCAATAAACATGGTGTGTGTTTGTTGTTACGCTAAAACATAAAGCAGAGGTACGGTTAGGCCTGTTATGATCATAAATTTTTAATATATAATCGAAGGAAATATAGACAATAAACAATGATACTGAAAGAAAAAAATAAAGCAGAATTATCCTCAAAACTATTCTAAATGTACAATATTATTTTAAAAATATGAGCTGCAATAAATAAATAATACAATTCACACTAAGTCAGGAAACTCCTGTTTCCCCCATCAACCCAAAACATGCACCATAAGCAATACCATAGGCACCATAGCTGAGGTCCTGACCAAACTGAAGCAAGAAGATCATGGAGATGGTCCCCGGGCGCACTCATGTGCTGCCCACTGCTCCTGATAACAGGATGGGTTAAATGCAGAGAAGAATTTCTCCTGTGTGAGATCAATAAATCTTCTTCTTCTTCTTCTTCTTCTTCTTCTTCTTCTTCTTCTTCTTCTTCTTCTTCTTCTTCTTTTTTATTCAACCTTGTACAACTTAAGTCTTAACAACAAATAGAAAAATAACAACGAGTAGCCTACAAATAAAAAGTATCGACCCCCAGAAACTACTGTTCCATCTTTCATGTATTGAATGATAAATTCATATAATAATTAGGTTGGTATAGCTATGGTATAGTTTCGGGATCAATTAGATGGCAAAGCTGGAGATGCAGGTAATGAACTTCCAGTTTTCTACATTACAATTCTGAAATGAAATTGTCTTCAACTTAAAGGTGCAACATGTAACTTTTCTGGAGAAGGGTCCACCACCTGCTTGTGTCCATAGAGATGTTATTACATTGCCTAGAATTTACGACAGTATGGCAACGTATCTTTTATCTGTTTCTGTATTTTGTAATTATCTGCTTGTGTGTAGAATCCCTCAGTCGTCCAGGTAGAATCCATGGCAAAAGGAGAAATTCACTTTGTCAACTGGACAAAAGTTCATTTGGTCTATTGCCATTATCTGCTTGTCTACATAGAGATGGATTAGCTAAATGTGGTACATACTGTGAGTCAGATGTGAGAAGGCGAGAGTCTCGTCATTGACTGGTGTGACTGACAGGTGGATAAACTAATCAAGGACACGCATCATCCACTGTATCTGAAAAAAATGAAGGAAAAAAATATCATCGGGGACAGAAAAACAGTGGAATCAGTGAGCCAAGCACTTAACTACAGCTCTGGAAAAAAATAAGAGACCACTGCAAAATGATCAGTTTTTCTGATTTTACTACTTATAGGTATGTGTTTGGGCAAAAGGAACATTTTTGTTTGAGTCTATAAACTACTGACAACATTTTCCTCAAATTCCAAATAAAAATATTATCGTTTAGAGCATTTATTTGCAGAAAATGACAAATGGTCAAAATAACAAAAACATGTTTTCAGAAATCAAACAATGTAAAGAAACAAGATCAAATTCATTTTAAAACAACATAATACTAATGTTTACACTTAAGAAGAGTTCAGAAAATATTTGGTGCAATAACCCTTATTTTTAATCACAGCTTTCATGTGTCTTGGCATGACATGTAGAGATGCTGATTTCAGGAAAAAAATGCGGTGGTCTCTTACTTTTTTCCAGAGCTCTATGTTAATCTGGGGTGTGATAAATGTGATTTTATTTGAAAAAGTGGTCATAGTGCACCTTTAACATCTGAACGAAATCTTTCTTATTGTTTAGTTTGGAAATTTAAATGTACCTTTCTCTTCACCATAAATTTCACCAATACTGTATGTGAAAACACAGTCTGCTCTTTCTTCACATGTTTCGTATGTTGCATTCTGTATTGCCTTTTCAGTGGTGAACAGTAGTCGGCTTTGCTTAACTCTAGATCACTATCGCCGGGTGATTTTCACCCGAGCAAAAATATTTACATGATTTTCAATATGTTGCATTTTTCTGAGTGTCATGGGTCCCTGGGGAGCTTCACCATTGTTTTTGGCATCTTTGAAGGTGTAGGTGTTTCCCCTACCCCAAAGCCCACTTTTTCCTACAGGCTTTCGGCTGATTTTCACCCGGTGATAGTGAAAGAGGAATGTAAGAATGTAATGAATTTAATGTAAGAGGATGTAAGGAATAGGTAAGTAAGAGTGGTCCTGGAATGTGTATCTATTCTTATTTAGTGCAGTGGTTATGAATACATATCACAAAGTGGTGATTTCAAAGGGAATTCTTATGGTGAAAACAATATTTTAGTCAACTGGTCATTTTTACCCACTGAAAAAATAGTATTTTTTGTTCCTCTCTCCTGCAACTGTTCGTGTGTCAAGGAGTCTGTGCTTCACCAGGGAAGTCTCACATGTCCCAGGAATGGGTGGACCAAACACCAAGTTTCCAGTATTATTATTATTATTATTATTATTATTATTATTATTATTATTATTATTATTATTATTTATTTATTTTATTTTATTTTATTTTTTATTTTATTTTATTTTATTTTATTTTATTTTATTTTATTTATTTTTTTATTATTTATTATTTATTTATTTATTTATAGGATTTTTTTGTTCTCAAATTCCTAATTTTTCAGTAATTTTGGAGCATGTTTTTAGAGTCTTCCTATGTTTTGTTTTTTTTCTATTCTGCTACACATACCACAGTTGAAAATAAAAGAAAACCACTCTAATTTATTTTGATCTATTTTTCATGACAAGTACTTTTTGTTGGGTATATTATATTGGGTAAAAATTACCCGGCAAAAGTGATGGTGTTACTTTTTATAGCGGAAGTGTTCTAAGGCTAATTTGCAAAAATTGTGAATATATCCATAGCTGCTGCTAGGACAGGCGTTTGTTCTTCTCTGAAATCCTTAGCATGAGGAAGCAAAATATGACTCAGAGAGGAAAAAAGGCCACAATATCAAACAATTTATGACATATAATTTAGTGCATTTTTCCTATTTTACTGATCACTGCGACTTTCCCCTCTCCTTTCCTGTCATTGCCCTAATCTTTAGAGGAACATATCAGACTGACAGGGCCAGTGGACATAGAGAGAAGACAGGAGCGTCTGGGGCCTGTCAGACCACTGGACATACGGACAGATAGATGGACACAATGACAGGTTGACGGACTGGGGTGAGAGAATAACAGAGCCAGCCAAAAGTGTCCTGGTCTGTGATTGGCTGAGAACTCCAAGGAGACAATGAGGTATTCTGCGGTCATTTTGGCCTAAGCTGCGACTGCGCTCTTAAATGTCACTCACAGAATACATTACATCCAGGAAATCACTATTTATTTTACGATTAATGTCATTCAAGCTCATACTGCTAATAAAGTAGTATTTTCTTATGCAACTGTAAGGAAAGGCTGAGGAATACATAACCGCAGCTGGGAAGCCAAAGGAAGTAGAAATGTGAGATTCTGTCATAAAGGTTTAAAGGGCCCATATTACTCTAGTTTTTATCTATGTTATAAAGTTGTTTCCTCTTCAAAAACATACCTGGGGTTGTGTTTTGTTTTATTAACACGTTTAACCAAACCCTGCAAATTTAAGCTGAGTTCTTCTCTCAAACTGAAAAACTCTATACATTTTCATCTGAATCATTTGGACGATTCAAGCCCTTGAATTTCCAATCTCTACTGAACAAAGGTAAAATGTAGCTGTTAATTTGAAAACTACTGCTTTTTGACATCACAAGTTGCAACAGGGTATTTTGAGCTTTGGAGATGTAGACTGACTGAATAATAAAGAGTTACTCACACGTGTGTGAATGAAACACAAAACAAGTCCAGGTATGTTTTTGAGGTAATAGCATTCCAACATCGCTAAAAGCTAAAAGATTTTTTGTGTGTAATATAGGGCCTTTAAAGTGAATGTGTATTTGGAGCAATTGCCAAAATTAAAATTTTCTAGTTTCACATAATACCAATAAGATAATATAACACTTCTGGTCTGCAGAATGGAAATTTGATTTACCTAATGTTTTGCTTGATGTTTTGAAATGGATCCTATAGTAATGATGTCCTTGTTGCTCCATAGATCAAGCATTTACCACGGCACAATATACCTAAAATACAATATGCCTCTATAGATAGATAAGAGACCTATGGTCTTGTTTTCGTGGCTCTTTTGGCCATCTTTAGCAATCTATGTTATAATATGGCATCACAACATAAAAACAATTGGATGTCTAACATTGATATCTAGACTGCTGTTAATACTCTCCTGCTCCAATTCCAAGGCTATTGATTTTCAGGGAAAACATGTTAAAATTCAAGATGGGATTTGGGCATTGCCTGCTCCCCTTAGTTTGAGTGTTCCCAGTAGATCTGCATGCACTCTACACCCTTTCCTTCTAGTTCATTAGTTTCACTCTCACACTTCTATCAAGCATCATTTGGAGGTTGCGTTGCTGCTTCAGCAGCAGACCATATTTCAGCTTCTTTGAGGAGAAAAGGCACAATGCAGCATGTTAAATCCACATGTAAAAGAAATAACAGTCGGTATATACAGCAATTATAGTTGAAAGTGCAACTAAATCTTAGCAATCTGTTGTTGTGCACATATAAATTGTAATTGTTAAAACACTTGTTTACACATTAGGAGGAATGGTAAAGAGCTGCAGATTTAGGCATGTGGAGCAGGTGACCGCAGCATACATATATATTCAACTTATTCTACCTCACTTGTCCCTGAGTGAGTCCCATTTACAAGAATTTTAATAAGTAATAGACGTTATACACAGATTACAGTTTTACAACCTTGACATGAATCATAATTTACATTCAAATTTGATGAAGAAATCCATTTGTTGATATCTTTGTAAAGAGATGAGGTGGCAGCACCTAAACACCTAAACATGAGGTTGTGTAAATTCCCAGCTGAACTCTCTCTCACTGAAACTACATGTTGACCATGCTCGTCCATATGTCAAACGGAATGGCTGCGTTCTCTATGCTTTTCCCACTGTCCATTCCACAGCACAAAGTCACTTTGTGAGTGTTGAACTTTGTATGACCAGGTTCATCAGCAGCAGCCACCAGCAGCCTGATGTCCAGAGGGCTGCCCCCAGACACGTCCTGGACTGAAGGATACAACAGATGAAAACTCACAGTGTGACAAAAGGTCTGAGAGAGCCTCAGGATACCCGCACCACCACCACCACATACACATATACATATACACACACACACACATATACATACACATACACATACACACACACATATACATACACATATACATACATAGTCATAGTCATAGTTTGCTTTATTGTCGAAAACAATCATGTACATGTACATAGAGTGAATTTGAAATTTCGTTTCCCCACTAACCAGGCAGGACAGTGATAGAGTGGGCTAGGGGAGGGGCCGCTGCGCATGCGCGCGCCGCCGACTGGGAGATGCAGAGTAGAAAAGATGCAATTCACTCAGTGACAATTTAACAACATGTAATGACAGAAAAACAATTGGAGATATAACATACAGTGATCTTTTTCGTTGGCAACAGAAGGAAGGGTGTGGGGGGATCAGATTGGAAATCAATTAAATTGATTGAACCGAGAGCAGAGATCAGACCTTTACTAAAAGACAGGGAACATTTCTACTCAATACACATACACATACAGACACATATACATACACATATACATATACACATACACACACATACATACACACATACCAGGGCTCTCAAGTTTTGAAGTTTGGTTGGAGTGAGATTTGTATTGGGGGCGGTGCCTGCATAACTAACTCTTCTGAGCCACACAGACCGATTTTCTGGCCACTTGACTGAATTGCTTAACAAAATTTCTGCGTGAGAAATACCATGTGTGGCATGTGAGCGTGTGAACTCGTTGAATTGCGTGTGTCACACTCTCAAAGCGTGAGACTTGAGAGCGCTGCACATACACATATACTGTACATATACACATACACATACACACATACACATATACATATACACATACACATATACACATACACATACACATACACATACACATATACACATGCTCACAGACTGATGGTTCCTATGGAGACTCTTGTAGTGAGGGGGAATTTCCAGGCAGTGTCCGGAACACTGGACAGGACCCTGTCATGGAAGTTTGCTTTGATTTGAAAGGGAACATGAGCCCAGAGGAATGACAGAACAATGACAGTTTATGAACTTACTCACATTTTTTATACCTGTTCTTGTTAAAGGAAACAAAGTTCACACCATGACTTCCCAAGGCCTATGACATTCAGACACTAAACCTTGATAAGTCAAACAGTAGCAGCTAGGTAAAATACTATCTGTGATGTTATTATCACAATTAAGCAACAGAAAAACATGCAACAGTAAAACAAATGTAGACCAAGCAAGAATTGCAAATACAGCCAACAAAACATAACAATGAAAAACTACAGAGAAACCCAGTAAACCAGCATACAAACCAACAGTCAACATTATTCACCACATTTTAAAGAGAGACATATTCACAATCATATTGTTGCTCACAAAAGAGGTTTTGGCTAATTCCACACATCATTATGGCTCTAACATTTTAAGGACTTTTCAAAAGGTAGAATGTAGAATATTGCTTTGAATAATTAATTTCTATGGTAACAGTGCATTTTTTCATCAGTCTGAAACCCATGGAAATCTCTGCCTCAAGCACTGCTTTTTATAGGCCCAGGTCCTCGTCTTTACATCCGAGTGAGTCAGCGTGAAGCAGGTCATCAAACTTACTCCTCTGCCCAGTCGCACGGACACTTTTATTATCAGGGCAGGGAACAGACAATTCTCAGCACCCGAATCTGAGCCTGTGTCAGTCTATAAGTCAGGAACAAAGACTATGACGGAATAGGCCTGGTGTGGGACGTAGGCTTTAGCTTTCATCACTTATAATTGACCAATTATTGTGGCTCAAATGGTTGTGTGGTAAGGGAAAGTCAACAAATGTTGCTATGTGGTATTTCCATAGAAACGTGAAGAGATTATTTTTAGTTTAGGGTTACTTGCTGATGATATGAAACTGGATCCAATTTAGATTTAATGAAAGTGTGTGTGTGTGTGTGTGTGTCTGTGTGTGTGTGTGTGCGTGTGCGTGCGCGTGCGCGTATGTGTGTGTGTGTGACACATCTCAAATAGTTTTGTGCAAAAATTAAAAATGTACTGTAAAGTCTTTGGTAAATGAAAAATACTGAAATGTCTTTGGAGCTGATGTCATCAAAATTCCTTGGGGTTTGAAGCTAACTGCAAGCACTGCTCTGTCTGAAGCTCTGTTACTCAATTTAGACTTAATCTGAGCTTTGTTTTAACACAATCTGACCAGGAAGAGCTGATTTGGCTAGAACTACAACAGGTGAGATTATCTGTGCACTCAAACTAGTTTCTCACAGTGACCTTTAAGTCACAGTGACTTAAAATTAAGTCACTGTCATCTTTTTTTGTTGAAAATCAAACTCCTAAACATGACCATGAACGCTCGTATTAATCACAGACTCCAAATGTGTTATTCAAATCCATTGTGTATTGTGTATTTGTTTTTTTTTTCCTTTCTTTTTTGAGTTTTCAGACTATTTTAAAACATTAAAACTATTTTTTGGCAGTTTTTGGCAAGGTGCATTGTGTCATCATGGTGACTGTTGAACATTCCGCCAATAGAGATACATGTAGAACAACCCACTGCAAAGTATGAATATGATCAGGACAAATCAAAACAGGAATCCCTGAAACATGTGCGGTGGATCAGGCCCAAAGTTCCATAGACACAAAAAGAAGAAGTGGGGACTCTGTGTGGACCTCCTGAATTAAACTCTTTCACACTGTATAATATAGATGGTGTATCTATTTTTCCAATAAAACATTTGGACACTTTCAATAAAGAAATGACCCGAAACTACTGACAAATGTATTTTGATTTTCACAGTTGTGCTTCTTTTGTTCCTGGCTAAACCCCGCTGTGGCACTATAGTATATGTGATTTGTCATTGACAGTCCACAATTGACTGACTGGCTGGCGTGGCGGTGTTTTATAGTTTGGCTGTAAACAAAAGCAGCTGATGCTTCATAAAAGCTTAGAGTGAGTTATTGTGTGGCTGATTCTGAGGGTTGTCTGCATTTGAGCCCACTACAGTTACACTTAATGAACACAATGTTTACATTATGCCATAATGCTGTTTCAGGCAGTTACATATGCTACAAATACTGATTAGCAAATTCCAAATACAACTTTTTAATGTTATTTTTAAGATAAATATTTTGTACTTCAAGAGCATTCTGTACTTCACATGATATTAAAAACAAACTCACTCGGTTTTGTTTTGTTCTTTTGTTTCTTTGCGAAAACCTGCTGCTGTTTTTTCTATCACTTAGTATTGAAGTATGTCATATGTAGTTCATTATTTTAAATTTGTTCATTTTCAACTACAATGGTGATAATAAAATGGCTCAAATATGGAAACAGGTTCACTGACTTGCTGTTCAAAACTTCAGAACTGAAAACTTCATAGTGGAATTTCACCATACCAAGTAGCAGAATGTGATTTATGTGTTTTTATCACTGGAAAATGTCTCTGAGACATTTTAACCCTATATGACACTGAGGCAAACTTTTTTCCTCATAACTGTAAATAAGTTCAGAACTGTACTTGTAGTCAGGAGCAATGCAGGATTACTCAACTAAGCATGAATCAATTGAAATATAACTTTGAGTAATGACAATGGAACAGTTAGGCTACATCATAGCTAAACTATATGCTTATTTGGAAATTGGCTAAAATACATAAGTACACACCACAAAAAAGCTTCTCCAAAATTTAAGATATAAACACTTAAATCTATCATAAAATGACTTAAAAGTAGTGAAATTATCTGTCCATGCAGCAAGATAATTTTACTTGACAAGTTACCTTAAAGATCCCATGACATGGTACTTCTTGATGCTTTTATATGGCTCCTTAATGGTTCCCTAATACTGTAAATTAATCCTTCTTCAAAATCAACACTCAGTGCATGAGAAACAGAGATAAGCTGAGAAAGAGTAATTTTTCTCACTCTGAACACTCTATAATGGGCGTTGTTGCTTGAATGCAAATGAGGAGAAAAGAGCTGGCCAATAGTAGAGGGTGGGGGCGTGGCCAAACGCTCCGCTCTCGCTCTGAGCCTCAGCTGATCCATTTCCTTGTTTTTGCACGGGGGGAGAGATTTGAAGCGTTCCATTGAAAAATAAACACATTTCCACAGAAAATAAAATTAAACCACTGCTGTTCAAAGGTCCAGAGGCTCAGATAAAGGACTTCCGAGCCTAGAAACACTCGGACGTGCCTCCAGGCAAATAAAAAAACGCATTTCGCATTGCCTAGCGCATTCGCAGTCCAAACTCTCTGGGCGTGATTTACAGAGACGCTGAGTTCAGACAGACGGGGGTGGAACTGCATTTGCATTTCTTTTTTCGATCTGACGTCAATAAGGTGCCTTGTTCAAACTCGCCCGTTTGAGCTCCGATTTTTTGTAACACAGAAAAGGATCGCAAATGCTCAGTTTAGACATTTCGCAACTTTTAAACCTCAGAAAGTGAAAATTTCATGCCATGGGACCTTTACAATAAACTACCCCTAGACTAGAATCAAGCAGTTTCAGAACTAGTAAGTAGATAATAAATCTGAAAACAAAATTAATAAACTGATAGTAGTTTTAAAATCTTGGCCAGATCAGAGAATTTGCAGTGCAATAAGTCCCCTTTAAAGGTGCATTGTGTAACTTTTCTGGTGAAGGGTCCATCAAACGCTTTGCTCCGTGGAGATGTAATTGCTTTGTTTGGAATGTTTCACAGTATGGTATTAAAACTTTCTATCTTCATGGAGACCAACTCTGACTAAATTACATGTCAGATCTGTGGAAAGGCAATCCCACTGACAGTCAGAATGTCTGTTTCTTTGTAGGTATTTTTGAGCTATAAACCACTTGATACGTGTTTAATGTCATAGTGTGGAGCATTTCAGGCAGATCAATAAAATCTCCACAGAGACAGCATTTCCCCTTAGCCCTTCACTAGAAAAGTTACATAGTGCACCTTTTAGTGTATCTGTGTTGCGCGTGCTTTTGTGTTTTATTTTTTTCTGCCTCTGTTTCTACACTCAATCATGAGGACAGTAGGTCTGCACCCATAGCACATTACTCCACTATCAAACTCATGTGCTCAAAACCTCAGTACCCTGCAGAAAAGTGGCTCCATTACTTAAACACCTGCCCTAACGCACAGAGATGGACAGCTTTGACAGTGCCTTTGAGACAAAAAGGCAGTTAAAAGCAGCTGGACGTGGGTAACTTATGAAAGACTTGTTCAGACGGGAAACAGCATGGGGTCCCAGCACAGCGGTCTGTCTCCTGCATGTCCACACACACTTCAACCTCAATTAAGCCTGCTTCTCTCACCTACACCTAAGGCCCTTGCTTCCGCTCTCCTGTATTTACTTTTCCTATATCCTTGCCATGTTACACACTGACACTTCAAACCATGTTTTATGCATCAATTTGAGCTCACTGCAAAAGAGCTTGTCCAAAATTTTAAGATATAAACACTTAAATCTCTCAAAAAATGACTTAAAAGTAGTGAAATTATCTGTCCATGCTGCAAGATAATATTACTTGACAAGTTATCTTAAAATAAACTACCTTTACACTAGAATTAAAGGAAAAGTAACGTTTTTTTTTGTTTTTTTTAACAATCTGAGCCTTCTTTCGGCAATAAAACAAGTAGTTTTACTCACCCATAGCAGTTTGGTGTCAATTGGAGCAGTATCGCAGAACTTATGTTGAGCCGTTCTGTTCTACTAATGATCCCGTATCCGTTAACATGGTGCTCATATCATATGCTCGGGGCATTACTTTGCGGTGTCCAAATAACACAAACTTTAGCACTTTTCAAATCACAGATCGCTGTGTCAGGGTAGACTTTTAGTGGATTCCAAAGCAGCCTGAAACCCGATATCCAGCTATAGTTTCATTTGATGACGTCATCAGAGAGGACAGTGCGCATGCGTGAACTCAGCTGTTTTGTAAACACCGCTAGTCCGAAAGAAGCTAACACCGCTCTGAACTTTACTTTTCTGTTGCGATATCGGGTTTCAGGCCGTTTTGGAATCTACTAAAAGTCTACCCTGACACAGCGATTTTCTGTGATTTGAAAAGTGCTAAAGTTTGTGTTATTTGGACACCGCAAAGTAATGCCCCGAGCACTCACGCTAACGGATACGGGATCATTGGTAGAACAGAACGGCTCAACATAAGTTCTGCGATACTGCTCCAATTGACACCAAACTGCTATGGGTGAGTAAAACTACTTGTTTTATTGCCGAAAGAAGGCTCAGATTGTAAAAAAAAAACACATTCATTTTCCTTTAAGCAGTTTCTGAACTAAAATCTGAATAAAAGATTAGATAACAAGACCTGATAGGAGTTTTTAAATCTTGGCCAGATCAGAGAATTTGCATTGCTGGTAAAATCCAGTCAAGTGCATCAATAAAAAAGACCACAAAGAACAGACATACACAGCACTACCAAAATACACTGACATTGTGAAAAAACAAGTTGCTAAAAATATTAAGGGCACTACATCAAAGTTCAAAATGCATTGTTCAAGGTTAACATCCATTGGGAAGAAACTTTTAGCAAAGCCTACCCTACCTTACCCTCAGAGAAAACACAGACACTGAGGAACAGGCAAATAACCCAGAAACAAACCAGAAGCTGCGACCTGCTGAGAGGCAGTACAAGTGTTCAGTTTCTCTCAGCTACATGAGGATGTGGTAAGCTACTCCTGGAAAAGTCATAGGCTCCTTTAAAATGTGGACACAACCCATTCGCACCACAGAAATAGAACATAAAACTGGGTGAGTACGACGAAAGTATCATTAAAGATTTTAACCACGGCTTGTCTTGAAGTGATTGACCCTGAAGTGCAATGCTGCCCTCATGTGGACAGTAGGATTAGTAGGACAGTAGGACAGTAGGATAGTGGATAGGATAGGATGTTAACTTTTCAGTAGGGTAGGCCTATATCTTATATGAATCTATCTTCAGTCCTACTTGACGTGACTTTTTTTTCTATTTCCGTCAAAAATATTTTTCCCCATTAGTTTATGCTATGAACTACATGACCTAAACCTACAGGTTATCAGGTCCATAGGTCAGGTATCCTGAAACTAAAATGAAAATAATTAAAGTCTTGAAGTCCTAATCTCCAGGTGTCAAGATAATGGGAAATAAAAACGTGTGCCTGATATGAGGACCAGGACTATAGGCCTACAATAACATGAAGTTTCTGGGTCACCTGACTTGGAAAATTATTGGGGTAAAATTTCTGAGCTATTGTGGCAGAATAAAATCACAACACATTCATTAAGGATGCGCATAATATCCATGGATCATGATAATACTTAGGCTAGTAGGCTACTGTTATCTTTTTAAAGCTATATTAAAGCTACAGTATGAAGACAAGACTATTTCATCTAAACGAGGGTCCGCCACCTTCTTGTTTCCATGCTCCATGGAGACAAACAGATGACAGCAACAGCAAATATTGATTAATTTAATAAAAACATGAGACCTGGGCCTGCCTTAGAAATGCTGTGAACAATAGGGCTGCTGTGGCGCCCCCTAGCGGCAGGACAGAGGGTTCGGCAGATCAGAACCGAACGAGGCAAGGCAGGCAGAGGGAGCGAGAGGGGGGAAGGACGCAGAATGGCGACCGTGCATTGCTCTAAGTGCACGGCCGAGAGGAAAGGATTCAGACGGGAACTGGATTCGTGGCGGCACAAATTAATACACTGCATTGGTATGTTTTGTGCATTTTAAATATTTAGTGGGGGTTTTGAACATGAGCGCACACACTCACCTGCTAAACGGCTAGCTAAAAGTAGATGCTAGCATAGCCTGTGCGGTAGATAACCCGCTTCAATGGTAATAACACTGGCCTAATGTCTACCAGCTGGCAGCGGCTAGCATTTCGGGAATTGGCTCGCTGTCTTTGTCCCTCTGCCTGGTATGCTAGCCACTACCTGTCCAAAACAAAAGCGCCAGTGTTAGTAGAAATGTCACACAACGAAAACCATGTTATTAAGCCTGAGTTACTTTGAATTCACGATGAAGCGGTTTGTTAAAATTACTGTAACCCCTGTACGAGAGCTTTGTGTTTATGAAAATATACGATGCGTCCACAAAGCTAATGTTACGCTAACGCCAGCCTTATGGAGGTGAGGGATAGGTGCGGCGAGTCTTCATTCTGTATTAAGTACATTTACGGCATTGGCAGGTTTAGACCGTGAACAGAAAAGCTTCTGCATGGTTGTAACTATGCAAATGATCTTGTCTGTCATTGACAGCAGAACTTGTATCTGTTTTGCAGGGTTTGAAAGCATTCTTGAGGGCATCTATGGACCATTACTGCTCAGAGATCTCAGTTTATTCGATGGTGGGTAGTGTGTAAAACCTCACATGACTTTAATCCTAGCTCCACCATTTTGTTATGTTCACCAGTTTCTGTATTGTATATACATAAGCAGACTATCTCATACATATTTTGGCACTGTTTTTAGACTATGAACCTGAAGAAGTTCTTGACTGGTCCCCTGAAGAAAACGGTTCCCACTGTTCATTCTGCAATCTTCCCCTAGAGAAACTCAATGTAAGGCACAACATAGTTTGATATTCTTCTTTATCAAGAACTAATTACTGCTAGACATAAACGAGATTTTTCTTTTTAGGATCATGTGTTGTCATCCATGTCTCCCCTCTCGTCCCCATCGGACTACTCTCCACGCCCTGCCCCCTCCGAGAGCAGCCAATCAGCTCACAGGTTCCTACAGGCTGTGTTTAACAAGAAAGGTAATCCTTGGTTCAACACAATACTGATGGCATACTTTTGGACTAAATGGAAATGTGAACTTGAATATCTGAATATCAGTCCTCCAAATCAGCATAAAAAGAAGCCTTTGCCAGAGACAGCTGTGGTGAACAGAAAAACAGATCTTTAAACTGAAACATAACCTTGCATGTTTTTATAGGAAGGTTATGTAGATACAAAGGAAGCAGTAAAAGTAACATATCCTAGGAGCTTGCTTTACAGGTAGTTTCAGTTTCTGGTGCCAAGGTTCCTTGTCTCTTGATGATACTTGTAATACTGAATTACATGTCATGTTGTGAATGTGTCCACATATATTTGAGTATCTACATTTGTATCTTTAAAGTTTTTGACATAGTTTTTTTGCATAGATTTTTTTTTTTTTTTTGATTGATTAATTTTGTATTGTATGTCTCAATTAGATGTGCCTCTTGACTGTGACCCAAACGTCCCCCTAATTGCCCAGGAGCTTATGAAAAATATGATTCGTCAGTTTGCCATGGAGTATGCCTCCAAGTGCCTGCTCCACACCACCACAAATGGTGTTCAGACAAAAACCACTTCACCTCAGTCAGAAACGGCAGATGCTCCCCTTGACCTTACAGTGAGCCGTGCCCAGGAAGAAAAGGAGCCACAAGCAGGTATTTAAAATGTACATTTACATTAAATTGCGTTTGTGCACCATCAGCTCAAACCAGTTTTAATCTGTGATTCCTGTAACAGATGGCGTGCTTGACCTCTCCAACAGAAAGTCTGCCAGTTTACCAACGTCAAAACCTTCTGTCTCCGCCATTAATCACAAAGGCTCAGGGTAAGTCTTAAATCTCACTATTCACTGTGGACACAGTAGAGCATTTATTTTGTTAATTTAAATCTTAAAATGTAATGCAAAGCAATAGTTTTCAAGAAGTGCTGTTTTCATATCACAATGGAATGTATAGTTTTTTTTTTGTTTATTTTCTCCTAAATGTATTTTGTCGTTTTGGGGTTGACTCTTTTATGTCTTGAGGGGTAACGTCACAAAAATGGCATTGTATTACCATTTACTACCAGCTCAGGAGTGAGGAGACTTGCAATATGCAGCAGTACAACAGTTTACCTGATTTTCTACTAATCCACTTCAAATTTTGGTATTTCAACCGCTGAAGGATATCACAAAACTACTGCGAAGTTATGTGCAAATGCTGCAGTAGCCCCAGCCATTCACAGACTGTCCCACCTGGACGTGAAGAGGCTTTCCCCAAAAACATGTGTGCATGAGACATGCAGCAGTGTGAGGGCCTACTACAGAGTCAAACACGACACATAAGAGCCGCAGTGATGTTACCAACACAAGGAATAAAGGAGTGGACCCCTCGCCCTGCAACCCCTTCCTCATGCCTAAATCAATCCCCTTCATCACTTCCATCCTGACCCTGATGTTTGGTCCTCCCATCCCTAGGAGGCAGCAAAGGCAGAAGGAGTACATTGAGAGGAGCCTGGAGCTGTCTGAGGGGTTGCTGTCCAAGGCCCTTAAGGACGTTCGCTCAGGGAGGCTTCAGGAGCAGCGGGCTGCACTGCTGTATGGGATACCTCTTCAAGTCCTAAAGGAAGGCCAGGAGAACTGGTCGGAAGAAGGGCTGCTACAGCATCTGTCACCAGGAAACCGAGATGTGAGAGAAGAAGTGTCGTCCTACTGTGTGATGTCATCCATGCTGGGCGGCGAGGCCCGACTAGTGTTGCAGAAGGTGGCAGCGTGGGCGGAGCGGGCAGAGATTGGAGGAGCAGCAGAGGATCATGGGGACTTGAGTTTCCCTTCATCCTCTCTGACTTTTTTCCAGCCAAACAAAACGATGCACCAGGCCTTTCCCCAGCTCAGGGATGCTCTGCAGCCTCCAGCCAGCCCCACCCCCAGCCTCGAACCCCCCACTCCACTGCGCATTCCTCAGGTCCGCTCTGTGTCCGATCAGAGCAGGGCACTCCCTGCTGAAAACGGTGGTGCAGCTGAAAGCCTTCACCTTCGTACCTCATCATCAGAGGGCACTGCCAGTGTGTTGTCCTCTACAGCAAGACCTCTCTTCAAACTTAGGCCTTCAGTCTTGGCACACAGCTCCAGCCTATCACCTCATCGTCTGGGGGCACGTGCCTCTTCAGTGGATGATACGGAGGAGGGAGCAGATCGTCGTGACAAAGACAAGCAACCCAGGAAGAAGCGTGGAAGATATCGCCAATATGACCATGAGCTGTTGGAGGAAGCAATCACCATGGTGATGGCAGGTCGCATGAGTGTGTCTAAGGCCCAGGGCGTCTATGGTGTGCCACACAGCACACTGGAATACAAAGTCAAAGAGCGTACTGGCACACTGAAAAACCCACCCAAGAAAAAATCTGCCATCCCCTGCCCCTCCAGTACCAACGGCTCCAGGCCGAGTTCTACCTGTACAGCTAACTCAGGGATACTCACCTTAGCTGCTCCAACAAACAGGTTTTAAACTAGAGTGCTACAGAACGCCTCTACTAAATCTCCTCTGCACTTGAACCACTCGCCTCGTTCAAGATAAACATTTTTTGGAGACATTTACCACAAAACATGCCTTTACAGAATATACTAATATTAATATTCAGGTCTTTTAACAGTTTGTCTGTAATGATAGTCACACAATATGGTTTGTGTTTCAACACTGTTGACATGAAGTGCAGCTTCACAGAAAACATCACATAATGTTATTGTAGGTCATGTTTAGGTGAGTGAAACACAAACACTGTGTCGCTGTCATCATTCTAGATAGATTATCAGGTTATTCAGGTTTGATTCACTTCTTAAAACTCCACATTGTTGGGAGTGTTTGATTGTCATTAACTATTCTCTGGGTATTTCACTTATCCTCAAGTGACTTAGAGCCATTAAAACAGATTTTAAAGTCATTACTATTGCTAGATACTGACCCCTCTACAAACCGTGATTGTACAATGTATCGCGCATTGGGCATCATCATTAATCTAATATTCTAATAGAAGAGATTATCTTGTTAAAGCCATTTCTGTACTGATATTCTCTTTTGTGCAAGATACATTTTGAGTGTCAATGGAATGCAAACCATGGCATGTTTTCCTTATGTGCACTGATGCGCTTGGGATGTGTATGTATTTGTGTAGTGTTATTTTATGACTGATCACAGATGTACTAATTCTGCTACTGTAGCTGTATTACTGCAAACCTCATACATGACTGCTGCTTTAAACCTTACTTTTTGGGACCATATCCCAGGCACAAAGATGTACAGCAAAAACAAAGATGCTTATTTCATTAAATTCAGTGAAGGGTGTAGTTAGTTTAGTTAATGATAGGGTGGTTATAGATGAAGAATTAGACACATTATAGTTGGCAGAATCACAAGGATTGACAGGTGCCAGATGTTTATGTTGCTTGTATTAAGATGGGCTAAGCTAACAGTGCTAGTACCAAAGCAACAGTCCATGGTACCTACCAAAAGCTGCTTTAGTTGTTTGCTGTGATGTAGGCATAGACTGTAGTCTATGGATGTAGGCCTGTCTCTCTCTAACCTCATTGCCATATATACCTCTGAACTCTGCCTGTTGCCCAGCTTCAGGTTTCAACTTCTGTGACACTTAGTGCTGGGCTATTATTCAGCTTGGAAACACAGGCTCTCTCAAGGAACAACACCTAAGTGTAAATGTTATGCCATCTAAATATCAAGTGGATTTATTGTGTTTTGGTAATTTTAGGATAATTGTATAAGTATTTTGCTAGCATTTTCTTTCTTACTCTATTCACTGAATGTCACAATAGTACACAATGCTTGAATTTGAAATGACAAGGCAGCATGATGCCGATACTCTGGGAACAACTTATTTAAGATAAAAATCAATGCTGAAAAGCTTATTTAATTTAAACTAAATGTTGATGCTAGGTTAAAAAAAAATCCATACAGATTGGTACAGATCAGGAAAATTTAAACATTAACAAATGTTTATGTATTAATCTGTAATTGCACTATGATTTTTATTGTTCAACCTTTTTGTGGTGTTAATGCCTATTGATTGATATTTATTTATACCAGTGTAGATGTTATTATTTGTAATGAGACACTTTGATGCAAATGTGAAATGTGTATTGCTACTGCATGAAGGCTTATAAATGTTGTGATTTATTTATTTCTAAAAAGAACCCCTTTGATATTGTGATTTGTGTTTTGACATTTTAACTACAATCGCACTATAGAATGTTTTTCATAACAGCCCTTAGCTCTTCTGACTGTGTACAAGGTCATTAAACCTTCTGAAACTTCTAAGTTGTTATAACTTGTGCATAAAAGTCTAATTACGGTAAACATCAAGAGTGTTTTTGGACTTTTACCTATGGTGAGCGTTTCTACAATCGTTCTCTCTGCTCCGAGCAGATTCTTGTCATTGCCTTCAACTCCTCAATAAACAGGACGCTAATATGAACTTTGTGAACTAGTGATTCTGTACCTAACTTAACTTTTGCATCTGGTTGAAGATATTTGTACATGAAACAGAATGTGGTGCATATAACTGTGTTGTAACTCCCATCTTTGTATTTTCAGCTGCTGCCTGTCAACCACTGTAAAACAAATGGAAGAGCTTCAAGAGACCAAGACATCTGCTTTAGGTGCTGTTTTGAGCTCGTTGTGTCCAGCTCATCAGTTGTTGCTATGCCAAATCCTAAAGCTAGCACATCAACACAAAGTGTTTTTTAAAACTGTTAAAGTTCAGCCGGAGTGCTGCTGCTGTCATTGTGGTATATATTTTGAAGATGATTGGAGTCATTGTCATGGCACAAGGAGTAACTGCACCTCGCACAGTTGCTGTCAGCACTGGCTAATTGATCACTGCAGCACAAGGTGCCATCCCGGAGAGTCCAAGTCCAACTGCAGCACCCATCACTGTGCTTTGAAAGAGTGTGGACATGAAAACGACTCCAAGAGCTGCTCAGCTAAGCTTAGCAAAAGTAAGACTTACACAATTATACGCCCCAAGAGGGTGCACTGTCATTCTTGCCAAAGCCTCTCTTCTACAAACAGTTCAGTGTGCTCATTGTCCCCTACTGCCCCATCCCCATCAGTCTTAAATTTATGTTCATTATCAATCTGCTGTAACCAACCCAACACTCTACCTTGCTCATGTCATTTAACACACTCCTCTTTGACTGAAGACAAGAGCACAAACTCCACAGAGAATGAAGGTGACATTACTGCACTAAAAAGGGAGCAGAGCCTCTCTCCTCCTCCTCTGTCCCCTATCCCAGACCCTAATGAGCAAAGTGATGACAGACCACCAGCCCTTCTTGACCAAATTCAAGATGAGGAAACTGAGCCGGTAGGGAAAATACATAGTAATGCAAACCTTAAAAAATATTTGGTTATAAAACCAAAGTGTAGATCAACGCAAAGTAACCGAATTCTGAGAACTAATGGCACTCTCCTGCAGGATGTAGTCAGTCGGTTTAGTGAGAAACTTGAAACCCTCAAAACTTCAGAGAAGGATGTGTCACTTATCACTGCACCAGAGGCAGAAAAGCAGCCATTACATTGTGCTTCGAAATGTGTACAATTAAATCCAGATTCCCATTTGACTGAAATAATCACTACAGTCCTTCACACAGGCAAAGCCAGTGAATACAACCTTGGTAAGCTCATTAACCATCATAATAACAAGGAGCATCATTCCCCAAACACACGTTCCAGGCGCCGACAAGAGATGCTCGCTGCTATGGCGACGCCCACTGATAATGGTACAGCCCGAAGGCAAATTAAGCAAACAAAACAAATTAAACGTGAACTAGCAATGCTGGACCAGTATCACGATAAACAAAAAAGGTCCACATTAGAAAATGGGGAAAGCATTTTGAATCATGTTAATGAGGAATTTGAGAGAAAGGTTAAAACTGTGAAACTCAGTTCAGACACTCCAAAACAACCCAAAACAGAGACTGTCGTGAGAAGAGAAGAAAACAAGATATGGGAAGAATATATGGCAGCTTCTATAAAAGAAGAGGCTGATGTGGCAATGGTGACAAACTGTAAAACAGATAGGAATCTGGATAAAGAGTATGTGACTTCAAATTGTGGTAAAAATGTACCAAGTGTATTAGACCAGTCAAATAATTCAAGAAAGGCCAGAAAATCTAAGAGAACCATTGTTCCCCCTCCACGCTTTTCCTCTTATGTCACAGAGCCCCGCAAAATGTACTTTGTTGCGTGTTTTTCAGACACCATCTTTAACCAGAGAAATCGAGCTGATGAAGTTATCACTCCCCCACAAAACCCTGACCACAAGCCCGATTATGAAAATGATGCTTCTGAAAATACAAACGAATATTCTGTAAAAGCTGACAGTGAAAACCTGGCTGTTCCACCTATCAAATACAGTCCCACAAAAAACGACTCCAGCATGCTGACAGATGATAGCCGGAGAACTACCAAGCGCCGCAGAAGGCTACAGCTAGAAGACTTGTCCTCTGATACTAAAACCAGGCCTTCAGCATGTACTGACACTTGTCTTGAGTACACAAGTCCAATAAAGCTAATGTTTGTTTCCCCGGTTAAAGATGAGGAGGGGATGAAGTACAGTTTGAAGTCAGCAGCTGCTGTAAATGGATCGCGAGCAGATGAATGTTTTGACCCCTGTGAAGAATCGTCTTGGTCAGGGACTCCAGAGAAAATCACAAGGCAGAACACACAGCTTGACACACAGACTCCATCACCTCTAAAGTCCTCAACCTTCCCCAAACCAGCCTCTGGGTCACCAAGGTCCACACCCAACAAAACTTCCCCAAAAACACCACCTGCTAAATCTGCCTCACCCAAGTCAACTACTTCACCAAAAACAGGATCAAGAAGATCGGGTGAAAGCACTCCAACCAAGTGGGTGGATGACCCTCTAAGATATTCCCATGATGGTTCAGGGTTGCATGAAATCACTCCACCAAAGAGACGTCGAGGCCGGCCAAAAAAGCTGGGACCGCAGCTGGAGAAAAAAGTCAAGAGGCCTATTGGCCGTCCACGCAAAGAGAAGGTTATGGAATCCACAGTCAAAGAAAAGGTTAATGGAAATACTGAAGCATCAGACACAGAGACAAAAGTCAACAAAAATCTAAAAATTACTGTTCTATATGGCCGTTCCCGGAGAAATAAAAGGATGGTGTCTGAGGGCTTTGATCAGCTTCAAACTGAATTCCGCGATGCATGTCAGGCAGTGGGCCTAAATAACAACTGGAGTATGTTAATGAACTCTACAAAAGTTAATTCAACAGATCTAAAAACAACTTCAGTTGAACTGTCCCAAAAGATTCCCACATTAGGACCTGTTAAGGATGGTGCTCCTCACTCAAGTAGCATCAAACGTCCATCAGTGGATGATGCTGCACCCTCTCGAAAACCAGGTAGACCCGCTAAAGTTAAAATCTCTGGAATTTCTGTTACAGTAACCACAGTATCACCCCGGCAACGCAAAATTCAGATAAACAAAGATAAAGCCTCTCCAGTAAAGCAGAACCATAAGCGAGCACTCTTCCAAAAGCCTGTGTCTGCCAAAGAGCCCAAGACAATCACTTGTCATTCAGTGAGCAAAAGCAGTGATGAGGAGCAGCCTTCAGAGGAGCCTAAAGGAGAGAGTGAAACTGAACCAAACCCACCAGTCTCAGTTCGCCATTCTGAGAGGGTCAGGAAGCCGTCTCTTCATTTTTTACATGCAGTCGCTACCTCTAGCTCGTACAGCCGGAGCAGTGCTCTGGTGCGAAGATCTAAACAGCTCCTTTTGAATAAGACCAAAAAAGATGAATCACAGAATATAGTGCAGCCAGTAGAAGAAAAACATCATATAAGACGGGAGGGTAAAGGACAGGCCTGCTCCCTAGGATTACAACAAATAGCAACTGTATCTGTCGACTCCATCTATCGTCCAAAAGAGATGAAGTGGTGGTCAGCCTCAGTTCAGAAGAAGACTCTAAACCAGGAGCTTGCCAGAAGAATCCGCCTCATCTCTGACACCTGGGTTTCAGACACCGTGGGTAATGAAGCAGGATTTGACTCCGACAAAAGTCCATCCAGTGGAAAGCCCAAGTGCTCCTCTGTGGTGCGTTCATTGTTTGACTGCTCTCCTAACAAACCCAGGTCCTGCAGCATGCAGCAGCTCTGCTCTTGGTTTATGCAGACCACTGAGACACAGTCACTCTCTATTGTCAAGAAGGCAAGCTCACGCAATCCTTATGAAGTCATGCATTTTCCACGAACAACATACAGAAAAACTACATACTACAGCCCTCAGGCAGAGCGACTTCGCAAGCATCTCAAGAAATTTGCAAAAAGTGTGCCAAAATCTCCAACTGATTATGCACAGGCTCAAAACAAGATTCACAGAAGGAACCCTATATTAAAATCAAATTTTAAAAATTGGTACTCAACCACCATTTCAGCTACAGACAGGCTTAATTACACTGCCAAGGGGAGGAGCAAATCATTCAGCAAATATAAGACCAGTCTTTGTCGAGTAAAAAGAAGGTTCCTAACCAGAAAAGAGAGGAAGTCCTGGATGAACAGTAAAACAAGACATAATTTAAAAAGACATACCACTGTATTACGTTCAAAACTAAAATCACCAACAAAACATGTTTCCTTAAATGGACAACCACTGGCCCCTGTGCATGTGGCTGACGATCATGTGAGCTCTGAACATTCAAGTCCAGAGACAATGAGGGAATGTCGTGTGTTTCTAAAGAAAATCCATTCACCAAACAATGGGGCAAAGGAGGAAGAGGGGTCTCTTTCTGTCACACTGGAAGAGGGGTCACCTTCAGCATTACTGTTAGGAAGTGAAAAAGGTGGAAGGGTCAACCAAGCTGTGAAAACTGAACACATAAGAAGCCCTAAAGGAGCTTGCATTACAGACTCTGAAAGTCACTCACCTGACTCAGTCCAGGGACCGCATGTGGAGCCAATGAGAGGCGAGGGCCACAGGGATGAATCACCACAACAGCCACCAGCAAAAAGGTTGAGACAATCACGAATGACGGGCCTATCTGGAGCCAGATGGCGTGACTTTGTGTTTGAAAATTGACTTTTTGGCAGAATACTATTGAGACTAATTTAACAAAAAAAATATGTTATCTTTCTACCTATTCATATTTTAATTTAGAAAAGTAATCAAAAACAAGAGGCCTCCATCGTGGAAAAGGGACTGTGGTTTCAATGGTGCCTTTAGACACTGAGCGGACCACAGACTGGCTGTTCACTAGAGTTCAGTCTAACACTCAGCAAATATGTAGCAGTTTAACTTAAAAGCTTGATGTTGCACTATTTCTCTTATGTTCGTATTTTTGTCACATCAGACCATTTTTGTGTTCTTAGAAGTTAATGTCATTTGGACTCAACAGTTATGCGCTTATATTTTGTTTTTTGAAGTAGAAATATCCCTCAGTCAGTTAAAAACATTATATATATTTAATCTGAGCCCTTTATATTTATTTAGAACATTTTCTGCTTGATACATTTCATCACTTAGCATTTTCACAGATTACTATATTTATGGTGCCAAGTCCTGCCAAAATGATTTAAATGAAGGAGTGTTCTAATCATCATCCCTCTAGCAAGACACCTTTTGATTGTACCCTATAGATAATATTGACACTTGTAAATTTTAAAGTAGTTTTCGTTTCTGTCCGACGCCACCTAGATCGATGCCTTTGTCACACTGCTTATTGCACTACTCCCTCTGAGATCATCACAGATTACGCATTTTCTTTTCCTATATTTTGCACACCCCATGTCCCCGTTGCCAATCCCTATTGTACAACTGGTGCAATACTACCCCAGATAACTTTTAGCACGTAGTAATTATTTTATTGCTGACAGATATGGATGTACTCTTAGCTATTACTGAAACCCAAGATTTAATGTGATTTTAAAATTTGCTTTGTTTTCCCCACCACCAGATCCTTAATTATTAGGATAGCATTAAAGTGTTTGTGTCATAGCGTACTAGCATTAATATTTAAAATCTGTACTAAGTAAGAACCTACCTCTAATTGGGCTTGTCAATTGTGTCATAGAAAGCCACAGAGGTTAATAAAACACTTCCCACTTGAATGGCAGTTAGGTCCAAGATATCCGGTCATAGGTCAATGCTAATGAACTTGTGCGTGCCTGATTAGCCCTGTACATGTCATTGAGGTTGAGGAACGCTAGTTAAGCTTTAGAGGACTAGCTCTCTGTTGGAGAACCTGGTGCTAAACGGTTGTGTATATTTTGTGATTTTTATACTATCCTGTACAGATGCAAAGTTGTCTTCTGTTGGAACAATAAAGACTAAAATACAATTCAGTGTTTGTGTATTCAGCGATAAGGATGCTTGATTATGATTATTCAGATCACAAAATAATCGTTAGAACCAAAATGGCATTAAGAATTAAACCAACTCATTTTGTAAAATTACAGGTTTTATTTAAATTTCCACTCCTGAAATCGCTCCAAAACAAATATTCAAACCAGAAAGGGTCCTGTACCAGTTGGTAATCTGCATTGTGTGAATGAAGATTTATTAAAGGTTCCACAAATTTTTAATCAGCGTCTATAACGAGGAATCATCTTAATATTATGTTTTCTCACAAAAATCATAACACTAAAAATGTATATTTTTATGTTGATATTTATGTCAGTTATTTAATTGTTTAGACAAACATTTTGGAAAATATTTTATTACACGTTTTCTTTAAAATTAGCAGAAAGTGAGTACACAATAGGTATAAAATGCTAAAGTAGAAAAAGAAAAGATAAATGCATGGCAGTTTTTGAATACAGATTTTATAGACTGGAATTTTTACGACACCTCTTGATTGATCAGAGGGTTTAGATCGAGCTTAGCCTTCTCCAGAGCAGCCGTTTTTGCTCTTCTCGATGGACGTACCGATGGGACAGACTCAGGAACATTTTCTCCATCACTGCAAAAAACAAAACAAAAAAAAAACAAACTTTTTTTTTTACATTACACAGATTAGTAGAAATAGAACCATTTCCTTTTTAGATCAAATACCTCTCCTCTGATGAGTCTGCTCTCCTGCTGGGCTTTCTACCCCCTTTGGCTGCACCAGCTTTCTTTTGACCTAAAACACACATCAACAAAAGAATAAATATGAAATCTAAATTTAAAAATTCCATAATATCAATGGAAACGAACCTGGATTCCCTCTTTTTCCTCTCTTGGCAGATTTTGTTGGGTTTTCAGGTGCTTCTGCATACAGAAGAAAACAACATTAAATAAGTGGCATGGGACAGAAGTTTGTTTTACAGTATTCGTATCTGTACCATCTGCATTGACATCCAGAGGTTGTAAAGCAGTAGCACTCAGCATCTCTGCTTGTTCCCTGGAATCCACAAGATGAACCATAATTTTCTCAAGCCCACGCAGAGACACACGATCCTTCACAACCTAAAATTAAAACAACAGAGATTAGAGAAATATACTATTCCCTACCAGTCTACACCATCGTCGTCCGCCCCCCCCCCCCCTTTAATTATAATGACTGAGAATGTGACAGTGATGAAAGCGGATAGGTTTCCTATCCCTAATTTTGATTGCTTGATTGTATAGTGAACTAATGCGCTTTGTGGCTGAGGGAGCTGCCTGGGCCCATGCTGTCATGCAGCAGGATATGTGTGAAAAGATCATCCCATGCAAGTAGAGCAGGGCCGCCTGGTCGGGGATGTAATGTCTAATTGGTTTAAAGCAATTTAGGTTTCTTTGTATTGTTTTGTATTTTCTTAATGTGTCAAATTTTAATTGTGGGTCAAGAACCAATCCAAGATATTTTAGTTCGTTCACCAATTGTATTTTATCATTTTGCAAACCTATTTGAAAGTTCTGTTCTAGATTTACCTTTTTAATAGAAAATCACATAGAAACTGTTTTAGTAATAATAAGGACTAGTTTATTTTTGTGGAGCCATTGGTTAACCTCAGCCATGCATGCAGACAAAACATCTGCAGCTTGCACTGGTGTCATGACGGGTGCGTAGAAAACAGCATCATCCGCGTAAAGCTGGCAGCGGACACCAGGGCAAATCAAAGGCAGATCATTTATGAAAAGGCTAAACAGCAGCGGCCCCAATAGATCCCTGAGGTATGCCCATTGAGACGTTTATAAATGTTGTCCTGGGCAACTTTCACGCACTGTTCCCTACCCTGAAGAAAAGAGGCAAACCATTGCACTGGCTCAGGGGAGATGTTAAATGAAGGCATCTTGGATAAAAGAAGACTATGACTGACTGTGCTTTTTTAAGATCAAGAAATACTGCTCCTACCACCTCACCCTTATCCAGGGACTTCTTTATATTTTCAATGAAGCAGCAGTTTGTGATCTCTGTAGAATACCCAGATCTAAAGCCAAACTGCTGTGGGTGGAGGAGTTGGTTGGCCTCCAAGTGGTCAGCCAGATGTCCCGCTACTACATTTTCAATCACTTTTGAAAATACAGGTAAAATTTATATAGGCCAGTAGTTGTGCATGGAATCCCGTCTTCCTGATTTAAAAATTGGCCCAATTACTGCTTTACATTTCTACATTTTATATACGTACATACAGAATACATCAAATATGACGCAAAATATATAGAATTATGTAGCAAATAGTAAATACATTCAAATCCTCAACGTAGCCATCCTTTGCTCTGACAGTAGTTATTAATATTTTTTTTGCTACACAATTCCATACATCTTTCTTCATATATTTGATGTCTTCTGTGTTATATAAAATGTATAAAGTAGTAAAAATAAAACTTGACTGGTAGTGTACATGTACTATACTCAAATATTAAGAACGTCACAAACCTCTAGAAGCTCCTGCAGCAGTGTTTGCAGATCCTTTTTCACAGTCTCATCTTGACTTAGTTCAAGGTTGCACAAAGTTTTTGCATACAATCGAACCTCTGGGGCTGTGGGATCTTTCAGCATCTCTCCACACATGCGCGCAGCCAGGTAGTCATGGACACACACTTCCTGAACACACCCACATGCCCATATTAGGCTAATATTTTACTTACAAATCTATCACACAAGGGCTGTTTATTATATCGTTACTTCTGTGTTGGTCGAGGGTTTGATGAGTGTACTGGGGCGGGTCAGTTCAACCAGTAGTTCCACCACGTTGTTAATGTCCACTTCAGCGAGAGGAGAGGTCACTGGAGCATTCAACAGAGTCCGCACAGTTGGTAGAAAACTCTCCTCGATAACTTCTTGGTGAGCCCTAATACATAAATGCTTTGAATCAGTAAAATCATAGTTGTGATATTTCTTACCAACATGTTAGATATGACTCAAACTAGGGCTGAAAGAGTATGAGAGGGCAGGGATGGCGTTATACTCTTTGATTCTATTGACAAATTCACCATATTTATTGCTTTTTCTACAAATAATCCCACTGCTTTTTAGTGAACTCTGAAAAATTTAAAATTCTGGTGACTGCTGTTGTGAATTAGCCTACGCTATAAACACTGTGATAGATTTACTTGATTGTTAATCTATGTTTGAAACCATAAAGCAGAATTATGCACAAAAAAATATTCTAAATGCAAGATATTTTTAAAGATTGTTGAGTTCTATAAATAAAACAGCAGAATGCAACACTTAAGTAACTATTTTGTGTAACTTAAGTTCATAATTCAATCTTCTACTTCTATCAAAAATAACCAAAAATGTCCCAGTATTACAAAAAAAGTACTCACCATAAATAAAGGAAAAATTAATTTATAATATACTGAATAAGTTATAGATATAAAAAATATAGCTATAAATACAATGTAGATATAGAATTTATTGTGACAGTCCTATCAGGAGCATTAACATTATGAAAAAGTGTCTTAAGTGTCTAAAAACTAACGACAAAACCATTTTTCCCCCAATAACAGGATATTTTAGTGTTTACCTAAAAAAAAATTCTATTCAATTCAATTCGCCCACAACCTGGCCACGGATAAGCAGAAGATTGATGTATGTATTGTGTAGCCCTAACTGTAACCAGGCTGTAAACACATCACCTGCTCTCACGGGCATAGAGCTGGAAAAAGACGCCGAGGCAGTGCCGCAGACGAGTGTCATCCTCGGTGACGGGGTTGTACCACAAAAGAACGAGACGTGAGAACATTTTGGCACTAGCAATTCTGCCGGTGTAGAGGAGTTTGGCAATGCCCTCAGCTGCTTCTGTACGGAGGTCTGCGATCTGTGAAGAAGGGAACAGCATAATAAACAGAAATGTACACACACACACACAAAAACAAACAAACACTGAAGCTGTATTTAAAAGGTTCTGTATTGCGCAACATTGACTGAAATTTTAGCCATGTTAGAATGTTATCTCATCAAAAACATACCTGGAGTTGTGTTTAGTTTCATTTACATATGTATTATTAGTCTGAAATGATCAAAATGATTCTAGCGAAGGTGTATGGAGTTTAAAAACTATGGAGCACTTCTTGTATTACTACATGACATCACAAGGTGGAGTGTTTTCTGTCTGTGAGAAATCTCAGGCTAAATATTCAGGCTTTGTGTTAAATGTGTGAATGAACAAAAACAACTCCAGGTATGTTTTTGATGAGGGAAACATTATCACACAGATTTAAAAGAGCGTAATATGGGCCCTTTAAATGCCAGAACTGAACTCACCTCACTGTCCAGAAACTCTGAGAGCATGACCAGTGTACTCTGAGCACTGTCCTCCTGCACTTCCACCTTATCGTCAGAGGAGGTGTCGTCCTCCTGTCTGTCTGGGGACTGTGAGGCAGGGGCGGGGTGAAGGGCCGCTGTATCAGAGAGCAGCTGGAAGCCAAACATCAGCAACAAGTCGATAATGGCCCGCAGAGCACTGATGCGGATCCTCACCTCATCCAGCTGAGCAATCTGAAAACAAGCAATACAGAGTGATGGTAATTAAACATTTTTCAGCGTTAAAAAAAATAATAATAATAAAAAAATTGAGCAAATGATCCTAATGTGCCCCATCTGTATATTATTGATACTTTGCACCTGATGTTATCAACATTCCCTGGGGCTGTGAAGCTAACTGAAAGCACTGCTTTGTTAGAAGTTCTGTTATTCAAATTTGACTTAATCTAAGCTTTATTTTAACACAATCTTATTGTGCTGATTTGGTTGGAAATACAACAGGTGAGATGATTTGTCACTCCCATGCTAGCTAGCATTAGCCGACAGTTTTTCAATAAGTGTTTGATTTTTGTTGAAAATCAAACACCTAAACAGGATCATGAACGCTCATACTGATCACAAGCTCCTGAAAGTGTGCCGTTTAAATCCAATTTGTAATTTTTTTTTTTTTTTTGTGTCTGTTTGCTAATGTGTGCATTCTGTCACCACGGTTACTACTCAACATTTCGCCAATAGAAATGCATTATAGAACCCCCCAGCATGATGTCATTGCAAGTATCAATACAGTAGGACCTACCTGAAGCAGCAGAACCATGTGGGTTTTGGCAAGCTCCATGCTGTGTAGAGCACATGTTCCCAGACACACCACTGCCATGTTGCGGACAGCAGGGTGGGCGTTTGCAATAGAAGGCAAGACCTAGAAATAGAAAAATAACACCAATTTTGTCACCAGGTTCAATGCTTACAGGTGATAATTAATTCAATGTAGCAGTTACCAATGAAGACATAAGTGCACTTATAGTTGGTCCAATACGAGACTTGATGTTCATCTGCTTAAGTAACTCAGCACACATTGTGAGACACCTGAGAAGAGTCTCTGGATCATTCTTAAAGATAAAGAAATATGTTCGGTGAATTCTTTAAGTCAGATGCAATGATTGATTTTAGGTTAGGATAATTCTTACCTTTTCAGCATGAGTCTCCTTGTCAGCTGGTTGACTGCTCTCTGCAATTTCCTGAAGAATTTGATTCCTGCGATTTTCCAGCTCTGTGATGGAGTCCTTGAGCTCAGCAGCCCGATTAAACTCCTGAGCAGAGATACAGTCCTCCAGCGCCTGTTTTGCCTCCATAATATGGACTTTTATCTCTGCTAGCTAGAAAGAAAACAGAGTGGCGTTTCAAACCCAGAAATAACGTAAACATAAAATTGGTATCGCTATATTACGATAATATAATAATCTATGTTATGGCCGGATATAAGTGGAGTAGTAGTGTGTTCACTAGTATGCCTGTTTTTATTGCTCCTTGTGTTCTAGTGACTGATGTGTTTTTGTGATGTTACAGAGGAAAATTGTGTTTATCGGCCAAACCTTTACTTGCTGTCGGCGGCTGAGATTTTCATCTACAACATGACTGGCCTCCATAATAGGCTCTCTCACATCAGAGATGGTCTCTGCCACCTGTTGAACACAAAGTCACAACAATTTAACATGGCATTATTGTATTTTAATGTGTTGATTGTGGCAATTGAGTATACATACACACTGAATCCTTCTTTGGTCATCTGGAATGAGGGTAAGGAGCTTTTCAGTGAGCAGTGAGACAAGAGAGAAAGGAGTATGGGGCAAAGATAGCATCTCCTGTAGAACTGCCAGCACCTGCTTCCTATAAACACAGAAGAGGCGTAACTGCCCAGCAATCAAAAAAATTATCCATACATTGAAACAAAACTACTACTAATGATATTCATATAATCTTCCTACTTTTCATTGATAATAAATTATCATAACAATAGTAAAGGAATTATTTTTCAATTATCGAACCTGCTCCCCTCCTCGTTTGTATCCAGGCAGCCAATGAGATGGATGAGTTGTTGTGAGATGAACTCTTTAGTCATAACAAGCTCCAGTTGGTTAAAGTCAGCTCTCTGTTCTTCTGACAAAACAGGCACAGCCTTTAGGTACCTGTCCAAAGGAGAATTTAATTTTTTTTAAAACACACAAGACAAATCATCAAATAGGCAGACTTAAATATTAGGCTTAAAGAAAGTAGATGCCCTCTTACCCTGAAAGGTAGTGAGAATATGTGGCAGCGTCTGGTAAAACCTGCTCCAACATCTCTTCTCCCTCGTCTCCTTTGCTCTTGATGAATTCACAAAGGGCTCGCCAATAAAGCACATTCTCACAGCTCAGGGAATTTTCTACCAGAAGCTTCCTGTTGGAAGTATATACATAGTACATATTGTATTCAGACAACCCTGAACTATTAGTTTTTAAAACTCACATTTCACCAACATTAGTAAGTCCTACCTGTCATCAAATTGCAGTTTGTTTTTCAGGAGATCCTCAGGAGCCATGCCGTTAAATATGGCTTTCAGAGTGTCCAGAGCAGTCTGAGCACAGTTCTCTACATCAAGCCTGTGAAGCAGCTCAATGACATCACCGTCCAGACGAAGCAGCCAGGCTGGCAACAGGCGTGAGCACATCACCTCCCTCACTGCTTCTACAAAATACAGCCATACATGTTAAATAAGGCCACTGTCATGCTCACATAAACATCTAAAACACAATTACCAGAGGTGTCATGGAGACCCTGTTGCAGCAGACTCACTCTCTGTGCAATTGTGAGAGCTTTTATGTGAACTTTATCTGCAAGAACCTGGGGAAGAAAAAACAAAAACAAAAAACATTACAAACATGACTGATAGATTTGGTTAAAGAGTAGATGGGTAAAAAGTTACTATTAACAGACTAATTATGACTCTACCTGAAATGCTAACTTCCGAACATTCTCTTTAATGTCTCTAGTGCGTTTGAGTACTATAGGGAGGGTAGACGGAGACATTGCAATACAGGAGAGGACAGCCCGCCTCACTTCAGCATTCGAATCATTATCTATTATCAGTGAATATGCTAAAAAAAAATACAAATAAAATAGGAATGATTATACAACATACAGATGCATTGCAGACATCCAATAGGATACAAACCATTGATTGTAGGGCAGTCTGGATCTCTTGGTTGTTGTAGGCGAGTCATAGCCAATGCAGCTTGAATCCTCACATTTGGAAACTTGTCAGTAACACGGATCAACATGGCTTGATGAATCCGATCAAACAAATCATCATCAATTTGAGCATTTTCTGCCATGCTGCCCAGAAGTTTGTTGATCAGTTGACAAACACGGAAACGCACAGCATGACTATTTGCTTTATGGGACTAAGCAGGAGAAGAAGTTATAGTATAGTATTAGTATTTTAACAACTAGATTGTAATTTACACAGTGATTTCATGACCTATGTAATATTTTATCGCAATACATTACCTCCAATAAAAAGTTGAAAATAAAACTGAGGAAAGGGTGATCCTCATCTTCTTCCTCTTCCTCCTCCGTCTCCTCTTCCTGCTCTTCCTCTGGTTTTGGAGCAGACTGAAAACTTGTTGCAAATCTGACAACAAATTCTATGACATTTTCCACACAGGGCTCTCGCTTGTACACGATCATGGCATACTTGAGATAGTGCGCAAACTCCTCATGAAATAGAGATTTGTCTTCAAGCTAAGGTGAAGAGAAAGTCATGAATAAATACTGACACAAATAATTTTAATACCAGCCCTGTTTCCATTTTACAGTGAACAAGACATTACCTTGTTGTAACGACTCTTGAGACTTGCCACCAGTTTTGCCTTGTTGTTATGGCCTTTCTGAGCGCGTTGAAACGCCTCCTTGATATCCAACTCATTGTCCGCCGTCATGGTCCCTTCACTGAAAACAATGTTTAAATTTGATCGGTATTAACATGGTACAAAGTGCATCATCTGTGTCTCCAGAGTCTTGTTAGCTGCTAACGCCCACAGCGCAGAGACAAACAACATACTCTGACCAAAATCCTTCGAGACGCTATTCCCGTAAGAGATTTTATACATGTATATTGTCATAATGTTATATATAATGTGTATGAAATGCAATTGGAATACAAAATAACAGCGAATGGAAGGTAGTAAAATGTAAAAATCACCTTTTCTGTCGTTTCTGTTGTTTTATCGTGCCGCCTGTTTTCAAATTGAGCTACGTGAGATCTCGCGATACTTCTGCATCTGTACCGTTTGTCCTGAGATTTGTCTCTTAGGAGGACGAGACCCAAACCATGGAAATTCTGTTACAGTATTCAGTGGAATTAGTGCAATAGAAAAAAAAATACTTTACTGTATCGCATTGTGGATGAAGCCCGATTTTATTGCTCAAATGTATGGGGGTGGTGCATTTTGAAAAGTTTAGTTTTTCTTTTCTTCATAGCCTACACATAAAACTGTCAAAACGTTTTGTGGTTCCAGGTTAGTAAAAATCCTTCATAGCAACATTATCGCTTCTTTCTGCGCCTGAACCAGGCCTGCCAGGGATCACGTTTGCTCAGGCTCAGGTGCCTGGGGCCAGCAGCCCATAAACGAAGGAAGAATCCTGCCCCCGAGCCTCTCCCTTTCTCAACTTTGAATTGGCAGAAGTCAGAGTCACTGAGATGGCATGAGCTTGCCACCAGGAAGGGGGCCCTGCATATTAATGTACTGCCGATATAGGTCAATGTAATACCAAAAGTTGTTGCCCTGGAACAGCATGTTTCCATTCGAGTCTAGTGTGGCAGAAGGCGATCACGCGACTAGACCGTGCGCCCCCACCCTCGCGGTGATGGGCACCGACCGCACAGATACAGCCGCGGTGCGCGGGGCGGGGCCGCACTGCAGCAGTGCGCCTGTGTTGACGAGCTCTCTCCGGTAATGTTCCACCGGATACATACGCCCCTCACCGCCCCTGTTGCGAGACAGGTGGACTGTCCGCCTTCATGCTTTAGCGCTGACTGTTACAATAAAACAGCTGGGACAAGTCGGTCGGCGCGAGCGCGTCCCCGATGGACTTCCAGCGTGTGACCTCCGCGAGCACCAGGCGGACCGGGGGAGAGTGGGCAAGTGGAGCGCGAGAGAGGGGCTGCACCGCCACTATACTACCAAATGTGTTCACGCGAATCGCTCGAGCTGCTGTTCACAGATGGAGTTCTGCACAAAAACGAATGAGATGCATACATTTGAAGTTATCTGGACTACGCTGATAATTTTCGTCTGATAGACTATTGGCTCCTGGAACTTCCCCCGAGAGCGTTATGGCTTCAGGCGCCGGTAAGGCTACACAGCCCGCTGGCCAGGGCTCCGCCGTTAACGGGACTGCGGCAGAGTTCCCGAGTATTGAGCAAGACACTGATCAGTACGACTACCAGATGCACAGCAAAATGTGCAAGAAGATCGCCCAGCTTACCAAGGTAAGCGATTTGGCACCGGTGTTAGCGGAGAGGCGCGCGCCGTGGACGCGCTGTCACTGAGTGTCCCAGACTGATGGCCTTCCATCATTTATCAATAAACATGTTGAGGCTACACCTTAGAACATGGGGCCACTGTAATGGGGTTATGTACGACGAAACATCAACCATTTGGAGCAAAACGACTATGGTCTCCTAGGCGAATAGCCTACTTGCCCTGATTCTCTGTTCAATTGGCTATGTAAAATACCATCCACCTGGAACATTAGCCTACTAAAAACTTTAAAAATCGTTTTCGTGACTGACTCGAATAGGCTGCAGATCTGCCAAAACGAAGGCACATAGCAACAGTTCAATCAACATATCCTGTGCTGTACACGTCTGACTCTGAATATAAGACATGTGAAAATATGTGTACCAGCTAAAGCTCGCAGTGGTTTTAAATGAACAGTAGCCTATTGATAGTATTGTTTTTATGTCACGCTCAAACATGATAAGCAGCTGTTCGATGTATATGGGGCATTTTGTTCTCTGTGCTGTTTTCCTGTGGACATACACTGTGCTATGTGCAGCCAGTGCAGGATGTCTGATCTGACAGCCAGGCAGCTGCAGTCGCTGCTCTGTCTTATACACTAACCCATTCTTACAGGGATTCACCTTGTCCCTGCCACAATATAGCTTACAGAGGCAGGACATGACCCACTGCTTGTTGACCAGTGACAATTACTGTTGACAGTGCAGTTTTCATCCAGCCTTGTGCATGTGAAGCCAGACCTTCTTATATCTGAGATGCTGTACCATTGCAGCCCATGAACAGGCTTTGTGCTTTTGGGTTATACGTAATGATTTTGGAAATTTATCGTAACTATATTATCCCTATCCCAATATACTGTAAATAATCAACTGAATGTTTGTGTAATTCTTTGCATACTCAACCTCTCAGTTCTGGCACACTGAAGACGTCCAGAAAGCCCAGAAATATTAGAATCAGATGTGATGTTTGGTGTAAGCATTTTCTTGAGTGCTTGAATATGACTCAGGATTTATTGAAGCAATAGCAGAGGAAGCAATAAATGGGTCAGCGGTGGTAACCTTATATTTAATAACCCTAACTCTGAGGCCACCACTTGCAACACACATGGGCACCTCCCTCCATGCTGGCCCGAGGGTAGACTAAACTGACAGAGGGTGTATTTGAGTTTCAAAGAGGTGCAAAAGCAACACTTTTTCATTAAATGTCATTATTTCATGCACCTAAAATGAGGATGGAAACATTTTTAAAGGTGCATTGCATAACTTCACTCGCAGAAGGTCCACCACCTGCTTGTATGGTAGTGTTATTGCTTTGGGCTAGAATAGTCTACTACAGTATGGTAAACTTATTTATCTCTATGGAGACGTAATGAGGTCATGTTACAGGTCAGATCTGCAAAGAGGTGACCATAGTTCAATAGGAAAGCACGTTTCTGTTTTTTTTGTTTGTTTGTTTGTTTTGTTTTTCAATTAAAAGACCGGAAATACGAAATAAATGCTGGATAGATGTTTATATTCTGTCTAACATTTAGGGCAAAGCAATGACATCCCAATGGAGACGAGTAAGAAACAACGCCTTTAAAGGGATATGCCACCCCCAGGTCAAACTTGGGCATCTCCCCACAGTCCAGAGACTAAAATAAGTGGTGGAAAGCGTTTTCCTGCTCACCCAGCCATTGTCCGAGTCTGTCGCCACTGACCGCCGCGGTATCTGCAGCTACTCCGCCTTAGACTGCAGAGTCTAACGTCGCCAGAGAAAGATTTCGGCCAAAAGGAATTAATTTGCTCGATGCGTTTCCCAATTACTTTCTGTGTAGTGCGCATTCATATCGAGTGCAAATAAATGTACAAATCAACATGGAGAGCTTGCCTTGGTCATTTTGGGTGGGAACTATTTTTCAGTGCGGAAAAACATAGCCGAAGCACGCACCAGGCTGTGTAACAGGGGAACTCCCTTCCTGGTGCGTAACAAGGATTCCCCTGGCAGCGTGGTGTGTGCTTCGGCTATGTTTTTCCGCACTGAAAAATAGTTCCCACCCAAAATGACCAAGTCAAGCTCTCCGTGTTGATTTGTACATTTATTTGCACTCGATATGAATGCGCACTACACAGAAAGTAATTGGGAAACGCATCGAGCAAATTAATTCCTTTTGGCCGAAATCTTTCTCTGGCGCCGTTAGACTCCAGTCTAAGGCGGAGGAGCTGCAGATACCGCGGCGGTCAGTGGCGACAGACTCGGACAATGGCTGGGTGAGCAGGAAAACGCTTTCCACCACTTATTTTAGTCTCTGGACTGTGGGGAGATGCCCAAATTTGACCTGGGGGTGGCATATCCCTTTAAATGAGGTTCCAATAACCTTTTGCACAGATGTAAAACTACCTGCATCCATGCCCCTTCAAGTCCCCTAACTTATTACACCAGTACCCAGGTCAGACTTTGTCATTACCACTAGTAGACTACTCCATTGCCTGGAGTGAAAAATATCTATAGCAACTTGTTTTTGAAGATAATTATTTCCTGTCCTTCTTAGTAACTCTAACTAACTATACACATTAAAGGGCCCATGTTACATTATTTTCTGATCTGCAGCTCTGGAAAAAAATAAGAGACCACTACATTTTTTTCTGAAATCAGCATCTCTACATGTATTACAGCCATTCCATTCCAGCGTCTGTTGAATTCCAACACAAACACAAAGCTGAGCTACTTCAGTTCTTGCACCAGGAGTGGAATAAAGTCACCCAAGAACAATGTGAAAGACTCTTCTTAAGTGTAAACATTAGTATTATGTTGTTTCTTTGCATTGTTTGAGCTCTGAAAATGTGTATCGTTTTGTTATTTTGACCATTTGTCATTTTCTGCAAATAAATGCTCTAAAAACAATAATATTTTGATTTGGAATTTGGGGGAAATGTTGTCAGTAGTTTATAAACTCAAACAAAACATTTTTGCCCAAACACATACCTATAAGTAGTCAAATCAGAAATTTTTTTTCATTTTGCAAGTGGTCTCTTATTTTTTTCCAGAGCTGTATATTATACATCTCCAGGCTGTTTCCTCATCACAACCATAGTTGTGTTTGTTTCATTTGCACATGTTTAACACACAAACTCTACATATTTAGGCAGAAAACTGATAACACCTTCATTAGAATCATGGATAATTTCAGCCCTGGAATTTAGAATCTTTGCTAGACAAAAGGTAAAAGGTAGGTGTTTACTTGAAAACTACCACCACATGACATCACAAGGTGAAACAGAGCATTAAGCTTTGGAGATGTTGACAGACTAATAATTACTCAATGATTACTCAAACATGTGTGAATGAAACAAAACACAACTCCAGGTATGTTTCTGAGGAGGTAACGGCATTCAGACATGGCTTAAAGGGATATGCCACCCCCAGGTCAAATTTGGGCATCTCCCCACAGTCCAGAGACTAAAATAAGTGGTGGAAAGCGTTTTCCTGCTCACCCAGCCATTGTCCGAGTCTGTCGCCACTGACCGCCGCGGTATCTGGTGCTCCTCCGCCTTAGACTGGAGTCTAACGTAGCCAGAGAAAGATTTCGGCCAAAAGGAATTAATTTGCTCGATGCGTTTCCCAATTACTTTGTGTGTAGTGCGCATTCATATCGAGTGCAAATAAATGTGCAAATCAACACGGAGAGCTTGACTTGGTCATTTTGGGTGGGAACTATTTTCCAGTGCGTAAGAATACAGCCGTATCACGCAGCACGCTGCCAGGGGAATCCCAGTTACGCACCGGGAAGGGAGTTCCCCTGTTGCACAACGTGGTGCGTGATACGACTGTATTCTTACGCATTGGAAAATAGTTCCCACCCAAAATGACCAAGGCAAGCTCTCCGTGTTGATTTGCACATTTATTTGCACTCGATATGAATGCGCACTACACACAAAGTAATTGGGAAACGCATCGAGCAAATTAATTCCTTTTGGCCGAAATCTTTCTCTGGCTACGTTAGACTCCAGTCTAAGGCGGAGGAGCACCAGATACCGCGGCGGTCAGTGGCGACAGACTCGGACAATGGCTGGGTGAGCAGGAAAACGCTTTCCACCACTTGTTTTAGTCTCTGGACTGTGGGGAGATGCCCAAATTTGACCTGGGGGTGGCATATCCCTTTAAAGTCAATTTTGCATAATATAGGAGCTTAGAAACAAAAACAGACTAACTTGGTCAGAAAATATGTAATAATATAATAATAATATATCTATAAAGCCATGCACAGTCCTGGGATGATGACATACTAAATAAATGTAACCAAACAGGTGACGCCATAGATTTTGACATTTTAATATTGAAATAAAAAGTAATGTAGTTATGTAGACCTGTTAGTAAACTTGTGCAGCCACACTGCCTACTGTGTGACCTTCTCATGGATATGTATTCAAGCATGCTGTAAGTTTATATGGGTGACATCATGAGGCTCCACAGTGACAGTATATGCTTTCACTCCACAGTAAATGCTCAACTCCCCCATCCCTCCCTCCTTCACATCCAACTCCCGCTCTTGTGTTTGTGAGAGTGACCTGCCTCGGTTGAATGGATATTTCTAAAGATAACTGTTCCACGTCGGAGTATATTAGCATGGCCGAACACACCAATGAGAGCAGAGCAGAGGCTGACCATGTCCGGGCAGCTGTTGTGAATGTTCACTTGAGCTTGTTCTTGAAGAGATGTGCACATTTCTGCTGCATCACAAAGGAGAGTGGTGTTTGTCCTAGTAGGGAATGAAATGAAATCAGACACATTTTATAGACACAGACAAATGACAAAAGTAATGAATAGCAATGAGAATTTAAAGGTGTATTGCATAACTTTTCTGGTAGAGGGTCTGTCACTTGCTTGTTTCTGTGGATATGTCATTGCTCTGCCTGGAATGTTCCACAGTATGACATTAAACAGCTCTCTACCTTACATGTATTCAATTAGAGAGGGTGTTATAGCTCAAAAAATACCTTAAAAAACTGACTCTTCACAGATCTGACCTGTAACTTGGTCTGGTTTAGTCTCCATAAAGATAGAAAGGTTTAATGCCATACTGTGAAGTATTGCAGACAAGGGAATAACATCTCCATGAAGAAAAACATTTGACAGCTTTTAAGCTTTAGTATCACAATACAATTAGCTGTAGATTTTTCAGAAGGATGTTTAGCAGCCCTGTTCAGTCTTTGAGCGGTGCATGGTTGTACGTGCACCTGTCACTCATTGATCAGCACTCTTTTATCTCAAGCCTCTTCATCTCAGCTTTACACTACACACAGAATAATAATTTCATGCTTTGCTGACTATGAGGTTCCTGTCAATAGGCCCAGGCTCAGACTTGTGAGGTTACATGAACATTATTGACTAGAAGGATTATCTAGACACACTGACCAGCCCCAGTCACACTTAAATGGGAGCTTGAACATATAGATGAAACATACAGTTATGAAATGGCATTTATCTGCAAGATCAGTGTTATAAAACTCAATCAACTCTGAAACTCTTTTTTTTTTTTCAAACTGACAGTTGATTTTATGACCAATTTGAAGACAGCACATCGTATCTTACAGTTTCTCACCAATAGAATAGTCCCAGTACCAAAGGAAAGTAATATGCGTCACAGAGAAAAACAAACCCTTGCTTATGCACATGTGGAAGTCATTTGCCGGACAGTGGACCCTGACATTGGCATTGCAAGCACTCTGTGGACAGGGGGAATGTCCTGCACTGTGCCAGATCTGTGCTGTAGACAGAGAGGCGTCTGGGTAAAATATGAGCCTGTGTGTCCCCAGTATACACTGGAAAGCATGCCCCCATCCCACCACATGCACCTCTGTGTAAGTGAGACATCGTTGGGGTCAGCCACAGCACACCAGGGCTCTGTATGCATAGCAAAGAGACCACTGTGAGTAGTGGCAAAAGTAAGGCTATATTTCATTATGTTAGTCACAGTCTATATGGGGAAAAGACAGATACATTGGCACGATAAGTTTTGGTTACAATGCATATATTTAGACGAGCACTGTGCACTGTTCATGTTTGTGATTGGATGGCTCAAGTTAAAATGGATTAGTGTCCGTCTATGAGGCCACCCTTCTAAGCCAAAACTTTCTGCTCATCAAAATGAATAGGAAGCAAAAACAGTTTCCGTTATCTGACCGAGTATATCAAATATCTGCCACACTCAAGAGTGGGTCAGGTAAAAAAAAGTAAAATGACTACTATGAACTAAGGGTTAAGGCTCAAATCCAACAAGAATGACACATGGAAATATGTTGGCGCAATTTGTAATGTGTACAGTATTATTATTTGTATTATTTTTGTTTATATATACAGTATATTTACTTTTGAGCATTTTTACATCATAACTAGTTTAGGTATTATTTTGTCCCATACCTACTTAGAAGTTAACTGTAAACTTCTGAAATTTAATCTGAAGTAGACATGGTTGCACATATTTTATGTGTGATGATAACACAACCACATCAATAATGAGCTGTCTCCCCTCTCCTGAGATGATGGAAGGATGTAAACAGCAGTTTGTCTTCCCTGTGTCACTGTGCAGGTGATATACTCTCTGAACATGAAGAATGAGGAGCAGGAGGCCACCCTGCAGGCCCTGAGTTATGCCCACCACGAGGAGCTGCACAGGGTTCTGATGGAGTCGTGTCACGAGGGCGAGGGCTCGGTGCTCAGGGTACGCCTCCTGGAGCTGCAGGAGTGCCTGGACGAGCAGCAGAGAGTCGGCGCTCAGGTGAGTCCAGCACCATTAGGGGTGTGTGTGTGTGTGTGTGTGCACCCGCTGCTCTCAATCCAGAGCCGGCCTGATTCAAGGGCATGTCTTGTTGTAATTTAATGTGTAACCCCCCCCCTTCCCATGGGAGCCACAAATCAATGTGACCTATAATGATCAACCTTGTTGCCTGATACTTCGCCCGGGACCTGGGGCCTAATTTACATCCTGAGCTCCTCCGGAAAGCTCCATCATCATGAATCAGAAACAGCCACTGTGGCAAATGGAAAATTGTATGGGGTCATTTTAAAATATCAAAAATTTTCACAGTGTGATAGGCTTCATGCAAGGATGAAAATCAACCAACCAGGATATGTTGTCAAGGTTATGCTGCTAGAGAAAAAACACTGTAATTTATGTGAGAATTACAGAAACCTAATCATAATCATTTATTGTGCTACCTGGTTTTAGCAGCACTTTCCTAGACAGTAATGAGCCAATTTATACAACCTTGTGCCTTATTCATTAACAACTTGTACCTGTGACCTCCACAATCAATTTCACATTGGCAGAAATGGGTTGTCTTGTCTAGTCTTTGCAGTGTTTGAACCACCAACCATGAACCAAATTACTCTACCAACGGAACTACGTAGTTCAGTTGTATTATAAGGAATTGCTAAACTATGTAGCACCATATCAGCCTTGATACCAGGTTTTGTCACATATATCCTTCCTTTATTTATTGTTTATTTTCCCAGTTGATAAAGGATATTCAAACAAAATAGAGATATTTACAGTTTGTGTGCTGTAGGTGCAGGCAGACTTTGAGTGCTACCGCCTTCAGGCCGAGGAGCGTGAGCGTGAAGCAGAGGCCGAGCTCAGGAAGGAGTTTGAAGAGAAGCTCCGAGCGGCTGAGGAGGCACTACAGGAGGCAAGGGTCCAGATGAGCACTGCCCAGGAAGAGAGTCTCAGACTGTGCAAAGAACTGGAGAACATGGTACAGCATGTCCAAGAGCTTGACAATAAATGCGAGGAGATGCAGAGAGTGGCCGAACTGGAGGAGCGACAGAGGAGAGAGGAGCAGAGACTGAAGGAGGAAGAGGAGAGGAGGAGGGAGGAGGAGCGCCGGATAGAAGAGCGGGAGGACACGGAGCGAGTGAGGGCCCTCCTAGACCAGCTGAACGCACTGAGACAGGACAGGGAGCGAGCCGAGGAGGACAAGAGGAGAGCTCTGAAGGAAGAGAGGGAGCGCTGGGAGCACAAGATTCAGGATCTGAACGAGGACAAGGAGGAGATGAGGAGGAAGATGGAGGCGGAGTGGAGGGAAGAGCGCAGGAGATGGGAGGAGCGGGAGGAGGAGGAGAAGAAAGGGATGCACAGTGCTCTACGGGAACGGGTGAAGAGGGCAGAGACAGAGGTGGAGAGCCATTTGGAAAAACTGGATGAGAGCAAGAGGAACACAGTGAAGTTGCAAGAGAGGATACAGGTATGCTCACTCTGTTGTAATAGTCAAAGCAGATTCATTTGTTTTGGTATGGTAAATGATTGTTGCGAAGCTGTCTCGGAGGCACTCAGCTAATGATGTTGATGTTAGTGGTGAAGATGTGGAGATGGAGGAGAGGGGGTGGTCTTGCTCTATCTAAACCACACACATGGTCTTGAGTGCCATCCTCACTGCCAACCATCCGCTAATGAGTAGTTAGAGCAGGGTAGATCTGTTGCACCACTGCTATTACCAGCTCACGCACGGGCATTAAGATGTCCTGTGAGAAGAGCAACTGAGCTGACATGAGAAAACTGATAATGCGCACAGCTGGGCCAGAGAGCGTCCCAACTCGCTACATTTAAAGCCCTGCATTTGCTAACTGCTGTCCGCCCCCTCTGTTTCTTCTTCTCTCTCTTTCTTGTTTGTCTCATACTATTTGGTATTTATCGGTGCAAAATTAACAGTTGTAGTAGAAAATGATTTCAAGTTGATTGTATAGAGTTAGAGGTACATGTTTAGGTCTGAGATTGTTTTGGGGTATTCTTATTCTACCTTATCCGAACATGCATGAAAAGAGTGAAAAGTGAAAAGAAATGTGATTTCTCTGGTGGGGGGCTGCCACCTGCTTGTATCCATTATGTTATTACTTTACCTGAAATTTTCCACAGTATGGCATTAAACTTGCATGCATTATATTACATGCTATCCAGTGACGTGCAGTGAGGGTCATGGCTGTTGAGCCACTGATGTCATCAGTTATGTCACCAGGTGCCGGCAAGTAAATTTGGCCCCGGGCCAGTTTCTCTCCCTGTAAGTGACTGGAGCTCGTAATATTTTTGATGAGAAGCTGAAAATTAATTATTATTGTTCAGTGCATTTTCCAGAGTGCACCGAGTAGCGTTATAAATTAAAATAGCAAAGTTTTTAGTGCGATCTGACTCTGAATGTGAGCGATGGACCGCTCATGTTTAACGAGGCTTCTTTGCTAATTTTTCAGGTCACAATATCCCATCTGAGTCCAGACACTGTCACAGCAGGTTGAGAAAAGAAGGCAGGAAAAGCAGAAAAGACAATTTCTTACCACGCTTTTTGAAAAGAGCGAGTCTTGGTCTTCCTTTAATTATAAACTCCTGTTTCAACCGAAAGTCCAGTTTAGAAAACTGCTTGGGCTTTCATATAAAATCTTCCTCCATTTAAAAAGTAATGCCAGACAAGAAGAAAAAAGTGAAGTTGAACGGATTATTAAACTTGACTTGCTAACTCTAAAGTGTATCTTGCTGTCACTTATTCTAATCTGCTGCTCCAGGAGTTGCAGAAGAATCCCTGGGCTCACGAGTGCCTCTACCATGAGGCCAGGTAACTACGTGCCTCACCCGGCGCCATTTCACCGCCGATATAGCGCAGAATCTGTCACTGCTACAGCACAGTCAGTCCATGTGAGGCATGAATGGCTGGTGCCTCTCTGCACGTCTCTACTCAGTATTTGAACGGTAAAAGGGAAAATTCAGCGATTTTTTAATAAAAAAAATAATTAAAATGCTGAAGTTACATAGAAAATAACTTTATAGTACAAATCATTGGATAAATATAACTATTTAATTTATTTTTTCATTTTACTTTTTTTTTTCTCTGTGATGACAGGTGAGGCACGGCCTCCCCTGCCTCTAATGACTGCACGTCACTGATGCTATCCTTACTTTACGAGAGGTTGCCTCTCTACGGCTCTAACCTGCAACTCTGCCTGGTCTCCAGGGAGATAGATATTATGTTTAATCCCATACTATGCAACATTACAAGCAAACATTTCCTTGGAGAAAAGGAGACCTTAAATTATCCTTTGGAATATTAGTTACATTAGTTTATTAGTTCCTCAGTTACACCGATTTCAGTAAAAAAAAAAAAATCAATGAAATTGGTATCTCTTAAAAAGAAGTTTCAAAAGTTTCAACACATCTGATTGTTGTGTAGATATCTTGGACCCTAAAAGCTACTATAGCTACAGAACACTTCCCTAAGGACCTGTATTTAATAGGCTCTTACTTGAGTAATGTTACATTTCTCTTTTGATTATTGCTCTTGCACGCTTTCACAATTAAAACCTTTTAAAATCTTGCATTGTCCACACTCACTGGCTCAGGTTCTTCCTCATCTTCTTCTTCTTCTTCTTCTTCTCTATACTTCTTTCCACCTTTTGCACCCATGCCCACCTCCAGAACTTGGAGGAGGAGCTGGAGCTGCACCGTAAACGTGCGTCGGAAGTGGAGGGTGTGGTGAAGCGGGCGGAGGAGGAGTTAGCGGTTGCCAAGGAGAGGTTGCTGCTCCAGGAAGACGAGTTACAGAGCAGGGCAGGTAGCCGATGACCCCGCCCTGCATGTGTCTGTGTATGCATGCTCCCTCACTCTCCTCTCATTGTAAGTCTCTGTACACAGCGTTTAGCTCAGTTCATTTCCATTCTTCACTCTGACTCAGCATTAATTAAGATTGCAGCTCACGTCATTATAATATACACAGCCAAAAAAGCAACAGAAGCACATTATTCATCCTCACAGTGTTTCCATCATGCTGTCATTACTCCAGGTCAGCAAAATGCCTTGATTAGTTATTTACTGCAAAGATATGAGTTTCAAGTCCTGACTCATTCACAGTTCCTCTGCCATAAGTCCATTCTGTTCCTATTATGCATGAAGACTCTAAATATGTGTGCATATGATGGATTTTCATGTTTTTCGTATTATTGCTTGGTTTGGTGGGGTAGTACCTTAAAGGAAAAGTAACGTGTTTTTTTTTACAATTTGAGCCTTATTTCGGTAATAAAACAAGTTGTTTTACTCACCCATAGCACTTTGGTGTCATATGGAGCACTTCCAGAGATGTTTTAGATTTGCGGTTAGCCTAGCGCAACTTCTAGCCATAGCTCGGGGCATATAGTATATTCCCCAAGCATGTAATATGCCCCGTGTGGGCTCCAAATAGCACAAACTTTAGCACTTTTCAAATCATAGAAGCCCGATGTCTTAGTCTACGATTTCGTTTGAAGCAAAAGTGGCCTGTAATCCGAGATTTATCCATAGTTTACAGCAGGGCTCTCAAGTCTCACGTATTGAGAGTGTGACACACACAATTCGACGTGTTCACACGCTCACACGCCACACATGGTATTTCTCACGCTGATTTTTTTTTTTTTGTGCCCAGAAAATCGGTCTGTGTGGCTCAGTTTATGCAGGCACTGCCCGTTTTCAGCGAAAAAAAAAATCTCCCCCTCCTCCCCGTCCCGCCAATCAGAAAATTGATTGTTCTGTTGTTGGGCAGACTGTAGAGTGTAGTTTCAGCTGCTAAGCGCACACTGCGGTGATGATAAAACAAACTGAGAACCATCAGGTAATAACTTCATTTATATAACTCTCATTAGTTTAAGTTTGCTCTTTAGACAAACATTTACAGCAGGGCTCTCAAATGCATTGAGAGAGACAATTCACACGGCATTTCTCACGCTACGCCACTTTTGCCTCAAACGAAAAGACATCGGGCTTCTATGATTTGAAAAGTGCTAAAGTTTGTGTTATTTGGAGACCGCAAAGTAATGCCCCGAGAACTCATGCTAACGGATACGCTACAACATAACTTCTACGAAACTGCTCAAAATGACACCAAACTGCTATGGGTGAGTAAAACTACTTGTTTTATTGCCGAAAGAAGGCTCAGATTGTAAAAAAAAAACCCGTTACTTTTCCTTTAATATTAATTATTGGTTTATATCAGTTAAGTGGCAGGTTGTGGTTAAAAAAAAAAGTTGTGAAGAAAAGTACAAAAATACTGAATACACAATTTTTTGTTTCATTTAACAAAATGACGGTGTTATCATTTTATTTTATTTTTTTCCAGTGTTATGCAAATTTTGGCCCTTCCCATCATGGTTTGGTTGCTAGATAACAGTTTTTGACCTCTGTGAAGCTCAACAGTGACCGCCCATTCATTTTTCTCATAGACTTTCTGGGAAATTTATATTAAAAGTTTAAAAGCTTTCTCAGGCATAATCAGCTTTATAATCTGTTTCTGAAACTTTATAAAACACCAAGTTATTAAAAGCATTTCACTGAAATTTTAAATGTGCTTTTTAAAATAACCACATTACGGATATTAGAAGAAGAAGAAGTGACTTTATTGATCTCACACAGGATAAATTCTTCTCTGCATTTAACCCATCCTGTTATCAGGAGCAGTGAGCAGCACATTACTGTGCCCGGGGACCATCTCCATGATCTTCTTGCTTCAGTTTGGTCAGGACCTAAGATGGAGGATTTTACCTGGTGCATGTTTTGGGTTGATGGGGGAAACCGGAGTACCCGGAGGAAATCCACCCAGACACGGGGAGAACATGCAAACTCCACACAGAAAGGCTCAGCTTGCTGTGAAGCATGAGCGCTAGCCACTCAGCCACCGTGCCGCCGACACCATGTACCATGTTACCATGTAGCTGGTTAGCCTCCAGGACATCTTTGAACTCTTAATATTTACATTTTTTGAAAACTTTATGAGAAAAATGAATGGAAAATTTACTTCTGGAACCGGCGCATGCAGTCACTGTGTCCAACCAGGAAGTAAAATTATAAACTTCACCAAATATATTACATATTATATCATTATGTTTTAGTGTTTTAGTGTAGTGTTTAGTGTTTTAGTTTTAATTTCATATAAGCACTTTAACTTGGTGTCCGTTTGCATATTTGTTGTGCCAGAGGAGCTGTTGAACCGTGGGGGCTGTGAGGTGTGTGTGTGTGCGGAGGTGGATGAGCTCCGGAGTCAGGTGAGCCGACTGCAGAGCCGCAACCGAGAGCTGGAGTTACAGAGCAGCGGCCGGAACAGCGATCACGCCCGCCAAATACGACAGGTAACAACTGATACAACAGCTTTAATGTAGAATTTGATCAAAAACCTAACAAATTATACATTATACTGGTGCTAACACATCATTCTGTACTATTATAATGTATCAATGTCTGTGACCCTCGGTGTGATAACTAAGTTCATCCTCAAAGCATTGAGCATCTAATGAAAACATCTGAAATTACTGTAGATCAGGCATGTGCAAAACTATGGCCTGGGCAGTAAGCAGTATTTTACCTCTTTAATTCATCTTGATAAAGCATCTTGATATATAAAATATTTAGAGTGGCCTTTTGAGGATTCAAGCATTTTTAGAAAAGGGTTTCCATTACCCAGACCTGAATCAAATAAAATCTTTATTAATTTGCCAAATATCTGTCCACACACCCAATCAAAAAATCCCAACTGATATACAATACATGCTGTTCAATACCTTATTTGATAGCATTGTAAAATGGTCCAGATAAAGTTGGTTGAACATTTTAAATAATTAAAAACAACTCCAAATGCTTATTCCACAACTAGGCCATCTCCCAAGTACAGCCCACTGCTAAATCTGTTCATTTCTGTGTCTAGCACGCTGAAGCCTTGTCCAGCCTGCGCTCTGAAATGGTACGAGCGCAGACGGAGGAGCTGCGGCGCATACAAAAACACGCCGATGATGAAAGGGACAAACTGCAAAAGGAGATAGAACGTGAACGCCAGGCCCTACAAAAGGAACGTGAGCAGGAGAAGGATCAGTTTGAGAAAGAACTGAGCAGACTGTGCAGAGAACGTGAGGAAGATCGGGAGCAACAGCGCAGAGATATAGAGGATCTGAAGGAGCGTCTCAGAAGGGAGAAGGAGGAGGAGATGGACAGGCAGAGGAAAGAGCTGGATGTCGAGAGGGTGAGGGTGCGATCCCAGCTGGACAAAAGTATGGAGCAGGTGGACGCAGAGAGAGCCGGAGTGCTACAGAAATTAGAAGAGGAGAAGAGGAGACTGGCAGAGAAGGCGGAGGAGGACAGGAAGAGGCTGAAGGATCAGGTGAGGAAGGCCATCGAGGAGGTGATGAGAAGACATGCCGCTGAACTCAACAGTGTCCAGGAGGCTCTGAGCTCTGAGAAGAAGACCAACCAAGAGGTGAGGCCAACTAGTCAATGTTTGATTGTTAAAGGAGCATTTTATTTTGTTCTTTCTGATGGTCATGCTTTGATTTTATGTAATTATTAAAAAGTAGTATGCAACTTTTCTGGTGGAGGGTACGACACTTGCTTGTGTAAATGGAGATGTTATTGCTTTGCCTCAAGAGAATATGTAGCATCAAACTTGTATCTCCATGGAAACAAGCTGGTGATGCCACTAGATCAAGTTATGGGTCAGATCTGTGGAGACATTAACCCACTCACAATAAAAATATTTATCAAGCACAACTCAAAGTTATTTAGTGCGCCTTTAATCACTTAACACTAGCAAATTATTGCTGTCGGCATTTTATTTTTTATAATTTTCTGTACTTTTTCAGGCTAGATAGAGTACATTTTCAGTGCGCCTAATATTAAACCTATGGAGAACCCATGAAGAGTTTTTTTTACTACTTCCACATACATGGTGGATTTCCAAGGATATTACACATCTTTTTTACGACTATTGAATGTTTCTGCACAGTCTTTACATTTTCATTGTCTATTATCTCAAAATCTCCGAGGCTGGATGCTTCCTTCATTCGCCGTTCATCTTTGGGCTTAATTACTTTAGCTGTAGCGCGTGTATGTGTGTTTAATTGGTGTGTATACAACCGCTGTGTTATGTCTTCTTTCATCCCGTCACACTGCTGTGGCACTAATGCTCTCTCTGTGTGAACCACATATGTTCCCCTCAAAGCAAACTGTTGAGCATGCTCAGTAACACCATTTCACCAAACAAGATCTGGATCTGCGCAATCTCTTTATTCAGTTTGTCTCATGCGCTAAGGCTAAAAGAGCACAGTTAATGAATAATTTGAATATGCAGTGTTAATGTAGAGATGGTATCATGTAATTGCTTTGCCTTTAAGCCTGGTTATATGCACTTCTTTGTGACTGGCTATTAATTAAGCAGGATGATAAGAAGATGATAGCTGGGATGAATTAACTAGCCAGAGGGTATGGTTGTGATGGTGATTATTTTTGATTAATATTCCTGAAAGGTTTGTGCGCGATTGGATGAAGAGAGGAGGAAGAGTGAGGAGCTTTGCAGTGGGCTGGAGAAGGAGCTAGAGGAGGTTAGGATGAAACTCAAGGACTCAACAACAGAGGTGAGTGGAAAACAAAAAAATGTCATGACTGATGTACCAATCCAGCTTTTTCAGTCCCAATACTGGTAGCGATTCTTGGCCTTTAAGTATAAGCCAATACCTGATGTTAACCGATACAGTGTAGGGATGGGAAATGGCACTTATTTTCTTAAAGCCCCAGAGTGTAGGATTCGTGGCGCATAGGTGGATGGTGCTATTGCACTTTCTGTTTTAGCTACGGCAGACCTCGAGGGTCACCCGGGCGTGCGCACGAGCCGCGCGCCGCTACTGTATAAATAAAACGCGGTCCTGTTTTTATTTTTTTTTTCTCATGAAAAGACACATTCCCGATCATGTACCATGACACTCTACACATCAAATGAAACCTTACAGTCTCCTCTTTTTGACTATGCAATTCATTTCCCTGCACAATAATCACTCCCAAGCACATGGGGCTTTTATACGGAAAAGCACAAAACGAGGTTAGCTTACCTTAGAATGCTTTGCACAGGTCAAACTCTGTATTTCACCATAAACTTGCTCTCAATTTGTCCGTAAGGATCCAGCGAATAAAATCCAGTAAAACAATTTAGTCCAAAACACGTGTTAGATCCATTACGACGTCTGATCCGGCAGCATGCTTGTGTTGTTTACCCAAAACCACGAGCCTTGCCGAAGGCGAAGGCGGAGCCCAAATGTCCTTCTGCGGCTCTCGTATTCAAAATGGCTGCCTCTGCATGGGGAAGATCCCCCTTTTATGTGATTATATCTAAGTCAAAAACAGGGATGTAAATTATCGGTTAATTCATTAACTGATAGTTGATTGACCTTATCGATCGATTAACGATTAACTGATAAGCGGCGTTTTTCACCTGAATTTTACTGTTTCAATAGGGTCTTTAAGAATATAAGCTATAGTAACATAACACTGAGTCAAAAATATATCATAGTATTATTATATTGTATATTCCTCAATTAATTATTCCTTAGTAAAAAGCAGACAAATGTATTGATGCTGAATAACAAAATACAGTAATCCCTCGCTCTATCCAATTTTTTTTTTTTTTATAGTGTAACATTTTTTTATAGTGTAACATTGTGTTCTGTCCTGATTGGCTAAGAGACTAGACCAGGACTGAACGTGGACTGGACCAGGTCTGAACCAGGTCTGGACCTGGACTGGACCTGGACTGGACCGGGACTCGACCGGGTCTAGACCTGGACTAGACCAGGATTAAACCACCACGTGCCGCTGTGCGAGCCCCGCGCGGCTGGCCTGCGGCTCGGGGCGCGGGCCGCGGCGAAACCAGCAGCAGCGGCACGCATTCCGGGTTCGATCTCGCCTCGCGCGTACACCCGGGGCTGCTGAGCAGTGCCGTTGGCGCCTGCGGTCGGCTGTGAGTCGAGCTTGGCGCAGCGCGGTCCGCGTGTCCGCGGTTAGCGGTTAATTACAATTAATGCATTTTGATCGACCAACGTCTTAATCGACAATTAACCGTTAATCGATTAATTGTTGACATCCCTAGTCCAAAAGAATACTTTGATTTCATGATGGAAGTGAAAAGGCTTGGAAAACAATGTATTTTTGAATGGGTATCTTCAATTTCGGTAATTAACGGGTAAAAATCTTACACTGTCCCTTTAAAACACAGTTAAATTATTACACAAGAGATCCAACTGTGTTACGTAACTGTTATTTATCCTTCAAGTAACTACTGATCATTTTTGTATGAATAAAAGTTCAAACATTATGAGATGTTCTAGGACAAAATCAGCCTGTAAATATTCTTATTACATCCAATTAAAGGTCCATCCAGGGTGTCAGCTGAACCAGTATCATGGAATCAATACCTGATCCAGCAAATCTTTCAGTATCTCCACCGATATTTGATACCAGTATTAGTATCGATGCATCCCAATTGCAGCAAAAGTTGAATTTCCTAATGATTGCTCATTTTACTTTTTTAAATTGAATTGTCTTTGCTCAAATAACCATGGAAGTCCTTGGTGTTACCGTCACCGTGGGGTATTTCTTTGTGGCGTTTTTGTTCTCCAAATTCACAGATGAACTAAAAACATCCATGATCCTTCAAATCTTTAGACAAGTCTTTGTTTGAAGAACCCATTGCTCCTCCTGACTCCATGTAATAGCTTTGGTTGGAGAGTCAGATACACACATTATATTTAATCAATTAATCAGTCACATTTATTTATATAGCACATTTAAAACAGCCATAATTGATCAAACTGCTTCACAGGTTATCACAAAATACAGTAAACAATAAAAATACAATAAAGCCATGCAGTAGGGTTCAAAAACAGACCAGGGTACCTGCTCAAATACTGTCAAATGCCAATGAATAAAAAAAGTCTTGTGATTTATTATTATGTGATTTATTTTCTGCTATGTAAGGTGTTATGTTTGAGATAATAAAATAACTCAAAATGATCAAAACTTTATATGGCTCTGCAATTACTCAAATTTTAATGAAAATTGAGATTCTGACATTTATAATTGTCAATGATATGCTTGGGTCTTTTTAATCAAGAGGTTTATAGCCAATCATGTCAGTAAAAGCATGTGGTTTTGAGCAGAGTTCAAACTTTAATGGAAGAATTTTTGTGTTTTTTTGTGTTGCACTGATTTAAAGTCTTTATTGTTTAGCAAATTAATATTGGTAGACATTGAAATGAAAATCATAATTGATCAAATTAAGGAAAAGAAATGGATTCATTTTGTTCATATCATGATTTAGTTCAAATCCCAAAACCAGGAGAGAATGAACACCTAACAATTCCAGCAATTCTAGCTCCCACTGTGGAATGTTGTTGTTGTGTCCTTGGGCAAGACACTTATCCCACCCCGCCCCCATTGTCTGTGTACGTACACTGGTGTATTATGTAAAGTGATGATGTAAAGTGCTTTGAGTGCCTTGAAGGTGGAAAATGGTCTATAAAAATGAAAATGAAATTAGTAAAAGTCTGTGTTTTTCCTTGTCTGTAGATATGTCGACTAGAGGCAGTGCTTCTTCAGCAGCAGGAGAAGAAGGAGAAGGCTCCAGACGTCCTTCCCACATGTGGATCGCGGTGCTCCCACATGGAAGAAGAGCTCCATCAGACCCGCTCCAAACTGGCTCGGATCCAGGAGGAGGCGGAGAGACAGAGGGACAGACAGCAGCGTGAGATCACCACCCTGAAGGCAGACAAGCACCGGCTGGAGGAGAAGGTGCTGGAGCAGAGCAGACTCAACACAGAGAGGAGCCTCCTAGAGCAGAGCCAGAGGATGACTGAGGACCGCATCAGGTAACATTATAGAGTTGGTAAGTGTGATGTCACTTCTGGGTCCATCATCTGATTGAAAACAATGAATATGTTTACAATTTCCTCTATTTTTAGTGACTAAAAACTGTAAGATAACTCTATAAAGATTTGGACTAAAGGAGTGGGTCACCCATAGCGTTCAACTGTTGTCAAATGAAGCTCACGATGCTAGCAGCTATATGAATTAATTTGGAGTTCCTTATTAGGAATTTATTTACAGAAAAAATGGCAAAATAAAAATACCAATATCATGTAGAGCAGGTTAATACGGACATTTTAAGATCAAAATGCCAAGGTTCAGTGCAGCAGTTACAGAGAGAGGGGTGACATTTTGTTTAATGTACTAGTAAAATCAATTGGAAACAGAGTCAGTGTAACCGGAAGCACCACCATGCTCACTTCCTATTTGGAATGCAGCGGTTAGCAGGTTAACCATGACAAGGCAAATTTATTTGTATCACACTTTGTACACATAATAATTCAAAGTGCCATGTCCATTTATATACTGTATATACTATTATATTTGCAACAATAAGTCACACATTAAACTCAGTAATTTAAAGCGAACTAGATTATAAGCATGGCTCTATGGTTATAACTGGCAGAAAGTGTACGAGGGAGGTTGATGTTAGAAGCTAGGGTAGGTTATTGTTAGTGGTGACCAGCGGTTAGTGAGATATACACACTGATAATTCTATGTTATGATAGATTATTACCATGTAATTTACATGTTTGACACAATTTGTGGTTAAACATGAGCCTTTGAAAGGTAATTGTCTCTTGTTTGAGGAATATTGGGGAAAAAAGCTTGAAATCAAATCAACTGAAGTTTATGGTCGGACCAGAAAGTAACATTATCACTCTCTCTATACGAGCACTGATGGAGGCTTCCATTACACAAGGCTAAATCTGGTCACAAGGTTGTCTCACTGCACAGGAAATACTTGAACAATAGTACAATAGTAGCTGCAATAGAAACCATAATCATAATCTACATATTATTATTTGCCTTTCAAATCTTTGTAGCTGGTTTGGAAAATCCACCTCTGGTCCATGCTATTTGCGATAAACTATATACTATATATACTTCCAGCAAAGTCAGTTCTTTCAGATTGTGTTAAAACAAAACTCTAACAGAGCTTCGGGCAGAGCATTGCCTTCGCATCACGCCCCCAGGGAATGTTGGTGACATCACTTGTAAAGTTTCAGTATGCAAAAACATTAATATAGAATATTTAAGTTGTTTGTGCATCTGTTGTGTTTTCGTGTGTTTCAGGGCAGAGTGTGAGGATCGCCTGAGAGCAGAGTTTAGGATTGAGATGAACGCTGCAGTGGCAGAGACTGAGCAGAGATGGCAAACTCAGGAGCAGGACATGCAGAGCCACATCGAGGAGCTAGAGGCACAAGTGAAGGAGCTGCAGGCACAGGTGAGCTCCATCTGACCTGGAATTCTTTTTGCATAATTACGTTACACAACACAACTTAACACAACTGCTTTTCATTTGATTGTTTTGAAAGTACAGTGGTACCTCACCTTACGAAATTAATTCGTTCCAGAAGTGGTTTCGTAACGTGAAAAATTCGTAAGTTGAGTAGCTATTTCAATGGAAAAAGCCTGATTCGTTCCAAGGCCCCGATCGAAGTTTTTTTTTTTAAAAATAGTGTAACATTGTGTTCTGCGTCCTGCGTCCTTTTCTCACATTTGTCTCTCGTTTAAACACTCAAACTTTCATAGATTTTCAACAAAATTATTAATAGTGAAGCGTGTGGGGGGAAGGAGGAGGGGGGAGAAGAGTGCACTCTGACACGTGTGTGATAGCGCACATGACCCAGCGCGGAGCTGACAGCAGGTCTAAACCAAGGTCTAAACCAGGACTAAACCAGGACTAAACCAGGACTAGACCAGGGGGATTAAAGCGCCACGCGTGGGTCTATTTCCTGGTTTCGTTTCGAGTCACAGCTGAGGCGAGCCGCTGCTCTAGACCTGCCCGCGTAAGGTGCTCACAGAGCGGCATGGACAGAACCGTGAGGTCGGCCTCTTCAAGACCTCCAGGTCGGTGACCGGGACAATCCCCGGACCCGTGCCCGCTTAGGGAGCTCTTAAGGTGGGCTGGCAGTGTCCCCCTGGGTCCCTGGATGTCTGGGGCTCCGTGCCTGGAGTGGCCCTGGAGAGCAGGTCTAGACCGCGGCTCTTGCATGCGAGCAGTGGCTCGCCTCAGCTGTGACTCGAAACAAAACCAGGAAATAGACCCACACGGTTTAATCCTGATTTAGTCCAGGTCTAGACCTGCTGTCAGCTCCGCGCCGAGTCATGTGCGCTATCACACGTGTCAGAGCGCAGTTTTCTCCCCCCTCCTCCTTCCCCCCCACACGCTTCACTATTAATAATTTTGTTGAAAATCTATGAAGGTTTGAGTGTTTAAACGAGAGACAAATGTGAGAAAAGTTTAAATCCAGTCTGAGAAAAGCGTATAATGTGTGTGACTGAGCGCGCATTATTTGAATTTTTGAGATTTCGCGTTTCGTAACTTGAAATTTACCGTGAAGACGTTTTGTAACTTGAAATTTTCGTTTGTTGGGTCATTCGAAAGGTGAGGTACCACTGTACTCAGCTTTACTATCACTATTTACACTAAGTGTGAATGGTTGTCTGTGTGGTGTAATATCCAACCTAAGGCCTATAGTTGCAGGGGTAGTCAGATCATTTATGGAGATAGACTCAGTGTCCAGTGTCCTATGAATCCCTGGTTTGAAGGCAAAATATAGACTGCAACTTAGTCATTGCCAACATGTAAATTTTGAAGACATCTTAGGTCTTTGCTGCTTATTCAGAATCTTCAGATTAATCCCACGGCTTACTTTATTCACAGATGGAGAAAAAGAAAGCTGGTTCTGGAGATGATTGCCACGTAAACCCTGAGATTGACAAACTCCGAAAAGAGGTTCAAGACACCAAGGAAATAAACAAGAAACTGAGAGAGCTTCTGCAGGTACACACCCACGAGGCACACATGTATAAAAATTACATTCACTGTCCGCCAAAAGGTTTGCTCTGCTGTTTTAATAATTCAGCAGCTTTGATAGCAGCTCTGAAAGACAATATGTCGATGCCATCTCCACAGTTCCTTATATGGATGTACTGTATTGTTTCTGTGTGTTGAAGGAACCTCAGAGCCAATCGCTGGCTGAGGAGAGACACAATCATGCCATGGCACTGCAGACACTGGAGAGAAAAGCGAAGGAAGATGTTTTGTCTGAGAGAAACAGGCTACAAACAATGCACCACTTGGAACTAGGTAATGCACACTTATATCCATGTATAACCAGTGATGGGAAGAATACTTGGAAAATGTACTAGTGTTTAGATACATAATACTGAAAACGTGCATTAAAATGTATTTTGTAACATATTCTGATCCATGGTTCAATCAGGGTACTGTATTTGTAGACAAAAGATACTATTAAAACACTATTACTATACTATTAAAACGGGTTTATATTTGTTTCTCCGTCTTTAAAGCATTTCCTATCACTCACTGGAGATGGAAAAGTCACAGCCTCACAACAAGAGCTGGTTTGACGTGTTTTTCTCACGAATATTGTGCAGTTTGAATCCTAAATTACATGATCAAATACCCTAATGTATTCCTTTGAGTTTTGTAAAGTCTTCTGAATACCACCAAATGAAAAAATAACTCTACCAGAATACAGTTACTCACAATCAATATTCTGAATAGGCCTACGTACAGCTTTGGAAAAAAATAAAAGACCACTGTAAAATTATAATTTTTTCAGATTTTACTATTTATAGGTATGTGTTTAGGCAAAAGGAACATTTTTGTTTGAGTCTAGAAACTACTGACAACATTTCCCCCAAATTCTAAATAAGAGCATTTATTTGCAGAAAATGTCAAAATAACAAAAAAAGATACATGCAAACAATGCAAAAAAAACAAAATCAAATTCATTTTAAAGGTCCCATGGCATGAAATTTTCACTTTCTGAGGTTTTTGAACGTTAATGTGAGCTCCCCTACCCTGTTTAGCCCCCCCCCCCCCCCCCCATGGCTAAACGTTGCGAAATGTCTAAACTGAGCATTTGCGGTCCTTTTCTGCGTTACAAAAAACCAGTGTTCAAACGGGCGAGTTCGGACAAGGCACCTTATTGACGTCAGATCGGCAAATGCAGCTCCAGCCCCTCCCTCTGTCTCCGCTCAGCGTCCCTGTACATCCCACCCATAGAGTTTGGACTGCGAATGCGCTACGCAATGCGAAATGCGTTTTTTTATTTGCCTGGAGGCACCGAGTGTTTCTAGGCTCGCAAGTCCCTTACCCGACCCTCTGGACCTCTGAAATACCAGTGGTTTAATTTTATTTTCTGTGTAAATATGCTTTTTTTCATTGCAAAGTCTCTCATCTGTCTTCCTGTGTTAAACACGGAAGCGAGCAGACAGCGGTGCAGAGCTAGGGGAATCCCCCCCCCCGCTCCTTAGCCAATCTCTCTGTCCTTCTCATTTGCATTGAAGCAGCAACACCCAGAATAAAGCATTTTAGACACATATCTAGCCTCATGACGACTGTCAGAGTCATATCTCATGCACTGAGTGTTGATTTTGAAGAAGGATTCATTTACAGTATTAGGGAACCATTAAGGAGCCATATAAAAGCATCAAGAAGTACCATGTCATGGGACCTTTAAAACAACATCATACTAATGTTTACACTTAAGAAGAGTTCAGAAATCAATATTTGGTGCAATAAGCCTTATTTTTAATCACAGCTTTCATGTGTCTTGGCATGCTCTCCACAAGTCTTTCACATTGTTCTTGGGTGACTTTATTCCACTCCTGGTGCAAGAACTGAAGTAACTCAGCTTTGTGTTTGTGTTGGAATTCAACAGACGCTGGAATGGAATGGCTGTAATACATGTAGAGATGCTGATTTCAGAAACAAAATGCAGTGGTCTCTTATTTTTTTCCAGAGCTGTATTCTCAGTACATGTATTCAGTTACTTCCCTTATACAGTATAACAAACTTAACTCTATACAATGACATTTTCACATAACCCATAGCATAAGCAGCATATTCAACTGCAGAAATTAATGAGCTCCCAAACACACTGCGATACACATCTAGATTCGGGCAATTCACCAGTGAAGTTGCTATTGCCATGGATACACTTCACCATGGCAACAGCAGAAGGGTACCTGTAACAGTAGACTGAATTGATTTTTATTTTTTATTTTTTCCATTGTGAATGCTTGTGTGATTTCAGATAAGCAGCGTGCAGAACTGACCCAACAGCACACCGAGTGGAGCAGGCAGATGACTCAGAGACATATGCAGCAAATAGAAGACCTCCAAGCGCAATTACAAGCCCACACCCAGATGATGGCGCTGCAACAGGTCACATGCATTTCCTAGTGTTTATTTAATACATTTTTCATATTCGTTAAAAGCGCATTTCCGTCCACAAAATCAACGCCGACATTATTATTCAGCGCGTGTAATCCTCGATAGCACCAGGCTCGAGCCAACAGACTGTTCTGCATAATTAGGCAGAGTGGAGACTGGATTTGGAATGCAAGATCTGAGTCTTAGGCACATGCCCGCACTGACTATATGTGGTTAAATGTGGTTATATGGCTTTGTGTGTGATCTGTGAAGGATCTGAAGCAGCAGAATCAGTACCAGGTGTTTGAGAGACAGCTGGACGAGAGCCGCTGCGCCGTGCTGGAACTGCAGAGAGAAAATGCAACGCTTAAGAGACAACTCAAGGAAAAGTACGAATGTATTTGTTATTGCTTTTCCAGAAAAATACACCTACTTAGCTAATAATTTAACTAATAATTATACATCATATTATTGGCTCCAGCTCGTGGTCCCTAAGACTAGATTTAAAACTCAGGGGGGGGGACAGGGCTTTCTCTGTGGCTGGCCCTAAGTTATGGAACACTCTGTCCCCTCATGTCAAAACTGCCCCCACACTGGAGAATTTTAAGTCTCGTCTTAAGACCCACTTTTATTCTCTGGCTTTTAATACCGCGTGAGCTGTGTGGACCTCTGTGTTTTTTATAATTGCTTTTGTTTTTAGTTATTTTATTAAGTTTTATTGATTTTATGTGCAGCTCTTTGGAAACTGTTTCTGTTTATAAACTGTGCTATAGAAATAAAATTGGATTGGATTGGTATGAATTATAACTAGTGCTGTCAGATGATTAAAAAAAATAATCTAATTCATTACAGGATTTGCAGTTAATTAATCTAATTAATCACATTTTAATCTCTTGAGACAGTGATTGAGAGAGAGAGAGAGGCAACCCACTTTGCGATTGAGTTTGTCAGTTTTTCTGTGGTCACTTCGCTCATTCGTTTCACAAATTCTGCAAGCGTGGTTTGGTGGTTTGGTAGATTAGTGGTTTGGTGAAGTGAGCTCACGCTCGCTCTATCACCGGTAACGATGGAACTTGTTCGGACGTGTTTATCGTTCAAATGATCCGTCAGGCTGGAGCAGTTTCGGTGATCGGAAAATTCTTTTTGACAAAAGCTGCAAATCAGCGTGTTCTTGTCGATCGTCCCATCTTCGTTCTTTTTATAAATAAACTTGCCGTTCAAAGGCTCTGGCAGCGATTTGCTCGCCACATGCCAAATTTAAAATGCGCATTGAATTGCCGCTCATAATTACTTGCGTTAATTTTTATAATTTGCAGTGTAATTAATTAATCAAATTAACGCTTTAAACTGACAGCCCTAATTATAATGTTAATAATTACTGTTAAATGAATACAACAGAATATAGTACACTTAGACGAATTAAATATAAACCAAGAAACCTAGAAATATGCCATTTTAAACCTTCCATCTGTAAGATTATTTCATTTTTTTTCACCAGTAGATGGCTCATGTGAAACCTGTTCCCCCCTCCCCTCACCGGGCCTTTGTTCAGACTCTCGGGTCTTCTTCTCTCAGGCCAAAGCTGCAACTCTGTCAGACAGCAATAATGTAGATAGCATCTAGTAGTGAAGTGTGAGAATACAACAGGGTGGGCCAATCTAATTACAAATGATAGCTTTAAAGATCCCATGACATGGTACTTCTTGATGCTTTTATATGGCTCCTTAATGGTTCCCTAATACTGTAAATGAATCCTTCTTCAAAATCAACACTCAGTGCATGAGAAACAGAGATAAGATGAGAAAGAGTAATTTTTCTCTCTCTGAACAGGCCATTCTGGGCGTTGTTGCTTGAATGCAAATGAGGAGAAAAGAGCTGGCCTATAGTAGAGGGTGGGGGCGTGGCCAAACTCTCCGCTCTCAGCTCTGAGCTCTCAGCTGTGCGCTCTGACCCATTTCCGCGTTTTTGCGTGGAGGAAGAGATGAGAAGTGTTCCATTGAAAAATAAACACATTCCCACAGAAAATAAAATTAAACCACTGCTGTTCAAAGGTCCAGAGGCTCAGATAAAGGACTTCCGAGCCTAGAAACACTCGGACGTGCCTCCAGGCAAATAAAAAAACGCATTTCGCATTGCCTAGCGCATTCACAGTCCAAACTCTCTGGGCGTGATTTACAGAGACGCTGAGTACAGACAGATGGGGGTGGAACTGCATTTGCATTTCTTTTTTCGAGCTGACGTCAATAAGGTGCCTTGTTCAAAATCGCCCGTTTGAGCTCCGATTTTTTCTAACGCAGAAAAGGATCGCAAATGCTCAGTTTAGACATTTCACAACTTTTAACCATGGGGGGGGGGGGGGCTAAACAGGGTAGGGGAGCTCACATTAACGTTCAAAAACCTCAGAAAGTGAACATTTCATGCCATGGGACCTTTAAAGAAAAAAGAAAATATTACTGTATTTTCTGATCTATGTTATAATGTTGTTTCCTCATCACAAACAGACCTGGAGTTGTGTTTTGTTTCATTCACACACGTTTAACGCACAAACCCTGCATAATTAGGCTGAGTTTTTCCCTTAAACAACAAAACATTCTTTTCCACATTGTGATGTCATGTCAATATATAATAAAATCAATACAAGAAGTGCTCCACTATGTTTTTAAACTCGATACATCTTTACTGGAAAAATTTGGATGATTTCAGCCCTGGAATTGCCAATCTCTACTGAACTAAAGGTAAAAGGTGACATCATGACATCACAAGGTGGAGTGGAACATTTTGAGCTTTGGTGACAGACTCAAAATAAAAGAGTACTCAGACATGTGTGAATGAGAAGAAAACATTATAACATGGCTTAGAGCTCACAATAGTCATTTTGCATAATATAGGAGCTTTAAATGCTTACTTTTGACAGCAGATATTTTACATTATTTCGTTTTTAAATTTTTGTAAGTATTGATACTTGAACTCCTAACATTATTATTATTATTATTATTATTATTATTATTATTATGATTATTATTATTATTATTATTATTATTATTATTATTATTATTATTATTATTATTTATTATGTCTGGAATGCAGTCATGTACAAATGTATGCTCCTATCAGGACAGCACGAGAGCAGATTGAGGTGGAGAAGAAGGAGGAGGACAGTGCAATGGAAATGAACAAAAAGCGCGACGCTCAGCTAGAGGAGGAGGCCCAGCGCCTGAAGGAGGAGGTGGAGAAGCTGCGCGTGGAGATGGAGAAGCTCGAGGAGTCTCAGAAGCACTGGGAGGAGCGCAGGGACGACGATCTGAAGGACGAAGAGGTGGACGAGGAGAAGAGGAGAGCGAGGGAGGAGGAGCGAAGGAGGGAGGAGGTGGAGGAGATCAGGAGAGAGCACAAGAGGGAGCTGCAGAGTCTAGCGTCGGAGTATAGCAGCGCCCAGTCACACCTGCAGGCGCGCATCGTGGCCTTAGAGAACGAGTGAGTGAAAACCAGACCTCAGTGCATATTGATTATCCTGTCACGATAATTACTATATCTTATCGTTCAATACATCTGGAACAATATTTTTTGGGGCTAAATATTTATCATGTCAACAATTTCTTCGCATTTTGGGGGATATTTTGTAATTTATTTCTGCACTACGATCAGATTTGAGCTGTAGAGGGTTGAATATAACTTCTGTGACTCATTATAGATATAAATCAATTCTTTATTACTGTTTCACTTCATTTTCTTTTGACAGTATTGAACATTTAGGGAAAAAAATGGGGGGATAATCAATTAGTTTCAATATTATCTTGTATTGTCTATACAGTGGTACCTCACCTTACGAATGACCCAACAAACGAAAATTTCAAGTTACGAAACGCCTTCACGGTAAATTTTGGTCTCTAGATACGAAAGAAAATTCAAGTTACAAAACGCGAAATCTCAAAAATTCAAATAATGCGCGCTCAGTCACACACATTATACGCTTTTCTCAGCCTGGATTTAACTTTTCTTACATTTGTCTCTCGTTTAAACACTCAAACTTTCATAGATTTTCAACAAAATTATTAATAGTGAAGCGTGTGGGGGGAAGGGGGAGGGGGGAGAAGACTGCGCTCTGACACGTGTGATAGCGGCATGTGTGACAGCTGACCTGGCGCTGCCAGCAGGTCTAGACCTGGACTAAATCAGGATTAAACCTGGACTAAACCTGGACTAGACCAGGTGGATTAAAGCGCTGCGCGTGGGTCTATTTCCTGGTTTTGTTTCGAGTCACAGCTGAGGCGAGCCGCTTCTCGCATGCAAGAGGTCTAGACCTGCTCTCCAGGGCCACTCCAGGCACGGAGCCCCAGACATCCAGGGACCCAGGGGGACACTGCCAGCCCGCATTAAGAGCTCCCTAAGCGGGCATGGGTCCGGGGATTGTCCCGGTAACTGGCCTGGAGGTCTTGAAGAGGCCGACCTCACGGTTCTATCCAGGCCGCTCTGTGAGCACCTTACGCGGGCAGGTCTAGAGCAGCGGCTCGCCTCAACTGTGACTTGAAACGAAACCAGGAAATAGACCCACGCGCTGCGTTTTAATCCACCTGGTCTAGTCCTGGTTTAGTCCTGGTTTAGACCTTGGTCTAGACCTGCTGTCAGCTCCGCGCCGGGTCATGTGCGCTATCACACATGTCAGAGTGCACTCTTCTCCCCCCTCCTCCTTCCCCCCACACTTCACTATTAATAATTTTGTTGAAAATCTGTGAAAGTTTGAGTGTTTAAACGAGAGACAAATGTGAGAAAAGGACGCAGGACGCAGAACACAATGTTACACTATAAAAAAAGTTACATTATAAAAAAAAAAACTTGGATCGGGGCCTTGGAACGAATCAGGCTTTTTCCATTGAAATAGCTACTCAACTTACAAATTTTTCACGTTACGAAACCACTTCTGAAACGAATTAATTTCGTATGGTGAGGTACCACTGTATTTTATTCCATATTATGTCGTACTTCAAAATCTGTTATCGTGACAAAAATTTCAATACTAAAGAGTAGACTCGATACTCAGTACTGATTTTGATTCCCAAATGATTTTGAAAACTGTTTTTAGACAATATTGTAAGTTTTAATACTAATAGTAACATGTAAACTCTAAATCGTAAACATTAAACCAGTTCTGATAAGCAATAGCATAAAACTGTCCAAGAAAGGTCAAATTTTATCCAGTTTATGTAATTTTTTTGAGCATTGTTACTCAAATGAGTATCTAGTTTTGATATTGGTTTTAGTATTGATTAGTATCTGATTTACAATACTTTAGACAACCTTAGTGGAAATGTGTGGAAATGGGTGCATGGTTGTTTCATGTTGTGTTTTGGTGTTCAACTAAAGTGGAAAAGTATGTATTTACCATTTACATTATGCAGGCAGTCTCTACTTACAGCTCTGGGGGAAAAAAAAAGAGACCACTGGATTTTTTTCTGAAATCAGCATCTCTACATGTATTACAGCCATTCCATTCCAGCGTCTGTTGAATTCCAACGCAAACACAAAGCTGAGCTACTTCAGTTCTTGCACCAGGAGTGGAATAAAGTCACCCAAGAACAATGTGAAAGACTTGTGGAGAGCATGTCAAGACGCATGAAAGCTGTGATTAAAAATAAGGGTTATTGCACCAAATATTGATTTCTGAACTCTTCTTAAGTGTAAACATTAGTATTATGTTGTTTTAAAATGAATTTAATCTTGTTTCTTTGCATTGTTTGAGATCTGAAACCATGTATCTTTTTTGTTATTTTGACCATTTGTCATTTTCTGCAAATAAATGCTCTAAATGATAATATTTTGATTTGGAATTTGGGGGAAATGTTGTCAGTAGTTTATAGACGCAAACAAAAATGTTCCTTTTGCCCAAACACATACCTATAAGTAGTAAAATCAGGAAAACTGATAATTTTGCAATGGTCTCTTATTTTTTTCCAGAGCTGTATATTCACATACAGTTTAATAGTTTTAAATTGGTATAAACTGATGCTCAGTGAAACTGGTATTCAGGTCAGTCATTAACATTCAGTCAGATCAAACTGAAAACTAAAGTCAACTTTACAATCCAAAAACTGGGACAGTTTGAGCAGCACACAGTGTGACTTAAAAGTACTAAAATGGGCGCTGTCTGCATTTGATGTTTTTGGTGTTCTTCCAGGCTGCGTGAGCGGGAGGAGCGGTGCAGGGGAAGACAGAGTCGATGTGAGGATTTGCAGTTGGGAAGACTTCAGGAGAGACTGACAGAGAGGGACCAGCTCATTAAGCGATTAGTGGTGAGAAAAGGACACACGTCTCCAACAAGCTTTGCTACAGCTCCTCTCATCCCATCATTCCAACAGTTCCACTCATAAATCCACCTCCATCCCTCATTGAGCACACTGCACAGCTAAAACAGGAATGTAAAACCAACGGAGCCAAATATCAAGTAATAACTAAAACACAACTACCCGTAGTAATATGTGACAGTAGCTTAACTGGAAGAGTGTTCATCCTCTGATACGAAGGTTAGTGGTTTGAATCCTGCACTTGACATAAACATCATTGGTTGAGCGGTTGGATCACAGATTATCGGTGCGATTCCAGCTCACACAGAAAAATACTTTTGTCACATCGTTAGGCAAGACACGCCCCAGTGTCTGTTAACACCGGCGTGTGAGTGGGTGAGTCGTTCCTTGATGTAAAGTGCTTTGAGCGCCTTAAGGGGGAAAAACACAATAGAATAAAAAGTACCATTTATTCTACAAAACTGCCATCAACCAAAAACATCCCATTAAAGATCCCATGACATGGTACTTCTTGATGCTTTTATATGGCTCCTTAATGGTTCCTTAATAATGTAAATGAATCCTTCTTCAAAATCAACACTCAGCGCATGAGAAACAGAGATAAGATGAGAAAGAGTAATTTTTCTCACTCTGAACACTCCATAATGGGCGTTGTTGCTTGAATGCAAATGAGGAGAAAAGAGCTGGCCTATAGTAGAGGGTGGGGGCGTGGCCAAACTCTCCGCTCTCGCTCTCAGCGCTCAGCTGATCCATTTCCGTGTTTTTGCACGGGGGGAGAGATTTGAAGCGTTCCATTGAAAAATAAACACATTTCCACATAAAATAAAATTAAACCACTGCTGTTCAAAGGTCCAGAGGCTCAGATAAAGGACTTCCGAGCCTAGAAACACTCGGACGTGCCTCCAGGCAAATAAAAAAACACATACCCTAAACAGGGTAGGGGAGCTCACATTAACGTTCAAAAACCTCAGAAAATGAAAATTTCATGCCATGGGACCTTTAAGGTGCAATCCTGCAGGGAAACTAGTCCTGGGTAAGCCTACCAACAACACCACAGAGATGGGTCACTGCTCCTGATGAGGCAGCAGCACTGAAGGATGGGTCAAATGCAAAAGACAAACTTCCCACAGGGACAATAAAGTGTATCTTAATCTTAGAAAAAAGGCAGTGGCTGGCCAATGCCCTTTATAGAATTAGATCTAAATTTGGTTTAGAATGCAGTTCAAAATGATTAAAATGATACATTATAGTACTTAATATCAAGGGAATATTAAGTTTAATTTAGTATTGTAGAAAAGGGCGATGTATGAGTAGTTTAACTAAAACATTTCTTAAAAGTCCTAATTACAGTTTCTTACAGTTGCCTACACGTCTTACGAAACAAGCTGCCTTCCTAATTATTTTCACAAATCTTTTCTGACACATGAGCATAGGCAGTTTTTGCATCCAGTGCCAATTCCTCTGCCTGCCATCTGTGCAGCATGAGGGAGCTTAGCAAACAAGTACAGCCTCAAGACCTGCGTCAATACAACAACAACTGTGAATAAGGCCATTGAAAAGTCCTTCTTCATCCTCCTTGCCTCCAGGAAGAGAGGCATCAGCTGCAGCTCCACCCTCCTCCTGTTGCCGGGGACAACAACAGCCCTGGGCAGCGTGACAGCAAGTCCCGCCCTGGAAGTGTCACGCCAACCATGAGGGTACGATGGTCTGTTCAGATCATCCACTAACCGCATGTCCTGTCGTGTGAGGGCCCCTGGAAACTTGGCATGTAACTGGAATACTAAACCCGTGTGTGAACCTTTCCGACACAGGATTTGGTTGCAACTTCAGGCTATAACTTTTCTATTGATACTTTATAGTGACATCGCGCTGGCAGTGTTATACATGTATCTGTATTGGCGAAATGTTCAATTACTTAATTTTCAACAAAAAGATGACTAAACTGACTAAACTGTTGGCTAATATGTAATTGTATGTGTGAGAAACTTGTTTAAGCGCACAAATCATCTCACCTGTTGTAGTTCCAGCTAAGTCAGTTCTTTCTGGTCGACTGTGTTAAAGGAAGTCTTAGATGAAGTCTAATTTGAGTAACAGAGCTTCTAACAGAGCAGTGCTTTCAGTTAGCTTCACACCCCCAGGGAATGACGATGAATGATGAGGGAATGATGATCAGTTGCAAAGTATCAATACTATAACTATAAACTTAAAAACAAACAAGATTTTCAGTGTTTTATAATGTGGAGCTGTGACTGAGCGCATCAACAAATCTGCATTCATTTGCCTACATAATTTTTTCAGATTTGGGTAAGTGATCAAGGACCAGCTGGCCTCATAAATTGCGCTATAAAATGACAAACCAAACTGCACCAAGAACACTTGCACGAGTTGAGTATAATTATGGAAGTTCAGATATTTATTTGTGGGACCTCATTTCTCTCTAACAACTATCTGTACTGTTAGCAATGCATACTCCCAACAATATATATTACAAAAAGACAAATAATATACTTTAATTAAGATGCGTGAAGAGTCCCTCAGTCGTCCAGGTAGAGAAATTTGAAAAACAAAGAGACAGATTAGTTGAGATAGTTTCAGAGCTATTTCAGTGTAGTGAGCGCCGCCTAGGGCTTATAGATATGCTAATACTAGACGCCAGAGGAATGCGTAATACAAAAGAGACAGATTAGTTGAGATAGTTTCAGAGCTTTTTCAGTGTAGTGAGCTCCTCCCTGCAGCTAGATATAAACAGGGTTTAACCAGCACTAGAACCAGAGCTGACGAAGCCTCTTGGATGAGCGGCGAAACGTTTTCGACCAAACAAACTTTGTCCAGTTGACAAATTGAATTTCTCCTTTTATCATACTTTAAAGGTCCCATGACATGGTACTTCTTGATGCTTTTATATGGCTCCTTAATGGTTCCCTAATACTGTAAATTAATCCTAAACAGGGTAGGGGAGCTCACATTAATGTTCAAAAACCTCAGAAAGTGAAAATTTCATGCCATGGGACCTTTAATTAAGTCATATTGTTTAATGAATTTACTCAAAGAAACTACTACCAACACTTTTAAGCATTTCAGCATTGTTCATTACCAACAAGTTACATTGACTCTCATAAGTTGTCATAACCTCATAAAGCTTTCTCAATACAGAAAATACCACCATAATATTGATTTCTATTTTTATGTACTTTTGATGATATTTTTGGTCCTATATTACAATAGTTTTCAAGTTAACATCTACCTTTTACCTTTGGTTCAGTAGCAATTGTCAATTCTAGGGCTGAAATGATCCAAATGATTCTAGTGAACGTGTGTGGAGTTTAAAAAGATAGGGGAGTATTTCTTTAATCACCACATGACATCACAAGGGGGAACAGGGTGTTTTCTGACAGAAGAACTCAATAAAATATGCAGGGTTTGTGTGTTAAATGTGTGAATGAAACAAAACACAACTCCAGGTATGTTTTTGATGAGGAAACAAAATCATAACATATGTAGATCAGAAAAACAGTGCCATCTACGGCCTTTAAAGTAAAATTTTGATCACATTTCATGGACAGTTTGATGACAGTTGGTGTACACATACAGCTCTGGAAAAAAATAAGAGACCACTGCAAAATAATCAGTTTTTCTGATTCTACTATGTGTTTGGGCAAAAGGAATTTTTTTTTTTTTTTTTTTTAATCTATAAACTACTGACATTTTCCCCCAAATTCCAAATAAAAATATTATCGTTTAGAGCAGGGGTGTCCAAATTTTTTTCATCAAGGGCCATATATCTAAACACAGACAAAGCAGAGGGCCGATCGAGGGCCATAAACTGGTGCTCAGTACAGTCAATCATTGAAATATATGCATGTTTAACACGTCAGAATGAGCTATCAGTCCTTTAATCATGCCAAAATCCTCAAAGACACACAATAAATATTAGATATTGTCTTATCAAGGTAGATTAAAAAAAAAAACTTGCAGTCAAAAGTTCTGTTCAAGGTAATTTGGGCCAATTCACCTGGAAGCCTGAGGGCCAAGAAAATTTGTCTGAGGGCCGCATTTGGCCCACGGGCCATAGTGTGGACATGCCTGGTTTAGAGCATTTATTTGCAGAAAATGACAAATGGTCAAAATAACAAAAAAGATACATGTTTTCAGACCTCAAACAATGCAAAGAAACAAGATCAAATTCATTTTAAAACAACATAATACTAATGTTTACACTTAAGAAGAGTTCAGAAATCAATATTTGGTGCAATAACCCTTATTTTTAATCACAGCTTTCATGTGTCTTGGCATGCTCTCCACAAGTCTTTCACATTGTTCTTGGGTGACTTTATTCCACTCCTGGTGCAAGAACTGAAGTAGCTCAGCTTTGTGTTTGTGTTAGAATTCAACAGACGCTGGAATGGAATGGCTGTAATACATGTAGAGATGCTGATTTCAGAAAAAAATCCAGTGGTGTCTTGATTTTTTTTCCCCAGAGCTGTATATAAACACGTATATAAACAAAATTTGCCTGTTTTCTCTTTTACCAGCGAAAGAACACGGACTCCCCTCGAGTCACCAGCATGTCCGGCAGCAGTTACGAGCGAAACATCTTCCACTCTTCTTCGTCTTCCACGTCGTCTTCCCACCACCCGAACTTCTCCTCCACCCTGCCCCATGCGCACGCCTCTCACCCCCAGACATCCACCCACTACTCCACCTCCTCTCTCCCACACAAGCATACCTCCCTGGGCCAGCATTCCTCCCCTTCACTCCAGCGCTCCACCAGGTCACGCTCCTCCTGCATCCCTGCCACCCCAGCGCCCACTGCCCCCCTCCCCGTGTGCCCCTCATCGCAGACGGGCATCAGATACGTGTCCCCTTCATGCCTCGATCCACACCTACAATCAATCAGGTAAACTTTGTTTTTTTTACTCACTGACCCATAAAATTGCCTATTAACATGTACAGTTTGAGTGCGCGGTAGAGCCCGTTTTATTTTATAACGTCAGTGAGAATTTCAGTGGGTCAGTAGTCGGGGGGACAAAGGGGTCTGTTGTCCCAAGTCCCAGGGTTTTAGGGGCCCAGAATTGGATCATCTTTCTATTAATTTATATTAGAGGGGGGCCCATGTGAAGCTTCTTGTCCGGGGCCCCCAAATTTCTGCCGACAGGCCTGCAAGTAGTCCATCACCAGGACAGCAACGGGTAAATAAATGACTTTTCTGAGTAGAATGTACGAAATGGCTTTATGTAAAATACAGAAATAAGAAATGCTTTAGACATTTATAGAGTGAACAGGATTTTCAGATGAACAGGTGAGCTGTTTCAGTTTATAGCCCTGGTATAAGCACATTAAACAACTTCAGTGTGTTATGCAGCTTTCACGCAGTTTCGTAATCCATTGTTGATCTGTCAAAGATTAGCAACAACTTTGATTTAGTAATGTTTTTTAATTTTTGTGTATTACCAGCTTTTAATATTATAAATTATTGCAATTGCCTGTGACCATAAAATAAGGGATACTTTATTTTTTTTTGTCAGTCAGTGAACACTTTTTGGGTGTGGTCAAATCGGGTGAGCTGCATCTGCTCGTAATACTATTCCTGGTTCATGAGAAAGCTAGAATCAGAACATAACATTGTACACACTGACTGATACATATTTTTGCATTTTGAAACCATATTTTGATAATAGACAAAATATATATTATAATTAAGATGTTTTTTTTTCTCCAGGGGTCCGTATCTGGAGCCTAGAGGGACTGAGGGTCTAAAACAGGAGTGGTACACCAAATACTTCTCCTTCTGAGCACAAATGCACACAAAAGTAGCTACAATTTCCATGTAATCATATGCAGTCCATTGCTTCTTATGAACATCCATTTGCTTCCTGCATCCAGATGAAATCGACTCAAGCACAGACTGATACATTAACACTTATGGACTCATCACCAGCAAGGCCATCTCTGACATTGCCTCTAAGCTCAACCAAAAAGTGCTTCTCCAACACATGCCCGAGACCTCTTCTTAAGTCATGGGCCTGTCGGATCTTCTTTGTATAGTTTGAGAAGTCTTTTCTTTTTTTTTTTTAAGTTGTCTTCCTTTTTTAAATGGCTGATTCTCTTCATACAATCACAGGCTACGTTTTTACTCTTCATGTACAGACTGTATTCATAGCATAATCAATCAAGATCCTTGTTATATGAAACACGCAACCTACCATACCAAAACAAAGCTTGTTTTGATGCAAAATGTATAATAATCTTGATGTACTAATAAATAAAATATTTTGTTTTTCTGTTTTGTAAATTTTGTTACAAGTTTAGAAGCAGTTTTAAGAACAATCCTAAAATTAGAATTACTTTTATTGCATTAGTTCAGTCTCAAATGTGAGGGTGTACACAGTCATGAATCATTATACGTTTAGGGGAAGTTTTCGTTAGAATTTCCATAATCCACCATATAAGACCTTGAAGTACTCAGCCATTGTGGAATGTAAAGAAAGTTAACCAAGTGAACAATTTTAGTAGTTCATTTCATATTATGTTGTCACTTCTGTCATAATTCCCCCCAAATAAAATAAACCCCAAGACAAAAAATTAAGGAAAAAAGTACGAAATAAGTTGGATTTAATAACCCTATTCTATACTGCCATTTACAGTCGACTAAGCAGTGGGTGACCTTCATTTGTGTCATTATGTTACAGAGAATCAATAATGTGTCTTTACAGATCAGAGGTCGAGGGGGTGGGGGGGACTGCTGACAGAGGAAGCATCTTTAGAAGTCCATCACTTTGTTCACTCTCAAAATGCTACAGTCCCGTTCACTGGAACAGCAGGCTGTTCTGGAGCACCTCTGTGGCAGAACTGAACTGGAGGACGTTGTCATAGAAACTGGCCAGCTCGGCTCGCATGTCCTTGTTCCGCTTCCCTCCCGATCCACGATATTTCATGTTCAACAGCTTGGAGCACAGGTAGTGCAGCCACAGTACATTTGAATGGGGGTTATAACTACTCCACTCATTACTGTCAAAGATAAACAGTGAAAATTTAGGACATTAGTTAATTTAGGAGTAAAGACTGCCAGTCGATCAAATGCATTTTATGGACCGTTGAAGCACTCACTTGTTCTCTTGTCGCATAAGTCTGTAGATTTCAAACTGGTAATCCCCCTGACCCATAAAAAGTTCCTCATCATTGGAAATGTCACAGGACACAGTGAGATTGTCTAAAAACAAGAAAATATGGCTCAGGCTTTGGGGACAGAAATGGTTACAAATGTGCAGACAGAAACTTTTCTGACCTATTTCTAATCTGGAGAGAGAATAGTCGATGATGCGGATGAGCACCCCTTTGGTTTCCAGAGAGTGCATTGTTCCATTCAGACTGAACTCTGCTGTCTTCTGCTTAGTCACTTTGACCAGCACGTTTCCCCAGTGCAGGTCTCTGAATACAAGACACAAGTAAAAGAATTATTATCACAGGATCATTGTATGTGGAGAATAACAATCTCAGAAAGACAGCTGTTATAGGCATACTACTAAATTAGAGCACCATGAAGGAAGACGGTTGTACCAACAAGAAACACAATTTTTTCCCATTAAGTTTACCTGTGCTCAAACTGCAGCTCCTGTTCAGCTACAGCCAGCGCTGCAGTGACTTGATGAAGAATGCTCTTCGCGACTGCGATTGACGGCAACTTAAAAAGAAGAAAAAATAAATGGAAAATATAGCTGCAAGGGTCTAACCGAGTCTGACAGAGTCTAACAGGGTCTGACAGGGTCTAACAGAGTCTGACAGGGTCTAACAGAGTCTGACAGGGTCTAACAGAGTCTGACAGAGTCTAACAGAGTCTGACAGGGTCTAACAGTCTGACAGGGTCTAACAGAGTCTAACAGAGTCTGACAGGGTCTAACAGAGTCTGACAGGGTCTAACAGGGTCTAACAGAGTCTGACAGGGTCTAACAGGGTCTGACAGGGTCTAACAGGGTCTGTTAGCCAGGCTTCCCAGGCTTCCTATGAAGGGTTCCCGAGATATGAGCTCACTTCGGCTAGATCAAAGACACATCAAAGACAGATTAAAAGTACATTTCTGCGTTGCCTAGCAACGCAGAAAATTCCTGCAACTTTGACCTGCTGGTGGCACTAGACGGTTGGGGGTGGGGGCCTATAAATTGCTGTGGGTAATGAGGAGACTGGCTGGAATGTGCATGCCAAATTTCACAACTTTTTACCAGACGGTTCTAGGGGTTGCCATAGACTCCCATGGTCAGAGGAATAACGTATAATAATAAGAATCAGTAGAAACACTATGGTGCCTAGCACCTTCGGTGCTTGCCCCCAAAAAAATACATAAGACAATTCTGCATTCAGTGTCAAAAATACTCATTGTATGTTTAATATTGATACATTGGTCAGTAATTTTGTATAAATTATTGAGTTCACTTTTGATACAAGCATATTAAAAACAACTTACCCATCACATTTGCCAATTTTGCCAGTGTGAAATGTCTCATTTGCTTATCAAAGGCTTTAGTGCCATGTAAGCCTAACAAGTTGTCACCGCTCATTACCATTTTATTACCATAATGGAGCATGACAACTCTCCATTAGGTTCAAAATATGGTTTTGCCACTTTGAGACATTCTTCTGGGCAGCGTGCTTACCGTTCCATTGCTGTTCTCAAGGTCAGTGCCTCCAAACTCAAACTCCAGAATAATGAACAGCTGCTCATTTTCAAAGAAATCTATAGAATATATATGGAAAAAAAAAACACAACGTCAACAGATACACCTGCCAGTATGTAGGATACAACAGAATAGAAGTGATTTCCTAACCTGGCCTGTCATTCTCAGAACCTTTTTGTTCGTCAAACTTGTCCCACGCATTGAGGAACTCTGGAGGATAGCAGCCCTTTACACAGTGGAGACTGGAAAACATTCAGTAAACATTCAAATTAAAAGTGCAATGGTCCGCCACCTGCTTGTCTCCATGGAGATGTTATCATTTTGCCTTGAATGTCCCAGTATGATATTAAACATACCCATGTTGCATTTACTCAATAACATGGACTGTTATTGACCTAACAACCTGTATTCTTACTATGAGTGGGCTCAGAGTACTTGGTGTCACCTACTGTCTCCGTAGAGATAAACAACTGTAATGCAATAATGTGGAATATTCCAGGTAATATCTCAATGGAGAGATGCAAATGATGGACCCAACAGAAAAGTTACACAGTGCACCTTAAAGTAAAATGAATTTCACTAGGACTTACTCTCTGAGGCCGATGAAGCCACTGGTCTGATTCTTCTCTTTCTTATCCAAGCAGCTCAACTCCCTGTGGAATTATATTCATGACATTTTGTTCTTAGCAAGTCATTTTAAAAATAATCTGATAATATGACTTACTTGGAAATAATAATTTCATGCAAAATCTCCCCAAAAGTCTTCTGCTCCTCTCCGTTCACCTTCTCACTGCCCTCTACTGGTATAACCTTGTCAAGACAGGAGGTTCTCAGTATAGTCACAACTCCTCTAAACACTACAAGCTCATGCTCTTACTTTGAGGGCAACGATCTCTCCTTTAGGTTTTCCACTCGTCGTAGAGAAGACCTCTCCAAAGGTCCCCTCTCCTATTTTCACACACTGTTTCATGCGCTGAGGTAGGAGACACTCACCCCAGGCCACGGGACCGTGCTGCCCACACTCTGCATACACCTTCTCTGCGTCTGACATCTCATCATTGTCAAACAGCTGAATTACAAACCGAAATGACAGAATTTAGAGACTCCGATATATGCATTTCAAAGCATTCAAATATCTTCAGGGATACATGTCTAACACAAAGTACTAAAATAATCTTTCTTCAAGGGTTCCAGTTTGACTTGGTTTTGGAGAAGCAAAATGAACATTATAAATGATAATATTTGGTCATGGTTATCTACAATATGACATGCTTTTGAACTGATGAGGCATCACACGTAGAATAATAAATAGTATGTGGGTACATAAAAACTTAACGCAAAGACTATCAGCACAGTTGAGCTGAGATGAATGCTCATTTACATCCTAAAATCTTCTTGTAATGAAAGATCTGTACTTGGACTCTGACAGTGTATTTACCTGAGATTCCTGTGTACCAACATGTGACCGTCGACGTTTGAGAAGAGGGGTCCGATATGGAGTAGCAAAAAGATCCTGGCTTAAGTCTGCCATAGGCATCTTTGCAGACATGCCAGGCCCAGGAGTCTTTGGAGTAAGAATAACTACACGGTTGTGAAAAAAGCACAATTCAATTTAACAATTCAGCATTTCATCTATTGTGTTGTTGTGTGCGGTACCTTTGCGGTGAACGGAGAGCGCAGCCTTGAGGCGACTCCAGGTGTGTGTATTGGGAGTTAGCTCAGCCATAAGAGAAGAAAGGCTGAAGTTGTGGCCTTTGACTGGAGTAGAGAAATCCTTATAGGCATCAGTCAGCTTCTAAAAAGAGAAACATTGTCTGATTATGGGGTTAAAATTCATACTGTAAATAAATGTTATACACTACAATATACGTTATGTTTGCTTATAGCATACATGGTTAGCGAATATAGGCTTGTCCCAATAATTGCTATATCTACTTATCTTTGAATACTTAATAGATGTAACAGCTTGTGGGTCATTATTTATTTATTACTTTTTTTACTTTTACTCTGTACTACAATGAGATTTGACGGCTGAATAAATTACTTCTGTGACTCATTATTGACACAGACTAATTAGTGTTTTATTCTGATATTTTAGCAGTTTGTGTTTTTTTTAACCATACTGAATTCTGCTTTCTGGTTTGGTTTATCACCTATATATTCTTCAGCATTATATCACACTTCAAACTTTGTTATCATGACAGGCCTAAGCGTATAAAAATTGACATATTCTTAGTCACAGCAGGGTTGACAGACATAAGACACATTCATTCATTCGGGTCAATTTAGAGTTATGAATTCACCAACACCATGTTTTACAGTTCTCTCACCATTGGTTGTCTGTGCTGACTTGGGATCAGGTCATTGATGCTGCAGTCCATGGTCTTGGTACCTCCTCTAGGTCCGATTGAGTTTGTGAAGGCATCTCTGCTTTTCCAACGGCTCACACTCAGTCCACTAACACAAGCTTTTCTAGCGGTTCCAGGTCGCTGGGTGGATGTTCTGCGGCCCTTCTCTTTTGGCGCCATTGATATTTTCCTTCCTTTGCTGTTCTGTCTGTTGCTTGACTTTTTTGATCCATCTTTATCAGAGTCGGCCCGGTCATTTGAACTAGATGACGTCCTCTTTCGATGCATTCCAGCATTGGTGTCTTTGGGACTGGCCATTTTGCAGTTACCCACAGAATCTGTATTTTCACAAAATAATTGAGATGCACTTCTGTTCGTGTTCTCTTGCAATTTGAGTTTTATTTCTGGAATTGACATTTTCTTCATCTTAACAATAGGTTTGTGGGCCAAGCAATTCTTCTTCAATTCTCTGGTATGCTCAGCTGCCTCAGTTTGTGTCTCATTAGGCTGGGACTCAGAGACAGTAGCGTTTTGAGACTGACTGACTACTGAACACTCATTTTCACCAAGTTTTGGTCCAGGTGTCAAATGCTTCTCAGTACTTGATCGAGGCAGCTTTGTAAGCTTGACTGAGCATTCCAGAGAAAGACACTTGTTCTGTATTATTGAAGACAAGTCCACTGTCATATCTTGAACCTGTGTGGCAACTACATCAGTCCAGCTGTTGGTGGATTCACTGAAGAGATCTATGGTAGATTTGTGCTCAGACTGCGTACAGTCGTCTGACATTGAAGGCTGTGCACATTGGCTGGGCACAAACACAACATCTGGTGCAGAAGACTTGGAGCTCTCAAGAGACATTAAGACATCATGTGTCACAGCTAATTTAGGACTACTTGGGAGCTCTGAATCCATAAAATGGGCTGAGCTGTGGCTTGTAGCTACAGAAAGTGAATGCTCCTTTCCAACAGAATTACAGACAGACCCCAAACATGACGAATAAGTTGTTTCGCTAAAAAGCTGAATAAGGTCTTCAATTCTTTCCAGGCGCACAGTACAAAGCTGGGTCAAGCATTTCTCTTTGAGAAAATCTGTGAGCCAGTCTATTTCTCCAGAGGCAGATGTGAAATGACTGCTGACATCACTGCCTATGGTGATCATGCTGGGTAGACTTGGAGTGCCTGTCTGCCCCTCTCCACACTGGCTTTGGCCTGACCTACTGAGGCTTGTTTGCTTTGACTGGGTAATGTTATTGGATATCTGTTCATGATGTAGTTGTGAAGGTTTCTGAAACTCGTTGAGAGTTGCTTGTTTTTCAACAGTGGGCTCAAATTGTGAAGCTTGTTGTGGAGATGTGAGCAATTCTGGAGAACCAATGCTTACAGGAGCTATACAACTAACTGAAATGGATGCAGGGCTTGTAATTGGATTGAAACTTTTAAGCTTTGATTTTCTGTTCAAAGGAGCAGCTGAAGGTGTGGAACAAAACATTGGTTTTCGAGAGCATGGTCCAAGGGTGTTTTCCACTGATTCATTGAGGGAAATTTCTGGAAGTGGATTTGTGGCAAAGCTCCGAAGTACTGCTGCATTTACAGAATTGTCTGCACTTGATTCAAGGAAAACGGGAGGGAATCTTCTCTTTGATGGACAGTTGGCCTGAATGGAACGTCTCAGTGGCGCAAACTCGTCAGAGGAGTTCAAAATGACCAGCTGTGGATTAGAGGTAACAGCACATCTCCTACGAGTAACAAAGCGTCCAGCAGATGGAAGGCGGACGCTGATAGAGGGGGGAAAAAAAAAAAAAAAAAGACAATCAACCTCACAAAAATAAAGGCACAAACATATTCCCATACATTTTGTTGAAAGTATTATGGGACAAATTATTTCATTTGAATCATTTCATCTCATTCTGTTTGTCGAGTATAAATGTCCCATACTGCCCATATTTAATCTTAAAGCAGTATTTTTTTATTTATTTTTTTGACCAGTGTAGCCTCTTTTATAATTGTATGATAATGCGATGAGCAAAAAAGTCTAACTTTGTTATGCCAATATGTAGTTTAGGTTATTTTAGACTATGGGGTGCCACCAGTCTCCTGTATTAATGGGAAACACTGTATTCAGCACTTACAGAGAGTCTTTTTGAACAGCATTATCCTGCAGCCCATTTCTTGTTGTTTCTTTCCTTGATGAATCCTTTTTTCTTACAAGAGATCCTGACTTAATGTCACTGATGAAAAAAGAAAAAGTTCAATGCTCAGGGACAATCTATACTGCCAGTAATGTGTAGATTTAGAATAGTCTGGACCTATAATCACACAAAGTATGTACCGACCTGCTCTGATGGGGAACAAGTGGACACCTATTTTCATCAGTCTGGTGATCTGGGACATTATCCATGGATAACTTGGACTTCTTTCTCCTGAAGCAAAGTGGTAATCAGGTTAAGTGCAGTGTTCAAAACTGAGAAACACCAGCTGGGATGACTAACATAAATAAACTGTGAAAAGAGTGCATACTATTTTCTTATAGCCATTTTCATGCATGGTTTTCTGTATTTTAGCTAAACAAATGACAACATATTCCTCTCTTTACTGTTGGTGGGTATCAAATTGGTCAAAAACAAGGTATCTGGGACACTTCTTTAATAAACCTGGAATAACTTGATGGTTTTGGATAAATCTCCTAGGACATGGGACCCAGGCTTCAAAACTGGGACTGTCCTGGGTAAACATCTGATCATCCTAAAGTGGTAACATTAGTTTAACATTTGAGACCACTGATCCAAGATATTCTCGTTCAAATTTAGACTGATAAGTAATTGGCAAATCAAAAGTTTGCATACCTTGCTCTCCTTTGATCAGATGCCTTCAAATTCTGAGTAGGTGGCACAATATTTTCTTCATCACTGCTCAAACTCAGAGATACAAGTTTTCTTTTACGAGCTCGGACTGAACGTCCCGTGGTCATGCCTGGTTTTCGTCTAAGGAAAAAAGAAAAAGAGACAGAACTGTCAGAAAAAAACAAAAAACAAGACAGGACGCCTTTGACGTATAGATCCACCATAACCCATTAAAGTCCATACCGAGCTGTCGTCTTTGAGGGTAGCAGGGGATGTTCATCTTCACTATCAAGTAAACTTGATGTGACTTTCTTCTTTTTAACATTATTTCGTTTACTGCAATGAGAAGGATAAAAAATTAAAACACACCCACAAAAAAAAAAAAAAAAAATCACATTATTTTACATTTCAATCAATCAATCATCATGTTTGTCACTACCTCACTGTAAACTACTGTTACCTGTGCAATAATCTGTGCAATATTTATACCATACTATGTGCAATACGAAATCCACATGCAACACGTATACACCATATTATGTGCAATCTGTGAAATACTCTACTTACACCTTATTTAATCCTACCTGCACCTTTGTACATTGTACCTTGTATTTTTTTTTAATTAAATCTTATTACATATTTTTATTATATTGTTTACTTCTTCCCCTGCACTTTTGCAACACTTTTTTTTACCATGTACTATTATTGCATGTTATTAGTACTTCTGACTATCTTAGCGAGTCAACGGTTCTTCTGATCCTAAGCATTTCATTGCATTGTTGACCTTGTGTTGATTCTGCATATGACAAATAAACAATCTTGAATCTTTCAAGTTTGGCCTCACCCCCTCCGTGAAGGTCGGACTGTAGAGGCATCAGTCTCAGAAGACGAGGAGGTGCTGTCAAACACCTGCTTACGATCCTGAATGGAGACCCAGGAGGATAGTTTTGTTTTATTCTTTCCGTATGTCTTCAGGAACTTCATGATTGCTTATAACGTATGTACTTAGAACTTACAACGTTACGTAAAAGGACGTGTGGGAGACGACGCACACTTCTATGTAAACAAAACGACGACTAACACCGATTAACAATGACTAAGCTAAAGCTATCCATAAGGCTATAACGTAACATAAGTAAAATGTACATAAAAGCCCTATATTCGCGTTAAAAGCCACAGATGTGTCATTAGTCCAAAGAGTAGAGCCCGCTTTTCTTTGAAACGGCAACAAAACTGTGATTGGTCCAAAAATAATAATCAGACAAAAGGCATTGCGCCCCCTCTCGGTCTGGAGGCAAATAACACACTGGCGCACTTACACGTGATCGCCACTAGAGGACAGCAAACACCAGTATTTTGAATAGGTTACAAAAATAACATTTCCAAGGCCTTGTGCTGTACTTTATACAGCTCTGGAAAAAAAATAAGAAACCACTGCATTTTTTTCTTTTTCTGAAATCAGCATCTCTATATGTATTACAGCCATTTCATTGCAGCGTCTGTTGAATTCGAACACAAACACAAAGCTGAGCTACTTCAGTTCTTGCACCAGGAGTGGAATAATCAGAATCAGAAAGACTTTTATTGCCATTGTCAAGTGAACAGAATTCACAAAACTAGGAACTTGTCTCGGTGATAAGGTGCGAACATAAAACACTAAATAATAATAGTAATAACTAGAGTATAGACAATAAATAATAATAATAATAATAACTAAAATATAGCTAAAAAATAATAAACAATCCAAATAACAAAAAGGTTCAGATGAGCAGCATCAGAACAGCAGTGCAAACATGACACATAAAGTCACCCAAGAACAATGTGAAAGACTTGTGGAGAGCATGCCAAGACGCATGAAAGCTGTGATTAAAAATAAGGGTTATTGCATCAAATATTGATTTCTGAACTCTTCTTAAGTGTAAACATTAGTATTATGTTGTTTTAAAATGAATTTGATCTTGTTTCTTTGCATTGTTTGAGGTCTGAAAACATTTGTTATTGACCATTTGTCATTTTCTGCAAATAAATGCTCTGAACGATAATATTTCGATTTGGAATATGGGGGAAATGTGGTCAGTAGTTTATAGACTCAAATAAAAATGTTCCTTTTGCCCAAACACATACCTATAAGTAGTAAAATCAGAAAAACTGATAATTTTGCAGTGGTCTCTCACTTTTTTCCAGCGCTGTATACATTTATTTATATAATTATGTCTTATTTGACACCAGTCCCTTGCTATCTTTTTTGCTACTTATTTAGAATTCATTATTACCATTTATGTTTTACCCTTGGTTATTATAGTATATTGTAATGAGTGAGCTACTGTATCCAAATAATTTCCCTTGTGGATCAATAAAGTTTGTCTAAGTTGTCTAAAATATCTCTTTTTTCAGTACAGTACAATAGACTGTTGACCATTTCAATATTCAATTTTACTTTACACCAGGTTTAATAAATAAATGTTTCTTTCAAGTCAGGTTTTAATCTGGATCTACAGCTTTGGGGAAAAAAAAGAGACCTCTGCAAAATTATCACTTTTTCTGATTTTACTACTTATAGGTATGTGTTTGGGCAAAAGTAAGTAAGTATAAACTACTGACAACATTTCCCCCAAATTCCAAATAAAATATTATCGTTTGTATCACATTGTTCTTGGGTCCTAGTTTAGACCTGGTTTAGTCTTGGTTCAGACCGGGTTTAGTCCTAGTTTAGTCCTGGTTTAGTCCCATTTGTAAAGGTCCCATGGCATGAAATTTTCACTTTCTGAGGTTTTTGAATGTTAATGTGAGCTCCCCTACCCTGTTTAGCCCCCCCCCCATGGTTAAAAGTTGTGAAATGTCTAAACTGAGCATTTGCGATCCTTTTCTGCGTTACAAAAAATCTGAGCTCAAACGGGCGATTTTGAACAAGGCACCTTATTGACGTCAGATCGAAAAAAGAAATCCAAATGCAGTTCCACCCCCGTCTGTCTGTACTCAGCGTCTCTGTAAATCACGCCCAGAGAGTTTGGACTGCGAATGCGCTAGGCAATGCGAAATGCGTTTTTTTATTTGCCTGGAGGCACGTCCGAGTGTTTCTAGGCTCGGAAGTCCTTTATCTAAGCCTCTGGACCTTTGAACAGCAGTGGTTTAATTTTATTTTATGTGGAAATGTGTTTATTTTTCAATGGAACGCTTCAAATCTCTCCCCCGTGCAAAAACACGGAAATGGATCAGCTGAGGGTTGACAGCGGAGAGCGGAGCGTTTGGCCACGCCCCCACCCTCTACTATTGGCCAGCTCTTTTCTCCTCATTTGCATTCAAGCAACAACGCCCATTATGGAGTGTTCAGAGAGAGAAAAATTACTCTTTCTCATCTTATCTCTGTTTCTCATGCACTGAGTGTTGATTTTGAAGAAGGATTCATTTACAGTATTAGGGAACCATTAAGGAGCCATATAAAAGCATCAAGAAGTACCATGTCATGGGATCTTTAAGCTGGTTTAGTCCTGGTTCAGATCTGGTTTAGTCCTACTTTAGACCTGGTTCAGTCCAAGTTTAGGCCTGGTTTAGTCCCCCTTTTTAACCTGGTTTAGTCCTAATTTAGACCTGCTTTAGTCTTGGTTCAGACCTGGTTTAGTCCCAGTCTTTCACATTGTTCTTGGGTGACTTTATTCCACTCCTGGTGCAAGAAGTGAAGTAGCTCAGCTTTGTGTTTGTGTTGCAATTCAACAGACGCTGGAATGGAATGGCTGTAATACATGTAGAGATGCTGATTTCAGAAAAATAAAAATAAAAATACAAAATGCAATGGTCTCTTATTTTTTTCCAGAGCTGTATGTCGGTCCAGCCATGCGCCCCGGGGTTGTGCTTCCCCCTGTCGGACAGCAGCTGCAGGAGGGAGCAGCACATCCACCAGGGGAGGAGGGCGACAAGGATCCAGCCCAGAGAGGGAGGAGAAACGACGGGAGAGAGCGCAGCAATAGGACGTGAACGCTGTGCACAAGAGGAGGTGAGTGATGTGGTATGCGCACATTGTTTACCCGTTCAAGAAGATATTCCGTGTGCTTTCGCTATTTCCACGCTTCAAATGACCCAAACGTGAGTAACTTTGCGCGGTGCCTGTGTGCGTCTTCTTTGGTTTGGCTGGGGCCCGCACGTCCTGAAGGCGAGAGAGGGGAGACTGCGGCCCCGGATGGGCATTTACAGCTCTCAGCGTGTGCTTCTTTAGACTTTATTGTCTTGGATTTAGCTGTGGTCGTGGTGGCTGCTCAATGACTTTTTACGGTGTGATGGAAACTGGTGCTTGTGTGAGAAAACAGCCACCGTAGGAACGTCGTGCTCGTCCGTCTTTGCGTAAAGGTTTTGGCGAACCAGCCCGCCGTGGTAGTCGCTAAACTGGAAATGCTACACGCAAAACAACAACAAGGGGCCATCCAATCTATTACATGAACACAATATTCTTTTCAAAGTGTTATATTTTGGAAGATTTGACTAGTAGCTGAGCCATTGATTCGTTGTCTTGTCTTGAATGGTAAGCCCTATAACCTCCAGTTACCTTCAGTAGTGAGCCTAACTAAACAAAACAAATGAAAAGTCTGCAAAAATCGCCTTAAGACTACTAAAATGATATAGTGGATGTAAGATTGAGCAGGAAAAGAGATTGCGCAAGTTTTTTTATTGCAGTACAGTGTAATAAAGGGTAGTGGTCTGGAGGGATCGAATCTGGGTGGATAAACCCTGCAGAATGCAATTTATTCCAAAACATGATTGAGACAGTAAATAATAATCCTTCCCAGAGATAACACTGCTCCTTTACTGCTGACTTATGCCTTAAAGGTCCAATATTAAAGGAAAAATAACGTTGTTTTTTTTTACAATCTGAGCCTTCTTTCGGCAATAAAACAAGTAGTTTTACTCACCCATAGCAGTTTGGTGTCAATTGGAGCAGTATCGCAGAACTTATGTTGAGCCGTTCTGTTCTACTAATGATCCCGTATCCGTTAGCGTGAGTGCTCGGGGCACTGATTTGCGGTGTCCAAATAACACAAACTTTAGCACTTTTCAAATCAGAGAAGATCGCTGTGTCAGGGTAGACTTTTAGTAGATTCCAAAATGGCCTGAAACCCGATATCGCAACAGAAAAGTAAAGTTCAGAGCGGTGTTAGCTTCTTTCGGACTAGCGGTGTTTACAAAACAGCTGAGTTCACGCATGCGCACTGTCCTCTCTGATGACGTCATCAAATGAAACTATAGCTGGATATCGGGTTTCAGGCCGTTTTGGAATCCACTAAAAGTCTACCCTGACACAGCGATCTTCTGTGATTTGAAAAGTGCTAAAGTTGGTGTTATTTGGAGAGTGCAAAGTAATGCCCCGAGCATATGATACGAGCACCATGTTAACGGATACGGGATCATTAGTAGAACAGAACGGCTCAACATAAGTTCTGCGATACTGCTCCAGTTGACACCAAACTGCTATGGGTGAGTAAAACTACTTGTTTTATTGCCGAAAGAAGGCTCAGATTGTAAAATAACGTTACTTTTCCTTTAAGCAAAATGTACTTGTGTGAGCTTTAAGACATGTTATAATGCCGTTACCGCATCAAAAACTTACCTAGAGTTGTGTTTTGTTTAGTCTGTCTACATCTCCAAAGCTCAAAATCCTCTGTTCCACCTTGTGATGTCATGAAGCTGTAGTTTTCAAGTTAACTTTTTAGCTTTAGTTCAGTAGAGATGGATGATTCCAGGACTGAAATTATCCAGATGACTTTAGTGATGGTGTATGGAGTTTAAAAACACAGTGGAGCCTATTACCACGTGACATCACAAGGTGGATCAGAGGGTTTTCTCCTTAAGAGATAAAACACAGACTAAACATGCAGGGTGTGTGTACTTAAACTTGTGTGCATGAAGCAAAACACAACACCAGGTATGTTTGTGATGTGGAAACTACATTTTAACATAGATCAGAAAAAGATGTCATACGGGCCCTTTAATTATCCCAGCGAGGCTCAAACGTTACACAGCAACTACCACTAAAAAAGGATTTTACTTTCTGAATATCACCAGATCTAAATCAAATCTACGGCAGAACTATTCCAGGGCTAATCTAGCACCAACCCAGGTCTAAAAGTACTGAGATTATCCAAAGAAGGACAAAAAAATGGACAAAATGAACTCAAACTTAGGCAAACCCTCAAACTGAAGAGCTGTCCGAGTACCACCTGAAGGATCTTGTGTACCACCAGTAGTACAGGTACCACAGTCTGAGACACCCTGCGGGTCTATCAGTGCTGCTGGGCTACTGTTAAAGTGAATAAAGGCCTTCTTTATGGAATACAAGAGGATATTCTCGTGCTTCGACAGGAGGCTGCAGACCCCAAAGGCAGAGGCTGGGGTTGTATGGGTGCTTGGTGCTGGCTGGACGTGGTTCACTAATCGTTTCCATCGTTTTCTCTGTGGTTCTTCTCTGTCTGACCCCGGAGATAATACGCCTGCTTGTCCTGCTGAAACATGGGCTCATTTAATTGCTTGTTTGTGTTTGAGATTGAAGAGGTTTGGAAAATAACATGAATGACTTTCCTGTTTAAATCTTCTTGGAGGCAGATTGGGTACAAATGGTGGTTTGATTTTTGAGTAGAAGTTTAGTGCAATTTAATCTTTTTATACTACAATTCCATTTATCTGATGCTTGGATTGTCATTAGCAATTAAAAATGTAATAGCAATGTTATAAGTATACCTTAAAAGTGCACTGGGTAACTTTTCTCGAAATGGTCTGCAACCTGTGTGTCTCCATGGAGATGTTAATGCTTTGGTTTAAATTGTCCACAGTATGATATTAAACTAATCGGTCTTGCATTTATTCAACTACAGGTGTTATTTATTGCTCCAAAACGTCTTTAAAAACATGAAAACATTAATTGTTACTGTGAGTGGGGTCTCCATACAAAACAAGCATGTGACAGACCCTCCACCGTATGAAGTTACACAGTGCACCGTTAAACTAAAGTTGACAGATAATTGCACAAAGACAATTTAAAAGGTGTTAGTCGTGTATCAATACCATACACGACACTGTAGCAAAACTGGATTGTGTCTAATTTAGTTTCTTCTCGAACGCTGCAGGCCTAACACTATTGGAGTAGTTGTACACAGCAGTAAAAGATGTTGACAATAACATGAATTACCAAAGGAGTTCTGTGCTGTATTTGGAGTGTACCGCTGAGGTTTCACTCTGTGTGTTTACCTATTTTCCATTCACCAACTCTCCTGCTGCATACGTTTTGCATAACATTTTCCACCGAGCATTTAAATAGACGACATTCAGTCTCAGAAGCACAGTCAAAGTTTCTTATGGTTTGCCCTAAAGTAATGTAAAGGCATCACACTATTAGACACAATATGGACTGTATGTAACTTTTCTTGTTTCCATAGAGATGTTATTGGTTTGGCTGTATCGCATCAAATATTATATAACGGGTGTGTTTTATTGTTCAAAAATGCATTCTTAATGTAAGCTTGGTGGCCTCTTCACAGATCTGACCAAGAACCTGGCCTGATGGCACCACATGGTTGTTTCTATGGAGATAGATAAGCTAAATGATCTATTGTGGAACTTCTTAATGGAATCAAGCAGGTGTCGTTACCCTACACCAGGAAAGTTAGACATTACACCAGTTAAATGTGATATAAATAGTCCTTTTTGGCCAGTTGAATTGTAGTTTTCTTTGCTGTGTCATTGTCTGTATTAATTAGCCTCATGCACTGTCATCTCCTTTCTCTTCTCCTCCTTTCATCTCTTCTTCTCTAGTCACCTTCTCCTCAGTCTCTCTCCTGATCCAGACCTGGCAAAAGACTGCAGTGGGTGTTTGAGAGGACATGATGTCATTTCTAATTGCTTGGGGCTCCTGAGCTCGTTTTATATTCTTTGCGTCGACACAACACTGCTTCAGTTCATCCCTCCTGGCTTTGTCTCCTCTACATCAGTGGTTTTACAAAGTTTTCAAAGTACCATCTCAAAGAAAGTTTGGATTTTAGTGCAATGAGAGAAAAAACTAGAACTAAAACCAGTGAGCCAAATTAGAGGACTAAGTGGATTAGTGGACATCATGCTTCAAGCCTTTTCGGCTTTTAAACATACTTTTCGTCACCTTGGTATGGTGGTAAGGTATTTGGCATGAAACAATTCCACATTGTTTATTGCAACCACTAAATCAAAACCAGGTCTGGTGCTAAGCTGTGAACTAGGGGTGTGCAAAAATATCAAAATATCAATATATTGTGATACTAAATTTGGTGATATCATGAGCTGCTGTATTAAGATTTTTTTTTTTCTTTTAGCACTTTTTTTGCAACAATTTTGTTGCTTATTTAGTGCTTGTTTATGGAGTACACGTGACATATTCACTGTTTTGATGATTAAAATAGCTGTATTTTCATATTAGCTTTGCACAGGTAGCGGTTTAACAAAGAAATATTGTTGCTAAAATGCGGTTCTTAAAAAACAGCCGTATATCATGTGCAATATATGGATTGTCACATTTATTATCATATCGTGATAATATCATATCGTGAGCCATCTATCGAGTATTGTAGTGACGTAGTGAGAGACTGTGATTCTAAAGCAGTTGTACACACATAGAAATCTAACTACTATGGCGTTATTATCCATTGGTTTTTGGTATTTGGTTATGTCAATTGAAAGTTTTAGATGGAAAGAAAATCCACAATATGTTTATTTACAATATTTTCCAGTGATTCTTAAACTTGGATTATTTAACTTTTATATGGAATGTGGGAAAGTGGCATGGACATTTATGGGCATGAGTTTGGCTCCAAATAGTGCGGACTGTTTTTCTTAGGTTGTGGATTTTGTTTGTTTAACTGTGGAGGGGAGAGTGGAAGTTTCTGTAAAAGTCCCCCGAGCGGGAGAATAAAGGAGGGGGCATACCTCTTACAGTACAGTGGACAGATATAGCCATTGAGTCATTTAACCTTGTGACGCTCTAGGCCTGTTGAACCCTGAGAATACCTCTCCCTGTCTCACTTATGGCCCCGGGTACAGTCCACATTAGGTACAATTATGTCAGCTACTGTTTGAGGTAGTGTGCGTGGGACTTTCCTGCCCCGAAGCGCCTGCTGGTCTGACTCTGTGTGGTCGTTGTCACACTAAACAGCACCTGATGTTTAGAAGATAGAGAAAGTTTGATTATCAGGTATGGAAGTCTTATTAGCTGTTTAGTAGGGCTGCATAATATCAGAAAAATGCACTGCGATTTTGATATTCTTGCAATGTTTTAATATGCTTTTTGACTCCATGCTTTAAAGGTGCATTGTGTAACATTTCTGAGAGTCTGCTTGTCCCCATGGAGATCTTGTTGCTTTGTTTGGAATGTCCCGGTATGGCATTAAACACATCTATTTTGCATTTATTCAATGAAATGGGTTTATTGACTTAAAGGAAAAGTAACGTTTTTTACAATTTGAGCCTTATTTCGGTAATAAAACAAGTTGTTTTACTCACCCATATCACTTTGGTGTCATATGGAGCATTTCCGGAGATGTTTTAGATTAGTGTTAGGCTAACGCCGTTAGCCTAGCGCGACTTATAGCCATAGCTCGGGGCATTCCCTGAGCATGTAATATGCCCCGTGCGGGCTCCAAATAACACAAACTTTAGCACTTTTCAAATCATAGAAGCTCGATGTCGTTAGTCTACGATTTTGCTTGGTCAAAAGTGGCCTGTAATCCGAGATTTAGCCATAGTTTCGAGTAGATGAGGACGCCAGTGCGCATGCGCGGAGTGTGCTCTCAGCTCCCGGGACCCAAACATGGAACGCATAGCTGTAAATTATGGATAAATCTCAGATTACAGGGCACTTTTGATTCAAACGAAATCGTAGACTAAAGACATCGAGCTTCTATGAATGCCCCGAGCTATGGCTATAAGTCGCGCTAGGCTAACGGCGTTAGCCTAACGCTAATCTAAAACATCTCCGGAAATGCTCCATATGACACCAAAGTGATATGGGTGAGTAAAACAACTTGTTTTATTACCGAAATAAGGCTCAAATTGTAAAAAACGTTACTTTTCCTTTAAACTTAACTTAAAACTTGCTTTTTTACTGTGTGCGGGTTTGCCTCTCCACAGACCTGACATGTAACTTGGCTCTATCACCAGTCAAAGTAATGCCATACTGTAGAACTTTCCAGGCAAAATCTCCATAGAGAGAAGCTGATTATGGACTCTCACCTTTAATGTACTACTGAAAATACTCAAAATAAAAACAGAGACAAAATCAGGACTACATCTTGACTAATTTGGACTTAATAAGGAAAATCATTCATGAAATTAGCTTTATTTATATTAAATTACATTAAAAAAGCAGTGCATCAGAAGGAAAACCTTGGTGTTACTGTGATATACTGTAGTTTATTTTTTTTGGATTTTGCGTCAGCCAATATTGTAATATTGGTGCTTTTGCAATATATTGTCCCCTCATTTGAAATAGATAATATTTTCCACAAAAAGAGCCATCCATATTTAGAGAAGATTGAAGCGATTAGGGAAGCTACACATTACCAAGTGATAAATTGATCATTATTTTGTTTGTCTATAAAGAGAACCGTGCAGTAGTTGACATTTACCACAGTCTATCCATTCCCATTATAACATGCTCTTTAACACAGTGATTTGTCAGTTTTATTGAGACCAGAGCCGCCACAGTGGGGGAGACAAGCCAAGAACATGACCAACTGGATTGAATATAAAATAAGTATTATTAAAACCATCAACGATTTAACATATCCTGGTAAGGGTCCCTCACGCAGACCCCCTCTTGCCTATAGGGCCTTGATAAAATCTAGACAGCTCTGATTGGAACCAAAAAATACACATTTTAAACAGCCTTAACTAACCTCAAAGCTCAAAACTCGTTTTATAGTATAGCCCACTGCAACATTAGCTAATTAAAAAGAGGTAGAGAAATAGCGAGTCTGCTTCTTGTTTCCTTGATGCGGAATGTAAAGATGTAGCATCAGATAAAGCTTGGACAGAGTTGCCCCTTGAGACAGTGAAGCGCTTCTGACGAGGGCTGCTATTCTTTGACTACGTTGCAATTTCTCCAAGGTTCTTCATCTGACAAAAATGTACTGTTTCTTTAATCAATATTTTAAATAACACTTATTTTAATAATGATTATTCTTATTAAGTTCAAAATTTGTTTTGATTTAGACTACGTTTATATGATGACAGTCTGAACAGAAGATGCAAAAGTGGCGTTGCGTCTTTACTTTTTATTCCACGTTCAGACGAGCGTTTTCGGGCGTGCATACGATGACGCAAAAGTGTGTGGAATTCGATTGGGGATGAATGCCAGGTGGCTACGTGGCGCTGTGATACATTATCACTATGTCCACGCACATGCGTAGAATCTTCCTTCTTCTCATCTGCGCCGGGAAAAGCAAAGCAAAACATGCTACCGGTAGCAAAAAAAAAAAAATTGTGTGGTCAGACAAAGAAGTTCAACTATTTCTTCAGACCACGTTAGACTACAAAGCAACGAAGGCGCAACAAGGTGTGGACTGGGAGTCCTGCCAAACAAAGTACACTGATATATGGACCGATGTGACATAAACGTGTACGCGACGTCAGCAGATTTGACCAGAGTTTTGCGTCTTGTGCAGTGTAAACGAAAACGCTACAGCGGAGCGTATTCAAGTTTACCACTTTGGAGGGCGGTTTCAGTTTTTTGCATTTTTAAAGGTCCCATGGCATGAAATTTTCACTTTCTGAGGTTTTTGAACGTTAATGTGAGCTCCCCTACCCTGTTTAGGCCCCCCCCCCCCATGGTTAAAAGTTGCAAAATGTCTAAACTGAGCATTTGTGATCCTTTTCTGCTTCAGAAAAAATCAGAGCTCAAACGGGCGATTTTGAACAAGGAAACTTATTGACGTCAACTCGAAAAAAGAAATGCAAATGCAGTTCCACCCCCGTCTGTCTGTACTCAGCGTCTCTGTAAATCACGCCCAGAGAGTTTGGACTGCGGAGGAGCTACGCAATGCGAAATACGTTTTTTTATTTGCCTGGAGGAACTTGCGAGTGTTTCTAGGCTCGGAAGTCCTTTATCTGAGCCTGTGGATATCTGAAACAGCAGTGGTTTAATTTTATTTTCTGTGGAAATGTGTTTATTTTTCAATTGAAGGCTTCTCATCTCTCCCCCCGTGCAAAAACACGGAAGTGGGTCACAGAGCGGAGCGGAGAGCTTGGCCACGCCCCCACCCCCTACTATAGGCCATCTCTGTCCTCATTTGCATTCAAGCAACAACGCCCATAATGGAGTGTTCCAGAGTGACATTTATGACTCTTTCTCATCTTATCTCTCTTTCTCATGCACTGAGTGCTGATTTTGAAGAAGGATTCATTTACAGTATTAGGGAACCATTAAGGAGCCATATAAAAGCATCAAGAAGTACCATGTCATGGGATCTTTAAGCCCCCAAAACGCCGTCACCATCTAAACGAAAAGCACTTCAGATAAAATATTAAGTCGTTTTTACCCGTAAGCGTTCTCATGTAAACAGGACCTTAGTCCAGTACATAGACTGTTTAAAGAAGTGGATTAAGTTAGCATGACCCATGGCATTCGGCTCCAGTCAAATGAAGCTCACTGAGGCTAGCAATTATAGGGCCAAATTTGAAGCCGAGTTCCATATTAGGAATAGGAATTTATTTATGGATGAAATAAAAACACCAGGATCACATAGAGTGGGTCAATACGAACATTTAAAGACCAAATGATGAGTCGGCTGACAGTAGCAGTTGCAGAGACGGGGGCGACAGTTTCTCAATACAAAGTCAATTGGAGTTGGCGAGCTGGAAACACGGCCATGCTCACTTCCTATTTGGAACACACTGCCTAGTGGGCTAGTTATGTACATTTATATATAGTTTATGGTTATATGGTCAAATTTCACTAGTAAATACAAGCATGTAATCTTTTAGTTTAATTGTAACTGGAATTATTATTGAGTTAAAAACTATAACAAAATATATCTCAGTAATATCGTCACAGTTCTTAACAGCCATATCACGTATTACTAAATTTTCCAATATTGTTTTGCCCTACGTTTGACCCAATAGTGTGCGTACATGGCACTGGACTCCAGCCTGGACAGATGAGTGATGAATTAAGGACAACACAGAGCCCATGCTGTGAAGTTGGCAGAAGAATGACACTGCAGCTTGTTTGTGCATGATCTATATCTAACCTCATTCACTCCTAGACTCTTGTGAGAATCTAATAAAAGCTACTGCCCCCCCTGACTCTTTGCCCTCTGGCTGGGCATTCAGCCAGTAATGTTTGCATAAGAAACTTTATTTTAATGGTAAACAGTGGCCCCTCCAGAAGATTAGCGTATTAGTGCTACAAGCCCTGGTATGTTTTCTTTGACTTTCTTAACTTTCTTCCTTCTATGAGAAACTCCAACTCAACGCTTGATAGTGCAGAAGTATCCCATGCTCCTCACAGTTTCATGCTCCATTTCCTGGGGGTGTGATGCTAACTAAAGGCACTACTCTGTCAGAAGCTCTTTAATCTCACTTAGCTGGAACTTCAACAGCTGATTTGTGCTGTTAAACAAGTTTCTCATACAGTCATACACTAGCAAGCATTAGCCAAAGATTCAGTTAAATGGGACGATAAAAGCTTGCCTTAATCACAGAATCCATTTTGTATTTGTTCTTGCGTGTTCAGGTTTTTAAAACCTTTTGACAGAGTTTGCATTGTGTCTCCATGGTAACTGCTGAACACTCCAACATACAGTAGTGATACATGTAGAATACCCCCAGCGTGATGTCGTTATGTTGATTGCTAAGTGGAGTTTTCTTGTACTTTTTTAAAGGTATTTCTTTATACATCTTACTTGAGTAATATTAGGTGACAGGGTTTCAGTAAAAGTTCTCAATGTGAGAGAAGCTTGGAGTTTGTGTTTCATGTTAAAGGGAGTGTCTCTTAATTGATATTTTATGGAATACTAGAAGGTGCCCATTTTGTTATAGATGTGATGTTGATTCATTCAGAATCACATTTAGTCATCCCCCAAGGGGACATCTGTGTTTGGTTACAGACATGTAGCCGACAACAAAGGGAAGAAAACTAAAATGAAATTTTTATCAATACTAAAAGTTTAATCAGATTTTTTTAAATACATCTAACATTCCTTTTACTTACTGTAACTTAAAGCGCCCATGTTACACTGTCCTGATCTATGATATAATGTTGTTTCCTCATAATAAACATACCTGGGGTTGTGTTTTGGTTCATTCACACAATTTTAATGTACAGACCCTACATATTTAGGCTGACTTCTTCTCTCAAACTAGCATCTTGTTATGTTAAACATGTGTGAACAAAACAAAACAAAACTAGTATGTTTTGATGTATTTCTATGCATTCTAACATGGGTTAAAGCTTATGAGATAGCTTTTTCTAACAACCCAAGTTCCAAACAGCATGCCATTTTAGCTATTTTAAAACCCAGAGATTGTACTTCATGTTATTTTCATGTACAATAAACAATACTATTGTTTATCGTGATAAAAGGGGTAGACAATAATAATTCGTGGGGCATTATATATAATCATGATAAAGATAATCTCCATAAATCATCAGAATGTGTAAAAAAGATACTTATTCGTGATGTTTTCTTTATATCGTTGTTGTTTTCACTTTCACTAACAAAGTACAACACTATAACAGCTGTTTAAATATGGAACCTATTAATAATATTCAAATTATCATTATTCATATCCATAACATTTAAACTGTCAGCAACTTATATTGTGATATAATTGTTAATCACAATTATTTTGGCTATGATAATTGTGACACCAAATTTCTATATGGTCCCATGCCTACAAGAGACTGGTGTCAAATAAGGCATAGTTTTATAAATATCAATGCTCCTCTCTCCCTCTTATCGATGCCTCTCTGTAGGGTCATTGTGCCCGCTGTCAGCCGAGTGTGCGCAGCAGCAGTTGGTGTGCAGACATCCGTGCGGTGTGTTTGAACAGAGAAGGAGCAGAGAGAGGCCCCCTTCTTCCTGTACGCTGTGAAATCAAACCATCATTCCTCTCTCTATCCTTCTGTCCTTGTGTCTGTCTGCTCTATACGCCAGCGCCATCTTTTAACTGTTGTGAATGTGCGTACAGTGGTGTCACACATCAAACTCCAGGCGGGCTTTTCTGACTTGCTGTCTCCTCGCTGTTATATCTGGCTCCTCATTGGCTATGCATGTTATTCTTTCAAGATTCAAGATTCAAGATTGTTTATTTGTCATATGCAGGATCAACACAAGGTCAACAATGCAATGAAATGCTTAGGATGAGAAGAACCCATTGACAAGATAGTCGAGAAGTACTAATAGCATGCAAGGGAAAAAGTAAACAATATAATAAAAATATGTAATATAATAAAATATAATAAAATACAGTAAAATATAAAATACAAGTGGATTTCGTATTGCACATAATATAGTTCATAATATATTCTACCTGTAAATTAGCAGTGGAAGCCAGGGTATCCATGTTTCTGCACTCTTTAAAGATGCATTGTGTAACTTTTCTGGTGGAGGGTCCATCAAATGCTTTTCTCCATGAAGATGTTATTGCTTAGTATTAAACCTTGCTATCTTCATGGAAACCAAACCAGGCCAAGTTACAGGTCACATCAGGGCCAGCTTTGTCCTGGGCTGTCCTCTGGACTCTGTAGAGGAGGTGGCTGAGAGGAGGGTGCTGGCCAAATTCACGTCCATCATGGACGACACCTCTCACCCTCTGCACCGGACTGTAGAGGAGCTGAGCAGCTCCTTCAGCAGCCGACTGAGGCACCCCCAGTGCAAGAAGGAGCGCTACTGCAGATCCTTCATCCCCACCGCCATCAGACTGTACAACTCCACTGTATAGTCCAAACATGCAATATCGTTTTTCAATACTCTCCTAGTTACTGTTTCTTATTATTATTACTTGTATAACTCCACTGTATGGTCCTAAAGTGCAATATAGTTTTTCCAACATGCAATATCGTTTTTCAATACTCTCTTTGTTACTGTTTTATTATTATTACTTATTCTATTATTACTTATTTTATTATTATTATTACTTATCTTTATGCCATTCTTGCCTGCATGCACTTTTCTTTCTTGTTCAAACTGTCCCTACCTGGAGCTACTGTGACAAGTAAATTTCTCCTGCGTGAGATCAATAAAGTCTTCTCTTATTTTATCTCAATCAATCAATCAGGTAATATTTATAAAGTGCTTTTCATACAAAAATCTAACACAAAGCGCCTTACAGTGATTAAGGATTAGAAGATTGACTTTTATTGATCTCACACAGGAGAAATTGTGGACAGTCAACCTTGGTCACAGTCAGAATTTGTGTAGGTATTTTGGAGCTATAAAACCACCTGTAATTAAATAAATGTAAGGTAGAGCTGGCGGCACGGTGGCTGAGTGGGTAGCACTCTTGCTTCACAGCAAGAAGGTTCCGGGTTCGATCCCCGGGTCGCCCAGGCCTTTCTGTGTGTGTTCTGTGTGGAGTTTGCATGCATGGTCTGGGTTCGATCCCCGGGTCGCCTGGGCCTTTCTGTGTGGAGTTTGCATGTTCTCCCCGTGTCTGGGTGGGTTTCCTCCGGGCACTCCGGTTTTCCCCACCAACCCAAAACATGCTCCATAGGTAAAATCCTCCAGCTTGGGTCCTGACCAAGCCGAAGCAAGAAGATCATGGAGATGGTCCCCGGGCGCAGTAATGTGTGTCGCCCACTGCTCCTAATATATATATATATATATATATATATATATATATATATATATATATAATGCAGAGAAGAATTTCTCCAGTGTGAGATCAATAAAGTTCACTTCTTCTTCTTAATGACATATTGTGGAACATTCCAGGCAGAGCAGTGACCCCCAACCAAAAAGTTACATTGTGCACCTTTAAAGGTCCTTATATTATGCAAAATTGACACTTAGCCATGTTATAGTGTTGTTACCTCTTTAAAAATATACTTGGAGTTGTGTTTTGTTTCATTCACACATGTATAACTCACCCTTATTTACAACTGTACAACAACTCACCTTTAAGCAATAGGCAATACTCCCTAGATAATACTCCCTACAACTGTATATAGCTGGGATTGGACATCTTATTTGATATTGTATTGTATTTTATACTTTACTACTTACTTTTCTATTTAATAGACATATACATTTATTATCTTTTTTTTTTTTTTTTTTAATTATGTCTCATCTGACACTGGTCTATTGCTATTTGGTTGCTACTCCGTCTATTTTTCTTACCCTCTGTTATATATTATATATTATATTTGAGCTACTGTACCCAAAACCATTTCCCTTGTGGATCAATAAAGTTTGTCTAAGTCTAAGTTTGAGTAATCCTGGTTTAGTCTGTGTACATCTCCAAAGAGGAAAATGCTCTGTTCCACCTACCTTTACTTTTTGGGCTAAAATCATCCAAATTATTCTAGTGACGATGTATCACACGGTGGAACATAGTGTTTTCAGTTTGAGACTAAATATGTAAGATTTGTATGTTTGTGTGAATGAAACAACTTAACACCAGCTATGTTTGTGATGAGGAAACGACATTATAACATAACGACATAATAGACCTTTAATTCTTGTGGATACAGCATACATCAAACTCCAGACAAGCCTCGCCGTTTGGCTGTCTCCTCGCTGTCAAAGCTCACTCCTCATTGGCTATGCATGTTATTGCACCGGTAAATTAGCAGTGGAATTGTGCCAGGGTAGACACTCTGTTCCGCTCTTTAAGTACTTCAGCACATACACACTCCAGCCTCTGCCCTTTTTGTTGATATGTTTCTGTTTCCACATCGCTGAACTCTTTCACACATAAGACCCACAGCCCCGACAATTCAGCTGCATCAGGTTTCCAACTGCTTCCGCTTTGACCTCTCCCCACCGCCTCTCTTCCCCCAATCTTTTTCAATTTTTGATTTCCTCACAGTGTACAGAAGCGTGGACGTGATGAAAAAGGTGGTAAAGGCCAGAGTGGTGCTAGGTTAGTGTCAGAATCAGCCCACTGCAGCATTTTGAAGGATTTGTGCCGCACCGTCTCAAAAGTCAAAACAAAGTGTGGCCTCCAGCAGGTTCTTTGTGCTGTGGAGCTCGTAGTGTAAAAAAACGCAGGAGAAAGTGGGTTACCTAATTTCAGTGAGATTTCTAACAATGGTAGTTCACGTTGGGTAACAAAACAAAGCGTAAATGGTAACAAACTCTAACTTTGTTTTCATATACAATAGAAAACCTCTATACAATAGGTTTTCTATTTCTCTGTACAATCGAAAAACTTGCCTCTGTCTGGTTTGACAGTCACAAATCTGTTTCTGTTTCATTCTGATTTTGTCTTATGGCAAGTAAATAAAAATTATATATTTTTTAAATAATTTCCCACACATAAACAATACAGACTTTTAATCATTGTTATTTAACAGAAAAAATGTAAATGCTCTTTCTCTTAAAGTGATACTCCGGGATTTTTGACATAGGGTCCAATTTTCTAGTTAGCCAGCGTGTAGGATATGTGTAGAGAAAGTTATTTTGCGATTTCATGCAGTCTTTGTAAAATCTGAGTTGGCTGTTGCTAAGCTAGCGAAAGTGAACGTCCTGCAGCTAGCCAGCCACTAAAATAGACATACCCAGTACAAAACAAACACCCAAACAAATCAGTTATTATGCCAGGGTATCGATTTAAATATCTGTGTTGATATAATAAGATTTTGAACGAAACGGACCTTGCTTCAAACGACTTAATTGACGCATATTGGGGGACTAGTTTCTAAGCAGCGGCGGAATTTTACTTCTCCCTCGTCAATTCATCAGCAGCAGTTGTCATTATTACAAAGAGTAGAGACTGGAGGCATGCATTACACACGTTGGTGAGTAACAGAAACAGGAGGCCTAACTTAGAAGATGTGAGTATAATCATCTCACTGATTTTGCAACTGGCCAAACGCTCCTACATTCAACATTTTTTTTCTGGCACACCACTTACCGCATTGATAACTGGCCATTAGGTCCAGCAGGTCTAGGTCGTTTCTTCCAATTTATCTTTTCGACGCAGAAGAATGTCTCCAGTACGCCACGATTGAGATGGGGCAAGAAGTCCTGGTGCTCTGTTATGCAGACATCATTGGAAGTGCTATGGCCACCAGACACATCTAGACTTCGAAACGAAGTATCTAGCTCCAGCTCTTGCATTTGTGGGATAACTAAGTCCCACTCCCTGCAGCAAAAACATTCATCCTCGTTCTCCATAACTTCGCAATTTCGGCACTGACACCACCAATCCCCGGTTCTTCTGTCCCGGCTTTCTGCTGCAGCTTCGGCGGCGGCTGCATTTGCAGACGCGCTCTCTTGTTCTCTTGCTCTTTGTAAATCCATCTCTTTCAATTCTTCGTCCGTATACTCCGGCTCATACAAGTATGGTTCACTGGAAAAATGCAAATGCTCTTCCTCCTCATCAAAATAATCGGGCTCGCCAAACATTGCCATACTTTGAACAGGCTCCGTGTGCTCACTTTTACAGTTGCGAGGTTGCTAGTAAACAAACTATTAGAGCCGGTCGGATTGGGACATGCGGGTGATATCAATCCGCGGCTGTCAAGCTTTCAATGAGGAAGTACGAATTGCTGATGATGATCAAAGGAATACATGCTTGGTTTACTTCCTTAATCATTCTATCAACACAGATATGTACATCGATACCCTGGCATAATAACAGATTTGTTTGGGTGTTTGTTTTGTACTGGGTATGTCTATTTTAGTGGCTGGCTAGCTGCAGGACGTTCACTTTCGCTAGCTTAGCAACAGCCAACTCAGATTTTACAAAGACTGCATGAAATCGCAAAATAACTTTCTCTACACATATCCTACACGCTGGCTAACTAGAAAATTGGACCCTATGTCAAAAATCCCGGAGTATCACTTTAAGTGTGAACCCTCCTCCAAATCACATTTTACTGGACTGATACTTGTAGCTGATTTCCTCAACATTTCCTGGGTGAGATGATGCTAACTGTAGGCATGCCCTGTCTGAGGCTAACACCTAACCATGAAGACTTGTAAAGATCATAAGTTACATACATTACATACATTTTTAATCGATATGCACATGTCCCTTCATGTGCACTGTGTTGTCATTTATTTTGGTCCAAAAAGAAAACAGTTCCTCAGTTCCTCCTCCTCAGATGCAGCAAGAAAACAGCACTTTTTTATTTTATGTTGATAGACCCAGGAATGACAAAGTTATTAACTTTTAAATACTTTACATCGGCTTTGATCAAATGCTGTCATATACACACACGCGACTCGCAATATATGCATTCTTTTTGTCAGAATCTATCTTTGTTTTTTCCTCGAGTAATGCAGAAAAGAGGGAGTCACTGTCTGTGTGAATGTTCATGTATGTTAGCTTCTTTATTCAGAAAACGGTCTGTTGAGACATTTCTCAGACCCCCCAGGATTTAGCGGGCATTTTTTGTGATTGACTGCGTGCACATGGAAAAGTCCAAACCGATTGCAAACTGATTGGGATCGTAACTGTTGCATGTGCACAGGGATTGGATTGGTTTGGGATTGGTTTCCCCACTCCCCCAGGAACCCCTGGCCTAGGCCGATAGCAAACCACTTGGCGTTGTCATGTGCACGATTTCGTATCAGACTAGCATACTGCGCATGGGCGCCAGGAATTTCAGGAATTTCACCCGGAAGTTGTAAGAGTGGTAGGGGGTGCCTCTCAGTACCAAGTACCAATTGGTGTTTCAGACGAAAACATGGCTGCGAAGAAAGCAACAAGCACGCACTACTGGACAGACGAAGAAACTGAGTTCATGCTGCACCAGGTGCGAGAGCTAAATATTTAAAACTTTATGGACGGACGGAGCGCAAGAAACGCTAGTCTTTATCAGAAGATAGCGTTGAAGATGGAGCAGGCAGGTTTTGTTCGGACGCCTGAGCAAATCAAAATCAAATGGAAAAACGCCAGGGCAGCGTATGCCACAACCAAGAACACCGGGAGAGCGCATTACGATGGCTCAGGACAGCGGTCACGCACAGGGCAATTCCAGAAAAGAAGGAGTTTACCGCACACTCGCTTGACTTTACTTATTCCTTTATTGGGCTTAGCGCGAACAACGCGTTTCGCCAGGTAAAATCGAAACGCGTTGTTTGCTCTTATCCCAATAAAGTGTGTGTGTGTGTGTGTGTGTGCGAGTGTGCGGTAAATTTAGTCTTTTCTGGAATTGTTCAATGTTCCTGTTGTTACCAGCACCTGGAAGCTGTGCACGGAGTTTTAAACTTTTGAAATGACGCACAGGGCACTTTTACAAACATTTTGAATTATCTATTGTGACCTTATAGTATCAGAAGAGAGTGTGTTTTTTTAAACTGTTGTATAACTTGTAAATATTAAAAATCAGTGTGGAAATTAAGTTGTAATTTCACTACCCCAGACCTTACATAAATGAACGATAAACCCATAGCTACAAATTTAATGCCTTTATTTGTGGCACAAAAGATGCAAGCAACAAACTACAAGGCAGAACATGATTAAAACATGTGCGGTATAGGTCCCAATCCTCATAATTGCTTGTAGTATCAAACGCCGACGACACGGTTCGTGTCGTATTAAAGAAACCAAAAACGCTGTTTTGTCGTTCATACGAACAACCAAACTCTGCAGAATGCACAACAAGTACGCCAATGCCACTCCGTCAAACTCCTCGAAAAGCCATCGCATTATACTGCCAGATAGCTGTGTTGGGTTGTGTTTATATTGAGCAGTCATCACCCGGAAGTAGTTGGACTACAGCGCCACATAGCGTTGCGGAAGCGGTCAGGTCGCTGACCCGAATCTGATTGCGCGACATGCATGTGCACTCGGATTGGATGACAGACCACCCGCCGAGCAAGTGAGAAAAAAACAATCCAATCCTGATCCGATCCTACCATGTGCACGCAGTCATTGTTGCGGGCTAAAATGCCTGAATTTGCGTAAGCTTTTCCAAAAAGTTGCGATGAAAGTTGCCGTGCTTTTAAGGATTTTGTTGCGATTTTGTTGCGGGAGGAAGTGAAAGTTGCGATAAATAGTTGTGATTTTCCCTTTTTGTAATTAAAATTGAGTAATATTTTGAATACTGAGTTATTACTGACAAAGAATAATACAAGGACACAGAGATCACAGATATGGTCCTAAAACTACCTTACCAACATTGAAAATAAATTACTACTAGGAGGGGAACTGTTTCGCCCGGTCTTTTGCTGTTATTTTTGTGGGCAAATGGCGCCGCAGACATGTTTCTTTGTCATTAGAAGCCGTGTCCCAATTCCCAGACTGCACAGTTCGGAGCGTGGTTTGAAGAGCATGTGTGTCATTTCTTTTTTGTCCCATGTTAACACGCGGTCCGAAGACCGCCGTTGTTTCCATGGAAATTGGGGCGTGGACCAAGCGCGTGAAAAAGCACGCTTTGCCGCACTCATATATCCCAGCATGCACCGTGCGCTACTTCTTCTACGGGAGAAAATGGAGTCGGCGGCTGTGTGCGTAGTTGCGAGACCTGTCGCATTTCACCGACGCCCATGCGGTCCGCGGACTGCACTCAGGGCTGAGCAAGTATGCACCGCCTTGACTGCAGCCTGAGCCCCTTCAAACCACGCTCTGAACTGGGGACACGGCCGCAGTTTCGTTTCGTCACACGGAATTAAGGCAGAAGGAAGCTGGTCGACGTGAGTTCAATACGTCGCCGATGACTGGTCAAAATTGGTAAAAAATTGCAGGAAAGCTGCGGTGATTGGTCAAAATTGCAACACCGCCCTAAATTCACGGGAATTGGCTGAAGATGCGTTGAAGTTGCAAATCTCAACATCGCGAATTCCTGGAGGGTCTGATTTCTGTCTTATATAATATAGTTTGAGCACAGACTGAGTGTGGGAGGAGTGTCTCTGCTGGACGAGGCAGAGCCGCGGGGACACAGGTGTGTGCAGTGAGAGGACTCATCAAATCATCATCAAAGAAGGAAAAGTCTGATAGTGTAACTCCCCTACCACTCTATATTAAAAGTAGACTGGCTATATTATAAAATATAAAATAACCTGAGAAAGCACTTATTTTCTTATTTTCTCTGAATAAAAATTCTGAGCTGTAAATTACTGAACCAAATGAAGTAAAACACTTCACAAATAAACTATAACTTTACAGTAGTTGTACTGTAATGTATTGTATTATTAACATCAAAATGTTATCATATCATACTCATTAGCAGAAAAAATTGCATGAGATTTTTTTTTGCATCTTAAAATGTTTTGAAATTTAATCAGTATCGTGACCCATGTATCGAGATACATACATGTAGAACACCCCCAGCATGATGTTATTAGAAAGTCTCAATTGACTTTAGACCTGTCATTTAAAAAAACTGAGAAAGCTGAACATTGATGATGACAAATCTCAATCTATTGCACAGCCTTACAATAACAGTCCAACATGTGAAAATGGAGTGAAGGGGGCAGAAACAACACAACAATGCAACAAGTTTTGCAAGCCGTTTTAACATTTAACCTCTACGCTGGATATGTATTGCAGATATCTCCAAGTCAGTTTTGTCTTGTCAAAAAGACAATTTTGGATATTCACAACAACACTCTTCCTATCTGTAATTGTCATTTTAGATATCTACAGCGTCATTCTTCCCAGGGCAAATGGCGTCACCTTTGCCGTTCATTTGTATGGGTTTCATAATTGCGAATATCCACAATTCAGTTGTGGACATCCACGACGTAAGTTACAGATATCTGCAGCTGAATTATAGATATGTGTAATTCTTGTTTGAGATATCGACAGTTTGATTCTGACTAGTCATAACTCAAGTTCAGGATATCTTTAATTCACCTCAATTGACGATATCTATGCAAATGACCCCACTTTAGGCGGGAGCGGAGCATTTCCATATGGCACCTGTCGGCTGTTAATGGAAAGTTTATTTATCAGTAAGATAGCCAAAATGCATCTTAGACCCTTTTTGTTAATGCAGTCTAGTGAAACGTTCATTGAAAATTATATTAACGACAAAAACTAAATTTAACACTGACGGTTGTTTAGCTTTAGGGACAAATGCCTTTTTGGACAGTTTGGTGTGCTGCTCGTAGCTCGAGACAACGTGGTGCTTTCTGTATCATGATGTCATAATGACGTTTGAGACATCTTTAACTTTCAATCTGTCTAGTCAAAACTGAATGACAGATTTATGTCATTTATGATTTGTGACAAGTTGACTGTCGTTTTCAATTACGTAATTGCAGATATGTCTAACTGTCATTTTGTCTAGTCAAAATTACGTTACAGATATCTCAAATGACAATTCCCACTATCCAAAATTAAATTACGCCTAGGCGGAAAGGCGTTGTTGATATCTACAATGTTAATTCCGGATAGTCAGATTTTAGACACATAGATTTCATAGATCAAAACACATGAAATGGGATACTAACATTTACTCACATTCAAACAGTATTTTCCTAAGATTATCCCTTTTTCTGGTTTTCCTGTGATGAAATTCCACCCAAACCATAACATGTATACCCCTTTAATAAGGCATCTGTTAAGTTGAAGTCTTGCTGTGTTTCATATTGGTTTGAGTGACTGGTGCTGCTATTGTTGGGGTTGCTTTGTAGCCGAAAGAGGGCTGTGATGTTGGGAGCTTTAATGTTGGCTTTGTCTGTTAGGCCTTTGATTTAAGAGCGTGTGCTTCTGGAATTTTGTTTTGAATTCAGACCACAACCTTCATATAAATGTGTTATTTAACTTCAAAGAGTGTATCAAACAAATGTAATGTTGTCCTAGTTTATTTAATTTTAGCACAATTTTTATTCACTGTTAATGAATTTTGGGCTGCTCCTCCCTCTCTCCTCAAATGCAGCAATGTATTCTTGTTCTATTCATATAGTACCAATAAAAAGCATCTTTTGTACAATGTTGTGATTTTGTACAACATTTATTCAACGTATTATGTTAAAGGTCCCATGGCATGAAATTTTCACTTTCTGAGGTTTTTGAACGTTAATGTGAGCTCCCCTACCCTGTTTAGCCCCCCCCCCATGGTTAAAAGTTGTGAAATGTCTAAACTGAGCATTTGCGATCCTTTTCTGCGTTACAAAAAATCGGAGCTCAAACGGGCGATTTTGAACAAGGCACCTTATTGACGTCAGATCGAAAAAAGAAATGCAAATGCAGTTCCATCCCCGTCTGTCTGAACTCAGCGTCTCTGTAAATCACGCCCAGAGAGTTTGGACTGCGAATGCGCTAGGCAATGCGAAATGCGTTTTTTTATTTGCCTGGAGGCACGTTCGAGTGTTTCTAGGCTCAGAAGTCCTTTATCTGAGCCTCTGGACCTTTGAACAGCAGTGGTTTAATTTTATTTTCTGTGGAAATGTGTTTATTTTTCAATGGAACGCTTCAAATCTCTCCCCCCGTGCAAAAACACGGAAATGGATCAGCTGAGAGCTAGAGCGGAGAGCGGAGAGTTTGGCCACGCCCCCACCCTCTACTATAGGCCATCTCTTTTCTCCTCATTTGCATTCAAGCAACAACGCCCATTATGGCCTGTTCAGAGAGAAAAAAAATACTTGGAAGGATTCATTTACAGTATTAGGGAACCATTAAGGAGCCATATAAAAGCATCAAGAAGTACCATGTCATGGGATCTTTAAAGGTGCATTCCTAGTTAAAGGTGGTGAATTGTGGTTGAAATTCTTATGGTCTGAATGAACGAACACGTCAATGAATAGGATTTTTCTTCTTTTAGGTGAATGAATAGGAATTGTGAATCATAGTTCTGCTGAAATGACATCACTTCTTGTTACGTTTTTAGCGGATTTGAAACCAAACCACAAAACCACCGAAATAGTTGACAGTATTAGTATTGTAATTACTCACACGTAACTTTCACAAAACACACACTGGTTGAAGCCTGTGAGTACTAAGCTACATTAACCAGCTAGTCTAAACAACAGTTAGGGTCAACAGCCTGTAACGTCAGTCTCTAAAACCAAAATATCATCCCTAAAAGAGTGTGGACGAGGCTGGCGCGCTGTGTAAGAGATATACGAGTGCTTGCAGTGCTGTCTCCATGCTTCTTCCTTTTGGCAGAGCACAGGGCATTCCTTTTCTGGTGAGTCACTCTCTCCTTCTGCTTATTCTGATGTATGGTGCGTTTACATAGGTAAGCTTTCCACACTCTTCATTTTCGGAGCGTAGATTTGTTCTTGTCAAAACTATCAAACACGGACTGTGATAATAACACCAAATGCTGTCGTCTCTACATCGCCGCCTGCCTTCTGAAATGTAAGACAGCAGCTCCATGTTGAACCCTCCATACACCAGCGCGCGCTTAGTTCTGGCCGTTTATGTCGAGACTTCCGAGTCCTTGCGGATGTCCTGTCACTACTTGGCTATATATAGGAGACATGTCCTCCGGTGTCTCTCGCCACGGATACAACACCAGCCTCAAGTGTGTTCTGTGGTCACAGGAAGACCATGTTATATGCCACTTCCTATGGTCCTCAAGACTAGAGGTGGGAATATAAAAAAAAAAAAATAATATTAAGATTTTTGAGAGCCCAGATCAAGATTAATGATAATAAGGAATAGACTCTACTCGATACCGATTCTAATACCACAGTGATCATAAAAAGAAACACTCATTATAGTGTTTTCTTCTATATTCTTTATTTTTTTAATTTTTATTTTTTATTTTTGTTTGTTTATTTCTTTCTTTCATAAAGTATAAAAAGACATCAACAGTGTGATAACAATACAAAAAACCTGTATGAAAGGGAGCAGAAAGAAGAGTAATCTTATGTTATCTGCCCCTCTTCCCTTTTCCAGACAAAACATTAACACTGATAGTGACTATAAAACATTTCATCAATACGTTCCATTTCAATCACAATTATTAATTAATTGTAAACAGAAAGCTTCATTTTTATGTGAAACAACCTATGATCAAAGGAGAAGTTCAATTTGTCAACTGGACAAAGTTTGTTTGGTTGAAAACGTTTCGCCGCTCATCCGAGAGGCTTCGTCAGCTCTGAAACAACCTAGTTTTCTTTTTCATACATACACATTACACTGGATTTTATGTATTTTTTAAATGCCATTATTGTACTTGATTCTTTGTTATCTTTGTCAAGATTATTCTATAAATGAACTCCTTTCACAGCGACGCTTCGCTTCATAATCTTGGTTCTGAATCTAGTTTTTTTTTTTAAAAACATGTAGGTTCCTTTTAAATTGTAGTGGCTTGTTCTTTACCATATTAACCATGTGGCCTTACATCAGTGTAATATCTCAATCACTCACCAAGTTCTGAAGTGGTCCATGGGCGTGTACTAGTGTTTTTGGTCTTATACTTGATCTGATACAGCTCAAGATCATTCTAAATTCAGAAGAGGTTTATTTCCTGTGAATGATATCTCCTCAAAAGAGTATCTATTTTCGATAATAGATTTAGTATTGATTATTATTTGATTTTTGACAAACCTAATTACAATTCACGAGCACTGGCTCCCTTGAAAAGGTCAATACAACTTAGACCTGCGCGATTAATCAATTAAATCGATTAATTTGACTTTACAGTTCAGGACGATGTGTTTTTCTGAAAATCGATTTTTTAAAGTTATTTTTTACACGCGAGCGGAACTAATGCGCGGCCACGTTTTACACGGGTAAGTTAGCGGGGCGTACCCAAACATTGTACGAGCTAGCACGGCTAGCGAGTGAGCTAAAACGGGAGCTTGTACCAAACAAAGGTGTTTACATCTGTTATATGGAACTGGTTCAGTTTTCTTGTGTCGGACGTAGAACAAACGAGTGCTCGCTGTAAAGTCTGTTCAAAAGCTGTTGCAGCACGAAAAAAAAAGTAAGCTGTTGCATGCAGCACGCTGTTGTATATTTTACCAAAAACATGATGTATATTGTAAAAGACATGGTGCCCTTATAAACTGTGGAAAAGCCCGGATTCAATAACATGGTGAAAGTTTTGGACCCGAAGTATGTTTGCCTGGAAGAATCCATGACTCATCGCTGTACCAGCGAGTGAGTCTGGTAACGCTTGATCCACAGAATGCGCTGCAGTTGCGCGTAGACAGACAGCTAAGTGAACCAATCAGAGATTGCGCCATCTTGATTCAAAACTGAGGCGGAACTTCCGCTGCCTAAGAGTGACTTTGCGGGCAAAGGCGGGTGCACTGACGTCACCATCTTTGAACGAATCAGAATCGCGGAGTCCGTTTGTAACCGGAGGAGCGAGAGTGGATGGAGGGTGTCCAGATGGTATCGCGCTGTATAGGAAATACAGAGAGATATCATTTGGCTGGCCAGGTAAGAAGTATGTGGTATCAAGCTGCAAATGTTTTTCTTGTGTTGCCACAGCTGTATACAGACTGCACAAACTAACATACATGAACACAGACAGTGGCTTTTCTGCATCACTCGAGGAAAAACTAAAACACAACACTACCCACTCCAGTCCATCTTTCCCACAATCAGGGAATAATTTAGCTCCATAAAATGCTTCTTTATACAAGAAAGATATTTATATAACTGTGTTATTATTGTTATATATATATTTTGTTGTAATATAATTTTGAGTTGATAAGGGGCAGATATTATAAGCTTATGCTTCTTTCTGTTCCCTTTTCATTCGTATTTAAGTTATAATTGTATAGATGCAATTGTGTTGCATCTGTTATTTTTGTTTTGTTTTAACGAATGAAATAAATAAATAAATGAAAATTAAATTATATATATATTTTTAAAACAATAACAGCTTAATTGATGCTAGGTGTAATGTATTTGTTTTATAAAAGAACATTGCATTGTTTTGAGTCATTTGTCATCTGTTATTTGTTTTTGAGTAGGGCAGAGAAAAAAATCGATTAAAATCGGATTTTTTTTTTTTAAATCGGATTTTTTTTTTTTTTAGGCCATATCGCCCAGCTCTAATACAACTACTAATGGTGATTGGTTAATCCATCCTGACAATCACTTAAAAATATCACAGTGAGTAAGTGGAAAAAAGTATCTTGACTTCGAGCATATTATTGACTTTAATTTGATTTGTGTCATCATATCAACCAGTCCTACTATAGGAAAGCACAATATAAAAGACTCACACCAAATCAACAAAGCTAAGAGAACTTATGCCCCTCTCCCTCTGACAATAAAGGCGTTTAAATATTTTCTAGCAATGTGAGTGCCTGATATTTTTCTTTTTCTCAACAAGTTGTGACATTATTGAGTCTATAAAGATGCACTCATCCACTTGAACGTGACGCAAGTGAGAACTGTAGGAAGTGCCCAGAGAAGCAGGAAGGAACTTGTCCACCCTTCATCATCCGCTTTGCACCTGGTTTATAGATTATATTTTCAGTATTTCTAGATATTTACCGTGAAATCAAAAGAAAAAGCATAGTAACAGCATATGGCCTTGTAACTATAAGACAAAATGAGATCAAATAAAAAAATAAAAAAAAAACTTTGGGGATACAGCAATAACTGTTTAGATTACATTTCTGATTGTGAAGAACACATAAATTTGGCTCTTTTCTTGGTTGTTCAACTTGTCTTAACTGCTTTCGCTTAATTTAAAGGTGCCGTGTGTAACATTTCTAGTGAAGGGTACACCGCTTGCTTATCTCCATTGAAATGTTATTGCTTTGTCTAGAATGTTCCACAGTATACACTAAACTTATCTATCACAAGGGAGACAAGCAGGTTACAGCACTATGGTACATTACAGTTCAGATCTGTGGAGAATTGCCCCTATTCACAAAAGGAATTAATGTATTTTTGAACAATAGAAACACCTGTAATGAGTAAATGGTAGACGTTCAATGTCTGGCTCTCCGCCCAGTGCACTTTTAACATCAATTACTGATGTTGATTTTAGTTTACAAAAACAGTTGAGTTACATGATTATGTTATGTTTTGCAACATGATGTTTTGGCATCTGGTGATTCAGAGGGCTTTTGGTCTGGCCTGGTGGCACCACAATGTTCGTACACCCAGAGGTCTCTGTTTTAGATTAAATAACCACATGTGATTAGTATGCACTTTACATATGACTGAAATAGCCATAATGGATTCTTTTATGTGTGCGGGATTATGCTTGGCTGGCAGCACTGTGCTTTACAAGTAGGACCACCAGCCAAGAAACTAAACTTAAGTTAATTACAGCAATATTGGGTAGACAGGCAGCTTTGACATTTTCATCTAGTTAGTTATGACATTTGCTGCTCTGCGTGTCTTAAAGGGTGTCTTATATTACACAAAATTGACACTTGTGTGCTTTAAGCCATGTTGTAATTTTTTTTATCTCATCAAACACACCTGGAGTTGTGTTTTGTTTTATTCACACGTTTGAATACCTCTTTAATATTCGTCTGTCTGCATATCCAAAGCTCAAAATGCTCTGTTCTACTTTCAGGGATGAAAGAGTTCCGTTTTTTAAGCGGATCTCCGCTTTTTTTTCAGCCGCGGGGTTTTTTTGTTTGTTTGTTTTTTGTTTTGTTTTTTTTACATCTGTGCAAATTCATTGAGAGAGATTTTGGGTGTATATATATGTATACAGTGAACCCTCGTTTATCGCGGGGGTTAGGTTCCAGAAATAGCCCGCAATCAGTGAAATCCGCGAAGTAGGACAATTTTATATTTTACAATTATTCTACATGTTTTAAGGCTGAAAACGCTTCACCAGACACATTATACACCTTTCTGAGACTGGTATTAACATTTTCTCACATTTTTCTCTTGTTTAAACACTCAAACTTTTGTAGATTTTCATTAAAATATATTAATAGGGGGGGGGGGGCACGTGACACGCGGACACGTGCGCGCGGACACGTGTGCGCGGACACGTGCGCGCGGACACGTGTGTTTGTTTTGGTACCACATATCCATGCCATGTGCGAAAGTCGAGTGGAAAGCGACCTGGATATCATTTTGGGCAAGACTCAAGCCACTGCTAACGGTGCCAAACCGCTAACAGACGCCTCTGAGCACCAGTCCTCACCACAAGACCAGGTAAGACCCACCTGCGCTCACAAGAGTTGGTTGCATTTCACCCCGGCTCCAAAATCAGACCGCTATCAATGCGTCGCCAATACTCCACAGCTCTCTAGGACGGGGTCGGGTTCGTCCTCTCGGCGTGACGGGGAAGAGCCACTGTCTCCTCTGTGCGCGCGAGTGTCCTCCCCCCGCTGCGGGCTCCCTCGAATGCGGCTCTCCCCGCTGCGGCTCCCCCGGCCCGTCCATGTTGATTCTTGGCTCTTCCATGGTCCGGCTCGCACTCTCTTCCATGGCTCGTGCAAGTAAACAAAGGCCACACCTCCTGTCACCCAGGCGCTCTCGTGAAGGAAATCAGAGACTCTGTCCCTGGTCTAGACCTGGTTTAGTCCTGCTTTAGACCTGGTTTAGTCCTGGTCTAGTCTCTTAGCTAATCAGGGCGCAGGACAGAATGTTACACTGTAAAAAAAAAAGTTACACTATAAAAAAAATTGAAAAAAAAAAAAAAAAATCGGAAAAAAAAAATCCGCGAAACAGCGAGGCCGCGAACAGTGAACCGCGATACAGCGAGGGTTCACTGTAGTTGTGTTTAGGGTCGCCAGCCGTCCCTTGAAAAACAGAATCGTCCCGTATTCAGAACAAAAGTACATGTCTCGTATTAAACTGCGGGCCGCGCGAGCCCGTGTCTGGAGCCGCGGACCGAGCGAGTGAGCGCAGCTCTTTCGCAACAGCGTGTACCATTGCGTGTACACAGGTTAAACTTTATAAAACATCCTATACCTCATCCTACCTGCCCGTGCCTCACTTAACGCGTCGCTCCTCGCTTTTTCACCTGCGCCTTTTAGCGCGCATAAGCTCCTCCTCAATGCGCTCTGATTAGACAAAGTGCAAAGCAAAAACAAATCCAATATATACTACTAGTAGGCCTACCTGTTAATAAAATGTGTTTTTTTTGTACTTTTATGTACAGTTTTACTTTATTGCTAACATATAGCATATAGAAATAGAAAATTTCAGAAATTTAAAATTTTCGCCGTGACTTTCCGCTTTTTTCATGATTGGCCACTTTCATCCCTGTACTTTGAGATGTCATGTAGTAGTAAGGCTGCGTCCCATTACTGTGTCTTACCCCTTCCTCTACCCCTTTATCTACATCTTTGTCTTGCCCCTCGATACCGAGCTGAGAGGGCTCGGGGTACGAATGTTCCCCTAAGAAATGGGACACCACTCGATTACCGTTTGTGTCATCATCCCTTGCCTCTACCTGGCTGCTACGTCTACAGAGGCGACAACAATTGACGCAAACAAACGTAAACAAATGTCAAGGATTATCGGGTACCTCAGCTCGACAAAAAAACTTGTTTATCTTGTGTATACATGAAAGTTCGATGAAAACGATAACGTCGGCTAAACAGACATCACTACAATTAAAACCGCAACAACAGTTCACTAAAAGTAACGTAGAACATAAGCGTCATAATTGTAAACCTGCTAAACTGTTAATTGATAATTACAACTGCTGAAAATACATTTATGAGACTCCTTGGCTGGTCGATGTGACGCTGCCATCCTGATCCCAAAACCTGCCTGAGCTTGTAGGCGTACCGCTTCGTCTCAAGTCTGATCGAGAGCTTACTTCGTTTCAAGGGGTATGTAGCCCTCGGTCGTGGCTCGAGCCCTTGATCAAAATTAGAATCGAGACACCCCTTGCCCTCACATGAACGCGCAAAACCAAGGGGTAGGGGTAAGATGAAGGGGTAAGACAGAGAAATGGGACGCAGCCTAAATTTCAAGTTAACAGGTACCGTTTACGTTCAGAAGACATAAGCAATTCCTTGACTGAAATCATCAAAATGTTCCTAGTGAAATTGTACGGAGTTTAAAAACACACTGGAGCACTTCCTGTATAACCAAATTACATCAGAAAGTGGAAAAGAGTGTTTTGGATCTGAGAGAAGAAAGCCTAAATGTGCAGATTTTGCGTGTTAAACATGAATTAAACAAAACTCCAGGTATGTTTTTGATGATGAAACAACATTATAATAGATCAGAAAATAGCAAAATATAGCCTCTTAAAGTTATCGTGTTGTTTTTTTACTAGCTTTTCTACTGACTCTGGCTTCATTTGTCACCATCAGGTCCAGGAAAGAACTGCGGTCTTGGCACAGAGCTGTTCCACGCAGCATTAAAAAAAAGTTGTCCCTCCTCTTTGTGAGTTTAGCTTGGAGTAGCAGCAGTGATCCTTCCTTCAGTGACGATGTCCCCTCACCCACAGGAAGGGAACAGGGGCAGGAGGGGGTGGGAGCTGATCAAAGTCATTCCCAAGTTTCCAAAATGCAGGAAATAATGCTTGGTGTTTGTTTTTGTTTAACTAATTTTCATCAGTGTCACTTGTAGTGTGATTTCATACACATTTGTGGTTTTGTTTTCAGTTTTTGTTTTGTTTTGAGGTCTTAACTCTGAGTTTTTTCCCCAAGATTTTCAATCAAGTGTTCTCAACTAGCGATCTAATTTACCACACAGCACACATTTGTAAACCACCACATCACAAGGTGGAACAGAGCATTTTGAGCTTTGGAGATGTAGACAGACTAATAACAAAGGATTACTCAAACATGTGTGAATCAAACAAAACACAACTCCACTTGTGTTTTTGATGGCAAGATCATAACATGACCTAAAGCTCACAATAGTCAATTTTGTCTAATATAGGAACTTTAAAGGAAAATTAACGTTTTTTTTTACAATCTGAGCCTTCTTTCACCAATAAAACAAGTAGTTTTACTCACCCATAGCAGTTTGGTGTCAATTGGAGCAGTATCGCAGAACTTATGTTGAGCCGTTCTGTTCTGCTAATGATCCCGTATCCGTTAGCGTGAGTGCTCGGGGCATTACTTTGCGGTGTCCAAATAACACAAACTTTAGCACTTTTCAAATCACAGAAGATCGCTGTGTCAGGGTAGACTTTTAGTGGATTCCAAAACGGCCTGAAACCCGATATCCAGCTATAGTTTCATTTGATGACGTCATCAGAGAGGACAGTGCGCATGCGTGAACTCAGCTGTTTTGTAAACACCGCTAGTCCGAAAGAAGCTAACACCGCTCTGAACTTTACTTTTCTGTTGCGATATCGGGTTTCAGGCCGTTTTGGAATCTACTAAAAGTCTACCCTGACACAGCGATCTTCTGTGATTTGAAAAGTGCTAAAGTTTGTGTTATTTGAACACCGCAAATCAGTGCCCCGAGCACTCACGCTAACGGATACGGGATCATTAGTAGAACAGAACGGCTCAACATAAGTTCTGCGATACTGCTCCAATTGACACCAAACTGCTATGGGTGAGTAAAACTACTTGTTTTATTGCCGAAAGAAGGCTCAGATTGTAAAAAAAAACGTTAATTTTCCTTTAACTCATTCAGTGCCGGAGACGTCTATTGACGTCCCCTCGAATCCAACCGTTGAGTGCCGTGACGTCTATAGACGTCAATTGCTTTTTTCAGCGGGGGTTGCTAGGTTACGGCCTGGAGCAACTTTTGAGGTGTAATTCACATCTCTCAACCTGTAGATGGCGATGTTGTATCATTATTAGCCGATCAGAGCCGGGGAAGAAAGGAGGAGTGCAGCGTGTGTATGGTGTATTGGCCAGAGTAGTAAGATGGCGAGGCCAGAGAACCCGGAAAAGCAGACAACTGTTGATCAGCGCCTATGGAGCGATCAGATTGCTCTTGGGACCCAGGATCCTGGATCAGAGGATCGCAGAGACAAGCCGGATCAAGCAGCGAGGTCTGAGCAGAGATCTGCTGTGCCCGAGGAGGGGGCGTGTCATGTGTGCGCTGCACGGATCAGGGAGTCTCCTCAGAACTACGACAGCTCCAGAGAAGAAGTTTACTGACTTGGAGCAGTGAGCAGTGTATGGTAATTGTAATGAATGAAGTTGTGTGTGTGTGTGTGTGTGTGTGTGCGTGCGTGTGTGCGTGCGTGCGTGCGCGCGTGTGCACGTGTGCGTGCGCGTGTGTAGCTGTGTGTGTGTAAAGGTTTATGCATGGGCTTGTGTGTATGTACATATATATATGTGTGTGTGTGTGTGTGTGTGTGTGTGTGTGTGTATTAGTTTTTATTATGGGTCTGTACTCTGGGCCTCAGACAAATCCTCAACAAAGTTCTATTTTATAGGAAAAGATATTATATCCTGTAAACATCTCTTGGCACTATTGATTTGAACGAATTTTCAATTCACAGAGCCTTATATTCTTATATTTGTAAATAAAAAATGTACTTTGTCATCAAAAATCTCTTTCTCTGTTATTTTAGATGTTTGAGGTGTCACTAAATCGATAAATATTGATGTCAAAGTCACTGATCTGCTCGAAATCCTTCTCTGAACTAAACGCTCGTTTTCTCCATTTCTTGCTCAAAAACCAGTGTTTTTGCTGAAACTTCCCTATGTTCTACTATCAGTTATTTGAGAACCGAAAAGGTTAGAAACATAATTTTTTTTCCAGGTGAAAGAAGAGAGTCGACACTTTATTTTGATGTGTCCCATGTTTATATAGTCAAAGAACTCAGTATTCTGTGGGTCTTGGAAAATCAGTGAAATTCTACTGAAACCTGTGGCAGTCTGAGGGATACAATTCTGAAAACAGGCCGGCAGTGAATGAGTTAATAGTACTTGGAAACCACAGATTTCTGTAGTGGTATTTAATTTTTGCTTTACTATATTTCCCTTGAATCAATGTATTGTTTTGCCTGTAACACTTTTTATTGTGGGTCAAGGACTCGTGTACACATGCACACAGAATTGTTCATTATTAACCTCTTGCGGTGACTGTTTGCCCTACCACTTATAACCTCCCATGGCCCCCAGTCGCGTAAACCCTCCCTCCTTTAAACAGAAAACATGCCTTAAATTCTTTGGCACACCCTTCCTACCATCCATTTCTTTTGTGGTTGTATCCTTCCCTCTTGCTTTATTTCTCTCTGTCTGCTGAAAACCACCACAGCACAAAATTATCCCTTTCTTTGGCCTGGCCTGGCTGGATATATTACGCATTCGCATTTCCTCACAAAAACTAAACTTAAAGAATGTGTGTGTTTCTATAACTCCGTGTGGAATTATAGTGGGGCTATTTCTGTCTGTCCTTCTCACAGTTGCTGCAAGGACAATGTGTGATCATGGGAACACGTACATGCATTCTTTCTTTCTCTGGTTGCTGATTTTGTTTGTATACATTTTAGATTGTTAGTTTAGTCTGTAATCTCAGCCCTAGTGATAATGTCTCAACCATTTCCTGTTATTGACAGAACTAGCATACATACATTTATGCAGAAAATATCATTTGTAAAGCGTGACCGTTGTGTTAAATTTATTTTTTTAACACCCAAAAAACATGCTAGCTTAAAGTTGGATTTATGAACAACATTTTGTGTTTGCGCACTGTCAAAGTTTGAACAAATTTATATAGTTTAGAGTCCTTTTTGAAAATACTTATTGTTTGACTTCCTGTTTCCTTGCTGTTTCATTGAACAAACACAAACACAGCCTGGCCCACTGTATAACTTGATGCTTGTGGAGCTCCAGACTGGCCAAGCCACCCACCATCTGTTAACTGTGAGAGGCTTCTTTAGCTCTTATTTAGCTGTTGAAATAGATGCTACTATTTATTACATTCAACCCATGTATACAGTAATAAGACTACAGTTGTAAGGGTTATCAAAGGATATAGTAAATCTGATACTAATTGATGCTAAAACTAATGTTGAAATTAGATACTCATTTGAACAAGTATAGATACTAAAAAAGTCACATTCATAGGGCAGAAATGAACCTTTTCTGAATAGCTTTAGAATGTCTTGAGCTGTATCAGGACAAGTATAAGAGCACACAGACTAATGGACCACTCTGCAACCTAACCTGACCCGACTGAGGGATTACACAGATGTAAGATCACATGGTAATTAGTGCTGTCAGGCGATTAAAAAAATGTATCTAATTAATTAAAGAATTTGTAATTAATTAGATAAATTAATTACAGAATTTGTAATTAATTAATCTAATTAATCACATTTTAAGAGTAACAGAGAGAGAGATAGAGGGATTGAGTTTGTCAGTTTTTCTATGGTCACTTTGCTCATTCGTTTCCCAAATTCTGCAGCATGGTTTGGTGGTTTGGTGGTTTGTTGGTTTGTTGGTTTGGTGGTTTGTTGGTTTGTTGGTTTGGTGGTTTGTTGGTTTGGTGGTTTGGTGGTTTGGTGGTTTGTTGGTTTGGTGGTTTGGGGGTTTGTTCGTTTGGTGGTTTGTTGAAGCGCACTCACGCTCGCTCTATCACCGGTAATGATGGAACTTGTCCGGATGCGTTTATCGTTCAAATGATCCGTCAGGCTGGAGCAGTGATCAAAAAATTATTTTTGACAAAAGCTCCAAATCAGCGCGTTCTTGTCGATAGTCCCGTTTTCCCGTTTTTTATTTTAAAAAAGTTGCAGTTCAAAGGCCCGAGCAGTGATTTGCTCGCCGCACGCCAAATAAAAAATCCACGCGCATTGAATTGCCGCTCATAATTGCGTTAATTTTTATAATGCGTTAATTTGCAGTGTAATCAATTAATCTAATTAACGCATTAAACTGACAGCCCTAATGGTAATATAAAAGAAAGTACTATGATTTTAATGTTGAAAATTGCATTCTATTGTCTAAAGAAAAAAAAAAATCAGCATTGTGGTATCGCAATCTATATTGAGCATCTTTTCCGTAGTTACTTGAAGTGGGGCATGGTTGTTTACAGTGGCCAATTACAATCAAAGTGGCACAGCAGAGAGGCTGTTTACTTTATAGAGCTCGGGGTTGTGTTCTCACACATCATACTGTAGGATTTTCAGTCTTATGTTTAACCAATGGAGATTTTAAGATGCTAAATATTAAACTTGATGCTTATTCAAAAGTATTCTGCTTTTATAGATACTTGCAAATCAGACATAATTTCACCTCAAATTGCAAAATATCAAACTTGACACAATCTGAAGAAGCATTTTTTAAAATACTAACATTGGCATATAGACACTCTACCCAAAAAATGATATCCAGATTATACGACGCTCTATTTACCACTGACAAGAATAAAACACTTTATGTGAAACAAAAATGGGAAAAAGAAGCGGCAATAGAAATTACTGAGGTTGATTGGGAGGACATTTGGTCATTCCAGTGGTCTTCGACTGCCTCCCTATCTTGGAGGGAACATTGCTGGAAGAACATTATTAGATACTTTAAAACTCCGGTGCAGGGAGCCAACAAGTTAGCATGTTGGAGACAATGCGGTTCTGAGGAGGGGAATCATTACCACATATTCTGGGCTTGCCCCAAATTAAAAAAGTATTGGAGTGAGATCCACGCATGTTTAAAATTGGTTTTTGGAGTAAATTTTCCATTTAATTTCGAAACTTTGTATTTAGGTAGGGTTAATTTTCTGGAAAGGAGAAGTGATAAGAAGTTGTTACAAGCCCTTTTGGTGGCAAGCTAAAAGAACATCACAAAAAAATGGCTAACCCCAGGTACGCCGACATTGGATGGCTGGATTGACATAATTTCTGACATTTTCAAGATGGAAAAGCTAACTTATTCAATAAACATTCAAAGAGACACATTTTATGGTATTTGGAATAAATGGATTAAGTATATCACCCCAACCAGAGGCGACTTCGTGTAACTTCTCCACTTCCGGTGAAGATTTGTCTTATTATATTTTATTTTACACTGTATAATATAAAATTTTTGATAGTATTTTTGTTCAGTAAGCTCCCCAGTTTCTGTAAATAGTTTAGAGGGGGTACTTTTTATCCCCCCCCCCTTTTTTTTTTTCTTTCCTCCTTTTTCATAATATATTAAAAATAGGAAAGATTATGTCTGATTTAGAAATCTGTAATGTGAAAATGATTGTTCTTTCCAAATAAAAATAAAATTAAAAAAAAAAAAAAAAATCAAAAGTATTCTGACACTAGTATGATGAATGTATTTAGCAGAAGTGACCCAACAGTTAATCTGTACTTTTTATATTGTTTGGGCTAATGCATCTCTTTGCACTGCTGCTTTAAACATGGCACATTTTGATATTAAAGGTGCATTGTGTAACTTTTCTGGTAGAGGGTCCGTCAAATGCTTTTCTTCATGGAGATGTTATTACTTTGGAATGTTTCACAGTGTGGTATTAAACCTTTGCTATCTTCATGGAGACCAAGACCAGAGTTACAGGTCAGATCTGCAGAGAGGCAATCCCACCCACCGTCAGAATGCCTCTTTTTCTAGATATTTTTGAGCTATAAAACAACCTGTAATTGAAGTAATGTAAGGTAGAGCTGTTTTATGTTATACTAAAGAACATTCCAGGCAGAGCTAAGACATATCCATAGAAACAAGCAAGTGATGAAGCCCTAACCAAACAGTTATACAATGCACTTTTAAGGGTTGTTTTTAGACATACGATCTTGAGATCTATTAAATATTTTTTATCTTATCTTCTGGGCCTTGAGACTTCTTTATTATCAACTGTTGTTTGCCAGAATTATATATATGACCTGCCTAAAATGATTATGTTAACTTTCAATTTAGTTTTTCCATTTTCCTGATGCCTAATGAGGGTTACTGAAAAGAGCGTTATAGTTTATTGGCAAGTTATATTTTCAGCATTTTATGAGCTCTAGAGGAAAATTTGACTTCACCAAATTGAATTCAGTTTAAATTAGGTTTACGCATACTGGCTTTTATGTTTTTAAATAGAATAACATTTTAGGTAGTTAATGTTCCATTAGGTCATGCTTGTGAGCTTTCAGCCATGTTAGAGTGTTACCTCATGTAAAACAGACCTGGAGTTGTGTTTTGTTTCAGTCACACGTGTTTGAGTAACCCTTTATTATTAGTCTGTCTACATCTCCGAAGCTCAAAATGCTCTGTTCCACCTTGTGATGTCATGTAGTTTTCAAGCTAACAGCTACTTTTTACCTTTAGTTCAGCAGAGATTGGCAATTCCAGGGCTGAAATTATCCAAATGATTCTAGTGAAGGTGTATGGAGTTTAAAAACACAGTAAAGCACTTCCTGTGTTCCTGTAACAAAGTGAACCCAGCCTAAATGTGCAGGGTTTGTGTGTTAAACATGTATGAATGTAACAAAACACAACTTTGGGTATGTTTGTGATGACGAAACAACATCATAGCAAACAAAATAGATTAATATGGGCCCTTTAATCAAGAAACATTATGAAAATTCTTGGTAGCTCCGTCAATCTGGGACAACAGTAGCATATTTGATAGCATTGATCTTGAGTTTTAGCAGGATCATTTTGCTGCAGTATGTTAAGCGGCGGGCCTCCTCTGCAGCCAATCAAAACAAAGCCAAGAAGAATCTGGGAAGTGCGCCCGTCATTGTGCAGCTGGCTAACACTTTGACGTCCATATCCAGAAGTCTGAAAAAATATCCAGTCACAACCATCCATTAAGATTTCTATTGACTTAAACTGCACCAATCCTGCTCTGTATTCCTCAGTGTTTTTATTTTTGCTAACAGATGGACATTCTCGTGCTCGGAGGAGGAGGAGGAGGAGGAGAGAAGGGGGCGCAGGCGTAAATCAGCGTTGTAGAGAAAAACGTCTGGTTTTATGAGAGTTTACAGACCTTGCTCACTTTTTAACGAGAAAGGAAAGCAGTTCTTGAGTAGACAAAGGAGTAAGGGTGAGACAGCTGGTGTGAGGTAGAAAATAAATTGAGGAACAGGGAAGGAAATAGGGGGATTTTTTGAGAGACCTGGATTAGCAGAGGACTGTGATGACTTAAAACCTTGAGAATGAAACGCTGCAAGAAGCAGAGCCAAAATGGTTGGCAGGACTTCACTCGATTGATGTTATAGTCAATCAAGATTTGTATGAGTCGACTAATCTTTTTGTTTTTTTAGATTTTAGATTTTAATGGGACGCCAGTAGAAAGAAGTGAGTGAGTTAGCTGAAGAATTAGTATTTTGTGGTATTTATATATGTAATAATGCACATTAAACTCATGATTCACAAATTCAAATTCTTTTTACACTAAAATAAATTCTTATTTCTTTAATTCCTGCATGAAGTTGCTTTTGAATTATCTCTCATGCAGGTGTAGTCTTGTGAGTGCAGTTTAGGTCAGATACATAGAGATACGTAATAGTTTTGAGTATCTGCCTGAGTATCTGCCTGAAAGTTCAAATAATCTTGTTACATCCAGTCCAGTTAAAGGACTAATCAGGATATAGGCTAAATAAATATCATTCATTCATTCATCTTCTTCCGCTTTTCCATTTTCTGGGTCGTGGGGGCAGCAGTCCAAGCAGATCTGCTGCCCAGAACACAATGCACCAGCCCCCATGAATCCTCCCGCAGGTGGTGGGTCCACAGGAGGACGGCTCACGTCACAACAGGCCTTGATGTATCTTCTGTCATGGGGGCTACCAGTGTCCACAGACACCTGGGGGCAAGGTGGGGTTAAGTGCAATGTTCCCCCTAATTTTTCATGTGTCTGAGCAAACACACCAACTCCCTGAGCGTTCCTTGGACTCCTGTGAGCAACATCCGACATGCACACTGTGGCCACACCAGTATCACACCTGAGATCATGGCAAGTTACAGCTTATGAATCAAATTACTGCAGTTATTTCTGTTAGATTACTTTTAATATAACTGATTTTTTGGTCCACTTCTCAAAAATCTTTTCATGAGCTTTGTACATGTTGTATGTCAGTGTGAGGGTCCTGCTGTGGTCAGTGAAACATTGAACATTACAATATTTTGAAAAATAACCTGTGTATATACACAGTGTCTGTACCTGTGTATAAACCTAGGACACTATAAGATGGGTCTTTCTCAAAATAATGATCTCCAAAATAAGTATACATTTTTATCAGTTTATATCTTGCTTTTTAATCATTACCCAGTTTAAGTAATTTTGTGAGAGTGACAGAGCTCTGTGGTTTAACGCTCTGGGGAGAGGATTCACACTTCACACAGAAAGTCCCGTCTTTTTGCTCACAAAAACCTATGGCTTGGACAGAAACAAAGAAAACAGCCGAGGAATACATTATGGCTCTACCTGTCTCCTCTTCTGTTCTTCCCTACGTGGAGTGTGTGCGGGCGGCGCTCCCGTCGGCTGGTGCGGACCTGCCGCTCTGACCTGCCGCTCTGACCCACGGCGATGCGCACGACAACTATGGTCTTACTGAAGGAAGCGAGTGAAATGCGATCGAAATGAATCTGTAGTTTGCTTGTCCCTAACGCATGTGCACATTCACATGTGCAAACTGAATCTATCAGACTGGATTCCGTGTGTCAAACCAGCGCTGAGTTCAGGTTAGATTTTATTTTATGCGCTGAAAAGGATTTGATGTGCGCACTGAACGTCTGGGCAGTGCGCGATTGCGCACGCGCGCACCTTAGAGGGAACACTGGTTAAGTGTCTTGCCCAACGGCAGCGCTCATCTGTGGGAGCTGGGATCACACTCGGTCAACCCGTCAAGAGCGGGACTCCTGGATCACTAGACAAGTGCTCTACCAACTGAGCTACTGCCGCCCCAGTAAACATATAAATATATAAATATTTTTCATATATTTATACCGGTGTTTTTTTTTTTTAACAATATGACGTTTTCATTTACCGCAATACCGGTGAGTGTGTGCGTATGTTGCGCCGGAACGTCGCATCGGGGAACTGTTTTGCAGTGGCACGAGAGCAGTGGAAGCCTAAGCTGTGTCCCAATTCGAGAGCTGCAGCCTCCGCTGCTTTTTCAGCCGCTTTTCGGCGGCTCTGAAGGCTGCGAAAAGCTGCAGCCCTCGAACTCGCCTCCGCGGAACGCAAGGGAATTGGGACAGGTCCACAGAGCCGCTCGCAGTGCTCAGACACTCTGCTAATGCTAATGCTAACAACACGCACCACGCAAATGACCCACACGGATCAATAACATGGCTAGAGTGTGTGTTGAGCGATGAACAACATTATATGGTGAACTTATACTGAAAAGAGGAGCTGTGTCAGTTGTGTGGAAGTACTTTAGCTTTAAAAAATCTGACGCTGATCAAACAAACATATTCTGTAATGTCAGGCTAAAGTTGTAGCGACTCAGGCGTCACTCAAAGACGCGTTTGCTAAGGGGACTCCCTATGACAAGAAAAGCAAACGGAACGATATTACCAACTAGGGATGCAAATTATCGATTAATTCATTAATTGATAGTTGATTGACCTTATCGATCGATTAACGATTAACTGATAAGCGGCGTTTTTCACCTCAATTTTTGTGTTTCAATAGGGTCTTTAAGAATATAAGCTATAGTATACGTAACACTGAGTCAAAAATATATCATAGTATTATTATATTGTATATTCCTCAATTAATTATTCCTTAGTAAAAAGCAGACAAATGTATTGATGCTGAATAACAAAATACAGTAATCCCTCGCTCTATCGCGGTTCGCGGATTTTTTTAATTTATTTTTTTATAGTGTAACATTTTTTTATAGTGTAATGTGTTCTGCGTCCTGATTGGCTAAGAGACTAGACCAGGACTAAACGTGGACTAAACCAGGTCTAGACCAGAACTCAACCAGGTCTAGACCAGGTCTAAACCTGGACTGGGCCTGGACTAAACCAGGATTAAACCACCACGTGCCGCTGCTGGTTTCGTGCGGCTGGTTTGTGGCTAGGGCTGAGACTACGCATTCCGGGCGCCGCGGTTCAATCTCGTGCTCAGCAGCCCCGGTGTATGCGCTGGCCTCGCGCGTACACCGGGGCTGCTGAGCACGAGTGAGCGCCGTTGTGGGTGAGTGCCGTTGAGTGAGCGCAGTGCGCGGTTGCCTTGTTTCGTGACCACGTGGTTCGCGTGTCCGCGATTAGCGATTAATTACAATTAATGCATTTTGTTCGACCAACGTATTGATCGACAATTAATCGTAAGTCGATTAATTGTTGACATCCCTTTTACCAACGCTATTACTGTCCATTTAGACATGGAACCACTTAGTCCTATTGATAAAGGAGCTTCTTTCTTTTCTTTATTTATTTCATTCATTAAAACAAAACAAAAATAACAGATGCAACATAATTGCATCTATACAATTATAACTCAAATATGAAACAAAAATTATATATTACAGCAAACAAAAATAATAATAACAATAATAATCATCTTTTTGATTATTATTGTACTACTATATCTTTTCATTAAATCAAGGAGATGACCCAGATATGTTTTACCAAATCCAATTTTCTGCAGTAATTATTCTCTAAATTATTAGGAAATGGGGTTAACACCTCGTCATGCATGAGGAAAAAAAAAAAAAAAACGTCAAATACTGTGATACCGGTAAAAATTTTGAAAAATACCGTGATATAATTTTTTGGTCATACCGCCCAGCTCTAGAAGCATTAGTATCGGTTCATTCCTAGTTTTGAGAGCATTTGCCACACCTCCTTTTTAGTTAACTAATCGATCAGCAGGACTGGACTTGTCTGTAGTCAACCAAGAATTCCTTTAGTCGACTACAGCCCTAGATTCCATAGTATACGGATTTTAATGGGGGTGTTTTAAAATATCTAAATATGATACTGAATTTGGTGACACAGTATTGTTACTGTAGTATTTTTTGGTGTATTTTATTTATTATTTTGTGACAATGCTCCGATAGTGATTAAAATATTCATTGTTTTAATAGTTACATGGTTTATTCCATACTAACTTTGCACAAGTAGTGGAAATACTGTTGTTAAAATGTATGTATGCAATATATCCATTATTGTATGTATTGGCATATCGTAAAAATATTGTATCGTGAGTGATATATCGAGAATCGTATTGAATCGTGAGAGACCCTGTGATTCCCAGCCCTAGATTTTAAAGCAGTCTGTTGGCCTCTGTCAGTCTGGTTGTAGAGGGAACATTGTAGACAAGCAAAAAGAAACATGGAGAAAAGTGCAAGCTTTGCAGCTGTCGCATTCCCAGCCAAAGCTTTCCAACCCCCATCCCACAGACCCCCAAATACCACTCTTACACTTGTACTCTAACACGTATAAGAGCAAAGCATTGTGGGTCAGGGTTAAAGGTCAGTGTCATGCTGCAACACATCCCAGATCTAATTACACTGAACCCTGATAGTGTGAATGTATACAAAGGTTCACAGCCAAGTCCATATGTAAGACTTACTATATTTACTTCATATGTGTTTAAAAGGGGCTGTTTATGTGTCTAACAGTGCCACAGTTGCCCTGCCCAAGAGAAGGGCCTTATAATTATGCCTCACCCCCTGCACCCCACACTGTAGTCCCAAGAAGCCGCCAGCATCACTGTCACTGCATCTGCATTTCAACCAGGACCAGATGTGAAGTTTTAACAGAAAAGCCCCATTTTTTGAGACATATGAAGAAATGCTTCAGTCTTTGCTCCTGTATAATTAAGCTTACTAGAGGTTTCTTCCTGTATATAAAGTAACAATATCCACATCTCTCGGTATGATATTTTCACGATATTTTGTGGAGGCTAACACAATTGTGAATATGCTACTTTTTTCTTTTAAACTGCCTTGACAAGCCTTTGCTTCTCTCATACTACAAATAATTAAGATTTGTAAGTGCAATACAGTTATTTCTTCATGTTGTCTACACTGAAACAGGGCAAAGGATCATGGTCTTTGTAGTCCCTTCAGTTTTTTTTAGCTGCTGCCCCATAACAATTAAATTAAGCAAAGAGACTTGTGATTTGATATATAATGGGATGTATATATTGTGATATTGTGATATATTGTGATGATACTATAGTTTTAAGCAGGGGCGTTGATAGTGGGGGTGGGGGGCAAAGGGGTCTATTGTCCAGGGCCTTAGAGTTTTAGGGGTCCAGAATTAGATCCTCTTCCCATAAATTTATTAGAGGGGGACCAGTGTGACGAGCCTGGTTTTAAGTATTTTCCTGGTTTTAAGCTGATTCTCAATATCAACTGATACCAGAGACTGAAAACAGCAGTTAGGCCTTATCCAACTGTGTTTTGTAGCTGTTATTTATCTCTCAAGTAACCACATAACATTACATAAAAATCTTCAACTAGGATATCAACTGCACTGGTATTTGGAAGCCAATATCCGATCCAGTAAAATGATACATACGATGTTATTGTGAGACTTTTGACAATACGATATCATGATATTCTGGCCATTGTTACATCTTAAGTCCTACTTTCTTGTTGATATCAATTTACTCTTTGTCTCTTTGTTCACAAGTTCATAATGAAATCAATATTTTGAACTTGAACAGTGTTAATATGTACAAGATGTTTCACACTGCTGTGCTGTTTTGAAAATCCATTTTAGTTTTATCATAGGATAGAAGAGACCGTGTTTATGGCAGTGAAGAATCTCATCCCTTGCAGCCTTATAAATCTTATGATATAGACCTCAAACTGAACCTGTAAAATGTGGCCAAAGGTGAACCAAGTACTGATTCATTCCAATTGTTTTGTGTGTGTACACTACAGTCACTCTTACAAATAGTTTCTCACATACTCACTCATTTTTCATGGAATGCAGGCTTGTTGTAGCAGGGTCCATGGCGTCAAACATGCCTACCACCTAGTAATTTTACCCAGAATGCAATGTTTTAGCTTTTTGAAAGAAATAATTTTACAGCTTTGTTTTTGACACAAATTCTCACGCCTCTGACTTTATTGCTTTGTTGATCTTCTTGTGTCTCTCTCATTGTGTGCATAATAATAGGTAGAGAGTGAGGTTTTTTTCATGGCCATTGGCTATACTGATACCGATATCAATAGTGTAGAATTCAGGGAAAGTGATGGCCAAGATAGTCTGCTGATATTTTTTGGCCGATATGTAAGACTGATTTTGATTTTCAATTTACAACAAACTTTCCCACAGCCCCTTTTTTACCACAGACCTATGGGACAGCAGTGTAGTCACGTTTTGTACAGTTATCTTAGATTAGACTTAGACTTAGACAACTTTATTGATCCACAAGGGAAGTTGTTTTGGGTATGGTAGCTCACTCATCAAATATAATATATAACAGTGTGGAAAAATAAATAAATAAAAATAGATGGAATATCAACCAAAGGGCAATAGATCTGTGTCATATGAGACATAATTATATACATAAAAATAATGATAATAAAATATATATGTACAAATCAGATTTAAATAAGTAGTCAAATATAAAATACAATATCAAATAAGATGTACAATACCAGCTATATACAGTTGTAGGGAGTGTTGTCTAGGGAGTGTTATATTATCTGTTACATAAGGGTGAGTTGTTGTACAGTTGTATGGAGTATGGTATGAATGTAGTCCTGTATCTCTCGCTGTTTGAGCGGAGCTGTAGGAGCCTGTTGGAGAATGAGCTCCTCTGTCCCTCTATGGTCTCGTGCAGTGGGTGAGCAGGAGTTTGGCACTAAAGTGTTAAAATAACACTTTAAATTCAAATCAAAATATCGGCATGTGGTGGAGATGTAAGGCCGATTGCCAATATGCTAAAAAGTCTTTCTAGTACAAAGCAGTATTTCTTTCTCACTCTTGTCTTGTGTTATCATGTGTTGCTAAAGCCCTCATTTGTAGCCTTATGCCTCCTGACATACCACTGGACTCCTTTGATTCATCTTGGGTCATAGTTTCCTGGGTAAAGATACTTTACCAGTCAACCGGTTACATACCTGCCCACTCAGAAAAAACAGATGTTCACAACCAATCAGAAAATAATTAATAGAATACTAGTTAAACACATTAAAACCTCAATTTAATCATAAATAGTATACACAATGCAGTACTGCATTATATGTCTGTTTAAGTTAGTAAGATATGAATGCCTTTGTCAACAGAGCCCTCCTAACTCCTGGTAGTTTTTTATTTTGTGAAACAGTGTTTTTATGTTGTTTTTATAAGAATGTTATTACTGGGTTTTCTGTGGGTTCAAGGACTCACCTCAGCTATTTACTACATCCTGTAGAAATGCAGATCAGAGTGCTTGTGTGTAGTGTACTGATTGTTGAAAAGCAGGATAGGGGAAGTTTACAAGTCTCCCGCGGCATCATGTTTATGATGGTTCCAGTCAGCACAGGGTTAGCACGACTGCAGTGAGGAAAGAAATATGAGCTTTCTACAAAATAAGCCTGTCGTCCGGCCACATACACACATGTACGCAGATACACACCTTGTGTATCAAAATTTGATTGTGTCTCTGAATAATACATGCATCTTTATTATTTGTCCCTGTGGTGCCCTGCAGACCCCATGCTCTTTCTCACCCTCTCTCCCTCGATCATTAATCCTATTTTATGTTTGTCCTGCAGGACGCTGCTCCCTCGCTGAAGACTTTGAATGCAGAGAGAGCCACTCACAGCCAGCATGGACTCAGTCCATCCTGGAGTGTCCCTCAACCCTTAAGCTTTTGGTGAGTCAAACTGAACATGCACTGATACTATATGAACATAACAATATATTAAGACACATCATGCTGCTGGCATTTTATTTCTGTGCGGTGGATGTAGCCAATATGTTTATGTTGAATCAGCCAGTTCATTTTTACTTGCAAAGGGAAAGTATTTTTGTACCATTCAGAAATGCCTCTTTCATTAGTCATGTCTGTGGTGCAATTCTGATTCACCAAAGATTGCATTTGAGTAGTTTTTTTAACCTCACAATTTTTCTCGATGTAGTGTGTGTCCATAGTAACCACCAGTAGTTGGTTCCACTTGGATGAATTAAGTCTCCAGGGCAAACCAGACAGTCCTTGAGATTCTTTAAATTCTTCATGGCAATAATTTCTTGACATGTTTCTTTGTGGCGTTCAGATGCAGCTGAGCCTGTGATCTGTGAAGCGTGTCCAGCCCCGGTCTCAGGCTGACCTCCTGTCAGGTACAGCACACATGCCTGCACACCAGACACACAACACATAACACGCTGCTTTTGCATGTACTGCTGAGTGAAGGCCACATGCTAACTGTCCAAACGTCCTAACAGTTTTACAGAAGATTTTGTTTTCTTAACACAAATAAGCTGATGAATTCAAAAGCTTGTTTAATCTTCAGTTGGAGAATTTAAGTACCTTTTTGTTGATTCTGCTAGCTGCATAGAACAGAGATTAAAAGTGTTACTCAAAACATGGAAAGTAAATTTAGTATTAAAGAGAACTATATTAAAGGGCACTATTTTCTGAGCAATGTTATAATGTTGTTTCCTCATCAAAAACATTCATTCATGTTTCATTCACACAAGTTGACACACACAAATCTTGCATATTTAGAACACAGTCTGTTCCACCTTGTGATGTCATGTGATAATACAGGAAATGCTCCACTGTATTTTTAAAAAACATATACCTTCTGAAGAATCATTTGGGCACTTTCAGCACTGAAAGTGCTAATCTCTATGAACAAAAGCTAAAAGGAGCTGTTAACTTCAAAACTACCACTTCATGACATCACAAGGTGGAACAGCGCATTGGAGCTGTAGTCAAACTAATAATAAAAGGCTTACTCAGACAAGTGTGAAAGAAACAAACACAACTACAAGTATATTTTTGATGAGGTAACAACATAACATCAATTTTGCGTTATATAGGACCTTTAATATACGAGTTTGTATATTTTCTTTTTTTAGATACTAAATGTGATTTCTGTTTCCAGCTTCCTGTTTCGGCACCGTGATGATGTCAGTGGATGTGACCAATCGTAACAGCCCAGCTGCCACGCCCCCCACCTCCCTCAGCCTCCGCTCCTCACACAACCAGCTCCTCACCAGCGACATCAACAATCAAGGTCTGTCCACGCCCCCAAAATGTCGCAAAAAGTATGCGCTCACCAGCATCCAAACCGCCATGGGTCTGGGAGAAGTTGCTACGTCGTCATCCTCCTCACCTCTTTCATCACCTCCACAGTCGTTAACCCCTAATAACCCTAAACTCACCAAGAATGGGGTTAACCAACTTCGGAAAGCTGGCCAGGATCATAATAAAAACACAGAGCCGCTAGAGCTTGAGAGCGATTTTGAGACTGTAGAGCCTGATATTAATGTGAACACTAATGAGGATGACGGACATGCTCTCACCAATAATGATAGAGAAGAAGATGTCATTACACTCGCAGTGGAAGGTCCGCTGGTCAGTGCAGGCGAGCCAGAGCCCAAAACAGACCTCGACATAGACTACAAATTTAACACAGGTGCTGAGCTTAAAGTGAACGGCAACACAGCAGATTTGGGCTTTGATTTAAACATCGAAAGAGAGGAGAGTGATGACATCAGCATTCTGTCCGAGAAGGAAATAATGTCAAAGATTCGGATTGAGGAGGATGGGGATGAGCTGTTAGAAGAGGAGTCGCAGCAAGAAGAGGAGATGGAAGAGAAAAAGCCTTTACTGATAACAGCAGATTTGCCTGTAGAGAACAATAAAGTTTCTTCAGACCTGGAACTCATGAGTGATCTTTGCTCAAACCTTAAGCTCCTCAAATCGGTGAAGGACTCCCCCGTGCCTCCTCCTCCTTCTCTCCCTAAACAGGCCAGTCCAGAGGAAGTCCCCCTGCTGTCTGTTGCCTCGGGCTCCTCTTCGTCGTCTTCATCCCCAGAGACCAAAAAGGACAGAAGGACTGGAGCGAAAACGGACTGTGCTCTGAACCGAATCCAAAACCTCAACCCCAGTGACGAAGAGTTGAGCTGGACCACACTTTCACAGGAGAGCATCTCCCCAGAAGAAACAGGTACAAACACACACACACACACACACACACACACACTACTACTACCATTGGTCTTTGTGGTTTACAATAACAGACATATCATTAAGTTGTATTAACGTATTGTACTTATTTTTAAGTCCAGTAGCAGTTGTTTTTCTCTTATATTTTTATCACACACCTTAATGGAAAAAAGTTTTAAATACAATGGACAATTTATAAATAAATCAACTTGTAACTTAATAATTGCACTATAGATTTAACATACAAGAGTATCAATATAGTGTGTCATATGCATTAATTAAATTACACTAAGGATTTTATCATTTAAAAGTGAGCATGGGTGTGCATCCTGCTCCATCAACTCCAGGCTCCACTTCACCTCGTATTGAGAAAACGTCACCCCTCTCTGTGACTGCTGCTGTCAGGCTCCTCATTTTGGTTTTAAAATATTTGTATTAACCCGCTCTACATGGTCCTGGTGTTTTTATTTCACAATTTTGTCCGTAAATGAATTCCTAATATGGAACTCGACTCCAAATTGCATAACGGCTAACCGCAGTGATGTTCATTTGACTGGAGCCAAACACTATGGATGACGTGACACTCCCTTAGTCTTACTTTTGATACAGTCTATGCTATAACCATTAAAAAAACAACACACACATTATTGGTCTTTATGGTTTACGATAACAGACAAAGTTGTGAACGTATTGTTTTTATTTTTAAATCCAGTAGCAAATGTCCTCCTCTCTTATTGTCTGCTCATATTTTTATCACACACTTTCATTGAAAACATTTTAAATACAATGTCAATGACAATGACAATGTATTATAATATTATAATACTTAATAACAGGACTATAGATTTAACATACTAAAGTAACAATATATTGTGCTACGTATATGGATTAGTTAAAGGTGCCCTGTATAACTTTTTTGTTGGTTGGTCTGTTTCCTGCTTATCTCTATGGAAACGTTATTGCTTTTCCCTAAAATATTCTACAGTGAGGCATTAACTTAACTATACCTATGAAGACAAGCATGTCACGTCAGAGTACAGGTCAGATCTGTGGAGAGATGACCCGGCTCACAATGAGAATTAATATTTTTCGAGCATTAAAACACCTGGAATTGAATAAATGCAAGATATACTGTATCAGTTTAATGAAATACCATGGAACATTCTTGGTAAAACAATAACAAACCAATGGCAGACCTTCTAACAGAAAAGTTATATAGTGTACCTTTAACAACACCCATGAAATTTGAAAAAAAGAGGATTTTATCATTTAAATATTTAGTTACAGTGTGAAACTTTGTCAGTAGAAATGTCTTGAGTCATCACCCCTGTCAGTACGTTTTTCTCGCTGGTTGCTTACCCCTGCAGAACTTGTGCTTAAACCATTGTATTTCCTTGTCAGCGTTATGTAAAAACCTTATTGTTCTTTTTAATTGGGACTTTTAAATGACTGGGCCTTGTTTTTGCATTATTACCATGACATGTTTTATCTAAAGCGAAGCCGTCACACCTCTGACACAAACCTCACAAATATAGGATCCTGTCTCATTTTCAAAGCGATATCTGCTCCTGTACTGTTCATTTGAAAGGCATTTTCTGACTCTCTTTCAGTTTCAATCTCAGAGCATCTGTGCATCTCATCTATCTGCTACTGTGACTGTCATTACCCAACAATTTGAGCATTTTACCATCAGCAGTGTGCTCGGAAAGGAATTGACTTATTCTGCTTCTTCGTCTCAAACCCAAGGAGTAATTTTATTTAAAGGTGCACTGCGTAACATTTCTAGTGGAGGGTTCGCCACCTACTTGTCTCCATGGCAATGTTATTACTTTGTCTAAAATGCCCCACAGTATAGATTAAACCTATCATAAAGGAGACAAGCAGGTTACAGCACTACACTACATTATCACATCTGTGGAAAGTCACCCATATTCACAGAAGGAATTATCGTATTTTTGATTAATAGAAACACACAGAATGAATAAATGCTAGATGGATATGTTTAAAGTCATACCATGTAACATTCCAGGCAAAGCAATAATATTTCCATGGAGACAAGCAGAAATGTTGCACATTGCTTTAAAGATCCCATGACATGGTACTTCTTGATGCTTTTATATGGCTCCTTAATGGTTCCCTAATACTGTAAATGAATCCTTCTTCAAAATCAACACTCAGTGCATGAGAAACAGAGATAAGATGAGAAAGAGTAATTTTTCTCTCTCTGAACACTCCATAATGGGCGTTGTTGCTTGAATGCAAATGAGGAGAAAAGAGCTGGCCTATAGTAGAGGGTGGGGGCGTGGCCAAACGCTCCGCTCTCGGCTCTGAGCTCTCAGCTGATCCATTTCCGTGTTTTTGCACGGGGGGAGAGATTTGAAGCGTTCCATTGAAAAATCAACACATTTCCACAGAAAATAAAATTAAACCACTGCTGTTCAAAGGTCCAGAGGCTCAGATAAAGGACTTCCGAGCCTAGAAACACTCGGACGTGCCTCCAGGCAAATAAAAAACCGCATTTCGCATTGCCTAGCGCATTCGCAGTCCAAACTCTCTGGGCGTGATTTACAGAGACGCTGAGTACAGACAGACGGGGGTGGAACTGCATTTGCATTTCTTTTTTCGATCTGACGTCAATAAGGTGCCTTGTTCAAAATCGCCCGTTTGAGCTCCGATTTTTTGTAACGCAGAAAAGGATCGCAAATGCTCAGTTTAGACATTTCGCAACTTTTAACCATTAACCATTAACGTTCAAAAACCTCAGAAAGTGAAAATTTCATGCCATGGGACCTTTAAATGCCACTCTTCTCTGTCCTCTTGATAAGATTTACTTGAACTTTACATGTAAGCTGTTAGTATTTAATTTAAAACAAAAAGGGAGGACATAGTTGAGTTCTGAGAACACAGACATCTGGTCAGGAACTGAAATAAATAGTTGACAGTGCAGAGACTAGTCGTCAACGGCTTTGTTCCACGACAGAGTTGGCTCAATCTGAAACATAAACAAAATAAAACAACTATAAGAAGTAAGAGGAATCACATCGACATATGGTAACTGTAACACATTGCTTTATATGTTAGCGTAGTATTACTATAAAATGTGGTTTCTTGTTCAAACTGACATACTTCTTGGCAGAGACACAGTGTTGTTGTTTTCCCAGGCGTGTGTCAGATTCCTCTGCAGATGTTCAGGGTTAACAGCCTCGTATCATGCTACTTTCACACATAAGAGCCATATTACACACATGCCTTTGCACACGTGAGAGAAAATGTAGATTGTTGTGTTAAAGGGTCCTTATTCAGCTATTTTCTGATCTATGGTATAATTGTTTCCTCATCACAAACATGCCTGGAGTTGTGTTTTGTTTCGTTTGCACATGTTTAACACACAAACCCTGCATATTTAGGATGAGTTCTTCTCTTGTGCATAAAACATTTTGTTCTATCCTGTGATGTCTTGCAGCAATAGAGGAAATGTTTTTTTAAACTCCATGCACCTTCACCCTTTATGAGAATCATTTGGATCATTTCTGACCTGGAATTGCCAGTCTCTACAGAACAAAATGTAAAAGTTAGCTGTTCATTTGAAAACTACTGTTTCATGGCATCACAAAGTGGAACTGAGCATTTTGAGCTCTGGAGATGTAGACAGACTAATAATGCAGGATTACTCAAGCGTCTGAATGAAACAAAACACAACTCCAGGTGTGTTTCTGAGGAGGTAACAACATTATAACATAACTTAAAGGTCCCATGGCATGAAATTTTCACTTTCTGAGGTTTTTGAACATTAATGTGAGCTCCCCTACCCTGTTTAGCCCCCCCCCATATGGTTAAAAGTTGTGAAATGTCTAAACTGAGCATTTGCGATCCTTTTCTGGGTTACAAAAAATCGGAGCTCAAACGGGTGATTTTGAACAAGGCACCTTATTGACGTCAGATCGAAAAAAGAAATGCAAATGCAGTTCCACCCCCGTCTGTCTGTACTCAGCGTCTCTGTAAATCACGCCCAGAGAGTTTGGACTGCGAATGTGCTAGGCAATGCGAAATGCGTTTTTTTATTTGCCTGGAGGCACGTCCGAGTGTTTCTAGGCTCGGAAGTCCTTTATCTGAGCCTCTGGACCTTTGAACAGCAGTGGTTTAATTTTATTTTATGTGGAAATGTGTTTATTTTTCAATGGAACGCTTCAAATCTCTCTCCCATGCAAAAACAAGGAAATGGATCAGCTGTGAGCTCTGAGCGGAGCGTTTGGCCACGCCCCCACCCTCTACTGTTGGCCATCTCTTTTCTCCTCATTTGCATTCAAGCAACAACGCCCAGAATAAAGAGTTTGAGAGAGATATTTATCACTCTTTCTCAGCTTATCTCTGTTTCTCATGAGTGTTGATTTTGAAGAAGGATTCATTTACAGTATTAGGGAACAATTAAGGAGCCATATAAAAGCATCAAGAAGTACCATGTCATGGGATCTTTAAAGCTCAGAGTCAGTTTTGTGTAATGTAGGATGTTTTAAAAATCAATACTCCAATAGTTCTCAATTATTTCAACCCTATTGCTACGCTCTCCTTTGCTGGTTATAACATCGAGCAACTGATGATTTGAGTTGCTTGGACAACCGCAAGAGGCTAACATTACAGAAAGAAATAAAGAAAGGGGTCCACCTTGACATCTCATAAGAACATTTGTGCCAATTCTTTTATTAGCCCAGATACCCTAGCTGTAGAGGAAACACAGCCTCTCTAGCCCCCTCTCCTGTCCTGTCTTTTACAATACAATCACTTTTTTTTTTTTTTTTGCATGTCACGATGCCTTTTTCACCCAATGCTCCACAGATTCTTACTTGTCAGATATTCTCTCTTAGCTTCAACATTCCTCTCTCTTCTCCTCTCATCTCATCCCTTTCTTGCCACCTCACCCCTCCTCCTCTGTCCGTGGCTCGCTCATATCTTCTGTGCATGAAGCAGCTCTAAACTATGATGCTGGGGAAGGACTACATGCTGGCTGCTATAGTGATTGTCAATTATGAGGGTACGTGTAAAGAGAGTGGTAGGTTTGATGCTGAGAGAGACAATCAAGCTGTCTGGACTTCTAAAATATTTCTTTCTATTGCTATTATTAGATCCCGATGGATGTACAGACCTGTGCTCGTAGATCTATCTGTGTTGGGCATGTGTGGATAAGCTGTGTAGGTTTTCGCGTTAACTTTCTCTCTTTACTTTGCTTTCGCTTGGAGGTGAATGCTAACACAAGCTATCAAAGCTACCTGCTACATAGCCGTAGTGTTTATTATGCTAATAGATAGCGTCAGCCTTTTATTGCAGTTAAACAATAATTTGCATTACAGAAGGGAAATGCTAATTCATGCTTACAAAACTGTAGGCTAAATCACCTCTGCATGTCTCAGTCCCAGGCTCCTACTTCCTGGTTTAATCCAATGCAGTGGTCTATTTATGTCATGCACACACTTATTCATTCAGGCCCATCTTTCCTTTTGCTCATTGCACGCAGACACTTTTAGGTTCTCTTGCTTGTAGTTGAAATGGCTTTGACCTATTTTTTTAAGCACAACATACTGCATTTCCCACAAGGCACTGCTTTACGGTCTTCTCATTATAGATCACAGTTTTAGAATTGTGCATGTGTCAGTAGGTTATGTAGGTCTTATGGTTAATTTTCAATTTTTTCAGCTTTCTATCGTGTTATAATGCTGTTCCCTCGTCAAAAACATGCCCGAAGAGATTTTAGATGTCATCCATGCATATTGTATTTTAGCGATTTCTCCTGGACCCTATTCAAACCATTTTTACGGTTAACTGTGAGATTCTGTGCTCAGCCTACAAGTCACCAATACTTCCACACGATTATTCAACATACAATAAATATACAGAACAGAACCTGATATGATGTGCAGTAGTTTCATTGGATTGTGTTGATAGCGCTCTGAAGGGGGAGTGGAAGACTCAGACTGTGAAACTTATAAATATAAATATGTTGGTCACATGGTGATCTAATCTAGCTACTGTATGTGTTAGCAGTTAATACCTCACAGAAGTAAAACACCCTCTTTAAGTTAATTTGCAGGTGCCCTCATAACTTTTGTCTGTGTTTGTTTGTGTGTGTGTGTGTGACCAAAATTCTCTCTGGTTTTGGCCTGGCTCAGTCATCATGATGAGATATGGGCTGCTGTCAGTGCCACAGCACCACAGGCAGTGTTTCATCAGCCTGGTCAGCAGTTTGAGAGGTCTTTGTGCAGGCGCAGACATGCACACAAACACACTCTGATACATCTTCACCTGTTCACCAGCTCTCACAGCTTAAATCACCTTTAGGAGCTCCGAATCACCTACTGCAGGACCAGATATAGTGTGTTTCAGAGTTTATATTCTGTGTTTTTGCAACTCCTCAATAAGTATAACAATGTATACCATGAAGCATTATTCTATGGGTTGTCCACACCACATGGTCAGTTTTAATTTAGAGATGCTGGTCACTACTACTTGCTGTAATATTGTATTGTTATTTCTTAGATATCTGGAGTGATCAGATATCTGACCCTGACCTGCCTCCAGGATGGAAGAAGATCAAAGACATGGCTGGAATCTACTACTGGCATATTCCTACAGGCACCACCCAGTGGGAGAGGCCTGCCACCCACCCTGCACCCCCCAGTCAGACGGACACCCTGATCCAGGCCGACCACACAGAGTCCACACCACAAAAACAGTCCCTGGGCTCGCTCAGCCCGTCACCTCCTCCTGACCTGGAGGTGAGAAAGGACAGAGCTAACTCACACTGCTGTTCTAGACTGGTTGTGTACTGACTCAGGTCATTTGTGTCTCTGCAGTCGAATCAGGCTGAGGTCTTCTACAGAGGCTCCACTCGATCCAGCAGCACCACCTCTGACAGTTCAGTGGAGCCCCTCTCCAGTCACGAGTCTGTGCTGCCCACATGTGGATTTGTCAACAGCTGTTATTTTGTATGTATAAAAGTACAATCCTTCACTTAAACAATTTTCTGCTGTACAGTATAAAGTATGTTCCACAGTACTACCTAATATTTGCAGAGAGATAGATAAGGATAGTGGCACGAGTTGGACAAGGTGGAAGCAATAAAACTTTTGTAATTTTGTGGCAGAGGGTCTGTCATGTTATTGTTTTCCTGGTATGTCGTATAGTATGACACTAAGCATGTCTATTTCCATGGTAACAGGCAAGTAACGCCACCAGGCCAAGTTACAGGTCAGATCTGTGGAGATGTTACCCTGCTTACAGTATGGTGCATGTTTTTCAATTAACGTATGAGCAATAAACACACCTTTAATTGTATTAAATGCAAGATTTAAGTTTAATGTCATACTATGGAACATTCAAGGCAAAGAAATATAATCACCATGGAGACAAGCAAGTAGCAGACCCTCCACCATAGAAGTTACACAGCGTACCTTTAAGATGATTACTTGAGGAACACATATATTTATTTATTTGTTTGTTTGTTTAAAGGGGTATTATGTAACTTCTAAGGTGGAGGGTCTGCTGTTTGCTTGTCTCCATGGAAATGTTATTTCATTGCCTGGAATGTTCCACAACAGGGCATTAAATATATCTCCCGTGTATTGGTTTTATAGCTCAAAATTACCTTATAAAACATGAATTTTTACTATGTGCACGCTTGTTTCTCCATAGATCTGACCATTAACCTGTCTCCATTGTTATTACCAAGTTCATTTCATATTGTGGAATAATCAAGGTAAACAGTACTATCTCCATGGAGACAAGCAAGCGGCAGACCCTCCACCAGAAAAGTCACACAGTGCTCCTTTAAGGGATTATTATTTTAAATGAATAGCTTGCAGTTGCTTTTAACAGTGAAGATCATGGTGAAGTGAATAGGGGAATGTCAGAGCTCTCAAGTCAATCAATCAGTCAATCAGTCCCGATGATGGAGAGAAACTGGAGGACAGCACTGGCAGTGAAGAGCGCGGTCACAGTTCAGATAAAATATTGATCCTCACAAAATGGACTGATGCTGACAGATGGAAGTGCCTGAGTCCAAACTGGCAATCTGATCTGCACTGAGCTGTGACAAGAGTTCAGATGTGAAAGATTGATGCTATTTAAGATATGGCACCAGAATAGTATCACGATCAATGTTAATTTTGTGATCTAATTTATGTTTTTGTTTCTTTGCTTTCAGCCTCGGTCCATGTCTCTGCAAGGCATGCCTGATCCAGAGAGTTGTTCTGAGCAAAAAGATGAAGAGGACAAGGTGAGAATTTGGTTTTCTAAACATAAATGGCATGTGTACATTTGTTAGTATCCATCTTGTTTTTGCACTATGCTCTACAGTCTGCAGTTATATACAGCACAGTAGTTAATTAGTTAGTTAGTGTTTGTTTTAAACTAAAGTATTTAGGCAGGAGACTGAAGTTTGTGTGCGTTTCTCACATATGCTAAACACAATTGAGTAGAAATTTTGCATTATGATGACAGTAGAGTTGTGCACATTTTGAAATAATTCAGAATCCTTTTTTTTTTCTTCAAAAGGTTTGACTTTATAACATTTTCAATATATAACTTTTATTTATTTATTTA